>VDFB02075321.1:109712947-109984855 GCA_007258455.2 Sequoia sempervirens | reverse complement strand
GGCGACACCTTAGGTCTGCGAGTTGGCTGGGTAATATCGAGATCTTCTCCCATATCTTCGAATTTGGAAAACCTACACATTGCACAGTTAGTATTTAATGAAAGGCTTTGGCTAAGCCATCGGTGACATGACCATTGGAGTTAATGGCTTAGGCTTACGTCACCGGATTAAAATTAAAACCCAACTTTGATTTTAATGCTTTATTTCCTTCACAAGGTTTTATTTCCTAAGTCTCGGTTGGACCCATTAAATTTTTATCCCAACCCTAACAAGAACAAATGATTAAGCTGAGGATTGTATTTGTTGTTATAACTTTAGTTCTAGAGAATTCTTAATTACCAATTCTTATTTATGCATTTTTATATGAATCCAATTGAATGCCTTTCCATATCATTATGGAAAATTTTATTATTGCAACCCTAACTCTAACATTAATTAAACCTTGAACCTAACCCAATTGAACTCGTATTATAACCCTAACTATAACACTAATTGAACTGTTATCGTAACCCTAATTGTATCAAAACCCTAGAGAAATCTAATTGAACCCTAACCCTAAAATAGACAATAACCCTTACCTTAATTGAACCCTAACTACAATCCTAGCCCTAATTTAAGACTAACCTTAACCCTGACCTTAATTAAACCCTTATTGAATTATAACCCTAATTGATCCCCTAACCCCAAGAGTGAATACTAATTGAACCTTAACCCTAGAGGTGAATAGCAACATAGTGAAAGCTCAACCATAATCTATTTGAATTTTGACCCTAATCATAACCATAATTCAACCCTAACCTTAATTGAACCCTTAACCTAAACATGAGTTCAATTAAGTTTAAGGTTCAAATAGGGTTAGACTTTAATTAAAATTAGGTATAGGATTCTATTAGGATTAGGGTTGGGGTTGGGGTGAAGATTAAGGTTCTATGATAGAAGACAGGATTGATGTTAGAGATTCAATTGAGAGCAGAGTTGTCAATAGGTTTAGGGTTATGGTTCAGATGGGGTTTCATTAATGTTAGTTTAGAATCATAGTTATGTTTGGGGTTGGATATAAATTAGAGTTGCAGGTTTGATTAGTAGGTGTTAGTTTTTAGGTTAGGGTTATGGGTTGAACTTATAATTAATGTTAGTATTAAGATTAGATTCTATCACTTTAATAAAAATAATCTTCTATAAATTCATTCAATTTTTTTTGAAATTATATAATTTAAAATATTTTCAAATTTACCTATATTGATATATGAGAGATATAGCAAATCTAAACTCTATACCATTTATAGTTAACTTGACGTGTGTATAAAAGGTTTGAGTTATGAATTTTATAATATAAAAAATGTGTGTTTTCAATGTTATTTATTAGAGTTTAAAAGATATTGCCAATAATATTTTAATCACTAATGATTAATTTCTCTTGATGGTTAAAAATAGATTGGTAGTAAATTTATAATTGATTTTTTCTTGATAAGTAAATCAATATTTCATAGAATTATCTATAATTCTTATTTAATTTTTTCTTAATTATATTAGAATTATATTTTATTAAATTGTTAAAAAATTTAAGTTGCTTATAAATAATTTTATGTTTTTATAATTAACTTGATATTGTGTATAAAAGGGTTTAAGTTATGAATGTATAATATAAAAATAAATTTGTTTTCAATATTTGTTAGTTTGATGTGAGAATAATGTTGCATAGTAATCATTAAATTTTTCTTGATTGGTTAGTGATATTGTGAAATTATTCTATGTTAATTTAATGTTATGAATGCTATATAATATAAAGAAAAATATTTATAATATATTTTTAATGCATCTTTATATTTTATAAACAAACATCTAAAATAAAAATGTGATTGTAAAAAAAATACAACTTAATGAGTGAACATACAATTAAAGTTAAAAGTGAAATTATAAAACAAATTGTAGATTAATTTTATTTTTCTTCTATAAATATAAATTTTTTATTTTTCGTTCACCTAGTAATGCCCACTTCTCCTTTTAATGAATATTTTATTTTGCAAGGGTTGATTTAGTGCTACCATTGATCTATTTCCTGTAGATATCAACGGTGCCTGCCATCCCGTGATTGAGAATTCAAGGATCGTGAAATCATGAGTGGGTGCCACATGTCCTATTCGAGGGATCAAATTTGAGCTACCACTAACCAAATACCATTTGATCTGAGCCATTCCTCGCCATGCCACGATGGTGCTTGGGTTGATTGCAAAATCATGGGCGAGCGCCATGTGTCTCATCCGATGAAGCCTAAAGAGTAAAGGAAACACTAGCCGGCTTTAAATGTATTAAGGGGCAGATTACTAAAGTGTTCTTGAGATGCACATGTTCTAAATCCATAGATATGTTATAATCTCACTGGAAAAGTTGCTCGAAGGTTAACGACATGGCTGGCAACTGTGTTAAAGGAACGAGATCAACGGCGCCTGCTATCCCCTAATCAAGGATTACAGGGATCATGATATCATGAGCAAGTGTTGTAAGAGTTGTTGATGAACTTGAGCACCCAAGATCACCTGCAAAGCCAAGATAAAACTTCCACACAAGAGCAATAAGAAATAAACTATAGGAATATAGTGCAATAACAAAATGATGTTATTATCACACACTAAATGATACAATATGCCTCAACTCTCCCTTGAATTGATTGAGTTAATATGAGCTCATTTAGACTTTATTTGGACTTGATCTGAACTAGATAGGAGGGAGAGGTGAATGTTGATTATATAGTATAATATGGGCAAATAATTCCAAGAGGGGCAATAACTCCCAAATAACCAAATTAGGTGGGAGTTATGCCTACTTGGAAAATGCCAAATAGGTGGCATAACCTACTCAGAAAGAGACAGATGAGTGGTTTTGTGAGGTGGCATATAAGGCCAAAAGAGGGTGTGAAACTCAACCACCCAAGTGTGAGTGGGAGCAACACATGTAATCGATGGATTACACCATGTGTCCTCACATGAACCACATCTCCTATAACCTAAGGTATGCTTAATAATGTGTAGGAAAAATAATATTAAAAAACCTACACTAACACCCCCTTAAGCATAGCTTAGGTGGGTGAAAGGATGAAATAATGCAAAGATGGGTCCCAACGACAAGGCCATGTACCCATGTACAATGATGAAACCTCTCAAAACATGAGAAAGAGAAAACCCATAGGACAAAACTCTCCCCCAAGGGAGAAGAAGAGAGACCATGTAGTTCCCCAATGTAGAATCTCCTGCATTGTTGGTGAATGCTACACACAAGAAGTTGAAGATGATCCAAGATCGCTGAACAATATTCCTCCCCTTAGGAAGAAAGAAAACCAAGGATGTATGTAGGATATCTTCCCATTCCTGAAAGGAATATGAAGGAAGAATGATGAAAATGTATGATGTCTCTGAACTTTGCTCAGGTGTCCCCATGTCGATGATGAAATTTGTCACCATCAAATCAAGTGTTCTAGGCCACACTATAGAAGATGACAATCTAGAACCTAGTGGAGATGGATGTAGAACAAAATATGAAGACAAAGATATCTCCTCTGAAGACAAATGTGGCTCCTCCAAATGCTACTCAAAAGTATCCACAATCATGCCAAACTATGATGAATGATCATGTGGAGAATCAACAAGAGGATACAAAGGTTCCTCCACAACAACTGAAGAAGAATCAACTTCATCAAAGAGGAGATGGATGTCATGAATAGTGTCTCCCAAGTTTGAAACATGAGACTTCATAAATAAACCTGCAATGTCTATCAAGTAGTCATCTAAAGTAGCTATATCTAGAAGATAATGTGTATCATGCTACACTGAATCATAAGAAGCCATGAATGTAGCAATGCAAGTATCTTTAGATGCAATAGTAGATGAGGATGTGATCTCAATAGGAGGAGGAAAAGAAAGAAGAGAAGTCTCTTTGTCAACTAGACATTCAAGACATTTTTTATCCTCAAGCTCCTCTAAAGTATCATCATCATAGGGTATGTTATCAACATCATCAAGGGGAATTAAACAATCTGCAACAGGATCATCTGGGAATGGAGACATATGATGGTCTCCAAAAATCTCCCAAATCTTGGTCCAAAGTGTGTGTGGGCACTCAATATGTGAGATCTCCACATAAATATCAACACCAATATATGTACTAATTAATCCTATAATGTGATCATTATTATTACCCCAAATTTTGATTGCTTCCAAGGTGTGTCTGGTTTAGGTATGATTCCATAAAGGTATGGAAAGAGCTTAAGCCACCTGATATTTTTCAAGATGCCATTCTTCCAAGACTCATAATTATCCTTATTCAACATTACCACAGAAGGATGAATAGAAAAACCCATGAAGAATCAACTACAAGATTATCCCCCAAAATTCACTCAATCATGATCCCCCCCAGAAAAAATTTAATTATGTCACTTTATAATTAGTGCATTTACAATTCTGGAGTTATTTTCCAGAGTTTTACAATGTCTAAAATTGGACCCAAATACTGAAAGTATAAAATAATCTCAATATCAGAACCTCAAAATAGCACCAATGTATAGTTCTCAAAAAAATATCAACTTTCAAAAAAAGAATCACCTCGATCTGAGGTCATATGTGAAAGTTATAGCCATTCGAAGTTCCAAAAACGAGAACTGTCCTTCAGATCTACTGATAAAACTGAATTTCTAGAAAATCCAGATTACTTGAGAAAAAATGGATCACACCACTACAAATCCTATGAAATTATACCCCAAATAAAAAAAAATTGCTCTGAAAAAAGAGCTCGTATAACTGAATTATGGCCCTCCAAAGATTGACTGCAAAATAAAAAATGCAATTGGAGAGGGGGTCTGCTGAAATGTTCTGATTTAGTTTCTGAAAAATATACAACTTGTATGTAGAAACTAGCAATGACCCAGATGGTTTTTTTCTACTATGAACAAAACCCAGATGGCGGATTTTCTTTAAAATATACAGATATAGAAAATGTGGATCTAGTGTAAAAAAATGCCTTTATCAACATAAAATGACCCCACCAACCAAAAAATGACATCAAAAGGTAGAATCAGCTACTTAAGACAAGAAAAGGCATGTTGTAACTTGCAATACTGATTAAAACACTCACTAATCTCTCAAATTTGAGAAGGGGCTTGCAGATCTAACGCTCTTATACCATGTAAGAGTTGTTGATGAACTCGAGCACCCAGGATCACCTGCAAAACCAAGATAATCCTTCCACACGAGAGCAGCAAGAGATAAAATGCTGGAATATAGTGGAATAACAAAATGATGTTATTATCACACACTAAATGATACAATATGCCTCAACTCTCCCTTGAATTAACTGAGTTAATATGAACTCATCTGGACTATATTTGAACTAGATAGGAGGGAGATGTGAGTGCAAAATATATAGCAGAATATGGGCAAATAATTCCAAGAGGGGAATAACTCCCAAATAACCAAATTAGGTGGGAGTTATGCCTACTTGGAAAATGTAAATAGGTGGCATAACCTACTCAGAAAGAGACAAATGAGTGGTTTTGTGAGGTGGCATATAAGGCCAAAAGAGGGTGTGAAACTCAACCACCCAAGTGTGAGTGGGAGCAACACATGTAATCGATGGATTATGCCACGTGTCCTCACATGAACCACATCTCCTATAACCTAAGGTATGCTTAATAGTGTGTAGGAAAAATAATATTTAAAAACCTACACTAACAAATATTTTGTAGACATGTTTAATAACCCTAATTACACCTTTCCATTGAGATATAGAAGCATATAGTGGGTGGAAGGCTTAAAATGACATTTTAATACACTCAAAAGCCTTAAAATAGGGTATACAGACTGACCCTCAATAATTGGCTTCTAAAATGTACAAAATCACTTGAAATCCAACCAAATAAAAAATAAGATGGATTCAAGTATTCTTCCCACAAAATTCCATTCAAAAGAGTGCACAATCACCCTATACAGAACCACACAATTCAAGGAAACATCAAATTTCTTGTAGAATATAGAATTTTACAAAGAGAATAGTATGGTTTTATTGGTTTCCTTTCAGATACAGACTCTCCAACCACATCCTCAACCATGTGAGGTATTTTTAAACACAAAAGACACCAACTAACCTTCCCCAACTAACTTCAACCACCATGTTTCAAAAACTAACCGTTAACATCCAAATTTGTTGCAATTTTGCAACTTACAAATTTGACAACTTCTCCATGTTAACACTTTATTGCACTATAAACTCTCTAATCCCCCAAATGACACAAAAAGGACTCCTAAAGCACTAAAATTTCCTTATTACATTGAAATTACCCAATTTCACAAAACTCAAACTATGGAACCTCTAACTTCTCGACTTGAACTTGGTGCACCTACACCATACAAGCCCCCCTAAGAGAAAACCTCATGTCCCATGAGGACTAAACTACCTTAAACATAACTCTTTCACATCATTAATTTTCCTTCCAAATGATCCTTTATTTAGAAGTCTCCTCCATGGGAACAAATACCTAGTTCTTCCTTCATATCTTGCATTGTTGAGTTTGTGCTCACCTTGCCATTGCCTTATCTCTACAAACAAAACTGCCTCATTCCTTCCACCTTTGCTCTCAATTGAAACTGATGTCATACCTGCAAAAAAAAAATTACCTCTTGTTTCTTGAGCTATGTCCTTCATCATCCTTGCATGTTTAAATTCACTGATGTGCTTTGGCCAAGCACCCTTTATCACTTCAGCCTTTGTCTTTACATCTCTTCTCAAGCTCTCAGACCCAAATGCTTCTATTTTATCAGAGTTTCTAACCTCTGTACCAATAGAACACAACTTCCTTCCAACCTTTCTTCCAACAAGTGGAAAAAGAATTATCCCAACCATTATATTATCATAGTGAACTCCAAGTTGTTTGGAGACTTTACAAACAAAACATTGTTGGCATTCTCTTGGCCTACCTTTGCCATCATCACATCTTTTTCCTTCTCCAATACTGTGACACCTTTCAAACTCACTTTTTGACACCTTCACTTTGTACACACTCTTCTTGTGTTCTATCCTCAACCTTCACAAACTCTTTATTACCCATCATGATTACCTTTGCTACCTTTGTCTACTCCTTGACCTCCTCTTGCAATGGAAGCAAAGTAAATGTGTTCCCTTCATGCTCAATCTGATAGGTATTAGCCCATCCATCATACATGGCATGTTTATCAAATTTCCATGGCCTTCCAAGCAACAAATGACAACATTGCATTGGTACAACATCACAAAGTACCCTATCCTTGTACCCTCCAATCTGAAATTCAACTAAAGCCTGCTCATTGACTAGAAGTGACTGATCATCATTTAACCATGACACCTTATAGGGTGTTTTATGAGGAACTTTTACCAAACTTAACTTATCTACCATTTCTCTTGACACTATATTATCAATGGAGCCTGAATCTATTACTACCTTGCAAACTTTACTTTTACTCTTGCATGTAGTCTTGAATAGGTTTCTCCTTTGCATTGGTTCATTCTCTTTGGAGGCCTTCAAGAGTTATCTTTGCAACATCAAAGCTTTACCAATTTCTAGTTCACAATCATGACTTGGAGAACTGACACTTCCCTCTTCATGTTCTTGCACAATTTGAACTCTCTTTTCACCTCTTCTTTCACCCCCACTTGAAGTAGCATCAAAAATTTTAGGACACTTAAAGGATGGATGACCAAACTCACCACAATTGTAACACCTTCCTGAAAACATAAAAGAACCTCTTCCTTGATCTGTATATCTACCCCTAAAGCTTGTTCTTCCACCTCTCCATCCACCTCTAGATTCAACCACTTGTTCTTTACCTTTACCAACATCTTATTGGTCTTGATTGGACTGTTTTGGAGTAGAAAATGTACCTCTACCCCTAGAAGTACTACCTCTTCCTCTTGTTTCCTTCTCTTGTCTCCTCTTCACCTTTTCCTCTACCCTTATAGCCATTTGAAAACATTCTTCTACTATTTTTTGTATCATCAAACTTATTTCATCTTGGATGTTATACCTCAGTCCATTAAGATACCTTGCCACTCTTTCTTCCTCATCCTCATGTTTTGTCCTTATACTTAACCTATAGAACTCCTCGGTGTATGCTTGCACATCTAAGTCCTTTTTCCTAATATTTTGAAGTATTTTAAGCAAATGAAAATTGTAATCATTAGGAAGGAACTTACGTTTGATTTTTTCCTTCATTCTCTCCCAAGAAGTAATCTTAGTCTTCCCCTTTTTTCTGCCTTTCATCTTGCACAAAGTTCCACCACAGTAAAGCATGTCCTTTCAACTTAGTCTTATCCTTCTTCACCTTGTGATCTTCATGCACTTCTTCACTTTCAAGGTAATTCTCCATGGCTCCTATCTAGTCCAAGATCTCTTCACCATCTAGTTTACCACCATACATTGGAAAATCCATCTTGCTCTGTCCATCACCTTTCACAGCCCTTGAAAGCTTCAACATCCTCACATCCTCTGGATCAAATTCTTCCTCTTCACTAGAACTTTCTTCCTCTTTAGAATCACTTTCATCCATGGTGACCCCAACATTAGACTTCAATTTAGAAATCTCCTTCTTCAATGCCTCTAATTCTTTAGCCTGCTGATCAATCTTCCTAACAACAATGCTTCCTTTAGGAGGCATTTTGACTCCTCCAATTCCACCTTTTTCCTTACACACAAAATTCCAACTTACTCCCTCAGGAGACCTACTCCCTTGGCCCTGATACCAACTGATAGCAATACAGGGAGGCAATCAATTTCAACTTCCCAATACAAGAGATTCCCAACCATGTTTGTTCTCACAAACTCACTCTAGGCTTGTTTTCAACTTTTCATCTAATCACTCTTGTAGGTCTGCAAACCTGTTTTTCCCACCTTAGCTCTCTAAATTCCTTAACAACCTCTGCAACAAACCACAATTTTTTTCACCCATTTAAGCCTTCTTCAACATACATCAAACCCTCATAAGACTCCTTTGAATTAAGCTTCTCAAAATAAGCAAACTACACTGCTCAACATGGCCAATTAAACCTAATATCCAAAGCAACCACCTTTGAAAGATCTCATAAACCCAAAAAAATAGTGGAGCAGCACTCACCAGCTTAAAAATCCCCTCATTTTCCAACATTTCTTCAAAAACTCACCTTCCAAGACCCCTTTCCACAAAACCCTCTTTTCTCACAATTTAGGCAAGGGTTTATTGAAAAAACCACTTGCAGTCTCAACTAGACCTTCCCAATGCACTCAACACCTCCAAAAAAAAATTCAAAAACTTAAAAGGACATAAAAAGTTGCTACCCTCAGGGATTTTTCACTTTTCCTTTCTGTAACCTCTCTTTTTCATTCAAAAACACACAAATTACCATCTAGGGCATCAACAAAACCCTTCATTCAGACCTCACCTTAACATAATACTTTTCACACATGTTTTATAACCCTAAATAATCCTTTCAGCAAAGTTACAAAAGCATACAATGAGTGGAAGGCTTAAAATGACATTTTAATGCACTCAAAACCCTTAAAATAGGGTATACATATCGACCCTCAATAGTTGGCGTCTAAAATGTACAAAATCACTTGAAATACAAACAAACCAAAACTAAAATGGAGTCAAGTCCACTTCCCACAAAATTCCATTCAAAAGAGAGCACAATCACCCTGTATGGAACCACACAGTTCAAGGAAACATTAGATTTCTGGGAAAATATAGAATTTTGCAAAGGGAAAAGTATAGTTTTATTGATTTTCTTTCAGATATAGACTCTCCAACCCCATCCTCGACCATGTGAGGTATTTTTAAACACAAAAGACACCAAATAACCTTCCCCAACTGACTTCAACCACCATCTTTCAAAAAATAACTATTAACATTCAAATTTGTTACAATTTTGCAACTTACATATCTGACAACTTCTCCATGTTAACACTTTATTGAGTTATAAACTCTCTAATCCCACCAAATAACACAAAAAGGACTCCTAAAGCACTAAAATAGCCTTGGAATGGCCTTATTACATTTAAATGACCCAATTTCACAAAACTCACACTATGGACCTTCTAACTTCTTGACTTGAACTTGGTGCACTTGCACATGTGATGAAAAAAATCAATTTTTTGATTAGTTTTCAAAAAAATTAGGGGGGAGCACACTTAAATTTTAGCTTTTCAGGATGTTTCCACTTTGAAAGTTCATAAAATATTATTTATTCATTAAAAAAATTATCTAAAAGAATGAGGATAAACTACATGGTGTTAGCTAATTTCTCACCATTCGGATTTTTGAAATTCTAAAAAAAAGTTAATTAGAAAGGGGGGGCCTCAAATGCTATGCTATCTTTTTGATAAAAACATGACCTATTCTCCCTGACACCTTTTTGAGACAATTAATTTTCAATAATTTCAAAAAGATTTAGTGGATTAGAAACTAGACTCAGAGCACTTCAACTCTTGTTCTTGCTGCATCTTGAAATTTTGAGTATAACTATCTTCATTTTCTCATGAAAATCAGATTTTCTTGATTTAAAAAAGAGTGCCATCTTAAGAGCCGAAATTGTGTCACAGATCCATGCACTTACCCTATTGTTGAATAATACAATGGCGATCTAAGCTTTTGGAGTGTGGGGCCCTTTTACCTGCAACAATTTTCCCCACCTAAATATTTTGTGTTCATGTTGTTTGTTTCATCTTTCGTGGTAGTTTGTTCCATTTGTTGAATTTTTTAATGGTGTTGTTGGATCTGGTTTAATTAGAATTCATTTTTCTCTAAGGTTCAATGTGGGAAATGAACTATTTCTCATTCCGCTTTATGGAATAGTAGTGTGTGTCTTTGAGGCAATCTAAGAAAATAAAAATTAACAAAGGAATTGTTGTTCTTAGATGTTCTTTCTGAGATGACCAAAATTTCCCAACAAGTTGTATTAGAGCCTTCTTCTGGGATGTGATTCTTCCTACTGTGTTGCTAGTTATGGGTATTCCTTCTATGAATATTTCTTAGTCTGCCAGGCTTGAGGAAATCTGAAGGAATCAAATTATGTATTGATCCTTTGGTGAGTAGAAATTCTTTCTCTTTTGTTTGATTTTCAAGAGACAACACATAGTATGAAGGATGGGGAAGATGGAGAAACTTGAGTTGGTCATATTGAAATGATGTAACTTGAAGCTCGTGAGTTTGCAGTAGTATAATCCTAATGCATGGGATGGAATATTATTTACTCTATGGTTGTGTTGCAGAAAATATTTCATATTGGGTGTCTATGTGTGGCACTCCTTGATGATATGGAGAAGCTTGGGTTGTTTCTCAGGTATGGATAAATGTGCTTATGTTGAGTGTTTTTGTCTTGGTATTGGAAGGTGTGAATGGAGATTGTAGACCTATAGAAACACAACAAACAATCACATAATTAGATCCATATGCAAGCTAAATCCACATTCCCCATATAATTCATTTACAATGCACAAAATAGGAAATAAATGAAGAACACAACAAAGAAAGCTATTAAATTGTATTAAAGCAAGCAAACTCTTAATCCCATGGGGGAATTGGTGCCATTTTGATGTGGAAAATGGCCCTTTTCCCAATCCCTTGTAAGCTTGATGAATATTTGTTGATGATTGAAGCTCCTTCATGAAATTTTGGCATAACGTAGCTATGAAATCATGAAAACTATGGACACTTGATGAAATGGGTGAAATTAGCTCTAAATATGAAGATAGTGATTTTGTAATGAAGTGTCCAAAATGAGAAGAAAAGCCTCTTATTTATAGATGAGAGTGATGGAGAATGAGGAAAAAGGGATGAATGTGGGATTAAACACCAACCAATGGCCAAATGCCACTTGTCAAGATGTGAGAGGATGATCCGGGGGATATTTTTTAGTGAAAATTGAAGTGTCTCATTTCTCTCCAAAATTAGCACCATCAAAAAGAGTTCGACATCCTGGTTCCAACACAACTCGAACGGAGTGAAAAGGAGTCCGTTTGTGCAAGTTATGGACAGTCAAACCTTGGGTCAAACTGGGATCAGGGGCGTCCAGGAAGCGAAAAAATGATGTAGTCAAATTTTGTCAAAGTTGGCATCATCGCGAAGAGCTCGTCGAGATGATTCTAACGGTGTTCATTTCGTCAAAATCCAACATCGTATGCGAGAGTTATCAGCGGTCAAAGCTTTCAGTTGACTTTTGAGGTGGACCGTACAGATGCTGACATCAGTAGTAAGTCCGTACTGTATGGAATACAAATGGATAATTTTGAGTCTAACACGTGGCATCCATGTCATCATTGTACAGACCAATCATCGTCCGACACGTGGCAATCGTACGCCACGTCATCAGCACAGTCAGCATGTGAATCATCAGAGACGTCGGTAGCCAATCATCTGACATGTCATCGTTGAGTCAGAATCCACATCATCAGCATGGGCGAGTCAGGCTTCGCCACGTGGCACCTCCTCGGCATGCCATGTGGCCTCACCGTCATCCTCTATGCGGGCTGAATTTGTTTGTTGGGTTGTTTGTAAGAAAAGATGAGGTTGTTCAGGATTCAAACCTCCAAAATTTTCTCCGAGCCGTTCCACCATACCACCGGCACTTAACTGAATAACGAAGCAGGTTTGTTTTGTTACCTGTCGGCCCGAAATTGGCTATAAAAAGCCAGCGGCCGGGGTTGAACCCTCGACCGCCAGCCCACCAAAATATGTAATCGCCGATAAGCCATTCGTTGGTTTTAGTCAATATTTAGCATCGGTTTCATTTGTTAATTGATGAAAGCTGAATGCCTAAACATTTAAAACAAACTCCTATACTTTTAAATTAAACAAACAACTTTTATTTAAAATTAACCCCTTAAGTTGTAACAAAAGCCCGAAATGAATAAATAAAAGGGCTTAAATTTATATTTTTGGATTTATCAAAGATTTATTATGTAAAATGAGGGGATTATGTGAGATATGGGAATATTGTAAAATCAATTGGTTAGTAACCATTTTGATTCATTTTTTTGTATAAAAAGGGGTGTGAGGTTAGTGTGGAGATTAAGTTTTTTTCAAGTGATGAAGTCTTGAAGCTGTGGTGACACGAAAGAGAGGTCTTGTGGAGATTCTTTGAGCCATTCTTGTATGCCAGAGCACTGTTATGCTGCCGAAGTGCTTGGAGAATGGTTGTGGTGCTTTTGTAATTGATTTTGGAGTTAATCGGATCGGTCTCTCTATTGGAGTGGACCCGAAGACGTAGTCACATTTGTGATGAACTCCGTTACCAATTTGTTTGCACTTCTTCTCTCCTCTCTCATGTTCTGAATTGTCACTTTAAGTTTCAGTTTTTAATGCACAATTACGTTAATGTATGCATGAATTCAAATTTCGTAAACTTGGAATAATCATTGTAAAAGTTTAAGCATTCAATACTGCATATAGTTTAGATCCTATACAAATCAAGTTGGTATCAGAGCTCAGTTGACTATTATTGCAGTTATTTGTTTTTGAATGCTAACGAGATCTTGGATTCAGAAGGGTGAAGGAAAGCTTGAAGAATTTGATCCTGAGATCGAGAAGCGTAGAGCACTTCCGAAGATGTCAGTTTCTGGAATGGAGGTTCCCGAAGAAATTAGTGAGCAGGAATTTTGAAGAGCACTCCTCGAGATGAAGGCTAAGGTGGACATTCTTTTTCAGGAGAGACAAGAGCGGAAAGAACATGAAGAAGGTTCATCGAAGCAAGAAGATAGCAAAGACAAGAAAGGGAAACATCATGGAGATGGTGACAAGCAACCAAATCCACCCTCTTCTTCTTCTCCTTCCTCTTCTCCTTCTTCTCCATCTTCTCCTCATTCTACTTCTTTTAATCCTTTCAAGAGTGGGAATAAGCCTAAAATTAAGTTGGATGTAAATTTTGATTTACCAAAGTACTGTGGTGAACTTAATGCTGAAAAATTGGATGATTGGATTCAACAAGTTGAAGTCTATTGTAGAGTCCAGAACCTATTAGATGATGTTGATAGGATCCAATTAGCTACTCTTCGGTTAGGAGGTATAGCTTTAACCTGGTGGGAGAGTAAGACTAAGGCAGAAATTTCACAACATGGTAGAGTCAATTTAACTTGGGCAGAGTTTGTTAATGCTCTTAAGAAGCAGTTTTATCCCCTAGGCCATATGCAACAGTTAATGATGGACTGGAAAATGTTTAGGCAAGGGAAAGGTCAAACTGTCCAAGAGTACACCCATGAATTTAGGAAGAAGGCTATTGCTTTGAATGTTCCTTTGTACACCCAGGACACTTTGTTGAAGTACATTGGAGGTCTTCATTCCTACCTTAGGCATTCTATTTTGGTACTGAACCCTTGTAATTTGGATGAAGTGTCTGTTCAAGCTACACACTTAGAGTCAAGGGGTAAAGGATCTTTTATTGATAAGTTTGATAATGATGTAAAGAAATCTTCTAAGGTTGCAGAGACAGGGAAAGGAAAGAAGGCAGCTATAGTTAAGAAGGATGAGAAACTTTCTTGCTCTCATTGTGACAAGAATGGTCATGATGAAGATCACTGTTGGAGGTTACATCCAGAACTGAGGCCTAAGTGGGCTCAGAGACAGAATCAGAAACAAAAAGGTAAGGATAAAGCCACAAATGTTGTTATGGATCTTGGTTCAGATTCAGATGATGAGACTAAGATAACAGCTATGGGTTTAAAAGGTAAAGCTCCTATTTCTGGTGTTTCTATTCATAGTTGTGCTTCTACTTCTAAAGTTAATGATGTCTCTGAAGATGTGAAGAGGAATGAGCTTTTTCATTTAAGGGTTGTTGCTAAGAACAGTAAAATTGATGCACTCATAGATAGTGGTTCTGAAGTGAACTTAATTTCAGAAAGTTTTGTAAAGAACTTGGGATTAAAAACTACACAACATAAGCAACCTTATCCACTAGGTTGGATTTGTGAAAATGATAAGTTGCAAGTAACAAAACAATGCACCTTAAGGTTCACAATCACTAGTAAATTTGTGGATGAAGTACAGTTTGATGTGGTTCCACTGGATATCTGTGGGATAGTGTTTGGTAGCCCTTATTTATATGAGAGGAAAGCTATTTTCTACAGGGAAAAGAATCATTATCACTTGTTTAAAGATGGCATTCAGTATATTGTACATTCTCACAGGATTAAGACTGATCATTCTTTTGCAAACATAGGGCAGTTAAAGAGGGTAATTAATGCAAGTAAAGAGTTAACTCTTATGTCTGTCAGTACAGGTGGTTCTAAACTTGAACTTGGAGTAGCTAACCAGGGTCAGATGTTGCAGGATGCACTTGCAGTACAGCATGAGAAAATGATGATTGAAAGCATTGATGGATCCTTGGGTAAAAATGTTCCTGTTGTAAAGGATCGAGTTGTTGTTGACTTATTCTCTTTCATTTCTGCATTGTTGTTCAGCTTGATGCTAGTCAATTTTTGTTGGTTAGTGGCTACGACATTTGATGTAGAAGCTTATGGAAGTGATAGAATAATGTTTATGTTCAACAATGTTATTGCAGTCTTTATTATGCTTGTGAGTCAGGTATTCAGATGTATACAGGATACAGGACAAGTGGGGAGGCCAAGTCCTCACTTAATGTCAGAGTAAATGCCACTTTTGGAGGTCCAAAAGGTCTTCAGTGGGCAGGCCTGATCTGGGGGATATTTTCAGTGAAAATTGAAGTGTCTCATTTCTCTCCAAAATCAGCACCATCAGAAAGAGTTCGACATATTGGTTCCAACACAACTCGAACAGAGCGAAAAGGAGTCCGTTTGTGCAACTTATGGCCAGTCAAACCTTGGGTCAAACTGGGATCAAGGGTGTCCAGGAAGCGGAAAAAATGATGTCATCAAAATTTTTCAAAGTTGGAATCATCGCGAAGAGCTCGCCGAGACGATTCCGACGGCGTTCGTTTCGTTGAAATCCGACATCGTATGCGAGAGTTATCAGCGGTCAAAGATTTTAGTTGACTTTTGAGGTGGACTGTACGGATGCTGACGTCAGCAGTCAGTCCGTACTGTACGGAATACAAATGGATAATTTTGAGTCTGACACATGGCATCCATGTCATCATTGTACGGCCCAATCATCATCCGACATGTGGCAATCGTATGCCACATCATCAGCATAGTCAGCATGTGAATCATTAGACACGTCGGTAGCCAGTCATCTGACACGTCATCATTGAGTCAGAATCCACATCATTAGCATGGGTGAGTCAGGCTTCACCAAGTGGCACCTCCTCGGCATGCCACGTGGCCTCACCATCATCCTCTCTACGGGCTGAATTTGTTTGTTGGGCTGTTTGTAAAAAAAGATGAGGTTGTTAAGGATTCGAACCTCCAAAATTTTCGCCGAGCCGTTCCACCATACCACCGGCGCTTAACCGAATAATGAAGCGGGTTTGTTTTGTTACCTGTCAGCCTGAAATTGGCTATAAAAAGCCAGCGGCCGGGGTTGAACCCTCGACCGCTGACCCACCATAATATGTAATCGCCAATAAGCCATTTGTTGGTTTTAGTCAATATTTAGCATCGGTTTCATTTGTTAATTGATGAAAGCCGAATGCCTAAAAATTTAAAACAAACTCCTATACTTTTAAATTAAACAAACAACTTTTATTTAAAATTAACCCCTTAAGTTGTAACAAAAGCCCGAAATGAATAAATAAAAGGGCTTAAATTTATTTTTTGGGATTTATCAAAGATTTATTATGTAAAATGAGGGGATTATGTGAGATATGGGAATATTGTAAAATCAATTGGTTAGTAACCAATTTGATTCATTTTTTTGTATAAAAAGGGGTGTGAGGTGAGTGTGGAGATTAAGTTTTTTTCAGGTGATGAAGTCTTGAAGCTGTGGTGACACGAAAGAGAGGTCTTGTGGAGATTCTTTGAGCCATTCTTGTACACCAGAGCACTGTTATGCTGCCGAAGTGCTTGGAGAATGGTTGTGGTGATTTTGTAATTGATTTTGGAGTTAATCGGATCGGTCTCTCTATTGGAGTGGACCCGGAGACATAGTCATGCTTGTGACGAACTTCGTTACCAATTTATTTGCACTTCTTCTCTCCTCTCTCATGTTCTGATTTGTCACTTTAAGTTTCAATTTTTAATGCACAATTACGTTAATGTATGCATCAATTCAAATTTCATAAACTTGGAATAATCATTGTAAAAGTTTAAGCATTCAATACTGCATATAGTCTAGATCCTATACAGATTAGAGGATGAAGGTTGAGCACATTTTGATGAATGTGCCAATAAATGATATTAGGTGGAATTTGAAATTCATGAAATGACATGTTGGAGGGAGAAATAAATGACTTAAATGACACTTGGCTCAATGCACAAGGACATGTAAGAGGTATTGAATGCCTTGTTGGAAGGACAAATCCCTTTGGAGGAATTTTCAAATTTGGAGGAATATTCCCTTTTGATGCCATGTTAAGGGAAATTAGAAGATTTAATAAATGAAAAGAAATGATTTATTGTGCAAGTTGCAAAAGTTATAGGATGTGATGGGTTGAGATTAAGATTAATCTTGATTTGATTAATTTAAAGGAGATTAGTTGATGTGACAACTTGATTTATATTTTTGGGTTGATTTAAAATCAAAGTTGAGAGGAATATTATTTAGACTTAATTAATTAAAGATTTTGATTTATTTAATTAAAGAGGGATGATGTTAGATTAAATTAAATAAAGATTAATTCATTTAATTTAATAAAAAGACTTTAGAGATTAAATAAAATTGATTTATTTAATTAATAGAAGGAAATGACTTAATCAGATAAATTTGAATTAAAAGGTGAAATGTGATGAATTTAATCAAATACAAATTATTTAATTAAATGACCAGCAAAGGAGGTGATTTAAGAGGAAACGGTGTTAGTTGAAATTAGGATTAGGTGCATAAGATCAATCGATACATTTTTCGTGTCTACATTTTTCCTCTCTTTGAAGCAAAGTACTTGTTGCGTTGGTTCAAAGAATAAACTACCAACATCAAAATTTAAAAAAAAAAAGATTTTTTAAATGCCCCACTGCTGCCCTAGTGAGAAGAAAGATGTTGATATACTAACCCCTCAAGAGATCAAATGAAAATTTGGATTTTTGGGTGATCTTGCGAAAAGAGAGGACAAGGTGCCTGGGTATGTGCAAGATCATCATGGAAAAAACAGGCCCTTAAGTGGCAAAAAATTCAAAAAAATCAGTGTTAGGAAACTTGACGTAAAAATTTGAATAAGTTATCTATATTATTTCAAAAATATGTAAGAATAGAATTGTAGAAAATTGAATGTAGTTTCTAAACTACTAGGTTTATTTAAAAATAAATAAAATCTATTTGGTGAAAATTTGAAATTTCAATGCAGTAGTACTTAAATTTTAGGGAAAAATAAGAAGTAGGTGTCTGTATGACCACCCTAACCATAATAAAATGATAATATTTTTTTTATAATATTTTATATATAAGTAGAGGACTCATGTCTGGATGTGATGCATATTTTTTTGTAATTCTTTTCCAAGTAAATAATTAATTATGATTTTTTAAATACAACTTTTAAAAAATGTAAAAACTCATATGTCTGACCACCTTAACTTGGTCAAAACTTCATGAAATTTATTTTTTCTTTTTTTAATCCTATAGTATGTGGAGCATAGAATGTGACACAAGTTTCGGATTCAAAAAATATGATACCGTTTGAAAGTTATAGATGTTTTTCAACCAGCCTATCGATGAGGACTTTAGTCGTAATTCTAATAGAAAATAAATAATAATCATTTATTAAATTCAAATTAAAGCAAAATTTATATTGGTGGAAATCTGAGAATTTCCTCTAAAAACCCTTTTCATTTCATCAATTTTGGGTAAAAGAAATGTCATCAGCCACATACCATACAAATACCCATAATATTGCCACTTTTTGGCCCATCATGATCCTGGACATACCCACCCAACGGGTCTAGAAAGGATTTGAGATGCCAAAAATGTGAAAAAATGTGAAAAAATGATGCAAAATGGTCTTTGGTTGGGCGAAAATGGGCTTGGGGGTTTGAAACCAGAGCTAAATGGCTAAACAAGGTTAAAAAACCCTAACTTTCAAGCTTAAATAGGCCTCGAGTGGCCACTTCCAATTCATTTGCACACCTAGCCTTTAGAAAATCCATCAATTTTAGCTCTAAGAACTGATTGAGATGGTACATGTTCTTCCACAACACATTTTCGAGTGCGTATGAGTGTACCAGAGGCTTCCCGACATAGGACTAGTGGTATGTCATTTTGTCCTGACTTTGTTTTTCAATTTTTGAAGGCATTTATTAGGGTTTAGGAGTCAACAAAGTCAAGTAGGGATATATAGTGCTGCTGAAAAGCTCAAATTAGTGCCATGTAGGGTTAAACTGTGCCTCTAATGAGAGTTGCACCATGATGGCAGAGTTTAGAAATTAGGGTTTTTGGTGCAAAGTGCACTACACTTGCAAACAACACCACAGTGGTCCTATTCAAAATTTAGGTCTAGGGCTCAAATGAGATCGTTGACAAACTACGTCGCGACAACAAATTTTGGAACTTTTATGCTTCTAGCAACATAGTTTAAAAGTTTCAAACATCAACACATTTGTTGTTTTGGTTGCACGAACTTCAAACAAGATCTCATTTTTTTACAAAACTTGACGTAATGACTTTTTTGATGCAAGAGGACATGGAGCTAGTCCATTCACGAGAGCACAAATCATCCCTTTTGACCAGATTGACTCAGGATCCCCCTTTTGATGAGGTGCTCTAGGAGTACCTGGGGGTGATTGGCTTATGGTACATCGCTTATGCCCCACTGATAAGGACACATCTCGACATGATGACTGCATTGGTGGAGCACTAGCACAGTGAAACATTTTCATTCCACCTCCCCACAGGCGAGGCCAGAGTGACCTTGGAGGACGTGTAGTGCATTCTACAATTTCCTATAAATGGAGAGAGTTATCTATGGTGTGGATGTCAAGAGGGATACTTGCTATGAGATTATGGGCCTAGACGAGATCATTTTCTCAGAGGGATAGATCGAGCTTGAGCGGTACAAAGCTGTAGTACCAACTTCAGATTGATAGTTGTTGTGATCATTTCAGGACTTGTGGCACCAAATTGGCATAATCGATACTTCAGCCCAGAATGGGGTCTCACTTGGGAGCAGATGCTTCGACGGAGAGAGTGATTTTCCTTGGGGCCAGTGATGTTGGCCTCCTTGTACCATGATCTTCATGATTTTGCATACTGTGATAGCCGGGTTATCGGATCGGGAGTCACTTTGTTGCACATTTGGGCCTTGGAGCACATTGTAGTGGTATTTCCCATGATATTCATACCCATAGACATGGAGCTAGATGACCCAGTAATTTGGAGATACAGGGGTGGACTATCCTGTACACATACAAGAGCAGTAGGAATTTGGCTTTGGCGGCAGGTCATTAACGAGATGATAGTTTTCACTTGGAGACCTTATCTTGGCATGCATACCTGGTATGATGATGTACAAAAATTATTTTTTGCTAGGAAAGATTGGTTGATGCAGGGCTGAGAGCATACTATGATTGAGAGATACCTGCCATACCATGTGGCCCAACAATTTGGGGATGCTCAGGACCATCTCGATGACCAGTACATGGCCATCTTTGCACGTACTATGAGGGAGACGACATGGGGTTAGACGATCCCAACAACAGATGTAGTACAAAGTTTCATGCAACTGGTGGCTAGACCATGGCCTTATGATCAGGGATAGCTAGAATCAGGGATAACATAGGCCTACATAGATTGGTTATGTCCTCAACTTAGATTGATAGTGCCAGGTGCATATATATCAAGGAGGAGACCCAAAGGCTGAGGTGTAGGGTAGGGATGAGGCTGAGTAGGCAGGGGAGATGGAGACAAAAATAAAGATGGTGATGGTGGCAGAGGTAGAGGCAGAGGAGGAGGTGGCACACCTCCACAATAGCTAGAGTAGCAGTCTGAGCAACACATGGACCAGAGGGATGTCTGAGATTAGCCTAGGGATGGTCACCAGGACTAGGATATGTAGAGGACACCACCTAGAGATGGTCACCAGGACCAACCACCCATCCAGCCACCACCAAAGCTAGATCCTAGGGATGGTCAGATATTACAACTTCAAACTCAAATATAGGTTTTCACGATAGAGAGGGACCAGTCGAGGTAGTAGGTTTTGACCCTTATAGTCAAGAGAGACCAATCCATCTAGCAGCAGTAGGCTATCGAGATGCAGGTAGCATAGGAGATGGGCCAGAGATAGTAGGTAGAGATTATGGCTGCATCCTCCTCCAGGAGCACATTATCCATGTAGGAATACTGAGATTCCATCCGAGAAGCAAAGTATTATCGTGTGCATTATCATCAGGATGTTCCTCGGGCAGCACAAGTCCTAGAATATTCACAAAAGACAGGATGCAGGCCTCCAAAGAGTCACAGGTAGAGGTCGGGTGGCGAGGGGAGTAGCCAATAGAGCTAGCTCACATTTTGATTAGAGACATCATTCTTTTTGTGATCCATAGGCTCATTTTTTATAGCCCCATGGGTGATGTGTACTATACTGATTGATATACACACTTGATCCCAATTTTGTACCATGATAGTGTATTATTATTTTCATGATATATGAGATGATATGAGATGATTCCTTTTGATATGATGATCTATCTTATTTATGCATTATGGATGGATGTTTTTACTTTCAATATGCGATGGTCTATATGCGATGCATGTTTTTATATGATGTTTATGATGTAGTGATTTATGGATGCATTTATTTTTCAATATCTTTTCTTATGCACTTTTGATGATGATGTATGGATAATGCAAATGTTATGATATGCAAATGCTTAGACTAATAGATCTATATTATGCACCTTATGGATGATGATGAAATGTATGAGATACAATCTTTTTCTTTTTCATTATCTTTCTCATGTATGATATGGTAATGCATTTATGGATAACATAAAGATGTACATTATATAATGCGATGATGCATTTTTGTCTATGTGTTGATGTATTTAATAATGATGCCTATGTATATGACATGATATGGTGTACATGGTACAATGTAAAGTAATGATATGTATGTGATGTTATTATGTAATAGATGCAAATGAATAATATTATGATGTATGCAATTGATGCTTCAATGATGAATATGATATGAGTTAATAATGCCTATGTGATGATTCCTTTATGCTTATGTAATGAATGCAAATGTATGGCTTATGAGATGCTTAGAATAACCAAACTATATTATTCAATGATGAAAATGAAATGCATGTGAAATGGTTAGTGTTTCCTATGTGATATGATATGATATACAATATGTTGATGGATTGTGGATGTAGGATGGATGCACTAGTAATGATTTGTGATTAACTGCCATGGTACCCTGTTAGCATGAAAAAGAGGATAGAAGAAAGAAGATGATCCAACAAGTCTAAAGATGATGATGATGATGATGATGATTTTATTACCAGGAATTGGGACTTTAAAAGGGCCATTTACCTTATGTTCGATAATACACATAGGTATGATGCATCAAGGTATAAAGAACTAGGATGGCTTTGTACCTAGTGTGATGGACTTTGACTTGAAAATTAGATAGGAGTATTCCTATTCACCCCTGGTGTACGAAAACTTATTTAAAATGTAGTTCAAATATTTCACACATCTTGGACCAAAACATAGAAAGGCAAGCCTTCCTATGTGGTCAACAAGAAACCTAAAACATCCTCCCTATACCCAAACAAAGTACGCATGACCAAGTTATATTACAAGAATATCTAACAAGCACAACAAATAAAAAGATCATGATCATTTTCCCATTCCTTTATCTCTAAATCCTTTTGTTTGGACATCATTGAGAGGTCATTGGAATGGGCGCAAGTAAGATAAGTCAAAAGACAAAGATAAAGAAAAAAAACAAGCTAATGTTCTTCATACCGCTAGCCAAGACTAAACTATGGTGATGCCTGATGTTGATGTCCATTATAGGAAGGATGCATCCTAGGAAATGATGATATTAGATGATTGATTTGGGACTGATTAGATGATAGGCTATTGATACCAAGAGTTGACCAACTTGTTTACTCACTGACCTAGACTTGAGACCTTGACGTTTGAGTTTTCACTTTTAACTTGCTAGACTTGTTTCCAACTGTTTCACCAAAGGTTGGGGGTGACAATGATTTATTATGAGTGATTTTTTATTTTAGGTGAAAGCAAGATGGGGATATATGGATTTTTTCAAATATTTGGATGTTTTTGATGTTTTTGAAATGTTTTGAGGCTATTTTTAGTATTTTTCAAGATTTTGCAAATATTTTGATTTTCAAAATTTCCAAATGTTTTGGGGTTTTTGAAGATTTGGACCAAGAGACTAACCTAAATACCTATCCTAGGGGCCTTGGGGGCTAATCAATAGATTATCGTTGCCTACGTTATACACGCAGAGACCACGTAGTTCGACTGACACAAACTCAATTATTGATGAGAAATGAACAAACAAATTGCCAGTTTATTATGATGGACTCCTAAAGGACTGACCTAAGTATCTTGAGGGAAGATCAATGATCAACCTTGCTTACATTTAGAGCTTAGAGACCTGTAGTTCAACAAGATGACTCCTTTTTTGACTTTTTGACTTTTTGACCTGTTTTTGGATTTTGATATGTTTTGAATATTTTTGGATTTTCTGATTTACAGACTTCAAGAACATACATGAATCTGATCCAATGAGAACATTACCCCAACATGATGCAATACACTACTTTGATATAGGCAGGAAAAACTGACCTTAAGAATGGGCCGAGTAGTATTAGGAGGGATCATGACATGAACACATGACCAAGCTATGGTACGAATGTGGACAAATGATGGATGGATGGATGGATGGAATGACCGAGTCGTGAAGATCCTAGTGGATGGAAGGTGATTATTTACACAAGGTGCCTATTTTCCAAGTTTTCACCAAGGTACTTGCTCAAAGTGCCACCAAATTGGTTTTCACTAGAGGACAATTTTTCTCTTTACTGTTTTTAATCTTTTTTCTATTTTTTTTGGATTTTTTTTTTTTGATCTTTTTGTTGTGAACAAGATTCCTATTTACCAAGTTTTCATCAGGCTGACAATTTTTTAGGATATTTTATGATATTATTATATTTTTAGTTTTATACCTTGGAAGGATTAGGCATAAATTTTTTTGAGATGAGAGTTGTTCATGGGCTCCTATACAGGCTCGCCTTCTAGTGTTGACAACTAATATGCTTCTAACTTGTAACTTGTTGTGATGACAAAAGGACCCACCCAATTGGGTTCAAACTTTCCCTTGCTATCTGCATTGGGGACATTTTTTTATTTTCCTTTAGCACAAGCTCTCTGACTTGGAATGTATGACTCCTAATTTTCTTGTTATAAATTATCTTTAGTCATTTTTGGTAGATTTGTAAATGGTTTAAGGAATCCATACATCATTCATCTAGTAACTCCAACTCATTCAGTCTTGATACCCGGTATTCTTCATCTGTGATGAGGTTCTCCAGTGATATTCTCAGTGACGGGAGCTCGATCTCGATGGGGAGGATGGCTTCTGATCCGTAGACTATGGAAAAGGGTTTGGCACCTGTTGGTGTGTGGATGTTGGTTCAGTAGGCCCATAGGGTAGGATTCAGCTACAAATGCTAGTCACGACCAACATCATTAACTATTTTCTTGAGGATTTTCAGGATGGTTTTGTTGGTGGCTTCTGCTTGGCCATTACCATCAGGATAATATGGAGTGGAAAAGTGATTATATTTTGAATTTCTGGCATAGGTCACGAACATCCCGATTCTTGAAAGATGTCCCATTATCTGAGATAATGGCTTGAGGGACACCGTAGGGGCATATCAGGTAGTTCAAGATGAACTTGGATATCTACTTTCTAGTAATGTAGGTCATGGGGATGGCTTCCACCCACTTTGTGAAATACTCAATGGCTGTGATAATAAACTTATATTTGTTGGATGAGGTGAGGGTGATTTTTCCAATGAGATTGAGCCCCCACTATGAAAAGGGCCATGGTGTGACAATCAGATGGAGCTCCTAAGTTGGTGTATGGATGAGGTCCCCATGTTGCTGACATTGTAGACACTTTTTAACATAGTCACGTGCTTCTGTTTCCATTGTAGGCCAATAGTACCCCATCCTCAGCAATTTGTTAGCCAAGGTCATTCCACTCAAATGTAAACCAAAAATGCCCTTATGTACCTTAGTTAAAGCAGTCAAGGCTTCCTTAGCATTTAGGCAACATAACAGGGTTAACTCAATGCTTCTACGGTAAAGGGTATCTCCTAGGATGAGAAAATGAGATGATTTTTTGACAAAGGCTCTTTTGAGGTTCACAGTTATGTTGGCTAGGAGGACTCCTATTCTCAGATAAGTGTATATATCATGGTACCAGGGATCATCAGGACCAATGATTTCACACAAAATTCAGACTCTCAAATGCAGGTATGAGAAGCTGCTCTATGAGGAGTTCTTGTTTTGCGATGTTGCGTGGGATTTCTAGGAGTGATCTAATCGTAGCCATGGTACCTCAAATGCAGGTATGAAAAGCTGCTCTATGAGGAATTCTTGTTTTGGGATGTTGCGCGGGATTTCTAGGAGTGACCCAATTGTAGCCATGGCATTTGCCGCTCTATTATTTTATCTTGTTAGTTGCTCAAATGTGATATCAATGAAGAACTCCTTAAGGATTTCCACCATCATTTTGTAGGGAGTCAACTTGTCATTTTTTTTATACTCATCATTTACCTAGTTGATTATGAGGTGAGAGTCTTTGTATACCTTAATTTCCATTGTCTGCCATTGCACTACAATACTTAGCCCTATGACAAGAGCTCCATACTCTGTGATGTTATTTGTGCACGAAAATGATAGCTTGTATGATTTAGGTATATAATCCCCCTATGGGGTGATGAAGAAAATCCCTGATCCTAACCCATGTTGTGTATAGGACCCATCGAAGTACATTTTCTAGTGATCCGCTACACTTAAGTCGAAGATTTATTCGTCAGGGAATTCTAATACAAGTAGATTTTATAAATATATTGGTGCTTCTGCCAGTTCATTTGCTATTTCTAGTCCTTTGATTGATTTGTGCTCCACATACTCTATGTCATGCTCTATTAGGATCATAACCCACTTAACTATCCTCCTTGTGAGAGTTGCCTTAGACAACAGGTATTTAAGGAGGTATATCTTTGAAATGAGTTTTATTTGATGGGATAGCATGTAATGTCTAAACTTTTGAACTACAAATATGACTGCTAGGCAAGCATTTTCAATGGGTGTGTAGTTTAGTTCATGTATCACCATTGTTCAGCTGGTGTAATAGATGGATCTCTCTTTCCCTATTTCATCGTGTTGTGCTAGGAAAGCGCCAAGAGCTCCTACTATTGCTGATATGTATAAGATCAAAGGTTTTCCTGGAATGGGTGGTATGAGAACTGATGGTGTGAGTAAGTAATCCTTGATCTTGTTGAAGGCCTGATCACATTTGTCATCCCATCTGTATGCTACCCCCTTGTGGAGTAGATGATAGTATGGAATTTTCTTGTTTCCTAGTTGTGCTATGAATCTATGGATGGACTAGAGTCTTCCTTGTAGGCCCCTTAGTTGTTTTAATGTTTTACGTGCCTCCATTTCTAAGATTTCCTTAATCTTGGTTGGATCTACCTTGATTCCTCTCATGGATACAATGTATCCTAGGAGCTTGCCTGATTAAACCTGAAAGACACTTTTTTGGATTTAAGTAGACCTTGTACTTTTCAAGTTGGTCAAAGATGGAACTCAATGTTGCTATGTGATCTCGTCATTTCTTTGACTTGGCCAATATGTCATCCACATATCCGTCCACATTTTTATGGATCATATCATGAAAGATTAGTGTCATGGCCCTCTGATAAGTTTCTCTGGCATTTTTTAACCCAAATGGCATCATATTCTAGTAGTATGTCCCCCATGGACAAATGAATGCCATTTTGTGTTGGTCTTCTTTTTCTTTCATGATATAGTTATATCCTAAGAATCTATCCATCAAGGATAACATCTGATGTCTTGTTGTCATATCCACTATCATATCGATGTTTGGTAGTGGAAAGTAATCCTTGGGACATGCCTTGTTAAAATCTATAAAATAGGTGTAGATATAGATGCCCCTAGTGGGCTTTGAGATAGGTACAAGATTGGAGACCCACTTTAGATAATCTATTGGCCATATGAATCCTACATCTAGGAGCTTTTATAATTCCATTTTGACCAACAATGCTATATGGGGATGCATTTTTATTAGCTTTTGTCTTACAGGTTTTGCTTTAGGATACATAGCTAAATGGTGGACCACAACCTCTAGATCAAGCACAAGCATGTCGACATAGGTATATGAAAATTTTAATTTCCTTTCTCTTAGGAACAGAGCTAGAAGTTCTTGTTCTTCTATTAAAAGAGACTCTGGATAGAATTTTGTGTGGTAATTGCTATGTTCCCAAGCTGTTCGGATTACATATTTCTATCAAAACCACTGACTTCTCCTGATGGATGGCACTAAGAAGATTATTGAATCCTTCATCCTTTAGCACCTCTGAGAGGTTTTCACCTTCGAATACATCCTTTATTTTTACTATTTTTGAGTCAGAGAGTGCCACAGTGTGGTTTTCACTATAAAACCTAGAGATTATTCTCAAGGTTTTTCTTTTGTGATTGAAGGATTCAGTCATTTCCCCATAATAGGCATGTGTGTCTAGTGTGATGTCAAATCTATCCTTGTGATCTCTGCATGGTACTGTATCTCGTAATCCCATGAATTATTAGAGTTCCTCATCATTTTCAAATGTGTCTAGAACTAGTGGTCCTCATTGGTTGTAATTGATGAATTGGGGATAGACTAGGTTTATTTCATGGGTTTGAATGGTTGACTCAAATGAAAAGGTGATAATAGTGAGCAAGGAGGAGTCCTATAATAGAATGGGTAAATCAGTTATGGAATCTTCCTCATCACTACTACTACAGACATCATTTATGTCAAATGTAAAGTTGTCTATGAATCGACCTGTGGATATGGGTAATTGAAGTTTGGCTGCTGATAGCTGAGGGGGAGTCTTGACTACTCTAATTGGGGGACCTCTACCATGTACGGTTACCTTTGGAGGGGTATATCTGAGGCCAATATTTCTCATGCACTTCTCAGGAATGAGTGGTACTACAAGGCCATTGTCATTCTGTCCAAGTTTCTTGTTTTTATCGTAGCCCATACCAAGCATCATTTGCAGTCCTTTACTACTTTCATCCATGGGTAGATTAGGTGCATGCCTTTCATCTTGGTACAACAAGCTTGATATGTCTCTTTCATCTACAACCTATCGACTTAGGTCTCCCCAAATTTTGAATCTATAAGGGTCTACTTTGAAGGTTTGTGATGATGTTTTAGCTAGTTGGGGTTTCCCATGAGACCTAGGAGATTGAGGTAACTCTCCTATCACAAAAGCACTTTACTTCATTTTATAATTCCCACACCCATTGTCTTAGACAAAGACCTTGATTTTTGAGATATCAGGGAAGATGGGTTTCTTTGTCTCAAAAGTGGAGGCCAAGGTAGTTGGGTCTACATACAGAGTTGTGGGGCCTTCATCATTCTTTAGAACTTGGGGGATTTTATAGTATTTTGCTTCCAGGCTCTTGCAGTAGGTGAAGGGTTCAGGATCACCATAGATTGTGACCACTTGGTTTTTATTTATGAATTTGACACAATGGTGGAAGGTTGATGCAACTTCTTGCATCCCATGGATCCACGGATGCCCCAGGAGAATGTTATAAGGAAATTCAAGGTCAAGGACCTGGCAGATGGTTTCCATAATGGCTGGACCTACTTGAATAGGGAGTTGGATAGTGCCATGTGACACTCTTTCTTGATCATCATAATCTTTGATTGTGATGCCTTTTCCTTTTTCAATGGAGTTCTCTGCAAATCCCAAATTCTTTATGAGCTTGAGAGAACGAATGTTTAGCCCTGCACCCCCATCCACCAAGACCCTTTTGAATTTGTTTTTATGAACTTGGGCCTCAAGGTGAAGTGAAAAATTATGAGATGGTTGGTCGCGCCCACAAAAGGATATGAAAATCATAGTAAAACTTTTCCTGGGAATTGGACATTCTAGCAGGTGACTAATATCTCTTTATGGATGTTCATTTACTTGTCAAACTAGGGAACATATACTTTGAATGGTGCAGCACAATATATGCACTAAGAACTTAGTTTCGGTCACAACTTAACAGAAATAAATGCTTGGAAGGAATTCTATCTATGCTATAGGAAGGTAATGCAAAGTTCTTCTAACTCAACCATGATTTAACTAAAACAGAAACCATAACAACTATGACTAAAACACAAACTATGAACTAGCCTTATGCTGCAGGAACAGGCACAGGGATGGACTCCCGATGCTGTAGGAGCAATACAAGACTAAGTTTGTATGGAAACTTCAAAGATGAAAGCTAACTGATGATCAATAGAAAATAAAAACTAACTAACTAGCTACAGATACTTACTAAGTGGGCCCCCTTACCAAGCATCTACTGATTACACAAGTGCTGAACTCAGAACTTCATCAAACTTTATTCATGAAAATAGAATGGTATACATTGCTTTGTTGATATGGAAACTAACAACAAACTCTGTTTCTTATCATACAGATTATGCTTTTGATTATCATACTGACTCTTACATGATATCTGGTATCTCTCTATCACTAAGCTTCTATCTTACTTCTAACTATCATCTCCTTCCTCACTTGCGCAGGAGGAGTACTTTATTTAAAATCAGGAGAACAACTAACTAACTAACCCTATCAAAGAAAGATGTGGAAGTAAAGTGTATCCCAGAATCAAGGAACAAACTTTATAAATGAATTTATCTATTCAACCCGATTCAGAGAGAATCTAGCGCTCCACTCTTTCTAGATTGACTATCATTAAAAATATTTCCCAACGGTTTTGGTCAAAGAGTCTTCACCAGAGCTTCCTCGAAGTCGTGCAAGAAATAGACTTTACTGCAAGGCCGAGATCAGCTGCGCTTGACTCGATCATACTTTCTTCAACAACCTGCGAGACACAAGGTAATAGATGTGAAAGAAAATGCACATGGAACATACACAATATATGTTCATTAATCACATATTTAAATCTATTTCATCATTCAAAAACTATATGCGATATACCAGTCATTTAGGGAGTCAACGGGGTAATAAATGTAATCAAGACAACACAATAGGCTGTAGGAATATGAAAATATTTTGCTACAGGATATCCCCATAAAAGGTTTCAAAAGAGTTTAAACAACTATGAATAACAAAAGTAATGGTATTAAAAGTTCATCATAATATCCAAACTATGAGCACATTTTGGGCTCATCATTCTGCCCCCTACTTAGCCCAATGCTAGTCCTCCAGCATTAACTTTCCTGGTAGTTTGTTTGAAATCAGTGGTTGCAACATGACTCTGAAATGGAGTTCCAAACCTGTAATAAAATCCTCTAAAATTCTGCCACCTTTCATACCTAAGAGCTTCTGAATCATCATTAATATTTGTAGCCTGGTAAGGATAAAGGGGCCACATTAACACAGGGGGTCTGAATGTCAATGGCAACCACAGTTCAAATCTCTTTTGAAGTCCCAACTGTATATATCTGCTTGATCGTTTAAGAGTTACTGTGAAATTTAGGGGACTGTGAGGTTTGGACCTTCTTAGCCCAACAGTTAACCTTTCCCACCTTTTCTCTCTTTTGGTGTATGCTAGTCTCCAAAATAAATATGACTATTCTTGAAATTCATCATAAACCTGTTTCCTGAGATCAAATATTTTCTCTCTGACTGTATTATTATTAATGCCATATGTCAGAGTAAACTAGGTTTTCAACATTGCATGGGGGTTTGAACTTTGAGAGCATAATGGAACAGGCTCGTTCCTTTCAGCTTCCTCATATGTTTCTCATTGCCTGCCATAATTTGCTTCATTTGCTACCCATGACATAAATGATCTTAAATGGATATCACCAATATACAGAAGAGGATTCCATTATGTTTCAAATGGAATTAAAAAGCCATGTAAATAAAATTCACACAGAGAATTTCTTAACCAATTAGGCGCTGCCTGGTATGCATTGTAAAATTCTTTAGCAGTGTGAAGTATAGGATCTTGATTTCTAGAAATTCTCATTAGTTGGAACCATAAGAATTGTTCCTTAAGGCACAGAGCATAAACTCTGGGTGGCGGTCTGCATTCCATAATCTGACCAGTTACTTTTAACATTTCATCCATTTTTGCTTTTAACTCAAAAATTTCCTATTTCTGACTTTCAATTTCCTTTTTCAGTTTCTTCCTTTCTACCTCCCATAGACTTTGTTGCATGTCAGTCTGGGCTAGGTGCTAGAAATTCAGGGTTTGCAATGTAACTGGTTCCTAGTTAGCTTTGACATATTCCAGAAACTTAATCAAAAACGTCTTCTTATAAACAACAATGGCTTTACAAGTTACAGGGTGAAATGTAGCTTCACTAACCACATCCAATTGTTCAATCTGTTCCTGCTCTTGCTGCAGGATGAATTCTTGTTGCTGCAGTGGAGAAGACTATGCTTCCTCTAAAAACTGCATAGCAGCGGTAGCCAAGTCATCAAGACTTGGTAACCCTTTTTCATTATGCTCCATTTCCTTTGTCTCAACTTGCTCCTCTTCAGGAATGAATGAACTCTATGCAGCATTCTCAGACACATTCTGAGAAACATCAAATTCAGACTCTACGAACTCTTCTAAAATTACAACAACCTCTGGTTGAGGTGAAACAGGGGAGGTCTTACATTGTTTCCTTGTGGAAACTCTTCTTGGCATTGGTGCGGCTGCAGGATGTGTTCTGGTAGCCTTCCTCTTTCCGGTATGCCTAGAGGGTTCTACCCTACCAGAGGATGATCGTGAACTTGTGAGAGCAACATGTGTTGTTGTACGAGAGATGGTTGTAGGGGAAGGTGTTGCAGGAGAAGAGCATTTCCTTTTCCGAGAATGAGGGTCAGACTCTAGGGTTTGTTCCGCCCTAGATGACTCTCCTGCCTTTATTTTTCCCTTCTCTCTCCTAGTGGAAGACCTAGTTTGTACCCGAGCAGAGGATTACGGTGGGGAAGCTATAGGACTAGGTGCTACAGGAGCAGATGACCCTTGCCCTTTTCTTCTACTGGTAGATGCAATTTCTTTTTTCTTTTTCTGAAGCCATGGGGTAAGTACCCTAGGGGGTTGTGGAATTTACAAGATCTTTTGGGAAATGAATTGTTGCTAGGAAAGAGGTGAGACATCTCTCAAAGAGCGTTCAATCAACAATTTGATAAGGCCATGGTGAGCAATAGAATTATCTTTCCCTTATTGGGTTCCGTGGGCACTTTGTTCCAAAAATTTTAACAGAAAATTCAGAACATTTACAAATAACCCATGCCTCATATGACTTAATAATTTGAAATGATAAGAATGCAGGTAGGAGAAACGACCTTCATAGGTTAAATACCTGATTATGTAAGGAGTGTATTCTGAATAAGGAGGAGGCAATGATACCCGCTTGCATCCCTTCTTGAAGACTTCCAAAGGTCCATTAGTGGGTATTGAAAATTCAGTCCTTGCAGAGGCAACATCTGAAGAAAAATTTTCTCCAATGGTTGGAAGACCGGTTACTTCAGAAATTATGTCCTCAGTTGCAACAACCATTATACCCCATATAGTAGCCTCCCCTTCAGAAAGGGTTCTCAAAAATCTCCTATCAGCCTCCTCATCAAAAACATTTAAACTTAAGAAGTAGTTTAACCATCCACAGAGGCTGAATGCGTGGACTGTTTGAGGATTTTGCAATAATAATTCATGAGCTACAGGCTCATGTCACACAAGCTGACCACCCATGTTCATAGTTTTCCCTTGGCTAAACTCAACTCCCTGCTGAAAATTCAAAAAATTTCCTCTTTGTTTCCCTTTCTGTTCTGGTTTTTTTTCTTCTGTCGTGCCATCACATTTCTCTCATTTCCAAAAATAAACTTTTTGAACAAGCAGTTTTGATTGTAATTTACAAGAAAAACATGCAATGAAAAGGACATGTGATCACATTTGGAAAGTACCAGAAAAATAATAAAGAATGGTTATTTGTGCAGTTGTGGCAGGCGGCGAAAAGACAGGTTTTAAAAAATGAATTACCCTGCCCCCTACTTAGAGTATGACATGTGTCCTCACATGTACTAAAGAATAGGCAGAGATTGGGTAATAATGATTGGTACAGGCATAGCAATAAATGAATAGAATAAAATAAATCAAATATGTGATAACAAAAGATATGGCGTACCTTTGATAATTGCGTGTACGTGTGAAGAAAGATGGCGGCATCTTCATGAGTTGACAGTTGGAAATGATATCATAATTAAGGTGATGCGGACGGATGAGGTGGATGGGTGACATGAATGGATGAGATGAATGGATGGAATGGATGGATGGGATGGATGGATGGAAGATAAAGAAGTGAGATGTGGCAAAAAGTGTAAATGGAGAAAAAGGGGTTTCCTTAAAAAGAAAACATTTATTATGAGCATGCTTTTCAAAATTAGGGTGAAGCTGCAGGAGAAAGGCTAAAGCCTTTAGCTGCAAGAAGAGTAGCGGGAGGATCCTGAATGAACTGCTGCATGAATTCTTCTTTTAAGACTGGTTTATGGTACAACCGGAGTCAGTGGGCATTAACTAGCAATTTGAAATAGACTGAATCAATTGTCGCCAGCTATACAGCTCCGTTGTCGAACACATTCACAATTTCATAGGGACCAAGCCAGCATGTTGTGAGCTTATCTTGGCTTTCTTGATATCTAGAATCATATAACAGAGCCCAATCACCATTAGAAAATTGCTTGGTTTTGATGTGTTGATCATGTCATTTCTTCCTTTGCTGTTGGACCGCTTCTGTATGCTGCAGGGCAGCTTTTCTCATTTCGTCCAAAGCATTTAGCTGTAGGAGACGTTCCTTTTGTGTGTCAGATATTTCCATATTGAGTTCAAGAGCTATCCTCAAAGTTTTGTGCTTAAATTTTATGGGCAACATGGTTGTTTTCCCATAAAGCAGGTCAAAGGGTGTAAACCCAGTTGTTATCTTCCATGTAGTTCTATAGGCCCAGACTGCTTCAGGAAGTCTACTGCTCCAATCTTTTCTATGGAGCTACACTATCTTTGTTAGGATCACCTCAATTTCCCTATTTGTAACCTCAACCTGACCATTGGCTTGAGGTTGATAGGGGCTGGACTTCCTATGTTTGATTTTATAGTCATTCATTAGTGCAGTGATCAAATTGGATGTGAACTGAGCGCCTTGATTAGTTACAAGCTCTCTGAGAACTCCAAATCTAATGAAAATTTATTCATACAGAAATTCAGCAACCTTGTTATCTCGAGCACAAGTCATAGCTTTTACCTCAACCCATTTTTTTACATAATCCGTGCAAACTAGAATGTATGACTTGCCATTTGATGGTGGATCAATTGGTCCCACAAAATCTATTCCCCACTTATCAAAAGGGGTGGCTGTAACCTGTGGATGTAGTGGCATTTCATCTAACTTGGTTGGTCTTCCCATACATTGGCATCTGTCACATTTCCTTGTATAGGCCACAACATCCTTGTATAACATTGGCCAGTAGTACCCTATTGTAAGAACCTTCATTGATGTTCTCTTTGCTGCAAAATCTCCCCCACATGGTTCATCATGGCAAGCATGCAAGATATCATAAGTCTCGTCTTCTCTTACACATTTCGCATCACTTGATCATGTCTAGTATAAAACAGACAATTTGCAATCCATGAAAAGTTAAAACTTTTCTCTATTAACAATTTCTTTTCTTTTGGAGAAAAGTGAGCTGGTATTCTGCTTGCTGCTAGATAATTGGCAATGTCTGCATATCATGGAGTATGTGCAGCAATGGAAAATAAATGTTCATTTGGGAACCTATCATCACTGACCTCATGTTCAACAGGTGTAGCTGATTGAAGTCTTAATAAAAAGTCAGCCACAACATTAACTCTTCCTGGTTTATCAATGATTGTAATGTCAAATTCTTGTAACAACAGGAGCCATCTTGTCAATCTACCAGAGATGGCAGGTTTGTTCATCAGGTACCTGATTGCTGCATGGTCAGTATGGACGAATATCTGATAACCTGTGACATAATGCCTAAATTTATTCAAAGCATACACTACTGCGAGCAATTCCTTTTCTGTAACAGTATAGTTTAGCTCAGGACCTTGAAGGTTTTCATTGATAAAATAGATAGCATGTTCAATTGATTTTATTTTTTTGACTTAAGACTACCCCTATACCAAAATCAGAGGCATCAACATGTATGTGAAAAAGAAAATTCCATTTTGGACCTTGAAGAACAGGGGCTTTAGTAAGAAAGTCCTTTAGTTGCAGGAAGGATTTTTCACAGGCCTCTATCCACTCGAATTGAGAATCCTTAGTTAATAAGGCATAAAGTGGACTGGAAACTTTACTGAAATCTTTTATAAACCTTCTATAATATCCTGCATGGCCAAGGAATCTTCTGACATCCTTTTGTTTTGCAGGAGTTTGTAAATTTAGAATAACTTCAATTTTAGCAGGGTCAACCTGAATTCCATTCTTGAAAATATGATGGCCTAGAACAATACATTTTTTCATCATTAGAAAACATTTTTCACTGTTTAGAGAAAAAATTTGCTCTCTGCACCTTTTCAGTAATTTTTCTAAATTCACCAATGCTTCTTCATATGTGACTCCATAGGTAGTGAAATCATCCATATAAATCTCCATATAATCATGAGATATATCAGCAAAGATACTAATTACTGCTCTCTAAAATGTTGTTGGCCCATTGCATAGACTAAAAGGCAAGACCGAGTAAGCAAATGTTCCCCATGGATAGGTAAAAGTGGTCTTATCTTAATCTTCAGGGGCAATTTTTATCTGATTGTACCTACTGTAACAATCCAAAAAGGAAAAATATCTTTTGTTAGACAGTGAGTCTAGTACTTGGTCTACAAACGGTAGTGGAAAGTGATATTTTTTAGTGGCAATGTTCAACTCTCTGTAATCTACACACACTCTCCATTTTCCACCTTTCTTAGGGACAATAACTAATGGAGAAACCCACTGACTGTCAGAGATTGGGTAAATAAAACCAGCATCAAACAACTTTTGAAGCTCATTTTTAACTATTTTTGTAAGTGCTGGATTTACTCTTCTTTGAGGCTGCCTAATTGGTAAACAATCTTCTTTGATATAGATCCTGTGAGTACAAATTCAATGATCTATTCCTTGCATGTCCCCATATTCCCATGCAAAAGCTTTATGCTGATCTTGTAGCATTTTTAATAAAATAGCCTATTGAGATTGTGACAACTTGCTATTGATATTCAAACAGTGACCTGAAGATAATTCTATCTTCTCAGTGAGATTACTCATAGAATCTACAGATGATGTTTGTACCTCTTGTGGAAGCAAGTTATGAAAGATTGCAGGAATTTTAGGCAGCAAACTCTTAGAATTTAGTTGCTACATGAAACATTGTAGATGGCTACTATTTGGATCAGATGAACTACCCATATCAGAGTTAAATTGCAGAATTTGAAAAAGCAAGGCATCCTCATTTTGAAGTTGTGAGAATGGATCATTTTGAAGCATCATTAATTGAACCAATGAATTGGCTTCTTCAATTTCTTCCCCCACATCTAGCCAAATAGGTTGGGACAAATCTAGTTGAGGTCTAGCAGGTGGATACAAAACTAATTTTTTTGTGGACTGTCCATCAGAAATGGTCATATCTTCAAAATGACATCCTATAAAAGCATCAGCAGTGGCTAACCATGGTCTACCAAGGATAACTAGATACCCTTCTAAAGTTGCCTTAACTGATAATATTGTGAAATCAGCTGGATACTCCCAAGATTCAAGAGTGACAATTACATCTTCCACCATTCCATCAGGTTTAACTGTGGAGCTATCTGCAAGGTACAGAACTGGTGGTGTAGACCTAATATTTAAAATGTTCAAGGAGTCCATAGTATGCTTTGTCATGATATTAATGGCAGCACCTAAGTCAATCAAAACATTTTTTACAATTTGGCTATTTATATGTATTTGCACTACAGGACTTCTAGGGTCAATATACTTTGGGATGACTATATTTCCCAACATTATATCAGCCAATTTCCCTAAGACATGAATTGTTTGGGGATCATTTTTCTTCCATCCAGGCTTCTTCAAACATGCCTCTTTAATAGCTTTTCCAAAAATGGGAATATCTTTAATAGCCTGAAATAAAGGGATTTGAATTTGTACATTCTTAAGCTAATCCAAAATGTCAAAAGTGGGTTCTTCCATGGATTTAAATGCAGTACTTTGCAACTTCTAAGGAAAAGGTGGTTTGTCTTGACTTTGCAAAATAGGCTCCTTAGAAACCATATCAGTTAGAGGCATATACTCAGTAGGAACAGTAGGTACAATAGATTCTTCAAGGGGAGAATCTGGTATTTCAGTAATTAGCGATGGTTGTGGGGCAGGTAGAGTGGTTCTAGACCTCAAATGGATATCATTAACATTTAAGGCATAAGCTTGATATTGGTTGGCTTCAACAAGATACATAGGCTGTTGTGGTTGCTACTGTTGCTTATTATTGGGATTTGGCAATGGCTAGGCAGGCATAGGCAGTTGTTTTGGAGGGCCAGTATTTGTGGTAGTTGCTGCAGGAGGTGGCATGAGGGCCTATGGTTGTGGTTGTGGAAGCTGCAGGAACCCAGGTGACTAGTTTTGTCATTGCTGAGGACCTCTCCATTGAGGATTCTGCTGCCAATTACCTGGGGGTGGGGTCCATTGTCCTTGTGGCTACTACCAACCTCCTTGAGGAGATTTCCATTGTGAGGTCTGATAATTAGGCCAACTTGGTTGAGATGTATTCCAAGGTGGCGGTGGTCCATATGTAGGTTGCCATTGGTTATTATAGCCAGAATAAGGATTACCAAAAGTCAAAGGATCTTGAGGCATACTTTGTCTTTGAGCCCATGGTCTCCTTTGTGCAACAAAGAACACTTGATCATCATCACCTTCTACTAGTTTAAAGTCAGTAGGTAATTGTTTAGCTTCCAGATTAGCCACCATCTTGCAACTGCAGTCATGTTACTTCTATCTATAGTATGGACAGAACTCGGCCAAAACTGCCTCGGCTTCCTCATGTTTCTTCTGACCTTGCATAGTGTCTAGTTGTGTAGCCATATTATTAATGATATCCTGATTGAAATCAGATAGCAAATTTGTTATCTCCATCCTGGAAACTCCACCGGAAGAATACTTCCCCACTGTAGCATGATGACCTCGACCTTTCTTAACTATTGTTCGAGAGTAGTTAAGACATATTTTCTTTATATTATCCCAAGGTAGTTGGGTTATATCACCTCCTCCCATCAGGTCTAGGGCATCTATATAGGCATCACTGATTCCCCTTATAAAGAGTAGTTTTTGAGAGTCTTCATTAAGAGTATGGTTGAGTTCCTCTTCAAGGAAAACAAGAATTTTGAGATGTAATCTTCTAGACTTTCATCCTCCTTCTACTGAATTTTGAATATGTCATCACCTTTACTAGCACTCTTACAATATTCCTTATATTTCTCAAGGAATTTTGTTTGCATGGCTGCCCAACTATCAACAACACCTCTTCCTAAACTCATGAACCATCTGAGAGCTCCCTCCTTCAAGGTGGAAGGGAACAACTTCAGTTTGTGGGTATCTGAATTGTAGTCATAATTGCGATAGAGGACATCAAACTCAAACAAAAAAGTTTCTGGGTCCTCTGTTACTAGGCCATAGAACTTGGGAAGCAATGAAGAAGGAATGTTTTTAAGATTGTCAGTATCTCATTGGGGAACAATGGGAAACTCAAAAGCAGGAGGTGTATTAGGTGGATTATTTGCCATATCTGCTTGCTGGAATAATAGAGCAAATGGATTTTCCTTAGGTTCTTCATCAGCTGGGTTAAATGGTACTTCAACAAACAGGTTTTTAGGGAGGAACCTTCCCAGTGCATCTCTTCTTCTTCTATGCATGCAATACAATGAATAGTGGTTTGAAAGATTTAAAAAAAAATTAACTAACAAACTAAAATAACACTAAAAATGACTTCTGACAAATTCTTAGCTTGACGCCATCCCCGGAAATGGCACCAAAAATGGTCGCACCCACAAAAGGATATGAAAATCACAGTAAAACTTTTCCTGGGAATTGGACATTCTAGCAGGTGACTAATATCTCTTTATGGATGTTCATTTACTTGTCAAACCAGGGAACGTATACTTTGAATGGCGCAGCACAATATATGCACTAAGAACTTAGTTTCAATCACAACTTAATAAAAATAAATACTTGGAAGGAATTCTATCTATGCTATAGGAAGGTAATGCAAAGTTTTTCTAACTCAACCATGATTTAACTAAAATAGAAACCATAACAACTACGACTAAAACACAAACTATGAACTGGCCTTATGCTACAGGAACAGGCATAGGGATGGACTCCCGATGCTGCAGGAGCAATATAAGAATGAGTTTGTATGAAAACTTCAAAGATGAAAGCTAACTGATGATCAACAGAAAATAACAACTAACTAACTAGCTACAGATACTTACTAAGTGGGCCCCCTTAGCAAGCATCTACTGATTACGCGAGTGTTGAACTCATAACTTCATCAAACTTTATTCATGAAAACAGAATGGTATACATTGCTTTGTTGATATGGAAACTAACAACAAACTCTGTCTCTTATCATACAGATTCTACTTTTCATTATCATACTGACTCTTACATGATATCTGGTATCTCTCTATCACTAAGCTTCTATCTTACTTCTAACTATCATCTCCTTCCTCACTCACGCAGGAGGAGTACTTTATTTAAAATCAGGAGAACAACTAACTAACTAACCCTATCAAAGAAAGACGTGGAAGTAAAGTGTATCCCAGAATCAAGGAACAAACTTCGTAAATGAATTTATCTGTTCAACCCGATCCAGAGAGAATCTAGCACTCCACTCTTTCCAGATTGACAATCATTAAAAATCTTTCCCAATGGTTTCGATCAAAGAGTCTTTGCCAGAGCTTCCTCAAAGTCGTGCAGGAAATAGACTTTACTGCAAGGCCAAGATCGGCTGCGCTTGACTCGATCATACTTTCTTCAACAACCTGTGAGACACAAGGTAACAGATGTGAAAGAAAAGGCACATGGCACATACACAATATCCGTTCATTAATCACATATTTAAATCTATTTCATCATTCAAAAACTATATGCGATATACCAGTCATTTAGGGAGTTAACAGGGTAATAAATGTAGTCAAGACAACACAATAGGCTGCAGGAATATGAAAATATTTTGCTACAGGATATCCCCATAAAAGGTTTCAAAATAGTTTAAACAACCACAAATAACAAAAGTAAAGGTATTAAAAGTTCATCATAATATCCAAACTATGAGCACATTTTGGGCTCATCAATGGTTGGATGGGGAATTCCTGATTAGAAAATGTGAGGAGATTTGGGGTGGTAGTGTTTCCCACCATAGCTTGGAATTGTTCAACATTGAGATCCGTAGAGACGATGGATGAAGCCAATTCTTCCTTAAGGATCTTTCTATGGGGGGATGAAATCTTCAACAACTCCATGATGGGGATTTTAGCAGGAGCTCTTTTTAGCTGGTCTAAGAAATTGTAACCACTAGGAATGGATTTCAGATTTGAGGCGGATGCCCTAGGTGGCTATGATGACCCAACAATGGTGAATTTTCCACCGCATGTAGTGACTCCATAATCAGCTTTGGCTCCTTTGATTACAACAGTGACCAATTCATCTAGGGATGCAACAACATGATTATACACATGGTTCACATTGGCATACTCTTGCTTTCCATTAAATTGTTCCCCTTGTTATGATCTAACATCAGATTCGTGTATATTTTTAAGTCTTGATTTCTAGCTGGTTGTTCCACATTTATGATCTTGTCATCAATGAGATTTTGGATCAGATTTTTCAACCTCATACAACTGGTTATTGTGTGTCCCTTGATTTTATGAAGGTCACAAAGGTGATTCTCATTGTACCATACTGGTCTCACTTGGGGTTCTTGATAATTCTCATACGTGGGGATTTTGTTGAGATTCTCATTTACCAGCTTCTTCATGATGGATTCAATTGATTCCCCAAGGGCTGTGTACTTTCACTTGGGGGGATATTTTTTTCAAAGAGGTGGCCCCCCTTGATTATTTAGGTTGTTGACTTGATTGTTTGGTGGTTGTTGTGATGTTGCATTTGCTTGTGTATTGTTTTGATTGTTGCTTTGTGGTTGTTGGTATAATTGGGTGTTTTGTTTTAGAGCACTAATTACAACCTTGGCATCCACCACACCATCATTGGTGACATTTTTGTTTCTCTCCCATGTGTGAGGTTTCTTGTTATAGCTAGTGGAAGGTCAGTTGTCTTGATGTTCTGGATATGCGGGTGTCCCTCCTTCTGCAATAAGGGCTTGTTGAATGTTAAGCACTTTGGAGATCAATTGGTCATACGTGGTGATACCTTGCACCTTGAGATGAAATGCCAAGGTTTTCTCAAGATTGGAAATGATGGTGCAAACTTTTTTGTTCCTCTAGCATGGCCCACTTTCTCCTATTGGCCTTGGATCACCATCATTGTAAGAAGGAAGTGAATGATTCCCCCTTACCTTGTTTAAGAGTAGATAGTTCCTCTGCACTAACATCCATACCAATATTGAATGCGTAATTTTTTAGGAAGGCGTCTACGATTTCTTGGAACTTTTTAATGCCAGGAGGAAGGCGAGAGAACCATTGCATGGTAGAACTAGCCAAACTTCTAGGGAATAGACGCATTAGATAGGTATCATCATATCCGACCTCCATGCAATGTACTTGGAATTCCCTAATGTGATCTTCAGGGTTTCCTATCCCATGATATTTTTTGAATTTAGGGATTTCAAACTCCTTTGGGAATGGTACCATTGCAAGGCTCCTATCGAAAGGATAGGGACACAAGTTGCTTGGTGTCTTTATCATTTTCCCTGATTGGAGATAGAGCACTTTTTGTGAGAGAAATTTGATTTGTGTTGTCACATCGTCTTGTAGATTAGGAGGTGGTGTGAATGTGTTTTTAAGCAATCGAGGTGTTTGAGTGATGGGTGGAGTGTTGGGTATGTTAGTGGGATATTATTGCAAGCTTTGTTGCATGATCAATGCTTGCTGATATGCTTGCATTTGTTGTTGTGCCAACAATACTTGTTGTTGGTCCTATTGTTGTGTCAACAACACTTGTTGTTGGTCTTGCTACTGTTGTGCCAAAAACACTTGTTGTTGGGCTAGTAATTGGGTGGCTTCTTGTTGTGCTTGGTACTATTTCAGGGCTTGTTGATATGCTTGTTACTGAGCTTCTTGCAGTTGTTCTTGGTATTGAGCTTGTGCTTGTGCTTGATGAGCTTGATATTGGGCTTGGGCTTGAGCATTTGCTTATTGGGTTGCTTATGCAACCTGGGCAGCCCGTGCAGCCTGTGTAGCTTGTGTGGCTTAAGTTTCTTGTGCAACTTGGGTGGCTTGGGCAGCTTGTTGTTATTCTAACAAGGCTTGAGATTGGGTAGCTTGTTGTGCTTGTTGTGTAGCTAATTGTACTTGTGCTTGCTGAGCAGCTAACTATGCAATTTGTTAGCTTTGAATTTGTTGGAGTGATTTTTGATAGGCAGCTTGTTGAGTTTCTTGCAACACGATGCTATATTGGTTGGTCATGTTGGGTTTTGGTGGTGGAAGTGATGAATTTGGAATAGTGTTTGTTGTTTTGATGAGAGGTAACTTTGTATTGATGATGGGGATTTGTGTAGTGGATGGTGTGATCAATGTGTTTGATCCTTGAGAGACCATGTTTTGGGGGATGGTAGATGTGTTGATTGGCTTGGATAGTTTCCACTTGTTGTTGCCATATCAATGTCAAGATGGGAGCATTTGGTATTATTTTTTGATTGATGATCAGGGGGTTGCTTTGATTTTTTTGATTGATTTTTGGTAAAGGGGGAAGCCCTAAACTGAGGGTTGGTGTGGATGTTAATGTCAAAGGTGGAAGTGGTGGAAAAATGGGTGGTGTATTTCCTTGAGGAAATGATGATGATGAAGGGTCAAAGATTCCCCCTTGTCTGAATAATTCACCTTCTCCCTATGAGGTCATAGGGAGAGAGGCTTGTGTGTTGAGAAAAAATCTCGAGGTTGCACAAAAAGATGATGGGTCATTGGGATCTTGGAAGGTGAGCAAAATGTATGGGTGCAATGGATTTTGAGGGACAAATTGACCCAAGATGTTGTTTGCATCCAAATCTCGGTGGTCCATAAGGGGGTGTGATTGTAGTGCATCAAGTAATATGCTCCCCTTGTTGACAATTGGTTGAGTTGGAGCAATGGATTATGTGGTTTTCGGGATGGATTGAGTGATGATTTGGAATGAGGATGGTGTGAATGAAATCGGTGGTATAATCTCAAGAGACTTCTCCACAAGATGCTCAAATCAAAGTTAGAAGGGAGTTTAGCCCCTTATTTTGCCAATTTAAGCATGTATTGGGAGGGATTGAGCCTCATCATGGTATTGACAATCCTACGAGTTTGAGGATTTTGGACCATCTCAATGATTTCATCTTGTTTCATTCCCAAGACATTATTGGTGACATCTTCAACTTGACCTTCCTCTTAAGGATTTTGTGATGATAGAGGAAGATTAGTTAGGGTATTTCTTGGTCCAATGATATTTGTTTTAAGAGTGGTTTGGCTCAAGTCACTTGAAGTTGATGTTTCTTTATTGGCTTCCATGTTCTTCTTGTGTTGCAATCTAGTTTGCACCATAAAATAGGGATCAATTTTCAAGAATGTGTGAGATGAACCTATAATTCCTTAGATTGATCTAACTTTAGGCACAAAAGAGAAAATATAGGTGATTAAGGATCAAAGTGTGATGATGAGATAAATGGGAGATGGATGGTGTGAATGATTGAAATTTTGAGAAATCTTGAAGGAGATACTAGACTTTGGGACTTTGGATTTTTTATTTGATTTGATTTTGGTATTGACTTTGGCTTGATTGAATTTGATTTGGATAGTGAACTCATAAAATCTAAGAGGTTAGATGTTGTCCTAGATTAAACTTGTACAAAAGATGATAATTTGACTAAGTGTGTAAAGAGGGATTCATCTAAACACACCTAGACAAACAAGATGATTTCAATTTGATTTGATTTTGGATTTTGGATAGTGAACCCATAAACTCCAAGATGTTGGATGTTTACCAAGGGATTGACTTTTTCACAAGGGTTTGATAATTTGATTAAATATGTGGAGAAGGATGCATCTACACACATCTAATAAAACAAGATGATTTGGATTTATTTTGCTAAGAGGATTTTCCAAAAGTTTAGCATGAATGATTTTTTCAAGATTTCCAAGAGTTGATGGTGAAATGATTTTTTGGATTTTTGATGTTTGAGGGATGGATGAAAGTTTTTATTTGATCCTAAGATGAACCTAAAAAGACTCTTGTTTACAAGACCTCAATTTTGAAGAACATGCCTTACTTCCTATACAAGATGCTCAAATTGATGAAAAAGACTTGGATTTTGTTGATAAAAGAATTCATACGAATTAGGATTGTTCCTTGAAGCTCTTTTGTAAAAGTTGAATGTCAATCTTCCTCTAAATTCGTAAAGCATAGACAACCTTTTCTTGCAAGATTTTTGACTAAGACCTTTGGACTTTGGTTTTCAGATTTTGATCTTTTGGGAAATCATTTGGAAGAGCACATGTGTGGGGTTCAATTATTTCTTATCTTTGCTTAATGAATTCCTTTTACCAAAAACACTCTCTTGATTAGATTTTAAAACTAGATGTCTAATGTCCTAACTTCTTCTCATCCCACAAAGTGTTTTATGTGGAAATCAAGGAAATTAAGGAAAAAATTTCCTATTGTTGAATTTAGTGAGCAAATTCAGATGTAAATCCAAATGCTTAGAATCCTCTGAGGATATAATACCTAGGGAAAGTAATATCACTTAAATTTTGTCAAAGGTATTTGCTTCCTAAAGGGTTTGAAATTTGGTGTTCATGTTGAGTGTTTGTTTTCCAATGTTTTCACTTCAAGAAAAGTGTTTTCTTTCCAAGAACATGCACAACCCTATGGATGAAAAGACAATATTTTTTGAATCCCCACTTGGATAAATCTAGCTACACCTACTCTTAGTGGATGATTATATGTTTAACCACAGTGGCTCCCCTCCATGGAAAACACTTCTCGGGTCAGCCAAGCATTAGTACACATGAAACTACCATGGCATAATTTTCATCTCTACTAAGAGCCATAAAAATGTGGGGCAGCTTCAGAATGACCGTTCTTGCACCAACAAATAGATTAAGGATTTTGGCCTTCTAAACAAGAGGTTTTAATATAGGAATTCTATTTGTGGGGGATCATCCATGTGGTAAGAGACCATTGCTGCCATTCTTGTCAGAAGAACCCTCATGATACTTGAAATTTTCTCAATTACCCACACTTATATACTAGTTGGAAGTCACTTGGCTTTACCATATTCCCGTTTGGGTCGTTTCCTTGGGTGATTACTTTTTCCCACAAGGTAGGCCCTCTAAGAATAAACAAAAACAAGCAAACACATCCATAGTTCAATCGATCTTTGTTGAGAAACAAAGAGAGAACACACATGATATATTCCACTCACACGCACAAGTTTTGTCCAATTTTAAGAATCCAAATTGAAGTGTTGAGATAATCAATTACACAACTTAATATCAGAAAAAGCCTTTTGATTTTCAAGATCATCTTGGGGCATGAGAGAAGAACATACATCTTTTAGATGATATTACTTTGGGTAGGTGATTACAAAACATAGAAGCACATATTCATTTTAATCCTTCAAAGCAATAGTTGGATTCTTTTTAAGCACCAAAAGGAAAAGTGAAAGTTTCTTGTTCAATTGTTAAACCTTTAAACAAAATATAGTAAGTTGGCTAATGTTCTTTTTAATCCTTTTTTCTTGTTCTTTTTAGACCCAAATTGAAAATTAGTGAGTCCTAAAAGCATGAAAGATAGTGAATCCTTAGAAGAGGGATTATAATGTCTCCCCAAAGTGTTTAAAAACACTTGATAGAATGAGATTATGATGCCATAGAGAATCCTTTGTCTTCATTTTTCTCCCTCACCTTTGATCAATCCAACCTACAAAACTAGTCAAAACTACAAAAACAGAGGTCAAAAGGGTATGTGCAGGATCATCATGGAAAAAATAGACCCTTAAGTGGCAAATAATTCAGAAAAATCAGAATTAGGCAACTTGATGTAAAAATTTGAATAAGTTATCTATATTATTTCAAAAATAAGTAAGAATAGAATCTATAGAAAATTGAATGTAGTTTCTAAACTACTAGGTTTGTTTAAAGAAAAAAAGAAATCTATTTGGTGAAAATTTGAAATTTCAATGTAATAGTACTTAAATTTCAAGGAAAAAATAATAAGTAGGTGTTTGTCTAACTATTCTAACCACAATAAAATGATAATATTTTTTTATAAGATTTTAGATATAAGTAGAGGATGTATCGATGTGATGCATATTTTTTTGTAATTTTTTTCCAAGTAAATAATTAATTATGAATTTTTTATTACAAATTTTTAAAAATATAAAAGCTTGTGTGTCAGACCACCTTAACTTGGTCAAAACTTCATGAAATTCAATTTTTCTTTTTTTAATCCTATAGTATGCAAAGCATAGAATGTGACGCATGTTTTGGATTCAAAAAATGTGATACTGTTTAAAAGCTATAGATGTTTTTCAATCAACCTATCAATCAGGACTTTAGTCATAATTCAAGTAAAAAATGAATAATAATTACTTATTAAATTCAAAGTAAAACATAATTTATATTGGTGGAAAGATAAGAATCTCCTCTAAAAACCTTTTTCATTTCATCAATTTTGGGTAAAGAAAAAGTCATCAGCCACATACCCATCATATTACCACTTTTTGGCCCATCATGATTATGCACATACCCAAAAACTAGTTAGTAGTCAAAAGCGACCAGAATAAAAAAACACATGTTAAAATTAATCTAAAAAAATCCTTTTACCCAACTCTAGTGGCGTAGTCTGTAGAGGAAACATAATTTGAAGAAGTCAACAATGCTATATGGCATCACTGGGACTAATAGCAACACTCTATAGCAGGGACAATGAGCGTGATTGCAGCACTATTTTGGCAAGTGACATAGTTTGGAGTTTAGAATTTCAACGACAGAAAAAGAGGTCAAGTGTCACAGTTTGGATATTTCAATTTCTAGGCGGGAAAACCTCAACGATGGAGTTTGGAGTTTGTAGCATCATTGTATGGTATTATTGGACTAGTAGCATCGTTTTATGGTGCCACTTGATTGATAGCAATGTAGTTTTCTGTAGGCACAAAAATGTTCAAAAAACCAAGAATTTTTTGAAAAAAAATGTGTTAAAAACTTCAAATTGGCCCTCCTTCTAGCGCCAAAATGTGAATGGAGATTGTAGACCTACACAAACACAACAAACAATCACACAATTAGATCCATATGCAAGCTAAATCCACATTCCCCATAGAATTCATTTACAATGCACCAAATAGGAAATAAATGAAGAACACAACAAAGAAAGCTATTAAATCCTATTAAAGTAAGCAAACACTTAATCCCATGGAGGAATTGGTGCAATTTTGATGTGGAAAATGGCCCTTTCCCAATCCCTTGTAAGCTTGATGAATATTTCTTGATGATTGAAGCTCCTTGACAAAATTTTGGTATAACCTAGCAATGAAATCATGAAAACTATGAACACTTGATAAAATGGGTAAAATTAGCTCTAAATATGAAGATAGTGATTTTGCAATGAAGTTGTGTCCAAAATGAGAAGAAAATCCTCTTATTTATAGATGAGAGTGATGGAGAATGAGGAAAAATGGATGAATGTGGGATTAAACACCAACCAATGGCCAAATGCCACTTGTCAAGATGTGAGAGGATGAAGTTTGAGCACATTTTGATGAATGTGCTAATAAATGATATTAGGTGGAATCTGAAATTCATGAAATGACATGTTGAAGGGAGAAAGAAATGACTTAAATGCCACTTGGCTCAATTCATAAGGACATGTAAGAGGTATTAAATGACTTGTTGGAAAGACAAATCCCTTTGGGGGGATTTTCAAATTTGTAGGAATATTCCCTTTTGATGCCATGTTGAGAGAAATTAGAAGATTTAATAAATCAAAAGAAATGATTTATTGTGCAAGTTGCAAAAGCTAGAGGATGTGATGGGTTGAGGTTAAGATTAATCTTGATTTGATTAATTTAAAGGAGATTAGTTGATGTGACAACTTGATTTATAATTTTAGGTTGATTTAAAATCAAAGTTGAGAGGAATATGATTTAGACTTAATTAAATAAATATTTTGATTCATTTAATTAAAGGGGGATGATGTTAGATTAAATTAAATAAAGATTAATTCATTTAAGTTAACAGAAAGACTTTAGAGATTGCAAAAAATTGATTTATTTAATTAATGAGAGACCATGATGATTTAATCAAATAGGGTTAATTATTCAATTAAAAGAAGATGCTAAGATTAATTAAACAAAATGATTTATTTAATTAATAGAAGGGAATGACTTAATCAGATAAATTTGATTTATTTAATTAAGAGGTGAAATGTGATGAATTTAATCAAATACAAATTATTTAATTAAATGACCAACAAAGGAGGTGATTCAGGATGAAGCAGTGTTAGTTGAAATTAGGATCAGGTGCATAAGATCAATCAGTACATTTTTTGTGTTTACAAAAGGAATAGTTTTATGGTACCTTGATTGCATGAAGGCTATGGAGTTGATCATTGGATGATTTGAAAGCTCCTTCAATAGCTAGTCTCCCTTGGATGCATGTGCATGTTGCTGGTTGTGGAGTTGGCCTGAAATGGGCTTGGAGTTCCTGAACTACTTCATCCTTTTATGGATGTTTTGTACTTACATTGCTCAAATTCATTATTTAGGGTTTGGGAATTTTATAGGTTTTCTTAAAAATCTATGGTGATGCTCATTCATGATAATCCATTTTTTGGTTTAACTATTATGGTGTTTCTTGTTTTAGATTTTTTGGTCTTCTAGATGTGAAGTGGGTATGGATGTGCATGGGTGTTTTTCAAACATAGTGGTTTTGCAGGTTTTGCATGGTAAAAAAAAATGTGAATACATGGAGTTGATGTCAAGCTATTTTTTGGACCTTGGTCTTTTGGGGTGGTACTATATGAGATAGTTTTAGTTCTACATGCATGCTTTGTGCATGGTATGAGGAGATGAGCTTCTTTCTCTACATCAGAATGTTGGTACATGATTTGTCACTCAACATTCTTGTGGTGATGCTTGGTGGTTTCCTTGACTATGGTGCTCATTGTGGATGTGATTGGAAAATTAGATCTGAATTTGATTTGGAGTTTGATTCATGCTATCTATGTGGTTATTCTTTTTGAGATCTCATTTTTTGCAGTTTCCAATGTGATGATGGGTTTGCACATTTGATGTTTGTGATCTATGAGTTATGTGGTTAGTGGATTAGCTACCCATTGGCTATAGTGAGATAACTTAGAAGTGGGTTGTCTATATCCACGAGGTTGATTTAGTGTTTGTGTAGACTTGTTAGCTAGCCTTGTCTGTGGTCACTTGTGCATTGGTGTGGTTGCTTTGAGATAAGAGGATGGAAAGTGGTTAGTACCTAAATATTCGGTTATGGGGACCTATAACATGTGGATCATGATTCCATGAATAGCTTGATACATGTTTTGGTGCAAGATTTTGATAGAGATGGTATTGTATGCATAGTTTCGAGATCTTGGTGCCACTTGATGCACATGTTAATGTGTGGACCTGAAGAATTTTTAGATTAGCAGATGTTTGGTGATGATGCTTGGAGAGATTGATTGTCACATTTCAGTGGGAGCTTTAGAAATGACTATGGATTCATCACTTGGTGATGGATGATCTTATTTAGTGTTGAAAAAATTACAAGGAGGTGATCTTAGATCCTATTGCTGCAGAAGGGCTCTTTTTCTTTTGCATGGACTCTATTTGGAGATGGCTCATCTTCGTGATATTTGAAAATGTGAAACATCTTGGATCCATGGAGGAATATTGTGAGTTCTTGGTCAAGGTGTTGGTGATGCTTGACAGGTGATGTTGGTTTAAAAGCGTATTTGTTTTATGTCATGGTATACTTTTGATTGTGCATTATAGTTTTGGAATTTTTTTTTCTTCTTGAGACCATGTCATGTTCACCTAGAGCATGGAATCTCCTAAGGGGGTTGGTAAGATCATGATGTCATGATAAGTTCTTGGTTTAGATGGTTGGAGCTTTGACATTGGTCTTGTAATTCTATGTGTTTTGGGTACATTGATTATATGCTTGAGAACTTCATGATATTATAGTGATATAGTTTGGAGTTTAGAATGAGTGATTGGTAGTAGGTTCTAATGGATACATGGAGAATAAGGTGAGGCTGTAATTATCTTGAGATGAGAAAAGTATACTGATATGGTTACTCTTGGTGAGATCCAAGCATAAAGTCTAAGGAGCCTACACCTTGGTTGGATGTGAGTTCAACAAAGACCAATGAGGAGATTTCTCTTGGAGAAGTCATGAGGACTTAGATACCCTAGAGGAGTATTATCATTCCCCACTCTTGGCCTACTCAGTAGATTATCATTTGAAAGGTATTGCCCATTATTTCTTTTATATGGGTTGTATCTGTGCTTTGATTCTCATGGAATGAGTTGATTCAAGATGATTGGTTTTGGATACTCATTTGAGGATTGGTTTAGCATGTGTCTATATGTTGTATCTTTCATAGATATGGATCTTGAGGTCTATAGTTAGTTCTAAAGGATTCATTTGAAGGATGTTTGGTATTGTCATCTCCTTGTATATTTGTCATGGATTTTTTGAAGGGTTGTTAAGGAGATGGTTTTATGGGTTGTTTTCCTGAGGTGGAAAATGGAAGAGTTTGATCTTCTTGGAGAAGCTTACATCCATATAAGTACATATATATATATCTTATGTTTGATCTTGAAGGTTGAATGGTTGGGTGTTATTATGGCTTTTTCTTTTGGGGCTATGAAGAAGATCATACTTGACATAGTTAGCATTCAGAGGTGTTGTAGGAGGATTTTATATAGGTACATGATGTCCAAATATTACTCTCTTTGGTCTTGATTATCTTCCTAGATGTTTGGTTTCACATTACATTGGTATGAGGTTTTTCTTTATCTATTTTCGTTGTTGGGTGTGTAAAGAACTTGGGAGAGCTATGAAGACTTCTGGCGAGAGCTATTCTTATAGGTTATTGGTTTACAAATTTTGCATATCATTGTGGATGGTTCCTTGAAACTACATGTTTACACTTTCTATGTTATGCTATTAGTAGACTTGGTATGCCTTGATCTTTTTAGATTCATTACCCATGCAGTGGGAGTTCTTGGATGTGTTTTGTCTTTTTTGACTAGTTGACACATGGAGCTTGTATTTGCTATTGTTGGGTTGGTTATGGAGTGGCATGAGTTTTCTAATGTTGATACCTTGGAGGTATGTATTATTTAATGGATTAATACTTTTTGTGTGTGCTATTTTCAATTGTGTGGGTTTGATCAGTTGGAAGGAAGTAGCCAGTTTTCTAGTTGTTTTCTAGTTGGTGTTCTATCTTTTTTCTTAGAGAATTTCTTCACGATTGTGTTCAAGTTGAAGCTTTGAAGTTGATGATGTGATGCTTCTATATAGCTTGTGAGAATAGTGGAGTGGTAGTAGTGTGTTGAATCCCTTTCCATCAGTTGGTTTTGTTGTTGGTCTCTCGGATTAGACTAGTGCATATATACCATGGCATGTTCTTTTCCTTTAGAGGATGGTTGGAACTCTTGCCTAAGATGGTGGAAATTATAGAAGTTATTATAGGTTTCCTAGGTGATACAGAGGATTCATGTGTTGATTGGTAGGTAGTGCATTCTTCGGCAAGCGGGAGAATGTTGAGAAATGGTGCCTCAAATGTATTGGTGTTCAAGCCTCTACATTGTCGAATAGATAGTTGAATATCACCAAGACAAAGTTACCAGCCTGATTGAAATCTCATTGGCAAGAGATGGTTTGTTACTTAAGTCACCGAGTTCCAAGTTTTTCTAACTTAAGTCATGGGGTTCTAGAGTTTCATAACCTCCTGACTTAGTGGCTTTGAGGTTCTCTTTGTTGTCAGAAACTCACGGGTTTTCAGAACTTCGTAACCTCCAACAAGAGATTTTGAGGTTTGGGTTTTCAGTGACTTAGCGAATTTGAAGTATGTATCTTTAACATGCCGATGGAAGGCTAGAGGAACCTCATCCTTGGTACTTCATGTTTTCGTTGAGACCTTGAAGATAGTCTCTTTGAGATTCCAATAGAAAGCTGAAGATTTGGTGAGTCCTATTGGTGAATGTTGAACACTTGGCAGTATAACCTTCATTGGAGTGACATCCTTGTTTTTGCACGAGACAAGAGGATGACTCATTGAAATGATGATACATTACTCACTTCACATTAACATTGTGAAGTGAATGGAGCAATGGTCATTTCGAGGTGACATAGGGTGGTCGGAGGGACATGGATTGAAGTCTCTTTGATGACCCGATATGACTTCGATGGCTAGGAGCTAAAGATGGTTATGTTTGTTGGTGACACTCAGCTAGAATCGAAGGTGTAATGACCAATTTCTAGAATGTCGAAGAAGTGTGTATGAATTAAAAAGAGACAACTAAGAGGATCAAAGTGGACAGGTTTGAATTGTATTGTAACTATTTGTCTATGGAAGTTGAATTGAACTATTTCCTGTTGGTTGAGAATGAATGTTATAAAATAATGAATGTTTTGCAATGAACAAGTGAGAGAAATAGAAGTAGGGTTATGCTACCAAATTCTCTGCAGTAGAGGAAGATGTAAATATCTTGAGAAGGCTCAGAGTCTAAATTGTATTGTAATGTGTTTTTGTTGATGAATAATACAATGGCGATCTAAGCTTTTGGAGTGTGGGGTTTTTTTACCTGAAATTATTTTCCCCACATAAATCTTGTGTGTTCATGTTGTCAATTTCATATTTCATGGTAGTTTGTTCTGTTTATTGAATCTATTAATGGCATTGTTGGAACTGGTTTAATTAGCATTGACTTTTCTCTAAGGTTCAATGTGGGAAATGAATTATGTCTGATTTTTTTTTTTGGCATAGTAGTACATGTCTTTGAGGAAATCTAAGAAAATAAAAGTTAACGAAGGCACTACTGTTCTTAGATGACAAAAATTTCCCAACACCCTAATTGTGAACTAGGCTTAATGGTGCCTTGATTTAGTGTTGTAATGTGTTTGAAACATTCAAATTAGGTCTTGGCCATTGTGAACTAATGAACATGACTGGTACCTTGCTAAAGTGTTGTAGAATGTTGTAATACATTTTCACACTTTTCTAAGGTTTTATTAATTAACTACACCTAATAAACCTTAATCATGCCTTATCTAAAGTGTTGTAAGGTGTTGTGACACACTTTCACACTTTTCTAAGGTTTTCTTTAATAATTAGGCTTCTTTATGCTTCAATTGGTCTTATTTTGCATCCACAAGCCTCATTTAATGCATCTTTTTGAGGATAATCCTGATACCAATCAACATCCAATCATAATTTAGGTGTTTTTAGCTTGCGTGGCCCTAGATTTAATGATTTGGGACTCATTCACCACCTTGGGAAAATGAGTTCCACCTAGGATTTTGGGTCCCAAACCTAATTTCGCACCTTTCTTATCATTTTTAAAAATTCTCCCAAAAATTATGCCTAGTGGGACTCATTCGCCACCTTGGGTGAATGAGTCCTGTGTGGCCCAAAATCAAAAATTAATTCAAATTTTTGGTGTGACTTTATCCTCCTAGATTTGATGTCAACTTGTAGTGTTGTAATTTTGGGAATTCTTGCATAATTAAGTATAAATACAAGTTTCTTTCACTCATTTTACACCTAGCAAGTTGAATGAGCATCCTTATAGAAAAGTTGAGTTCATAAGAGAATTCAAGCATTCAAAAGATTATTCAAGGGTCTTCAAGAGTAGATTATCAAGTATTTTATAGCATCATTTCAAGGACTTCATGCATCATGTTGGTTTTGGAGCTAACAATTGTGATGTAGGGTTTTATGATTCAAGCTATCATTTCATTCAAGATATATCACCTTCAAGAAAGATTCAAGATCTACATCCATTGGATTCATTCCATATATGTTTGTAGCATCTTATTGATAGGGTTTGGTGAGTTGTAACATCATATCTTGTTGATTCATCATTCTCCATTCCTATTTCATTCTATTTCAAGGTTTGATTACCAAAGCAGGACATTTGACCAAGGAAAACCCCTATCCACTAACAAAACAACATTTTTTGCTCTCTTTAATGTGTGATTTGTAGGTTTATATTGAAGATACATTGAAGAGGAATATTGGAAGAAGTTGTCATCAAGCCTTGGAGAGCATTGGAGAACACCTACAAGCTAATTTATAGAGATTTAGATCCAAAAATCTGAAGAAGTAGATTGAACAGACTGAGAAGAGCGTATTCAAATCTTGAAGTTTTAGAAAACCCTAATTGGATTGATTCACCACTTCTAGTGAATGAGTCCTAGTTTTAGTTAAAATTTATATTTTTGTAGATTTGGATATCCATTTGCCAGATTCCCGTTCCTACACAGAAACCCAGATTTTGGACTGATTCACCCAGCTTGGTGAATAAGTCCCACTTAGCATTAAAGGAAACTTTTCTAGTATTTCAGAGCTCCATTCAACCATCTCTAGATTTTCAGGTGCACACAATCCTTCCTATAGCTTTATATTTTGTTTCATTTGCATTTCTAGGTCATTTTATAAGTCATTGCATCATATTAGGGTTTAGTGTTACAAATTTCATTGCATTTTCCTTTCGAAGTTCTTACTTGGTGGTGAACCCCTCATTAGTGTAAAATCAACCTCTAGGATATCCCTATTGCAAGATCTCTTTCTCCTTTGCATTGAGATCTCTAGGGTTACCCTTTAATGTAGTAGGTGGAAAATGGATGTGCTCTATGTCTTAAGTTATATGATAGCATTTAAACCCCATTTTTCATATACCACATTTTGGTGAACCTACATTTAGAACATCATAATTATGATTTAGAGTGCATCATCATCCTATATTTTCCTTGCATTAACATTGCATTAGGATTTGCATTAGTTAATTAACATTCTAGGGTTTGTAATTTAACATTTGTAAAAGTTCATATAACTTGAATTTTTGCATTTTATTTCACTAAAAATCAAACAAAATCTGCATTTTCACATAGAATTTAGGTCATACAACATAAAAAGCATACAAATAAATTGAAAAATTCTATAAAAAAATTTGAAAAAAATCCCTACTAGGACTCATTCGCCACCTTGGGTGAATCAGTCCTTGTACACATTCTGCACTACATTTTCTAGCATTCAAAGCACTATTTATGGGTCTTTGTTTACTGTCGATGCCTTTTTGTTCCAGTTTACAGGCTTTATGTCTCATTCAATTCACTGCATCTAGATTCAATTAGTTCATCTTGTGCATTGCTTAAATTCCAAATTGCATCTAGAACATTTCATTTCACATTGTTGCATAGTTTATAATCTAAAATTTTCATCGTAGATACATGTTTTGGTAAACTATGGATGTCCTTGAAGTCCTTAGTGGATGTTTCAAGTTGTGCTTTTGGAAATGATCCTAATGAAATTGAACTTAATCATGCTCCTTCAACTCCTAATGCATGTCCTCATGATGCTGACATAGTTAGAGAAGATGATGAAAATATGAATAAGTTCCTAAATGATTTCCTTAACAATATTGAAACTAATGTACCCTTTTATCCATCCGTGGAACAACCAACACCCCCCACAATACCACATCTTGAGATGTTTGGTTATTTACATCCTAAAACTAAGACAAGAATTGAACCTAAGTTCCCTACAATAGGTGAACCAAGTTCCTCTAAGCAAACAAACACTCAACCATTCTACGTTAACAAAGTAATAGACACTCCTATCAACCTAGAAGAGACATATGGAAAAGGCTTTAAAATCTTGAGTAAACAAGGATGTGATACAAGTAAACTTGAAATCCATCAACTACTAGAGAAAATGAAAATTGAAAGTACTAAAGGAATAGGATATCAAGATCCCCCTCTTGATATGAATGTCCTTCCTAAAAAGCAACCAATGCCTTGTAACAATAACAAGGATGATATATCACCTTAGTTCCTCCTCCTCAACATTCAACTAGAGAAGTTGGTGATTCTAGCAAACACAAAAGACCTTACAAAATCAAGAAACTACAATTCACTTACCCACCAATTGATATTGAAAGGAATTTATAGATACTCCTAGATAGAGGATTGATTACATTATCTCCCATAAGATAAGACTAAAAACCAAATCCTAATAACACAAACATATCACACTATCGATATCATAGAATGATTGGACATAGTACCAATGACTGTCGTGCTTTACAAAAAATATTCAAAAGACTCAATATTATAGAAATGGTCCCTTAAAGTGGGACCCTTTCACCCCTTGTCATGTAATAGTTATATAATCTTGTATTCTCACCATTACATGATCTTTCTTATCACCTACCTCAACTCATTCTTGTCTTGCACTCAGTGGGGGCAAGAAGTTGATAGCCTTTTTCCTAGTAATGCATTTGTCATTGTCCCTTTACATAGGTTGACTCACATGTTCCTTTTCATTTTATGATTGCATGTGTGTAATGTGATCCCCCATACCATTCAGTTTGATGTATGTCTCTCTTTGTGACATTCCTCTATTTGTACCTTCATTCTTCTCTATATCGTAAATATTTTATCTTTTCAACTTTTATGTTTTTCATTTGTCTTGTGTTTTCCTTTTGGGGATGAAACAAGGTGTCAAGACATTCATGTCTCTTCCATGTTAAACTGAAAAGATTTATCTTTGTTTTTTCTCTCTTTGTGTCATTCTTCCAGTTCTGTGTATTTGGGGAAAGATGACAGTTCCAAGCTCTCTTCAAAACATTGTATCAAGAACATACTAACCCTAAATCCATAGATCCCTCATGTGTGTGGATTTTTTTTTTGGGGCAATCCCTTTTCTCCTTTTCTTTTGCATAACGTAGCTTTATTTGGAAACATATGACTTGGCATAGGGATTTCGAAGTTAGCTCTCATGTCTTCTTTATTGTTGTAATTTATCATTTGCTACTTTAAAATAATTGCTCACAACATGGTGTTTAGCAATTTCTTTAAAGTCGGGGAATACATTGACATCATTCTTTTTTCATGGTTCATGGTACAATCTTCTTACTTTATACGAAGTGTTTTCCGCTTTTTGGATGACATTGGGTGTAATTTCCTTCAAGAGCATGATCTATCTTAGCATATTACATTTCTCTTAGTGGCTTGATGTAACACATTGCATCCCCTAAGTTGTGAATTTTCTATTCTTTGACTGGTCCTCTTTTGGAGACATTAGGCACAATGCTCCCTAAGTTAAGACCTCACATGAACTAAGCAAGAATCCCTTGAGCATTCCTTATTGTTGCATTTTCATTTTTAGTTATATGGCCACCTTGTATAACACAACTTGCATGCCTATAGAGTCATCTTGTTTGTTCATAAGCTCCAAGCATACAAAGCTTTTCTTGCCTCATGAAGCTCAAAAACCATTTTTTTTGTGTTGCGCCTTATTAAAGTTATCAGGAGGTATAATTTTGGTATGGTTTGATAGGAAGCCAAATGAGGGAATGACTTTCCCTTATCCACTCATGCATGTGTGTGAGCACATACCAGACATGAGTGTATGTTTCTCACCTTCTTGGACTTCTCACCTAGTAGACAACCTAAAGTTTCGTTGCCTCATAATGAGTATTCATTTTTTAGACAAGCAACCTAGATCTGATCCACATCATGATGGAAAAATGGTCGAAGCTTGATCCACCCCTTTTCTCTTTCATTTTATTTCATTTTCTTTATGTCTTTGACAATGCATGCTTGTGATTTTTTTGGTGGCTCTTTATATTATTTTCATGTATGTTCTTTTGTGTCTATGTTGGTTCACCATGGGATCTTGATCTTGGGGGCTTGATCACCCCTCTTGATCATGGTTGTCCCATCTTAGTGACATTGGTGCATTTGGAACCCTCTTGATGTATGTTTGTTTACTTAAGTGTGAGTTTGAAGCAAGTTCATCCTCTCACTAAAGTGGGGGTTAAATGTGGCAACAGAAAAAGTATCCCTTCTGCTTTTCCCTTGTTTGGGCCCTCCTTATGAAATAGGCTTAATGGTGCCTTGATTTATTGTTGTAATATTTTTGACACATTCACATTAGGTCTTGGGCCCTTGTGAACTAATGAACATGAATGGTACCTTGCTAAAGTGTTGTAGAATGTTGTAACACATTTCACACTTTTCTAAGGATTTATTAATTAACTACACCTAATAAACTTTAATCATGCCTTATCTAAAGTGTTGTAAAGTGTTGTGACAAAATTTCACACTTTTCTAGGGTTTTAATTAATAATTGGGATTCTTTATGCTTTAATTGGCCTTATTTTACATCCAAAAGCCTCATTTAACACATCTTTTCAAGGATAATTCTGACACCAATCAACATCCAATCATAATTCAAGTTTTTTTAGCTTGTGTGGCCCCAAATTTAGTGATCTAGGACTCATTCGCCACCTTTGGTGAATGAGTCCCACCTAGGTTTTTTTACCATGAACTTGATTTCACACCTTTCTAAGCATTTTTTAAAATGGTCCCAAGAATTATGCATGGTGGGACTCATTCGACACCTTGGGTGAATGAGTCTCGTGTTGCCCAAAATAAAAATTAATTCAAATTTTTGGTGGGATTTTATCCTCCTAGATCTGATGTCGGCTTGTGGTGTTGTAATTTTGGGAATTATTGCATAATTAAGTATAAATACAAGTTTCTTTCACTCATTTTACACCTATCAAGTTGAATGAGAATCCTGATAGAAAAGTTGAGTTCACAAGAGCATTCAAGAATTCACAAGAGTATTCAAGAGTCTTCAAGGGTAGATTATCAAGTATTTTAGAGCATCATTCAAGTATCAGGCATAATGTCAAGGACTTCATGCATCATGTTTTTTTGGAGCTAACAATTGGGATGTAGGGTTTTATGATTCAAGCTATCATTTCATTCAAGATCTATTACCTTTAAGCAAGAGTCAAGATCTAAATCCATTGGATCCATTCCATACATGTTTGCACCATCTTATTGATAGGGTTTGGTGAGTTGTAACATCATGATCTTATTCATTTATCATTCTCCATTCTTATTTCATTATATTTCAAGGTTTGATTACCAAAGCAGGGTTTGACCAAGGAAAACCCCTATAAATTAACAAAACAACATTTTTACCTCTTTTTAATGTGTGATTTGTAGGTTTAGATTGAAGATAAATATTGGAAGAAGTTGTCAAAGTGCATAAGATTGTCAAAGTTTTCATCAAGCCTTGGAGAACATTGGAGAACACCTATAGGCTAATTTATAGAGATTCGCATCTGGAAACCTGAAGAAGTAGATCGAGTAGACTGAGAAGAGTAGATTCAGATCATGAAGTTTTAGAAAACCCTAATTGGACTGATTCACCACTTTTGGCGAATGAGTCCTAGTTTTTGTCAAAATTCATATTTTTGCTAATTCAGATACCCATTTTCCAGATTCCTATTCTTGCATAGAAACCCATATTTTGCATTGATTCGCCTAGCTTGGCAAATGAGTCCCACTCAAAATTAAAGGAAAATTTTCTAGCATTTCAGAGCTCCATTCAACCATCTCCAAATTTTTAGGTGCACAAATTCCTTCCTATAGCTTTCTTTCTTGTTTCATTTGCATTTCTAGGTCATTTTGTAAGTCATTATGTCATATTAGGGTTTAGTGTTACAACTTACATTTCATTTTTCTTTCCAAGTTCTTACTTGGTGGTGAGCCCCTCATTAGTTTACAATTATCCCATAGGAAAACCCTATACAAGGTGTCTTTCTCCTTTTCATTGAGATCTCTAGGGTTACCCTTTAATGTAGTAGGTGGAAAGTGGGTGTGTTCTATGTCCTATGTCATATGATGGAATTTAACCCCATTTTTCACATACCACACAATTATATACGTTTATTATTGATAGGATGTCTATATATTTCCTAGTTACATCGATAGGTGTGTACAATGGTAGCATGGGGTGGCAATGAGGAGCAAAATGTGAGCATGTTAACTTTTTCAAGGAACTTCTAAAATTGTAGACATACATTAAATGATGACGCATTGTAAATATAGACCATTCATTATTATGTTTTAGATCTAATGGTATATATTTTGTTGGATTGTCTTTCCTAAGAATGTAACCCTCTTTGATGAGGGTGTGTGCTGTACAAAAATGGCCCCTCATTTTCATGGCCTTTAGCTCTTGTTTCATGGTATTTGATACATTTTGCTTTGATTTTATGTTGCAACATGGCTTGAACATTCATATTTAGGTACTAAATTTCAAATAATGATGTCTTGTGAAGGTTTTTTGAAGTGTTGTAAGACATTTCTACATTCTTCTAGACTCTATTCATTACAATTCACCTAAAAATCACCTTTTTACACATTATCAAGTCCTATTTTGAAGTGTTTTAAAGTCTTGTAACATGATTTCATGTTTTCCTAGGCACAAATTTACTATTTATCTCTTCTTATGACTTATTTGACCCCTTTATGCTCACATACACTTTAATTAAGTGTATTTTTGGATATTATCCTAACAAACAACATTAAATGCAACTTAATTCCCAACACTTTTTTTTTGGTCCTAGGTGGGACCTATTCACCATGGGTGGCGAATGAGTCCCCCTTGGCCACAAATTCAAAATATTTTAAATTTCTTTTCAATATTTTATTAAAAATCACTTGATGTCAGCCTGTGATGAGGTATGAATAAGATACTATGACCCAGATTGTATAAATAATAATTTTTTACTTCATTTTACATCTCCTACAACTCTCGTACAATCTCATCATTCATTCAAGAAATCTCAAGCATTCAAGCATATTACAACATCAATTTAAGCAATATTCAAGCACCTTGAAGCATCCATTGGCATTACTTCAAACTGGAATTATCAAGGGTTTGGTAAGTTGATATAATTTTCATGTTGTTAGTTTATCATTCTCTTCCATTTCATTATTTTATTAAGGGTTTGATTACCAAAAGTGGGGTTTGGCCAAGGAAAACCCCTATTTGCTAACCCTCAACCATTTTTCCCTCTTGCATGTGTGTTTGCAGACTTAGGTATGCATATTTATCAAGCATTTATGTGTTGAAAAGTGGAAAAAAAAGTCAACTAGGTGTTTCAAGTCAACTCAAGTCTATTTCAAGCTTGAAGAAAGTTTTCTGTCTATTTCCTGCCAAATTGACTTCGACAACCCGCCAAGAAGATATTTCTAGATCTGGTGTTGCAGAGTTGCCTCCTGATTTTCCAAAAAATTAGGAGAGGACTAATTAACCATCAGTGCTGAATGAGTCCCACCTTAGGATTGAAAATCTGTGTTTCATTATATTCTGGATCCCGACTGTGAGAAACCAGTTTCTGACATTGTTTTACCAAGAGGAGGACTAATTTGTCAACTTGGGTGAATGAGTCCCACTATGAAAAATTAGTGATTTCAGCCAACATCCACAACATTCCAGATTCATCATATTTTTCCCAGGTGCATTTAGATTCATCCCTTTCCTTTCTATTATGCATATTTTCTTCATTAAGTTCATTATTGCATTACACAATGTGTTTTCAGACATAGCTTTAATTTCACTTTTTCATTAAAATTCATCCATTTAGATTATTCAATTGCATTTAGTTTATTTCATTTAGCTTAGAAAAAATCACACATAACATTAATTGAATGAAACCCCTTGCATTTTTGGGTCCCATCTCTCTCCTTTTAGGTGAAAAACCCTAGAACAACTAGAGTTGTCCATAGTGACCTGAAAATCAACAGTTCATTTTGGTGAACCTGACTTTTGGACACTTTTCATTTCTAATTTCATTCTCATATTGCATCCTAGTTTACATTTGCATCAACATTCAATTAGTTCATTGTTTTGTTTTTGCATTCTAGGTTCTTTCATATTGCATTAGTGAAATCTTCATTTAGATTTCATTTTTACATAAGTATCTCATTGAAAAAATAGAAAATCTACATTCTGCATCCTTAGTTACATTTTTTAGAACATTAAAATCATCTTCAAAATTATGAAAAACACAAAAAAATTGCATACCGGAACTCATTCGCCACCCTGGGTGAATCAGTCCCTTTGTACTTATTAGACAACATTTCAAAAATCTTTGTGCATTATAGTTTACTATTCTTGCATTTTTTTTAATTTCTAGAATCTTTTTTTTTTACTCATTTATTGCATATTAGTTTATTTGCATCATGGCATTTTCTTTTAATAAGTTTTGGAATTCATTAAAATCATTGGTAGACATGTCCAATTGCGCCTTTGGCTATGACCCTAATTACATTGACCTACCTCATGCTCCTTCAACTCCTCATTATTTTCCTCCTCATGATGTAGACATCATTGGAGAAGATGATGTTAACATGAACAAGTTCTACAATGACTACCTTGATAACTTAGAAGCCAATGCAACCTTTTATCCCTCCATGAAGTCACAATATCTTCCTCCTATTGCACCTCCTGATCACTTTGCATATTTACATCTTGAAATCATTAATGGACCTATGGTTCCTCCCTCAAGAGGATCTAGTTCATTTAACCCAACATACTCATACAAATTTTATGATCATAAAGTCACAAACACTTCCATAAACCTAGAAGCAACATATGGTAACTGTTCACTATCTTGAGTAAACAAGGTTGTGACATGAAACATGAACATGAAATTCATCAATTTATGGAACAAAACCCAATAGAAGCAAATACAATGGGACTAGGTTATCAAGATCCTTCTCATCCTGATAGACATCCTCTTGAACTGAGGAGACTTTAGGATGCTAGTACAATTATCTTGAATCCTCCTCCTGACTTGAACATTCTCCTTCCACATAAACAACCATTCTATTCTTCTAATGATAAGGATGTTAGGATCGCTATGGGTCGCCTTCCTCCTTCTATTCATGAAAAAGGAGAACCTAGCAAACAAAAATGAGCATAAAAATTGAAGAAGATAAAGTTTCCTACACATCCTCCACTTGAATGTGAAAGGAGACTTCAACTTCTTTTAAACAAAGGTCTTATACTATTACCACCTTCCAATAGGTTGGTTATTCATCCTCATGATTCCCACATATCATATTGAAAATATCATTGTATTCTTGGACATCGAATGGAAGCCTGTTGAACATTGAACAAGATACTGGATAAGTATCACTTCACTGATACTAAATGATTTCCTATTATCCCTTAAAACACTATTTCCTTATCATGCCATAGTCGAAGGATTTTTCATTCTCACTATTGCATGATCCTCTCCATCATCACCCTAGGCTCATGCTTGTTTCCCTCTTGTGGACACAAGTAGTTGTTAGTATTTTTCCTTGTAATGCACTTGTCTTTGTCTCTTAGCTATGTTATTCATTTTCTGCTTAAGATTGAGAAACCAATAACTTAGTTAACAGTTGAATTACACTTGCATTACTTGTTTTTTTTTTTTCATTTCATGTTCCCCCATGTCGTATGTTTGTTGTTCCCTCTCTTTGTACACTTCTTCTATTCATACCACTATTCTTCTAATCATCATTCTTTGTCTTTTTCTCTTTTCTTTTTGTTTTGTGTTTTTTGTTTGGGGATGATGCAAAGCATAGAGATTCCCTATGTCTCTTCCATGTTGACCCAAAAGGTCCTTGTCTTTTTCTCTTTTCTTTTTGTTTTGTGTTTTCCATTTGAGGATGACACAAATCATAGAGATGCCCTATTCCATGTTGACCAAAAAGGTCCTTGTCTTTTTCTCTTTTATTTTTTTTTTGTGTTTTCCATTTGGGGATGACACAAAGCATAGAGACACCCTATGTCTCTTCCATGTTGACCCAAAAAGTCCTTGTCTTTTCTCTTTTCTTTTTGTTTTCTATTTTCTGTTTGGGGATGACACAAAGCATAAAGATGCCCTATGTCTCTTCCATGTTCACCCAAAAGGTCCTTTTCTTTTTCTCTTTTCCCTTTTTTTTGTCTTTTCCTTTAAGGGACGATGCAAATCATTGAGACCAAAATGTCTCCTTCATGTTGACCCAAAAGATTTTTCATTTCCTTTTCACTTGTGTTTTCCTTTTGGGGACAATGCAAAGCATTGAGACTACAATGTATCTTCCATGTTGACTCAAAATAGACTTTCCTTTTATTTTATTTTCACTCTCTTTGTCTCATTCTTCAAGTTCTATGTGTATTTGGGGAATGATGACTGTTTCAAGCTCTTTTATAAAAGCATTACAACAACAAACATACTGATCCCAAATCCATAGATCCCTTATGTGTTTGGTTTTCTTTCTTTTCTGGCGGGAAACTCCCTTTCTTTTTTTTTCATTCTCTTTGATATGACACAACCACTTTGAAACATATTACTTGGCATAGGGTTTTCTGAGTTGGCTCTTGTGTCTTGTTTTATTTTTACTTTTTCTTTTCTTCTTTACTTTCAAGTAATTGCTCACATAATGATGTGTAACAATTACTTTAAAGTGGGGGGCATACATTACCATAATTCATTTGCATTCTTGGTCCCTAGTGTAGCCTTGTCATTTTTGTGATGTGTTAGTCACTTTGTGGATGACATTGGGTGTGATGTCCTTCATAAGTGCGATCTATCTTAGCATATTGCATTCCTCTTGGTGGCCTGATGCGATGCACTACATCCCCTAAGTTGTGAATATACTATTATTTGATTGGTCCTCTCTTGGAGACATTAGATACAATGTTCCCTAATTGATTGACCTTACATAAACTTAACAAGACTCCTTTGAACATATTTTACATTTTTTCATTTTTCATTTTTACATTTTTCCACTTTGCATAATGCAACTTGCATGACTGTGGTACCTTTATCTTTTTGTTCATGATAATTATTATTTGTGGTGCCTTGTTAAAATTATCAACGGATATAAATTTAACATGGTTGAGTGGGAAACCCACCTAGCAGCATGAATTTTCCCCATAGCCACTTTTGTGTTTGTGAGTGCATACCAAGTAGTGTATGTATCTTACCTTTTGGGCTTTCTCACCCCACAAACAACTAGTTCTATGGCCCCATAGTGAGTAAATTTGGGCCTTCTCACCCGACAAACTATCCTATGTTTCATTGCCCCAGAGTGAGTACACATTCTCTTTTTCCCTAGACCTTATCCACAATAGGTTGGATTAGCGATTGAAGCTTCATCTAATTCTCAACACTTGTGTGTTCCTTTGTTCTTATGCTTAGTTTTCCATGGGATCTTCATCCTTGGGGCTTGATCATCTCTCTTGATCATTGTCATTCCATCTTGCTAACATAAGTGCATTTGAACCCTCTTCTTGATGTTCATCGATACTTTAGTGTGAGTTTGAGGCAGGTTCATCCTCTCACTAAAGTGGGGTCTAAATGTGCCATAGAAAAATGGCCCCTTGTCATTTTCATGGTATTTTAGGTCTTGTTTCATGGTATTTGATACATTTTTCTTTGATTTTATGTTGCAACATGGCTTGAACATGTATATTTAGGTACTAAAATTCAAATAATGATGTCTTGTGAAGGTGTTGTGAAGTGTTGTAAGAAATTTCTACATTATTCTAGACTCTATTCAATACAATTCACTTAAAAATCACCTTTTTACATATCATCAAGTCCTATTTTGAAGTGTTGTAAGGTCTTGTAACAAGATTTCATGCTTTCCTAGGCACAACTTTACTATTTATGTCTTCTTATGACTTATTTGAGCCCTTTATGCCCTCAAATGTTTTAATCAAGTGTATTTTTGGATATTATCCCGAAAAACTACATTAAATACAACTTAATTCCTGACACTTTTTTTTAGGTCCTAGGTGGGACCCATTTGCCATGGGTGGTGAATGAGTCCCCCTTGGCCCCAAATTCAAAATATTTTAGATTTCTTTTCAAGATTTTATTAAAAATCACTTGAAGTTGGTCTGTGATGAGGTATGAATGGGATACTACGACACAAGATTGTATAAATAGGAAATTTTCACTTCATTTTACATCTCCTACAACTCTCCTACAATCTCATCATTCATTCAAGCATATTACAACATAAATTCAAGCACTTTGAAGAATCCATTGACATTAATTTAGAATTGCATTATCAAGAGTTTGGTAAGTTGATAGAATTTGGATGTTGTTAGTTTATTCATTATTTTATTAAGGGTTTGATTACCTAAATTGGGGTTTGACCAAGGAAAACCCCTATTTTCTAACCCTCAACCATTTTTCCCTCTTGCATGTGTGTTTGTAGACTTAGGTATGCAGATTTATCAAGAATTTATGTGTTGAAAAGTGGAAAGAAAAGTCAACTAGGTGTTTCAAGTCAACTCAAGTCTATTTCAAGCTTGAAGAAGGTTTTCTATCTGTTTCCTGTAGAATTGACTTCGACAACCTAACAAGCAAATATTTCTAGATCTGGTGTTGCAGAGTTGTTTACTGATTTTCTAGAAATTTGGGAGAGGACTGATTCACCATCAGTGGTGAATGAATCCCACCTTAGGACTGAAAATATGAGTTTTTTCAGATTCTGGATCCCGATTGTCATAAACTAATTTCTGACACTGTTTTACCAGGAGGAGGACTAATTCACCACCCTGGGAAAATGAGTCCCACTGTGAAAAATTAGTGATTTTAGCCATCATCGACAACATTCTAGATTCATCATATTTTTCCCAGGTGCACTCAGATTCATCCCTTTCCTTTCTGTTATGCGTATTTTCTTCATTAAGTTCATTATTGCATTACACAATGTGTTTTCAAACATAGCTTTAATTTTGCTTTTACATTCAAATTCATCCATTTAGATCATTCAATTGCATTTATTTTATTTCATTTAGCTTAGACAAGATCACACATAACATTAGTTGCATGAACCCCCTTGCATTTTTGGGTCCTATCTCTCTCCTTTTAGGTGAAAAACCCTCGAAGAGCTAGAATTGTCCATAGTGACCCAAAAATCAATAGTTCAGGGTGTTTTACTATGACTATGGTAGAGATGAAAACATATTCTGAGAGTCTAATTGTGGTTGTGTTGTCTCTTGATGTCTCGTGGTGATACTCATGTGAGAAGATTGCTTTATAAGTATATTGTAATCTTTGTGATTTATTGAATAATATATTGGATGGATTTTGGAGTGTAGGGTTTTCTCTTGAAACAATTTTCCCCATGTAAATCACTATGTCATGGTATGCATGCTATTTATATTATTTTTGTTTAAGTTTTTGTAATTGTTAAAGATCTGTAAAGTCTTGCATTATTCTCCTCTCAAGATTTGTTTAGGAAGTTGTTCTACTACCTTAGCTTCCTTACAAGTGGTATCAAAGCTTGACCACCTTTGGTTTCAGTTGTCGGTTGTTGGGATTTTTGAACTAATCCAAATTTGAGTGGGAGCTTGTGCAAAAGACACTTTGTGATCTTGTTGTAGGAATTTTTAGATGGAAAGTTAATCAGGGATAATAGAGGTGGAGAAATTTTTTGGAAATAGTTTTTAGATGTGGAAGCTGAAGATGGAGGATCTATTGATAGTTCAAGATCTATGGGATGTTGTTGATGAGAATGTTTCAAGGCCTACAAATCCTATTGAAGCTGCTCAATATGATGTTATGGACCATAAAGCCAAGGGTTTAATCATATTATTCTTGGAAGACTTTATTTTAATTAATGTCCATGAAGAGACCTCTGCACAAAAACTATGGAAGAAGCTTGGTGAGATGTATCAGGCCAAATCTTTAGCGAACAAGATTTTTCTTAAGGAAGAAGTTGTATTCCTTGAGAATGGAAGAGGTTGGATGAAGCATATAGCACCTAGAAGCATTTGATATGTTGGTGGCTAAATTGGCATTAGTTGGTGTCAAAATAGACGAGGAAGAGAAATGTTAGATCCTACTTTGTTCTTTACCTAATTCATGGGATTCTCTTGTGATGGCTATTGGGAGTACTTCTATAATTTTGAAGATTGAAGATGTGGTAGGTTCTTTTCTTTCTAAAGAGATGAGGAGGAAGGTATCCATCACTACCAAGGAGGCCTTAAGTGTTCGTGGAAGACCTAAGGAAAAAGGAAAGAAGAATGAGAAGTGTGAAAAATCCAAGTCTAGGGGGAAATCTAAATCTCTTAGAAATTCCAAAGTTATTTTCTAGAACTACAGTAAGCCTAAACATGTTCATAAGGAATACAAAGAAGAAAATAAGAAGAAAAATAAGAAATTTGATTCTGATTTTAAGTCTAAGAAGGAAGATGGTGACGCATTCATTGTAACTTTGGAAACTTATGTAGGTAATGATGCATGGTTAATTAACTCAGGTGCATCTTTCCATATGACCTTTAACAGAGATTGGTTTTATGAATATGAAGAATTTGATGAAGGTAAGGTGTAATTGGGTGATGATTCTCATTTAGACATTGCTAGCCATGGTAAAGTTAAAATTAGGTTTCCTAATGGTAGAATAAAAAGGATTAGCAGTGTGTTGCATATCCTTGGATTAGCACAAAAATTTTTATCTATGAGAAAACTAATAGATGTGGGTGCGGAGGTAGTATTTTTTGCTGTAGGATGCAATATGGTTAGAGGTTCTATGGTGATTGCTAGATGTGTCAGATATGACACATTGTATAAGTTGGATGCATGTACTATTGAGTGCAATTGTACTTTTGTGAAAATCAAGTCTATGGAAGAAGTGAGGGTTTCAACTTCACCCGATGATCATGGATTTTGGGTACCCAAGGGTGATCTTTCTTCTAAGACAAATTTATTTGTAGATAAAACTATGTTATGGCACCATAGACTTAGCCACATTGAAGAAAAGGGTCTAAGGACCTTGAAAAATAAAAACCTTGTTGAAGGTATATCCGATTGTAGTCTTGAATTCGATTTATGTGAGCATTGAATTTATGGAAAACAAAACCACGTTCATTTTTACTCAAGTTCTCATAAATCTTGTGTTATATTTGATCTTATTCATTCTGATGTGTTTGGTCCTATACATGTTCTACTGATTGGTAAATCCACATATTATATTTCATTTATTGATGATTATAGTATAAGGACATGGGTTATTTTATTAAGAGTAAGTCTAAAGTTTTTAGTTGATTTAAAGAATTTAAAGAAATGGTTGAGTTGCAGACTAGAAAGAAAATAAAATGTTTGAGGATTGATAATGACAATGAATTTTTCTTTAATGATTTTGATAGATTTTGTAAAGGTTTTGATATTCATAGAAAGAAGAAAAATCTATATTCTCCACAATAGAATGGAATTGCAGAAAGAATGAAAAAGACGCTAATGGAGAAGGATAGGAGTATGTTGAGTGGTGCTAGCCTAGAACAAATGTTTTCATATGAAGTTGTTGTCATTTCCTAAATTACCTAATTAATAGGTCTCCTACATCACCTCTTGTTGATAAGACACCTATGGAGACATGGTTGGATCACAAGCCTTCATTAAGACATCTTAGATTTTATGGTTGAGAGGCATATGCACATGTACCAAAGGAGAAGCAATCAAAGGTGGAGAAAAAGGTTGTGAAATGTATCTTCATCATATATAGTTGTGGTTTGAAAGGATACAAGCTTTGGGATCTTGTTGCAAAGAAGGTACTACATAGTAGAATCGAGGCCCAAGGATAGACAAGAAGTTGGGAGCTCATCTAGCTCTGGATCTTAAGAAGAGGAGAAAGAACCTCCAACTTAACTTGTTCATAGGTCCACAAGACATAGACAACCACTTGAAAGGTATTCACCTGATGAATGGATATGTATTTTTTCTTTGAATACTAACATGGATGAAATGATATATGTAGAAGAGGAACTAGATATGAATGATGCAGAAGCCTAGAATATTGCTATGGATGAAGAAATTGCATATTTGAAAAATAATGATACATGTGATCTTGTACCATTTCCTAAAGGATGAAAACCTATTGATTGCAAATGGGTGTTCAAGAAAAAGATTGATTTAGATGGAGGTATTGATAAATATAAAGCAAGGTTGGTTGCAGAGGGTTACTCTCAAGTTGAGCGTGTTGATTATGGTGAGATATTTTATCATGTTGCAAAAATGACCTCCATTATATTTCTAATTTTTGTTGTTTCTACTTATGATTTAGAGGTTGAGCAAATGGATGTGAAAATTTCTTTCCTTCATGGTGATTTGGAGGAGGATATTTATATGACACAGCTAGAGCACTACATGGTGAAAGGAAAAGGTAAGTTGGTTTGAAAATTGAAGAAATCTTTGTATGGCTTAAAATAAAGAACTTGGATGTGGTATCAAAAATTTGATAAATATGTGTTGAGTTTGTGATTTGAGCATTCTAAATTATATTATTGTGTTTATTATAAAACTGATGATCTTTTCCTATTTATTTCATTATATGTTGATGATATGCTATTTATTGGTAGAGGGAAAGGTATTATTTAAGAACTAAAATCTCAACTTGATACTAAATTTGAAATGAAAGATCTTGGTTTAACTAAATGCATTCTTAGGATAGAAATTAAAGGAGATAGAGTGAACAAAAAGCTACGGATTGGCCAAAGTAAGTATGTCAACTCAATCTTACAAAGGTTTGATATGCAAGATTGTAGACCATTGTGTGTTCTTGTTTTAGTTGGAACAAAGTTATCTATGTCAGATTGTCCAACATATCCATTAGAAATGGAAGACATGAACAAAGTTCCTTACCAAAGTGCAGTTGGAAGTTTGATGTATGTTATGGTTTGTACTAGAAAAGAAATTACTCATACAATGGGAGTTATTTCCAGATATATGTCTAATCTTGGTAGAGTTCATTCGGATGCACTTAAAAGAGTCTTCAAATACTTTTGGAATGCCTCAGATTATTCTTTATGTTATCATAGTAATATTATTGAAGATGAGATTTCCCTTGATATTCATGGTTATGTGGATTCAAACTGGGTAGGTGATGTTGATAGTAGAAAATATACTAGTTCTTATGTGTTTACTTTATTTGGTGGTACAATTAGTTGGATGAGTAGGTGACAAGCTATGGTTTCTTTGTCCACTACTGAAGAAGAGTATATGGAAACTACTCATGCTTGTAAAGAAGCCATTTGGCTTAAGAGACTGTGTTTAGATATTGGAATAAAACAAGGTGTAGTGATAATTTATTGCGATAGTCAGAGTGTGATATGTCTAGCCAAGAACTCAACATTTCCTACCAAGACCAAGCACATTGATGTACAATATCATTTTTTTTAAGATATGGTTGAAGATGGCATGGTGAAGCTAGTTAAGGTAGAGACTTCGATGAATTTTGCTAATTCTTTAACTAAGCATGTGAGTATAGAGAAGTTCAAAATGGTGTTCAGAGACTATGGGGCTTTCAGGCCCTAGAAATTAAACAGATGATGTTTACACCCTAATTTTTCTCTTGCAAGGTGTTCAACAAGTGGTATATTTGTTGGGAAAATGTGTCTCAACATTTCAATTATATACGATTTATTGTTGATAGGATGTATATATATATTTATATATATATATTTCCTAGTTACACCAATAGGTGTATACAATGGTAGTATGGGGTGGTGTTGAGGAGAAAAATGTGAGCATGTTAAATTTTTTAAGAAACTTCTAAAATTGTTGACATACATTAGATAATGATGCATTGTAAATATGGACCATTCATTATTAGGTTTTGGATCTAAAGGAAGATATTTTGTTGGCCTATCTTTCCCTAGAATGTAACCCTATTTTATGAGGGTGTTGTACTACGACTGTGGTAGAGAAGGTGATGTATTTTGAGAGTTTTATAGTAGTCATGTTGTATCTTAATCTTTGGTGGTGATACTCTTGTGAGAATCTTGCTCTACAAGTATATTTAAATCTTTGTGATTTACTGAATAATATATTGGGTAGCTTTTGGAGTGGATTTTTTCTCCCAAAATGGTTTTCCCCACATACATCACTATGTCATGGTATGCATGATATTTATACTATTTCATTTAATTTTCTATAAGTATTAAAGATTTGTAAAGTCTTGCATTATTCTCCTCTCAATATTAGTGTAGGAAGTTGTTTCATTCTATACAATCAAGGTCGAGCCTCACCCATAAAGTTATTTGCAGTGCAATAATAAAGATAAGGAAATCCCTTTAAAAACATTATTGATAACAACTTCAAAAGTAGATCCCATGTGAGATGAATAGAAAGAAAAGAATATTGAGGAAGTCACAAAGTTATTAAAAGATGATTGGGGTTCCTTGGATTTTACACCTACATTCATGAGAGAATACAAGATCATAACAAGAGTACCTAAAAAAGGGAAAAGAAAACACATTAATGAAAACAAAAAAATTGGAAGAACCTTTGAAAGTATCTACTTCAACCACTTTAGATGAGGACACAAGTTACACAAGTTTTGATGAAGTTGAATATGAACAACCATCGAATCCAAAAGAAATGGAAAAATTTTATGGAAGAAGTTATGAGCTCTTGAAAAAACTTGGTTATACAGGAAAAGGATGTGGTGTGAAAGAACAAGGCATTCGTGTCCCTATAGAGCCTAAAATATAAGAAATAAAAAGTGGTCTTGGATATTTCCCTTCTAAGATAATGAAAGCAGTAAAAAGATCTACAGTTAATGTAAACACCATTATGTGTAGTTCTTCTAAGAAAAATCTCACTCTAAAGAATTCTGAATTAATTGATATAAAGTGTATACATCCAAAATTGGTCTGGAGATTATCAATTAAATATTGGTTATTTAATTAATAAAAAAATTCTTTATTTCTTCTACTATATAAATAAATTGCAAAGTTTATTTATATAGTTCATATTTCTTAATTCCTCCTATCTAAACCAATTTCTTCATGATTTAATTAAATAAAAAAAATTAACTAATTTGTTTTATTTGATTAATTCCCTTTCATTAAATTTGAATTTTTAATTTGAATTTTGTCACATTTCTCCATATTCTTCTAACCTCCTTCCAGAACATCTTTCATCTCACCATGTTTCACATGAAAATAATTATTCCTTATTTCCAAAATGGGTATTTACTCTCAACAATCTCAACAAACTTAGGGACACATGGATTCTCCTTCCCATTTATTCTTTTCTACACTTGGAAAGATTGTTCTATTAAAGGGGACAACTTCCTTATTTCTCTCTAACCTCCTCATTTCTCACCATTGATCTCTCCAGATTTAATCCTAACCGTCCATTGCTACCAACTCACCTTATGCCTTGGTGAAATCTATAAATGAGGCTCAATTACAACTTTTTCATAAGAGAGCATTGCATACAATTACTTTGCAGAAATCATCTTAGCATTTGAGAGCTTAGTTTCCATTACAGCTTAGCAATTGAGAGCTTAGTTTCCATTATAGCTTAGCATTTAGAATAGTTTAGCAAGTAAATTAGAATCATGGCTTCTTTGTTAGATGTGTCTTAGTTTACTTACAACATTTAGAATCAATTTCATATCATCTCCATTAGTTTAATTCAACATTGCATCATTCCATTAGCATTTTGTATACAACAACATTATCATTCAGCATATCATTTAGTTCATTATCTAGCCAAATCATCAGATCATGTAGGTGTAGACATAGTTTATGCATTCTAGTTTAATGTCTACTCATTTCTTAAGTGTTATCCCAATAATTCATTGCATAATTAAGATCTGAGAGCACTAATACATGATCCTTAGGAATAGAGGAAGATGGAATGACTTTAAGGAATCATTTTATCAAATTGTGTTGTTAATTTAGATTTCCTTAATGTAATACATTGCATTTGTTGTGTGTTATTGATTGTTATAATTCACATAATTTATTACACACATAAATTGGCATCCACTGTGGGGCCTAGACCCTATTATTTTAACATTTTTTTGGAAAGTGTGCTCTAAAGGTTTGAACGTGAATTCCTCTGGTGCAACTACTGATTCTTTTGGCACACACAAAAGATTTTCCAACGCATCCACACCATTCTGTGGCACATCAGGGGGTTTCTATAGTGCATTCACCAAATGTTTTCTATAGTGCATTTACTAGTTTCTGTAGCGCATCCATGATTTTTTGTAGCACATTTACCTTTTCAGCGCATCAACTTACTATAATGGCACATGTGATTTTCTTTACAAATTTCTCCCAGGTCTGAAGACTAATAAATTTTTTTCTATTGTGTAGGCTTCATAAATGCTGTCAAAGACTCTACTAAAACTATTGAACATTGTCAAAGGAACATTTATTACAAACTACTGATGAATTTGATGCAGGGGTTGAAGTGATTTATTTCCTTTTTGGTTAATTTAGGAATCTAGACTAATTAGGAAGGAAAGAACACCATGTCTTCTATGCGTTTTGAATGTTAGGCATATGCTCTCCCCTTAACGGTGTGATCAAAAAGCCAGACCCATTCGTGTTTATATACGAGTGTGAATGGAGTATATAGTGTTTTTTCTCTCTTTATTCATGTGAAATAAAGATTGATGAAACTACGGCTATACTTGCTTGCTTTTGTTTATCTTAGAGGGCCTACCTTGTGGTAAAAAGTAATCACCCAAGGGAATGACCCAACCGGTAACACACTAAAGCCAAGCGACTTCCAGCTAGTATATAAGTGTGGTACTTGTTGAAAGGAAAGTATCATAAGGATCATTCCAATGAGATGGGAAACAATGGTCTCTCGTTGAATGGATGGTGCCCCATGAAAATAATTCCCATACTAGAACCCTTGTTGTAGAAAGGCCAAAACCTTTATCTATTCTTTGGTGCAACAACGATTGTTGCAAAGGCATCCACATTCTCATAGTTTTTAGTAGAGATGATCAACCTACCATGGGAATTTTATGGGGGCTAGAAGCTTGGGTGACCTGAGAAGTGAGTGCACTATAAGGGGGAACCCATGTGGCCAAGCTTCTAAATTCATTCGCTAAGAATAAGTGTGGTTAGAGTAAAATCTACGTGGAATTCAAAAGAATACAGTCTTACACAACACTAGGATTTGTACATGCTTGATTGTGTTTGCCAAAGTGTTTTCAAAACAAACTTCAAACAAAACCTTACACACTAGATGTGCAAAAATTGTGATTCATAAAACATCATTTGAAACAAACCATTCTCTGTTTGAAAACTGGAAAGATCAAGTAAACTAGTAGAAAACTGTTATATTTCCTCAATTCAGCACATACATTACTTTTTTTGGCGCATTTACTATTTTTTCTAGTACATATACCCTCTGTTACAACACATTTACTACTTTTTTCCAGCACATTCACCTGTTGTTATAGTGCATTTGACACTTCTACCAGCACATCCCTTGCATTTTGTGATGCATTTACCAAATTCTACAGTGCATACACCTGAAACTTTGGTGCATCTGAGTTATTCCCTAATGCATATACCTGAATTTGCAATGCATACAAACCTTTTTGTGGCACATCTAAGCCATGCTATAGTGCATCCACCTTTTAGCGCATACACAATCTATTATGGTTCATCCACCAAAATTCATAACCAGAGAGCTAAATTTGACTCCTATCTAACATTTTCAAACCAAAATTCAAAATCTTTTCCAACCCAGAATCATTCCTCAGGTGCAATAGAGTCTAAACATGTTCTTTATCAAATGATTTCATGAAATATTAAAATCTGGAAACCAAAGCCCATAGTCTTAGTCCAAAAGCTCACAAAAAATGTCTCTAAACACTCTACGAATTTAGATAGAGATTGGTCTTCAATTTCTACAAAAGAGCTTCAAAGAACAATCCCAACTTGTATTCATTTTATTATTGTCAAAATCCAGGACTTTTCCAAAGATTTGAGCATCTCGTCTAGGAAGGAAATTTGTCCCTCGTTCCATAGTTGGAACCAAATCTTTAGGATCTTCTCAAGTTCAAAATTATTCCTTAGGTTCCTAGGTATGTGCAGGATCATCATGGAAAAAATAGGCCTTTAAGTGGCAAAAAATTTAGAAAAATCAGAGTTAGGCAACTTGACGTAAAAATTTGAATAAGTTATCTATATTATTTCAAAAATATGTAAAAATAGAATCTGTAGAAAATTGAACGTAGTTTCTAAACTACTAGGCTTATTTAAAAAAAAAAATCTATTTGGTGAAAATTTGAAATTTCAATGCATAGTACTTAAATTTTAGGGAAAAAATAAGAAGTAGGTGTTTGTCTAACCACCCTAACCACAATAAAATGATAATATTTTTTTATAATATTTTAGAAATAAGTAGAGGACTCATGTTGGGATGTGATGCATATTTTTTGTAATTTTTTTCTAAGTAAATAGTTAATTATGATTTTTATTACAACTTTTAAAAAATATAAAAACTTGTATGTCTGACCACCTTAACTTGGTCAAAAATTCATGAAATTCAAAAAAAAATTTAATCCTATAGTACACAAAGCATAGAATGTGATGCATGTTTTGGATTCCAAAAATTTGATATTGTTTCAAAGGTATAAATGTTTTTCAATCAACCTATCAATCAGGACTTTAGTCGTAATTCAAATAGAAAATGAATAAAAATTATTTATTAAATTCAATGTAAAGCATAATTTATATTGGTGGAAAGCTGAGAATGTCCTTTAAAAACCCTTTTCATTTCATCAATTTTGTGTAAAAAAAGAAATCATCAGCCACATACCCTACAAATACCCATTATATCGCCACTTTTTGGCCCATCATGTTCCTGCACATACCCTCCTTAGAGTCTAAACTTGTTAAAGTTGAACTTCACAAGTGAAATCCTTTACCTAAACTTTGATCAAACATCTAAAAGTGTCCAATCATCATCAAAACCAAAATTTGATCATCAAGTTGAGTTTCCCCATCAAGATTTATCATCCTTTATCCAGAAACAACACACTTTACATCAAATTTTATTATCTTAGTCCCATCAATCTAATTCATTATCCTATTGAACCTAGGTATTCATTTGACACTCCTAAATAACAATCAAAATTTAGAAAACCTTCATCACTTGCATTCCTGTTTTAAAAGGGTCCCAAAAGAAAAAAAATTAAGGACAAGGAACTTGAACCTCAAAATACCATGGGTGAACCAGAAGAAAATCCCTTTCACAAAATTCCTCAAAATGAAGTAGAAGAAATAATAGAGGAGGACATAGAACAAGCAAACCAAGATCCCAAATTTCACAAATTCCTACAAAGAATCTTTGAAAAGGATGGGGAAAAATACCTTCTAATGTTAGGAAACCAAGGGGTCAAGTTACCAAATGATTTTGATGTCAATAAATTGAAGGGAACCCCAAAGAAAACTAAAATTGAAACACCAAATACAGATCAAATGGCTTCCCTAACACATAAAATGAAGAACCCTCAACAACAATTGCAAGACATGCAAGGAGGGACTATCAAAAGATACTTGTTGCAAGATGTTTGTCCCTACCCCTTTGATAGAAAATTGAACATGATACCATTTCCCCCAAATTGTGACCTCCCAAAATATGAAAAATACAATAGAAAATATGACCCCATAGATCATGTGAGAGAGTTTTGAACCATGAGTCTTGAGTTTTCTCATGAGGACACATACTTGATGAGGATTTTTCCTCATAGCTTGGGAGGCCATTGTATGGAATGGTTTTTGAAACTACAACCAAGCATAAATCCTTTGAAGAACTTGTCAACAAATTTTTTACTCAATATTCATATAAAATTGCACATGGGATAACCATGAAGGATCTTTGTAATACCAAATAGAAACATGGGGAATATTTTCTCATATTCTTACAAAGGTGGAGAAGGTTATTTTCTCGATACGCTCGTCCCATACCTGAAGAAGAAAAGATGGAAATTTTTATTAATAACCTTAATAGTGAAATGAGTTATAGGTTGCAATTACAATGTCTCCTAGCTTTGAGAGGATGATGGAAAACGATGTAAAACTTGAAGAAGTTTTAGTCAAAAGAGGGGTATTGAAAATTCACAATGAAGGATCAAACAATGCTAGCTTTTCCAATGATCACAACAATGAAAAACCCAAATATTGGACAAGGAACAAGAATGCCAATGATGGTGCTGCCAAAACACATAATGCTAAACCGATCTTTAATCAATCATGAACCACAACCAAGACCGATCAAAACATAAATTAAGGCACTAGTCAAAATGTCAACCAACATAATAACCAAAACAACCATAATCAAAGTAACACCACATCCAAACCTCCATCTTATCAAGCACAATCAAACCACAGAAAATTTATGCCTTTGGCTCAATCACATGAATCTGCATTAAGGGAGCTTCTTGAAAATAACCTCATAACACTACCTAACACTTGAGGCTTTGAACCAAAAGTAAAATTGTCATGGTGGAATGATGCCTATTACTGTGAATTTCATCAGTGCAAAGGCCATCAAAAAATAGTTTCATGCAATTGAAACACAAGATACAAGATTTAATAGATGACAAGGTCATAAGAAATAGAGGGACGCCAAACAAATTTTGATCACGGAGCATTTAAAAATCCTTTACCGAATTATGAAAAAGGGAAGTCCTCTACAAAAGACAACGAAAAGAACATAAACTATGTCCATGATATTGTCATAAATCATGTCTCAGTAGCAGTGGATCAAATGAATACCATTGAAACCAATGACAATCAAGACATTATTGCAACCAATAATCCAATCTATGACACTCCAATTGAACAAGAGCAAGACATCATTATCCTTGAAAATAAAATTAATGACATCAAACCAGATATAGTTGCAATTGATACTCAAGTCAATATAATTAAATTCAATGGGAAACAAGACAACATACTAGTGAATGCAACCACAAGAGAAAATGTCAAATATGTCCTAAAAGGAAGTTCATCTAAAACATCCACTATCTCATCCAATCAATATAACATAGTGGACCAGTTACAAAAGATCCCTGCACAAATATCAATACTAGAATTGCTCAAGATTTCACCTACCCACAAAGAGATTTTGGAAAAAGCCCTAGTGGACACAATAGTACCAACAAATCTGGAAATTTGTAAATTCGAAGCCATGGTGGGACATTTGACCCCGCCACATTGCTTATCCTTCTTAGAAAATGATAATGCTCCATTTCTCATCCCCATAATGTCACTTTCCATATTGAAGTCCTAATTCATAAACATCATGTCAAACGTGTCCTAATAGATTGAGGAGCCAACCTGAATATATGTACTTTAAGGCTTGTTCGTGCCTTGGGATTCTCTGAGAATGCAATTGATTCAAAGAAAAAGATTACAATAAAATCATATGATGATGAGGAAAGACCTTCGCAAGGATTGATTATCTTACCTATTTAGGTAGGACCGATTCAAAAAGATGTAATCTGCCAAGTCTTAGACAAGGATTTGACCTACAACATACTATTGGGTCTCCCATGGATCCATGAAATGCAAGTGGTCCCATCAACATACCACGAATGTCTGAAATTCCCTTGTGGTGGCCAAGAAATCACCATTTCGGCTGATTCAAATAGTCCTCAGTATTGCAACACCCTAAAATCTATCCAAAATATCTTTGTACCTCATAACAGAGAAGCTTCCATTTCCATACCTTTCAATGATCAGATCCAGTCAATTTCTTCATCCAAGTCATTGGTCATTTCCTCAAATCATGAAGGTCAATCCAGTTCCATGTCTAAATAGTCTAAGAAGAAAGAGGAAGTTGCTCCTTCCACATCCTCAAATCATGAAACCCAATTAAATGCCTTATCGAAACAATTTGAGAAAAAAATCCAAGTAAAAGATAAAGGTATTGGTGAATATTTCATTGAATGATCCCTATGTCTTTCACAATTCTCTTCCCCAAAGTAATTATATGGGCAACCCTCAACATAAACACAACAAACATCACAACTAGTTACTCTCTTTGATGGTCAGTTTGTAAAAGAAAGCACTAGGGTTGATGAAGTAGAAGACAAAGATATTTTAAACTAGCTCTATAAGGATGAAGAATAATCTCAAGCAACAATTGCAAATGTACAAATGACGCAATATGGAAAATACTTCACTATCTTGGAAAAGATGGGATATTAGGGAAAAGGCCCTATAGGCAAAAGAAAGGAAGGAATTGTAGAACCAATTCAACCAAACTTCATCAATCCAAAAGACAAGATTGGGCTAGGCTATAAAGAGGAGACACAAGAAGAGATGACTCAAAGGGTGGTTGAAAGAATTTTGCAGTTACAAGCCAGTAATGATCATGAAACTGATTCTAATGAATATGAGTGGGATTCACTATTAGAAGAGTCTTGTCATGACAAGGACATTGATGTGGTACACAAGTATGCACCCCTATTCGAAGAGGGACAAGGTTCAAGTTCTAGACCACTTGAATTAGGATCACAACACATTGATGAGTCTGGCGTAGATGATTCGACTCAGAGTGAAATAGATAATTCAGAGGAAAGTTACCTTATAGACCTTGATTTTTCTATTGGAAAAATCAAAGATTCTGCCATTAGGACTCTTACCATCTCCAACCTTAACCACTCTAGTGACTCCTTACCCCTAGTACATCTTGAACTAATATACTGGGACCAAACTAAGCCATTTGATATCCCTACATTTCCAAACGATGATGTCATCATTAATTTCCTCTGTGCCAACAATTCTGAAATAGATTCCACCATAGAATGTCATAATGAAGCTTCCAAATAGGGGAGTATCAAATCTTGTAGCTGCAAAATGAATAATACATGAAATAGATCTGATGGTGAAAACCATTCAATGGCAGTATTAGATGCAAAAAAAGTAAAAACAAAGAGTGCATCTAATGGTGAAAAACTCTCTGAGGCATCAAAGGATGGAAGGTTTGATACTCTCCCGGAGCACTTTTAGGAAAGATCAAAGGTATTGATTGAACCCACATAGTCTTTCAATATCAGTAGTGAAGAGATAGTGAAGACTATACATCTAGCGACATCTTTTACCGACCAAAAAAAACCAAGCTTCCTCAAATTTTTCATAGAAAAACAAGTCAAATTTTCTTGGTCATATGTCGACGAGCCAGGGATTAATCTAGAACTCATCATACATCATCTTTCCTTACCACCAGGAGTAAAACTAGTCAAGTAGAAACTAAGGAAAATTCATCCACATATTGCCCTATTAGTAAAAGCAAAGCTAAAGAAGTTATTAGATGTAGGATTCATCATACCCATTGACTATGTCGAGTGGATCTCCAATACCGTACTAGTCTCAAAACCTAATAACAACATTCATTTTTGCATGGATTTTTGAGATCTCAATAAGGCTTGTCCCAAAGATGACTTTCATCTAAATAACATAGACATCATAGTGGACTTAACGATAGAACATGGCATGTTGTCACTTATGTATGATTTTTACAGTTATAATCAAATCAAGATAGCTCTAGAGGATCAAGATAAAACAACCTTTACATGTCCATGGGGAACATTCTATTGGAATATCATTCCATTTGGATTGAAGAATGTAGGAGCTACTTATCAGTGCACAATGATAACAATTTTTCATGATATGATGCATACTTTCATGGAAGACTATGTGGATGATCTATTGGACAAATCATATACTAGAGAGGGACACTTAGAGATCTTAGACAAAATCTTCACTAGACTAGATAAATTAAATGTATGACTAAATCCAAAGAAATGTGTGTTTGGGGTAACTTCAGCCAAACTCCTAGGATACATAGTTTCAGAAAAAGGTATTGAGGTAGATTCAGAAAAAAGTTAAAGCTATCATGGAAATGCCACCACCAAAAAACATCAGCTAGTTACAATCTCTACAAGGAAGGTTCCAATCAATCCAAAGGTTTATTTCACAACTAGCTAACAAGACTCATCCTTTTACTCACTTGCTACACAAAAATGTTTCTTTCTGATGGGAAGAGAAATGTGAAGGAGCCTTCAACCAATTGAAACAATACATAATTAGTTTGCCTATCTTACTACCACTAGTAGAAGGAAAACCACTCTTGTTATACATTGCAACAACTGAGGTATCATTGGGAGCCTTGTTAGCACAAGAGGATTCAATAGAAAAAGAGAGGGAAATTTACTACATCGGCAAGACACTAAATGGCTATGAGATCAATTATACATCCATTGAAAAGGCTTGCTTGGCAGTAGTGTTCACCACCCAAAAACTATGACACTACATGCTAACACACACCATCAAGTTAATAGCCAAAATAGATCCACTAAAAGACCTCCTCAACAAAGCTAATGTAACTGGAAAACTGGCCAAGTGGGTTATGATACTCAGTGAATTTGACATCCAATATGTGGATATGAAAGAAATAAAAGGACAAGAAATCATTGACCAATTAGCTAAAGCACCTCTACCAGATGATCATCCTTTGCACATTGAATTTATAGATCCTGATGTCCTTACCTTGGTTGCAAAACAATGGACATTATACTTTGATGGATCACACACCCAACATGGATCAGGGGCTGGAATCCTATTTGTCACTCCACAAGGACATACCATACCAAAATAATATAGATTGATGTTACCTTGTACCAATAACATGGCAGAGTATGAATCATTAATCATCGACATTAAAAAAACTATAGAATGAAAAATTCTAGAATTGCAAGTATATGGAGATTCTCAGTTGGTCATTAATCAAGTTAATGATGATTATCAAACAAAGGATGACAAACTGATGCCCTATAAAAGAATGATTGATGATTTTAAGAAATATTTTATGGATATCAAATTTGAGTAGATTTCAAGAGTGGACAATAAAGTTGTTGATGCCATGTCCACTATTGCTTCCTTGTTACAAATTCTAGAGAAGAGAAGTCATTACGAGTTCTTGGTGGAACAATTGTTTTCCCCTAGTTATGATGATACTGAGTCCCAAGTTTTATGTCACCTAGTTGATACCAATGCCTCAATCTATGGTGAAATTTATACCTACCTAAAAGATAACACCCCTCGACCCAACCTGTCTAGAAATAAAAAATGAAGTTTCATTCACTAAGCCACCCAACATAATCTTATTGTGGATGTACTATACTGACGAGGTCTTGACGAAACTCTCCTCCGATGTCTGGAATGTGATGAGTTTGAAATGGCTTTGCGGGAAGTTCATGAGGGTGTTTGTGGAACTCATTCAAATGGTTTAATCAGTATGTGTAGGATCATCATGGAAAAAGCAGGCCCTTAAGTGGTAAAAAAATAAGCAAAATCAGAGTTAGGAAACTTGACGTAAAAATTTGAATAAGTTATCTATATTATTTCAAAAATATGTAACAATAGAATATGTAGCAAATGGAATGTAGTTTCTAAAGTACTAGGTTTGTTTAAGAAAAAAGAAATCTATTTGGTGAAAATTTGAAATTTCAATGTAGAAGTACTTAAATTTCAGGGAAAAAATAAGAACTAGGTGTCTGTCTGACCACCCTAACCACAATAAAATGATAAATTTTTTTATAAGATTTTAGATATAAGTAGAGGACTCATGTACTGATCTGATGCATATTTTTTTGTATTTTTTTTTCAAGTAAATAATTAAATATGAATTTTTTATTACAACTTTTCAAAAATATAAAAAACTCGTATGTCTGACCACTTTATCTTGGTAAAAACTTCATGAAATTCAATTTTTATTTTTTTAATCCTATAGTATGTGAAGCATAGAATGTGACACATGTTTTGGATTCAAAAAATATGATACCATTTGAAAGCTATAGATGTTTTTCAATCAATCTATCAATCAGGACTTTAGTCATAATTTGAATAGAAAATGAATAATATAATTACTTTTTAAATTCAAAGTAAAGAATAATTTATATTGGTGGAAGGCTGAGAATCTCCTTTAAAAATCCTTTTCATTTCATTAATTTTGGGTAAAAAAAAATCATCAGCCACATACCCATCATATTGCCACTTTTTGGCCCATCATGATCTTGCACATAACCTAACCTTAGCCAAGAAACTCCATTTAGGATAGTACTGGCGAAACATGGAGAAGGATTCTTTCCAGTTCATTAAGAAATTTCAAAAGTGTCAGATTCATGGCAACCTCATCCATCCACCAATGTAAGAACTTCAACCTTTTGCATCAACATGGCCCTTTTGTTAGTGGAGACTAGATCTTGTTGGTAAAATCCATCCATCTTCATCCAATGGACACAATTTTATCATCACAGCTATAGAATACTTCACGAAGTGGATTGAGGGTGTTCCTCTAATCACCATCACAGGAAAGAAAATTTCATCATTCAACATCAATTACATCATTTGTCAGTATGACATCCCTCAATCCATTGTCACAGATAATGGAAGACCATTCAAAAATCAAGACATACAAGAATTGTGTGAGAAGTTCAACATTCAACATTGCTTCTCTACACCATACTATCCTCAGGGAAATGGTCAAGCAGAGGCTTCCAACAAAACCATTCTAAAAATATTGCAGAAAATGATCAATGACGTTGGATGCGATTGACACATCCAATTAAACCCTGCTCTATGGGTGTACTGCACTAGTATTCACACACCAACAAGAGCCACACCATATGCTCTAGTGTATGGATGTAAGGACATTGTACCTATTGAAGTTAAATTACCATCACTTTGGGTTTCATTGAAAGGTATCATCTCTAATGAGGACTATTGGGTATCTAGGTTGCAAGAACTAGAACTATTTGATGAACAATGCCAACATGCAATAAATCACCAAAAATCCTACCAACAACCGATGTCCAGAAGTTACAATCATAAATTCAAACCAAAAACATTTCAAGTTGGTGACCTGGTATTGAAGGAGAACCCATGTAACCAACAAGATAGGAAGAATAAAGAAAAGTTTGAGCCAAATTGGTTGGGCCCGTTTGTCATTGTGTCACTCTATGGATCAGAAGCATATCATTTATCCCCATTAGAAGGAGACCTATTCGAAGAGCCCATAAACAATCTCCATCTCAAGAAATTCTACACATGATTCATCTGTTGCATTAGTAAAAAGTCCTAAAAAAATCCAAAAAACATCAAAAAAAAGTCTTGAAAAAAATCCAAAAACATTAGAAAAAGTCCTAAAAATATCTAGAAAAACATCAGAAAATGTCCTGAAAAAAATGCTCGCCCTAGTGAAAACCTAGCAAATAGGCATCTTGGTGACAAAAAAAATCAAAAAGGAAAAATATACAAAAAAATAAAAAAAGGAAAAAAGAGAAAAAAAGAGAAAAATACAAAAATACAAAAAAAATCCTAAAATCTAAAAAAAGTGCAATATAAGAAAGTAGTGAAAACCTATCAACAGGCGCTATTTGTGATAGACTAGCTTCTTCCTCTATTGGAATGTGTGTTGACTACATTGGTTCTTTGATATCACTATCCATATCCTTCATTTTAGCCTCATGTGCATATTTTGCTGTGTCGGTCATGTCTCACTTTTGCTTTTGAATCATTGTTCATATCCATAATAAAATTGGTTTGTTTCCACTGGGGGAAAAATCCTGAACTCATTGGGGGCAATCCATCTTTGAGCTTAAAAATGACAAACAAATAATAGTACGACAACATGGTAAAAACTCAACAATCAAGCAAGCTGCAACTTTGAACATCAATTAGACTCACCAAAAAAAATCATCTGAACCAACAAACAACAAGATCAATAAAAAAAAATTCATTTGGTGACGATACTCTGAATCATAGTTTTATCACTTTAACACAAATGTTCAAACTATTTGCATTGATATTGTTGTTATCATTTCTCGGGAGCAACTCAAGGATGTCAAGAAATAGAGAAGCTATGATCGAGAATGATATTTTTCTTTGTCTGTTGTGTGTAAGTTGATCATTAATACTATGTGAATCATTGTGGGACGTTCTCTACAAAGTATCACTGATAACATTTTGGATTCGTATAGGAAAATGGTTAACTCTTGTATGTTTATGCAAGGAATACTCAGGTCATCTCGGTCTAATTATACCTAGATGCTTGTGTTAACTTGAATTATCAAACATCATGAAAGTAGTACTCAGGTCATCATGGTCTAATTATACCATTTATGTTTGTACTCACTTTCAACATTTTAAAAGCTCAATGATGTTACCAAGCACAATAAATTAGTTACTGGATGACAACATTGCATTGTTAGGATTGCATGTTTAAGTTGCATTCATACTAGGTATTGCAGTGATATTTATAGATTTCTCCAAGGTTAGTACAATATTACGAGTGATGTTATTTCTATCATTAACAGATTGAGTACATTTGACATTAAACCAAAAAGATCATTCACATTTTAGCTACATAAGCATTAGGACATCATTCATACATTCTCATATCATTTCATCATTCATCTAGTCATTAGATCATTTATTTGCATCATGAAAATTCCAAAATAAATAGAGCATTAATCATATCATTTTGTCATTCATTTTAAACTAGGTCATATATTTGGATTATGAAAAATCCAAAAACAAAGCTTTGATCATATCATTTTCATCCATGTGCATCATAAAAGCATCCACAATGAAACATTTCCATTCATCCATCTCATACATCTAATTCATCTATTGCATCATACATATTTGCATAAGAATTTAAGTATAAAAATATAGCATTTAGCACATTCCATTCACATAAATAAATCCATCACATAGGGCATATAGATATCATAAAAGCATATAGGATCATAACACATGTTGCATCCATGACATATCATATCACCATCATATAAAAAATCACATAACATACATAACAGGAAATTAAATGCATCCATCATGATCAACACATAAGCACATAGTTCAATCATCATCATTGCTGCATATATATCTCAAAAGAATGTCAAGTGTACGAGGATATCAAAATATGAAGAGATACATCATCAAAAATGGTAGTAACTCATCAAGTAGTAATGTATACATGTCCAAACCATAATAAAATATCAAGTGTCAAAGCTATGTAGTGCTCCCCCTAGACGGTAATGGCATCCCTAGATCGGTACCTCCCCCTACACCTGATGGACCCGCACCAGGATCTCTTCGATCTCTAGGAAATGGCTATGCAACACCCACACTAACTCTTTGAAACCATTACCTACTAGACCAAGACTAAGCAAAGCTTTCTTGCTGCTCTAGAGGAACCAACTCATGATACTAACCTCTATAGAACTCAGCCTCTTGTGAAGTATGACGTATCTCCCTGAAGTAATCTAAAGTCCCAGTAGTCATCGCAGCCTACTCTAATCTCTCAGTAATAGCCTATTCCTACTCTGCCCATCATCTAAATGCAGTCAAAATAGCAACCTATCCCTGGCCCTGCACTTATGCAAGCTACTGCCTAACAACATCCCTCTTAGCTATCAAAGTATGTAATATCCCTGGGCCTAGGAGAGTTGTGCCTATACTTGTGACAACAATTATGTCTGTGCCTGCAACTGCCCCTGAACTTGTGTTAACTATCCTTGAACTGTCTGAATCTGAGCATGTAAAGTCATAATCTCTGACTACTGCTGCTGGGAAGGAAATCATATGTGTACATGATGTTGTGTTTCCACCACTAAGGATTGCCTCTTGCGAGGCACTCTGACATCTAATGCTTGATGGACACCCTCTCCTCTACCATCATCTCCTCCATCATTTTTGCCATCATCCCCACTATCATCACTACCTCCTCCATCTCCCTCCTCCTCATCTTGACCACCTCTACCCCTCCTCCCTCTAGGTGGTATGTCCTTATCATCCTTAATGCTAACACTGGCTCATGAAGCCTAGAGATCCTTAGAAATGGATGCCCACTAAAGTACTATGAGTACTCCTCAGTCATGTACCCCTCAATGATCTCTGGATGGTAATCCTAAATCACCGGATGTAATCTGTGATACTCATCACACGCGGCATCATAAGATAAAGTAGGCCCCCACTTAGTCACATCCTACTATCTCCATACATACATGGCCAATCCCTGTGGTATCCCCTAAACTCTGTCATATTGTCTAAGCACCCTCATCAATAAGAATCTCTTGATGATGAAGCGTGTCTATCCAACAAGATACCTAGCTGTCATAAAATAATGTGTCTCCAAATGATCCTCGGCCCACTGCTCATAGTCTACATATGGTCTCCATGTAACATAATCTAGGTCATCCAATACATGTCTCCAATACTCCAATTTTCCCAGCTTATGTTGGACAACTGGGCCCGCATAACCATAGACATGGGGTCTCCCAAATGGCCAGAATCTATCTGTCTCTGGACATGTAACCGCTATATGCTCCCAAGCCCATGTCTGTAATAGGGTCACACCAGTGGATAGACTAGCTCCTTTGAGGTAAACCACTTAATGCAAATCATGATAAAATTGTGTGAGCATACATGAACCCCAGGCGAAATGGGTCCCAAACTAAATCATTTTCTCTAGTGTCCAACCCCAACTGATGAAAAATCCCTTTGCCCTCTTATCAGGACATAAGAAGCCACCGAAAAAGCCCACAAGCACAAAAGGAAAAGCGGAATACCTCTCAAACATCTCTTTCCAAGGCATCTAATATTCGCTAATATGGTCATCATGGAATATCTAGCATAAGGAATCTGCAATCCCTACTCAGTGTGGTCATATGTAACAATGTGACCCATCACAAGAATTTGCAAAATTTTGTAGACATCCTCTGGCATCACGGTCATCTTTCTAGTAGCCAGATGAAAAGTGTTGTGGTCGTTATTCCACCTCTCTACCAGCGTAGTCAACAATCCCTAATTAATCCTAATCCAAGAAATGTCAATCAGTGAAGATAATCTACATCGCTCAATGATATCCCTATTATCCTGTGATAGCTGGGGAATCAGCTCCCAAGTCCATGGGAATCTCTCTCAGGACTGAAGATTATCTAAATCCATCTCAGGTATCAATATAAAACATTGCAATCAACACATCAATCAATCAATCAAATCAGCAAAACAAACAAACATCAACCAATCATTTATCCTATCAATTCTATTGATATTTTCATAAAATCTCATTGTTGGTTATTTTTTAAGAACCAAACTAATCTCCAAAACTACCTATGGATTTTTCCATTTCAAATTATCAGTAAGTCTAAAGGGATTGGCCAAAAAATGAATAGAGGTTTCTAAAATTCTATTCCTACTCTTTGGGCTCTGTGAAACCTGGGAGGGTGATCCCACAATGTATACCTAAATACCTTTTACAATTACAACCAAATACATTTTAATAATAGATATCTCTCATGATACCACTTAATAGTAACATTAAATAAGTTGGTAGCTTATTATGTCAATGTTATATATATCGAATATGAGAGAACATTCACAAAAAACAAATAACAACAATGTTCCTTTAAGATTTTATGGTTAAAAGATTGAGTAGTTAATGAGTCAACACTGTAAGTGTAACATTAATACCTTGCATGAACCGGTGTCTTTATCTTGAGCACAAAGTCAATGCCTTTTTACATAAACTAATAACAATTCAGATAATAACACATATAACCCCAAGAAATCTAGCATTACAACATTCCTCTATGACGTTTAGGATTATCACTTCTTACAAATATCCTAGCACATAGTATTTATAAGTTATCAATCTCATTTAAGCATTTACATCAATTCATTGAATCAGTAAGGAAACATGAAACTAAACATCCATCAGATAATGATAGAGACAAATGAAAGAAATCCTTGATTACTTTCCATCATAACTCATAACACGCATACAAGGAGAGAGAATAACCACAAAACTGATATTACTCTATATTATAAATGCTATACCATTATCAGTCTTACATGCATAAGTATGAACTCCAAAAGAAACTTAAAACAAAGAATCTAAAACTTGCTTCATATTTTTCTTGATAAAACTAATAGTATCAACTCAAAAAATTTCTAACTCTCTCTTGTGCTTCTGGTCCTTAATTCCTTCTTATACAGATGAAGGAGAAACCAAGCCTTAGACTAGATAGCACACATGTCATGATCCCATAGGATCGCTTGCAACAATAGTGCCTTCTTAGTTATGGTTGAGTCTTCAAGTGGAGAAAATAAACATGAGGCAGAATTATCCTCAACTCTTCATGGAAAATAGGTCCCACCTTAAAAGACATCATTAGTTTGTTACAACAGTTACAAGATATTATCCATGTGCTCAAAATGCCAATTGTAAGAAAATCAAAACAACAAAACTTATGAAGCAAGGAAAAGAAAGCAAACAAAGGTCAAAAATTGTTCATGCACATTCACATTACATGCTAATCAATTTGATTTTTAAGGAGAGAATAATATTTTACCACGTTATATAAAAGCCTAATCTGTACTATATTCAAGCTATGTATTATTCTCCTCTTGTCCATTATTTTCCTTATTCACTCTGTGTACCTCTCCAAACAAATGTTGTATTCTTCTTTAGTGGACCATTTAACATTCAATAAATCTCACACCTTAGTAGTATAATGGGAGTACCTTCCATCAATTAAAATCTTGGCTTCCTTAACAAATACATCCATTTTTTATTCAATTTCTACCATTGTATCAATGTTTGAATTGAGCAAGATGTAATCGCTGAAAGACAAATGCTTCATCTAGCCACTTCAAGAAATCCTCTCAAATCTCCCTTCTAGGTGTCAAATGGATGCAATTCACCTTTTGAATTCAATATTTGAGGCCTGCCACTATCCTCCATCTCCTTGAATATTTTCAAATTACTTTGGAGCTATATTCCCAAATTTCCATGGAAAGTAGTTACCTCATTTATTGAGTAAATAGTTTACAAGATGTCAGGAATATTGGTGGGTGCCTCGATATATTCATTCATTTTTGGCATCATTTCTTTCACAACACTTACCCTAGCAATCTAATTATTCCATTTATCCCTAAAGGCCTCCTACACTTATAGATACTTTTTATTTTCCTCATGAATGTTTTTATATGTGGCCCATACATCATTATCCCTATGGACCAACTTGGTAACCCTACGCTTAAGCACAGCCTCAAGGATTTCATTGGCCACCTTAACTATCTCCAATTTGGCCTGCCTGAAATTCTCCTTTTTAGTACCTAACTTTTCATTCAAATCATCAATTATGAGGGCCAAAGTCTCCCTATCTTGTGTAGACATATCAAATGAAGAAGAAGAAGAAGGATGTGTCACTGTTCTTTGGGTAGCTTGAATGGTAGCTCTCATTTGACTTAGTTCATTCAGAGCATTATTATATTCCTTAACCAAAGATTCATATTTATTTTGAGAAATATGTGCAGTTTCCACACTAAGAATTGTAGAATGTGCAATTAACTCAACTGCCTGGATTGGAGTTCTGTCAGTAGCTCTTTTGACCACTAGTGAACCAATGAATTCTTCAATAGGCCTAGCAACCTCATGTTTGCTAGTATTAGGTTCCATAGACCAAATTGCAAGGATAAGCAACTTTGGACAATATCTAGAACTAAATACTTTATTCTCAAATTGATCTTTAGATATCAAATCTTTAGGATCTCTCCTAACTGCATCATATGCTATGGCAGTTGTGATAGTACATCCTAGTAATAACATGATTCCACTATCTTTAATAATTATTCAAGCTTTAGTTGGAATAATAGTTGGAATTTCAGCTCCAATCTTCTCTTCCTTTCCTTTATAAGCTTCCTCCTGATGAGAAGGTTTAGCATTGACTCGGGTTGATTCTAGTCTCTATTTTATTTCCTTACTCCACTGTTGAATCATAAACTCTTGAAATTATTTAGTCTGCACAAATTTATCGTCAACCAAAAACTCATCACACTCCCTAATTCTAGGATCATCATCATATTCTCCATCATACTGCCACTGGAAAATCCTGTCACGAGGAACATCTGAACTATGAGTCTCCTCAATATGAGGAAGGGGGAATTTCTAATCAACTTTCTCATTTCCTGGCACATGTTCTACCACTTGTTCTTCCTTGACCTCCTTAAAATCTCCAAGCCATTCTGGGGTATCCATAACTTGTTGTTGTCATTGTCACTCTAAGAGGACCTGGGCTTTATCTACTGCCTCCTTTACCTTTATCTTAAAATCACTAGACTGATAGTCCCTTATCATGGTAAATGCCCTCTCCAAGGGTTCTACAATTTCATTGTATGGACTAATGTAGAAGGAATTCCTTTTCATAATATTTTCCTCAAGATTTTTCATGGATGTCCAATCCCTTCTCCTAACCATGACAGCCTCATCACTTGTCAGATTCCTTAGTACATCATCTCTATAGAAGAATTCATGATGTATGATCCCTAAGTTCTTTTGTCTTCTTTTTCCTGCTACAAATCTTTCTGGATCAAAAAATCTAACCTCATTGATAGACATTCTAATATTATTCACCATTTAATGCCCAATTTTTCATACCCCTCAATGGCAGTGACTTTAAAATAAGAAAAAGAACATTGGGGATTTACAATAGAGCCCTTTATGTCCTTTCTAAACATTTCAAAATCCATAACATCAATCTTCCACATGAGCTCCATGAAAGTCAATCTATCTGAGACATACAAGGGTAAAAAATGGGGTTCCACCTTAGCTCCATAAACCCTGATCAAAGTATATTCAGAATGTAGAAAATAGTTGGCCTGATTATGTGTTGTTGTAGAGCCTAGTACATCCTTTGGGAGCATAACACTTATAATCTCTAGAGAAAGTCTGAATTTAGGTGCCACGCCCAATGACTCTAATATATCGTGTCTTATAACATTACCAAAAAAGATGTAATTCGAATTAAAGCAATCCTGATCCAAAATGTACATTCACATTTGCACAGGGATAGCCTTATTTTCATTATCCCTAATCTTCATATTTAATTTCCTTTTCCACTCATAATCTCCTTCCCATAAGAGAATATGCATCAATAAGGAATAATGGGGAGAAGACAAACGAAGCACTTCCTTTTTCAAATTGAGAAAATCCCCATTCATTCATTGAGCCAAAAAATTATCATAATCAAAGGGAGTGTTTCAATTATATTCTTGTATATCTGCCACCATCACCAACAAATTAGGGGCTATTCTAATGTCAAATCCTGATCTAGCACTTGGTTTAAACAATAGTAAGTGTTTTTGAAATAATCTTCAAATTCTTCACACTCAAAAGGCTCAACATCTTGAACAGTGAATTTTTTCCTGCTCCTATGGCCTACAAGTATTGCTTCTCTCTATGCAAATTTTCTCCCTTCATATTCAGTAGATAGGTTAGCACACCTAAACTTTGCAGTGTAATTGGGATTAAACCCAAATACATCCAACATTTTATCCTTTGTCACCTCCAGAATTGTATCACCCCTCTCACTCTTGATTTTCCTATCAGTAGGGTCATAGTGTCTTGCTAACTCCATCATTAAATCAACTTCCATGAACACATTTGTAACCACTAACTTTCCCAGGTTCAACCCCCACAAATAGCATGTAGGTTTACTAGAATTTTTCCTATTGAAATCATACCAAAATAATTTCCATCCACTATGGGGCTGGGGTTTCTCACCAATTTTGCCAGCATTATCAATCGACCTAGTGGTAACAACATCTCGTCTTGTGGTCCTTTTACAAATTTGTGACCCTCCCTCTTTGATACCTCAAGAAGTTTTCTTGCATAAACTTTTTTGTTTCCTTCTTCGCACTTCTGAACCTCATGGAAGCTACAGGGGTACCAAGCAAAGGGTTAGACATAGTCACTGGGTTAGGCTTAATTTTACTTGAAGCATGCTGAGATTTATGTCTTTTAACCCTTTTTTGCTTTGGTTTCCTTTATGGTCTAACACTGGATTCACTAGGCTCTGGGTCACTCATGCTTGTAAAGAAAATGGAAACTAGGGTTTACAATTTCTTATGGCCCAATAAAACCCTTCATAATTATGATAGGATAAAACACTACTATTGAGCAAGACACCTTTCTTCACAATTTAGATAGTGCTCAATTATCAAATTGAAATTACCAGAAAATACTAAATTGCACATTCCACCAATTTTCCTATCAGCTTTCAAGGATATTCATCTTACTACCTAAACTAAAAGGAAGTATTAGTTTTTCTTACCCAGACAAAAGCAGTGTCACTCTGGTTGCTCATAATTTCTAGAGATTTCCTTGCAAATTCTTTGGCCTCTACTATTCTTTCCGCTAGCCAGTGAATTAGGATGCAGGATAAACCAGATATCTGATTTCTATTACGGCTGAAAGGAGATCATGTCACCATTAATATTTGATAGTAAGCTTGCGTGAGTGAACTAAAAATTAATCATTCAGTTTTAAACCTCGATTGTTGATCCTTCATCTTTAAAACTATATCAATAGTTATTGATCCACCTCACCACCTTCCTTTTTTCTTTATACGAAATACTTAGGATTTTTCCATGTTGCCTCTTGATGTAGTAGTTGTCTCCAATCATTTATTTACTTCTTTCTCATCCATCTTTATCAGTGATGCAAGTGCCTCATACGATAAAATCTCAGCCCTTTAGATATAAGGTTGGTTTCCCGATCTCATCCATCTCCATTTCTCCTCGCTAAATCAACTTTGCACATTGACTTCCATCAGTGATAAGAGATGTACGCACCATAGTTTGAAACCTACACCTACATAAGAATCATTGGCACAAACGATATCGCAAATAGGATGTAATCAAGTTAGTGAGAGAAAACTCCTTAAAAGGGACCATATCACTCATTGCTAATTTAAAAAAATCTCTTCATAACATATTGGAAATGAGCGATGAAACTATGATCATAAATTGAGAGGTTGTTGCTTATTTCTATTATAGCTTTAAGAATTCAATAATCATTAGAAATACATGATCCCTTAAGAACCTCGCTCATCGCTAATTGCAATTATAAGTTCCAGGAACAATTCATGATGAGTGACATCAAAGAGATATCACCTCATCGCTCTTCGTTGATTTAAAACATATATTTCAAAAGTGATCATAGATGAGTGATAAGGACATAAGGTTGGCTAAACTTAAGTGAAAAATTTTAGGCATGTGCTCATAATTTTTTTTAATGAAGGGGACTTCCTAGGATGATACGATAGATAGAAAAAGAATTAAGAACCCCAAAATCATTATAACCAATATTTTTGAAGCCATGATGAGGGAACCGGTTGCCTAATAGATTTTTTTTTTAAATAGTGATCGACAGTGGGCAATAGGGAGTCGACAACAAAATAGAATGCTCAAGTGATTTCAAGGAAAGAAATCCTAAAACCCTTCTAAATGCAATAATTGTTTAAGTTGGGACATGAGAATTAAGGTTCCATCAGTGGCTCCAACTGGGGATGTATGCCTCTTGCAGGAATGGCGAGATCTTAAGAATCTTAGGTTGAAGTAGACCAAAATGTGATTTAAAGCCAAATAACCCAAAATAGGGAACTACCCAGACAAGGTACCAAGACCCAAAACAAAAGAAAAAGAAAACACACATATATACATAATATACAAAAAGAACGTACATGGAAGATAACATACTCATGAGAAGTATGGCAATAAGAACTGTCCATGTACCGGGAGTTCAAAAAGTTCACCTATCAGGCTCTAAAGAAAATATGAATCTTGTCCGTGAGTGTTGGTTATCAAATAAGGGCCAATCCATAATGCTTCAAATTTTCCATTTTGACCCTTATCCCGAACTCTTGCATTCCAAGCTAACACCATGCTGTTAACTTCAAACTTCCTGGGAGAAGCTTTTCAATCATATAAGTGCTTAAACTGCAATTGCATCTTCAAGTTTTTAGCTTGAGCTTCCCTCCTAGACTCATCCAACTGCACCAAATTATTTATCATGTGTTGGATATCATCATAGATTTCTTCATCATATTCCTACACAAACTTGTACATTTTAAGTAGGTTATTCTATGGAAATCTTGCCTCTAGACCATATACTAAGCCAAATTGTCAATAACCGGTATCCCTTTTCACAGTCAATCTATCTTCATGGAGTGCCAATTTTAATTTTGAATCCCATGCCGTTTTATTCTTCTCCATAATTCTCTTGATTATATTCATCAAGCTCTTATTACTAGACTCATCTTGACCATTTCCTTGAGGATGGTAAGGTGAAGAATAAGAAACTTGTATGCCATGTCTTTCACAAAAGTCCTTGAATTCATCTAACCTAAAACACATAGCATTGTCTAAGATAATTTTTTAAGGGACTCCAAATCTGATAAGAATATTATTCAACAGAAAATCAACTACCACCTTGCTTGTTTCCTTCTTTGTAGGTATTGCTTCCACCCATTTTGTAAAATAATTAGTGGCAACAAGAATCCATGAGTGACCTCCACTATATTTTTTTGGTATTTCCCTGATGAAATCAATTCCCCATTGTTGGAAAGGTGCTTCAACTGTCATAGGTTTGATTGGTAAGTTTCCTGAGAATTTCAATTTTCCTAAGAATCATTGACAAGCATCACAAGTTTTAACAAAATTGTGAGCATCTTTAAAAATAGTGGGTCACCAAAATCCAGCTCTTAAAATATTGTGTACAATAGTCTTTTCCATGTAATGACCACCGCATGCCCCATTATGCATTTCATGCAGAAGTTCCAATGCTTGTTTTCCATCTACACAGTTCAAAAGTACTTCGTCCAAGCTTTTCAACCACAACTCATTGTCAATAATCACATACTTGATAGCATGCAATTTCAATGTTATTTTTTTATTGTTAGCCATATCAATAGGACATTGAAAAGTTTGCAAATACTGGATAATTCTTCTATACCATCCACATGTTTGCATATCATAGAGAGGTGCAACATTAATTATTTCATCCTAATTAACTTGATTTGCTTTGAAATTATCCTCTGCCATTAACTTGGCAAGGCTTTGTTCTCTTACTAATTTGGTAATCTGAACTTCAAAGTTAAATTATTGGATCCTATTGATCCATCTACACCTTCTACCTGTTGTCTCCTGCTAAGTAAAAATGTCCTTTATAGTTGCACTTGGTACAAAAGCTATAATTGTAGCCCCTTGTAAGTAAGTTATGAAATTATTTATAGCCTTTACCAAAGCATACACTTGTTTCTCAGTAGTGTCATATTTCAATTATGCACCTTGTAGAGATTTTCTAAAGAATTCAATTGGTTGTTCAAAACAATGCTCATTTTTCTGTAGTAGAAGCAAAAACAATAGTATGAAAAGAAGCAAAAGAGAAAATGTGCATCAGTTTAGAGAAGTCAGGAGACTTAAAAAATAGAGCCTCTTTAATAGCTTGTTTTATCTTCTTGAAATATTGACTAGGATCTTCACTCCAAAGTACCTTTTCACCCTTCTTCAAAATTTTGGAAATAGGTCTTGTAATTTTTGCAAAATTGGTTACAAATCTTCTCAAAAAATTTATCTTCCCAAAACATGACTGGATACCCTTGAAATTTTTTGGCTGGGGAATCTTGTCAATAGCTCCTACTCTTTCAGGGTCTATCCTTACTTCTTCCTTGGACACAATATTCCCTAGTAGTTTTCCCTCGGTGACCCCAAATGCACACTTCTTTGGATTCAAAGATATCCCATATTCTAGTGACCTGATAAAAACTTTTTCTAGATACATGCAATGATCCTCTTCTTTCTTAGAATAAGTGGTCAAGTCATCTTGATATACAACCATAAATAAATCAATAAAACCTAAGAAAGCTACATCCATAGCTCTCTGAAAAGTGGCACCAATGTTTGTTAAGCCAAAGGCATCCTTACATATACATAGGTACCCCAAGGAGTAGTAAATGCAGTCTTGTACTACTCAGAATCCTTCACTTTTACTTGATTATACCCTAAGAAACCATCCATCATTGATAATAGCTCACAACTAGTTACTTTTTGTAACATGGCCTCCATGTTTAGTAAGGGATAATTTTCCTTTAATGAGGATACATTCAAATTCCTGAAATTGACACATAGTCTTATGTCACCATTTTTTCCTCATTGGTACTAGATTGGATACCGATGAAGAATGTCTAATGGGTTTTATAATACCAACCTCCCTCAACTTTATCAACTCCTTATGCATCTTGGGAGCTAAAGTAGGATTAATTGGTCTTTTCTTCTACCTAAAGGGTTTTGCATCCTCTTTTAAAGGAATTTCATGCTAAAACAGTTCTTCCTTGTAAGCTTTCAAGTCATTGTATGAACAAGAAAAGACATGCCTATATTTTCTAAGCAAGGAAATTAGCATTTCCTTCACCTTTGGTTTCATCCTCTTTCCTATATAGACCTTCTTTGGGGCATTTTTAGTTCACAAGTTCACTTCTTCTAGGTCTTCTAGGTGAGCAGCAATCGTTCTGGCCTTACTGGTATCTTGATTATCAAAGACCCTTTCAAGAGCTACAAGGCCTTTGGGGATTTTTTTTTTTTTCAATTGGATGACCTCTTTTCCAAACATTGTGTCTTGTCCATTAGTATTCTCTACAAATCTATTAAAATCAATCTCCTGACCTTCATATTTATCAGCACATTTTAGGAATCTAAGAATATCCTCATCATCATTAAAAATAAGCCAATTGTATACATTGTCAACGATAGAGGGCTCTGTTCGTATCTCAACCTTTGAAATTCCTATGAAAGTTATATTATCAGGTCTCAATGCAATATTAGTGAGTAGATCAACCACTCTGTTATGTCCTCTTTCCATCCAGTCAATTCCAAAAGCATCAAACTATTCAATGGAATCCCAAACAACATTTTGGTATTGCCTCAATCTGCTATTTTTGCAAGCATACTTAGCTCTTACTTGGGATATTACAAACTCAGAGTCACCAATTACCATTAGCTTTTTTATTCCATTTTTTCTAGCAAGTCTCAATCCAAATAACAAGGCTTCATATTCTGCTATGTTATTTGTACAGACAAAAGATAGTGTAAAAGAAAACTTATAAGTATTTTTGGTAGGTGATACTAATAAAATCCCTACACCAGATCCTTCTTTAGAGATTGCACCATCAAAGTACATTTTCCATAGTCCTTTATCAGATATTCTTGAAACTTCATTTTCTATAGGTGCAGGACATCTTTCAATCTCTCTTGGTGCTTCTTCTACCTTGAACCCGACAATGTCGGTATCTATGAAAAGAATTGTGTCATGTTAAGGGACATGTTCCAACATATGTGGGACCCTAGAATCTCTCATTACTTGGATATTCCTACCATCGATGGGAAATGTGGCATAAGACATGTCACACTACATACTGCCTCCCATAGATGCACTCCATTTTAATGATAATAACATTCCATAATTAGGTGGGATATCAACCACTACCACACTCATTTTAAACTCTTTATCATGGAAAACTGCTAATCTATATGGAAGCTCATTTATCACACCTACCATAGGGACCTCTCTAGCATCAATGACATAACACTTACCATGAGTGCTATCAACTTTTAACCCTAGTGCATCCATGATTTTAATTGGCACGATATTTTTTGATGCACCAGAGTCAATAATACAATTCTTTATGAAATTTCCCCCAACTATCAAGGTAAGAAAAAATGGATCTATCTTATCTAGACAAGTTTTGAAAGAATTTCCAAGAAAAATGTGGGGAATCTTAGCAATTACTCCTTCAACTTCCTTACCTTTCTTATCCTTATCACTTAGTTTAAATGGAGTGGGTTCCACTAAATCATTACTGGCTATATCAGTTCTAGTGATAAGCGCCACTTCCTTTTGTTTATGTTCCTCTATCCTCATCATTTCAAGAAAAGGTACAAACACTTTAACTTGGATAAGTAACTAAAACATGTCAACAGGACTATACTTGGGAAATTCAGTTGAAGAAATACCTTGTTCGTTGCTATTATCTCTCTATTGATTTTTGGTTGCTTCAGTCTTGTGTTTAGCATCCTTCCTTATGGCTTTAGGAACTTGCTTATGCGTCTTTTATTTTTTAGTAGAAAATTTATGTCCAGGAGTAGATTTTGATAGTTTTCCTATTCTCTTGGCCCAAATTTTGTCTCCCTTTCCTTCTTTATCTTTAACAACTTCTATTTTTTCATCAAGTTCATTTTATTTTCCCTTAGAATTTTGTAACTTGATGAACAGACTGGTAGGATTACCTTGTTCACCTCCAACAGTTCTATTCTTTAAGTGATAAGAACTCCTAGCTTGAGCATCTAAGACTGTAGTGTAATTTGCAATTTCTTTTGCAGAAGGTCTTCTTAATGAGACACCATCTTCAATCACCTCCAAATTGTAAGCCTCAACATCACTAGTGTCATCCTCATCAGAAAAAACTTGTTGATGATATGCATTAGCAATTTGTCTTTTATTTTCAACATATACTTCATAAGAATATTCATCAAAAGAACATTCACTGTAAGCAATATCAAAATCACCCATAATCATAAGTACATCCTCCTCCTCTTGATCTTGCTGATCACACTCCTCAAGTATGTTATCTTCTACTTCCACCATCTATGCTACTGCACACTGCTGCGAGGAATGTGGAATTTGGCAAGTCTTACATGAAGGAGTATCCTCAACAAAATTTCCTGAATTATTTTGCAGAGGGTTTGGAGGAACTTTTTTTTGGGTATTTCTCTGATTATTTGAGATAGGCTTCCCATTATACCAATTGGTATTGTAAGGGTGGTCTTGCAACCTATGGGGTCTTTCATTCGTTTGGTAATTTTCTGGTTGGGCCTTCTCTTTGCTTTCAATTTTATCATTGACAGTTCTCATGAAGCTATCAAGCTTGTCTTAAATTGTTCCCCCTTTAGTGACTAAACTCTTTTCTTCCTTTTTTGAATTTTTGAAAAGTCTCGAATCATCTTGTCTACCAACTTTACTAGTTGTTTTGTTGACATTTTCAATATGTTTTTCTATCTTAAAAGATTCTCTTAAAGATTGAGGATGCTTACTAGAAAATAGTAACTCTTTTTTGCATCAAAAGCATTGCAGTAATTTACCACGCATACATTATCATTTAATTTTAGATGAGGAGGAAACCTTTTTCTATCCTTTTGGAACCTTGTATTAAACTTAGCAATAGATTCATTAGATCCTTTTATAATATTATTGAATTGATTCAACATAAAACTTGAATTAGTCTTGTCACCATATTGTTCTCTAAAAACCATTTTGAACTCCTCCCAAGAGTCAATGTTGTTAGTAGGTAAACTCCTATACCACTCTCTTACATCCTCAACAAGAGACTGAACGAATAAATTCATCATAACATCTTTTGCTTCTACCTCAAAATCATCCATAACATTAGTGAATGCTTTGAGGTTGTCTTCACCACTTAGAGCATTATTTCTAGAGAATTTGACTAGAGAAAGCTTGAAATATTTAGGAAATGGGTTAGGGTAGCTAGGTATTCCAGTGAAAACACAACTGTTGGTATCTATCTACTTGGAGTGGCCTCCTAGTATGTCTATCCCTATGATCCTCTTTGTGTTCATCATCCTTCCTGCTATCAGAGTGGCTACCATCCTTTTCCTTTCCAATTTCACCATCACTTCCTCCTTTCTTACCTCCCTCATCATCTTCAAAATAAGACTTATCATTCTTGTTCTTTCCTCCACTACCACCTCCTCCATCTCCACCACCACTTATTCCAGGATTTTTTCGATCATATTTCCCCTTTTGAAACTCACTATCAATGTTTCCAAAGCTCAAAGCCTTTGGAATATGGGTGGAAATTTGAAGGAATGCAATCTTCCTTTCCATTTCTATATTAGAAGATTTTATTTCATCTTTCTCCAAATATTCTCTTATCTTTTCACTTTCCAAATGCAACCTTAATATCTCAAGATCTGGAGATGAATTAGATAGGGTCAGATCAACTTTGGCTTTATTTGTGGGAATTTCAGTATATGAAGTATTAGTTTTATCATTGGTTTTGAATGTAGTTTTCTTGGGTTGGTCAGTAGGTATCTTCCCATGATCTAAAAATGATGTTTTATTAGTAATAACAAGAGGATCTGAGGCTTTAGTGGTTGAGACAAACGTTGTATAAGTATCAGTAGCTAAAGTTCCCATTGAGACTATTGCTCCAGGAATATCATCAGTCATTTTAGAAATATTTTCCTTAGAGATTCTACTCCTTGCGGCCTCCTCTCTCATTTTCTCCAAATTTTTCCTTCTAGCATCTCTCTCAAGTTGCTTACCTCTAATCCTATATTCTTTTTCTTTCAAATATTTCTTTCTCTTTTCTTCTTGTTCTTGGAATCTTAACTCATCTTCTTCAATGGCTTTGATGTCATTATCTATATCTTCCTCATTTTCTATAATATCCCCATGTTCACTTGGGGCAGGGGTAATGTAAGGTTGGTTAGCAAGATCTTCCTCAAGAGAAAAGTGGACTGGCTCATCAAAGGATCTATGTCATGGCTTAAAATTATTTCCATTGAAATTGGAACCATTTCTTAGGGTTGAAGACTCAAAGAACTTCTTATTCTTTCCCCAAAACTCCCACCTATCCTCCTCTCTTGAGATATTTAACTCACTATCAAAAAATTCTTCTACTGGAAAACTTCCCTGGTCTATCTTAGACTCTTGAACATTATGTCCTTCTTCGTGGACACTAGCACTACTTATATTAACATGAAAAGTAGGAGATACATCAGGATGGGAATTAACAGACTTACTTGACTCAGAACGTTTCTTGACCCATTCAGGTTGCTTTTCCTTTGTAGTTTTAGATTTTTCCTTTTGCTTAGGATGCTTCTTCACATATCTTCTAGTCTTCCTCATAATGTCAAGTACTGCAAAATATTTCTTGTTCTTTTCCTTTTGAGAACTAATCTTCACACTAGTATTAGAGAACTCAGAGTCACCACCCAGAATACTGGGAAACAAAAAGTGATTGCACTTTGATTTTGTACTTTTTATTCCAAAAAAGACTTTAAACATTACCTTATAGAAAGTGGAAAAATGAAATAATACCTGACGCATAAGACCTAGTATGATGGGACTAATGCAACAGGCTTATATTTGCTTTATTCCTTAAACAATAAGGAATATGCACAATGAACAACTGACTCTAATTGTACCTAATATGAACTTAGAGACTTTGGACTTAACTAGTCCCTAATGGAGTCGCCAATCAGTTGGTTATTTTTTAAGAACCAAACTAATCTCCAGAAATACCTATGGATTTTTCCATTTCCACTTATCAGTAATTCTAAAGGGATTGGCCAACAAATGAATAGAGGTTGCTAAACTTCTATTCCTACTCTTTGGGCTCTGTAAAACCCGAAAGGGTGATCCCACAATGTATACCTAAAGACCTTTTATAATTACAACCAAATACATTGTTAATAAAAGATATCTCTCATGATACCACTTAATAGTAACATTGAATAAGTTGGCAACTTATTATGTCAATGTTACATAATCACATATGAGAGAACATACATGGAAAAAAAATAACAATAGTGTTCCTTTGATATTTTATGGTTAAAAGATTGAGTAGTTAATGAATCAACACAGTAAGTGTAACACTAATACCCTGCATGAACCAGTGTCTTTATCCTGAGCATGGAGTCAATAAATTTTGACATAACCTGATAACAATTCAGATAATAACACATATAAGCTCAAGAAATATTGCATTACAACATTCCTCTATGACATTTAGGATTATCACTTCTTACAAATATCCGAGCACATAGTATTTATAAGTTATCAATCTCATATAAGAATTTACATCAATTCATTGAATCAATAAGAAAACATGAAACTAAACATCCATTAGATAATGACAAAGAAAAATGAAATAAATCTTTGATTACTTTTCATAATAACTTATAACACACATACAAGGAAAGAGAATAACCACAAAATTGATATTACCCTGTATTATAAATGCTATACCATTATTAGTCTTCCATGCATAAGTATGAACTCCAAAAGAAACTTAAAACAAAGACTCTAAAAATTGCTTTATATTTTTCTTGACAAAGCTAACAGTATCAACTCAATATTGTTCTAACTCTCTCTTGTGCTTCTAGTCTTGAATTCCTTCTTATGGAGATGAAGGAGGAAACAAGCCTCAACCCAGATAGCACACATGTCATGATCCCATAAGACTGTTTGCAACAATATTCCCTTCTTAGTTACACTTGAGTCTTTAGGTGGAGAAAATAAACATGAGGCAAAATTATCCTTAACTCTTCATGGAAAATAGGTCCCACCTTAAAAGACATCATTAATTTGTTACAACAGTTACACGATATTCTCCATGTGCTCAAAATGCCAATTGTAAGAAAATCAAAACAAAAAAAATTATGAAGAAAAGCAATGAAAGCAAAAAAAGGTCAAAATGTGTTCATCCACATTAGCATCGCATGCTAATCACTTTGAGTTTTAATGAGAGAATAATATTTTACCATGTTATATCAAAATCCTAATCTGTACTATATTTCGCTATGTATTATTCTCCTCCTGTCCATTATTTTCCTTATTCACTTTGTGTACCTCTCCAACCAAATGTTGTATTCTTCTTTAGTGGGCCATTTAACATTCAATAAATCCTACACCTTAGTAGTATACTGGGAGTACCTTGCATCAATTAAAATCCTAGCTTCCTTAACAAATACATCCATTTTTTATTCAATTGCCACCATTGTATCAATGTTTGATTTGAGAAAGATGTAATTGGTGATGGAAAAATGCATCATAGCCACTTCAAGAAATCCTCTCAAATCTTCCTTCCAGGTGTCAAAAGGATGCAATTCACCTTTTGAATTCAATATTTGAGGCATACGATGATCCTCCAATCTCCTTGAATATTTTCTACTTACTTTGGAGTTATATTCCCAACTTTCCATGGAAAGTAGTTACATTATTTATTGAGTCAATAGTTTTCAAGATGTCAGGAATATTTGTGGGTTCCTCGGGATCTTCATTCTTTTTGGAATCATTTCTTTCAGAGCACTTACCCTAGCAATCCAATTATTCCATTTATCCCTAAAGGCCTCCTGAACTTGTAGATACTTTGTATTTGCCTCATGAATGTTTTTATATGTGGCCCATACATCATTAGCCCTATGGACCAACTTGGTCACCCTATGCTTAAGCACATCCTCATAGATTTCATTGGCCACCCTAACTATCTCCAATTTGGCCTGCTTGGCATTTTCCTTTTCAACAACTAACTTTTCTTTCAAATCATCAATTTTGAGTACCAAAGTTTCCCTATCTTGTGTAGAGATATAAAATGAAGAAGAAGAAGGCTGAGTCACTATTATTTGAGTAGCTTGAATGGTAGCTCTCATTTTACTTAGTTCATTCAAACCCTTATTATATTCCTTAACCAAAGATTCATATTTCTTCTGAGAAATATGTGCAGTTTCCACACTAAGCATTACAACATGTGCAGTTAACTCAACTACCTGGATTGGAGTTATGTCAGTAGCTATTTTGACCACTAGTGAGCCAATGACTTCTTCAATAGGCCTAGAAACCTCATGTTTTCTAGTATTAGGTGCCATAGACCAAATTGAAATGGTATGCAACTTTGGACTATATCCAGAACCAAATACTTTATTCTCAAATTGATCTTCAGATTTCAAAGCTTGAGGATCTCTCCTAACTACACAATATTCTATGGTAGTTGTGATAGTACATCCTAGTAATAACATGATTCCACTATCTTTAACAATTCTTCAAGCTTTAGTGGGACTATTGGATGCAATTTCATCTCTAATCTTCTCATCCTCTGCTTTCTTAGCTTCCTCCTAATGAGAAGGTTCAACATTGATTGGGGTTGATTCTAGTCTCTCTTTTATTTCCTTATTCTATTGTTGAATCATAAACTCTTGAAATTATTTAGTCTGCAGAAATTTATTGTCAGCCAAAAACTCATCACACTCCCTAATTCTGGGATCATCATCATATTCTTTGTCATACTACCACTGGAAAATCTTGTTAGGAGGAACATCTGAACTATGAGTCTCCTTAGTATGAGGAAGGGGAAATTTCTGATCAACTTCCTCATTTCCTAGTACATGTTCTACCACTTGTTCTTCCCTGACCTCCTGAACATCTTCAAGCCATTCTGGGATATCCATAACTTGTTGTTGTCATTTTCGCTCTAAGAGGACCTAGGCTTTGTCTACTACCTCCTTTATCTTTATCTTAAACTCACCAGACTGATAGTCCCTTATCATGGTAAAGGCCCTCTCCAAGGGGTCTGCAATTTCATTGTATGGACTAATGTAGAAGGAATTCCTTTTCATAATATTTTCCTCAAGATTTCTCATGTTTTTCCAATCCCTTTTCCTAACCATGACAACCTCATCACTTGTTAGATTCCTTAGTACATCATCTCTATAAAGGAGTTCATGATGTATGATGTGAAGTTATTTTTCCTTCTTTTTCCTACTACAAATCTTTCTAGATCAAGAAATCTAACCTCATTTATAGGCATTCTGAGATTATTCACCATAATTCCCAATTTTTCATACCCCTCAAGGGTAGTGACTTTAAAATAAGCAAAAGAACACTGGGGATTTTCTAAAAATCCCTTTCTATCCTTTCTAGACATTTCATAATCCATAACATCAATTTGCCACATGATAGGAAAGCCAATCTATCTGAGACATACAAGGGTCAACAATGGGGTGCCACATTAGCTCCATAAACCCTTATCAAATTATATTCATAATGTAGAAACCAGTCAGCCCAGTTCTGTGTTGTTGTAGAGCCTCGTACATCCTTTGGGCGCATAACACTTCTGATCACTGGAGAAAGTTTAAACTTAGGTGCCACACCCAATGACTCTAAATACTGTGTCTTATAACATTACCAAACAAGATGTAATTGGAATTAGAGCAATCTTGATCCCAAATGTACGTCCACATTTGCACATGGATAGCCTTATTTTGACTGTCCCTAATCTTCAAATTTAATTTCCATTTCCACTCATAATCTCCTTCCCATAAGAGCATATGCATCAATAAGGAATAATGGGGGAAAGACAAAGGGAGCACTTCCTTTTTCAATTTGAGAAAATCCTCATGCATTCATTGAGCAACAAAATAAGCATAATCAAAACCAGTGTTTCAATTATATTCTTGTATATCTGCCACCATCACCAACAAATCAGGGGCTATTCTAACCTCAAAATCCTGAGCTAGCACTTGGTTTAAACAATAGTAAGTTTTTTTGAAATAATCTTCAAATTCTTCACACTCAAAAGGATCAACATATTGAGCAGTGAATTTTTTCCTGCTCCTTCTATGTCGCACAAGTATTGTTTCTCTATATGCACTTTTTCTCCCTTCATATTCAACATACAAGTCAGCACGCCTAAACTTTGCAGTGTAATTTGGATTCAACACAAATACATCCAAAATTTTATCCTTTGTCACATCCAGAATTATATCACCCCTCTCACTCTTTATTTTCCTGTCAGTAGGGTTGTAGTGTCTTGCTAGCTCCATCATTAAATCAACTTCCACAAACACATTTGGAACCAATAACTTTCCTAGGTTCAACCCCCACAAATATCATGTAGGATTACTAGAATTTCACCTATTGAAAGCATACCAAAATAATTACCATCCACTCTGGGGCTGGGGTTTCTCACCAATTTTTCTAGCATTATCAATCAACCTAGTGGTAACAACAACTTGTCTTGTGGAACTTTTACCAATTCTTGACCCTCCCTCTTTGATACCTCAAGAAGTTTTCTTTCATAAACTTTTTTGTTTCCTTCTTTGCACTTCTGAACCTCATGGAAGCTGCAGGGGTACTAGGCAAAGGGTTAGACACAGTCACTGGCTTAGGCTTAATTTCAGCTAAAGCATGTTGAGTTTTAAGTCTTTTAACCCTTTTTTGCTTTGGTTTCCTTTCCGGTCTAACACTGGATTCAATAGGCTCTGGTTCACTCATGCTTGTAAAGAAAATGGAAATTAGGGCTTACAATTTTTTATGGCCAAATAAAACCCTTCACAATTATGATAGGATAAAACACTACTATTGAATAGGACACGTTTCTTCACAATTTAGATTGTGCTCAATTATCAAATTGAAATCGCCAAAAAAGACTAAATTGCACATTCCACCAATTTTCCTATCAGCTTTCAAGGGCATTCACCTTACTACCTCAATTAAAAGGAAGTATCAATTATGCTTACCCAGATGAAAGCAGTGTCACTCTGGTTGCTCATAATTTCAGGATCTTTCCTTGCAAATTCTTTGACCTTTGGTATTTTTTCTACCAGCCAGTGAATTAGGATGCACGATAAACTAGATATATACTTTCTTTTATGGCTGAGAGGGGAGCATGTCACCATTAATATTTGATAGTAAGCTCGTGTGAGTGAACTGACAATTAGTCATTCATTTTTAAACCTTGATTGTTGATCCTTCATCTTTAAAACTATATCAATGGTTATCGATCCACCTTGCCACCTTCCTTTTTTCTTTATACGAAATCCTTAGGATTTCACCACATTGCCTCTTCATGTAGTAGTTGTCTCCAATCGTTGATTTACTTCATTCTCATCCATCTTTATCAGCGATGCAAGTGCCTCATGTGATAAAATTTCAGCCCTTTAGATCTAAGGATGGTTTCCCAATCTCATCCATATCAATCGCTCCTTGCTAAATCAACTTTGCACATTGACTTTCATTAGTGACAAGAGATGTAAGCACTATAGTTTGATACGTACACCTCCATAACAATCAATGGCACAAAAGATATTGCAAATAGGATGTAATCAAGTTAGCGAGAGAAAATTCCTTAAATGGGACCATATCGCTCATCACTAATTTAAAACAATCTCTTCGTAACATATTAGCGATGAGCGATGAAACTATGATCATAAATTGAGAGGTCATCGCTTATTACTATTACAACTTGAAGAATTCAAAAATCATTAGCGATACAAGATCCCTTAAGAACCTCGCTCATCACTAATTGCTATTAGAAGTTCCAGGAACAATTCACGATGAGTGACATCAAAGAGATATCACCTCATACGTTTGTTGCTGATTTAAAACATATATTTCAAAAGTGATCAGCGATGAGCGATAAGGACAAAAGGCTTGCTGAACTTAAGAGAAAAATTTTAGGCATGTGTTCATAAGTTGTTTTAATGAAGGGGACTTCCTAGAATGATATGATAGATATAAAAAGACTTAAGAACCCCAAAATCATTATAACAAAGCTTTCTGAACCTATGATGAGGGAACCGGTTGCCTAATAGAATTATTTTTTTAAATAGTGACCAATAACGGGAAATAGGGTGTTAACAGCAATATAGAATGCTCAAGTGATTTCAAGGAAAGAAATCCTAAGACCCTTCTAAATGCAATAAGGGTTTAAGATGGGACATAAGAATTAAGATTCCATCACTGGAAAACATCTATTTTTGATCCTCGCCTATCATGAGGTCAAAATAACATTGTCATTATTGCATCTCGCCTATCATGAGATCAATAAATCATCTAATCTATCATCAACAAGAAATCATTGGCTAGCACAATTGAACATCAAATTCAAAGAGCAAAAGAAAAAAATCTTCAATTTTGACCTAGATGTGCCATAATAGTGCTTTGTTGCACCAAAAGGGTAGATGCACCACCAAATTGGCTAGATGCACTGTTACACTCTGTTAATGCACCATTTAACTCAATGCACCAGATAATTCCTTAGATGCACTGTGGAATCTCTTTGATGTGCCATTTAATCCAATGCACTAGAGAATCCCTCATATGCACTTAAACTACAATTTAATGCACCATTTCTAGTGGATGCGCTACCTAATATTCTGATGCACCATTACAGGCCACCCATGTGCCAAAATGTGGATGTGTCATTACAAACCATGAATTCACCAAAAAATCTAGCCTATGCGCTAAAACCCTAGGCAGATATGCTAAAGAATCTAATCTATGCACCATAGAAAATTTTGTATGCGCCGAAAGAATGAAAACTAAAAATTTGAAATAAAAAATGCGGTAAAAATGATTCAAAATTCACTAGAAAAGTTGTTCAAAATTCATACCGGAGGTTCGTATCCCACTGGTCGGCTATGTCACCGCACCCACTCAAATCAATGAGTCTTGTAGGGGATCACCATCTTCACTCAAATGCTCAAGGATGCTCTCTCACTCCACAATTTTCAAAATCACCAATGCAAAAATGAGTCCTCTTTCACTTTTTACCTCTTAAAAAAGGTAATTAAGAGTGTGATTTTGGTGGGATATTTTAAATTTCTTTCAAGATCAATTAATCGGGGCAGCCCATTTCTTCCTCATCAGGAGATAAATCGTTGGGAATTTCATCAAACCAGAATTTTATCATCGAGATCATCACAAATCAACATAAATTTTCAAATATCATAAAAAATCTTTTAATCATCAAAAATTCCTCGATTTATCTCCCGAGGGGGCATACATTCATTATCTTCTGAAACTCGTCGTTTGGGACATTGTCAAATTTTTAATAGCACTGGTAAATTTTTCTTTGAAGTAATGCATAAACATATCACTTCAAAGAGGGGCAAAATGTATACATCCAAACTTGGTTTGGAGATTATTAATTAAATATTGGTTATTTAATTAATAAAAAAAAATTATTTGTTCTATTGTATACTAGTACAAAAACAACAATATATGACTAAATAAATTACTAAAAATTGCATATAAATGACTAATTTTGGTCACATGACCATTAGTAGTTTATTGCCGATCATTTATAACGCGACCAAATTTATGACTAAACTATTTTAGTCATTTATCTAATCATTGATTTAGTCATTGATTTAGTTGTTGATTTGGTCATTGATTGCTATTAACTGGTCATTTATTTAGTCATGGTAGTCATTTACTTAGTCATGGTAGTCAATTACTTAGTCATAGTAGTCATTTATTTATTCATGGTAGCTATTTATTTAATCATGGTAGTCATTTTATTTAATCATGACAATCATTTATTTAGTCATTGCAATCATTTATTTAGTTATTGTAGTCATTTATTTAATAATTGTTTAATCATTTATTTAATCATTGTAATCATTTTGGTCATTATAGTCATTTATTTAGTCATTGTTAGTTATTTATTTAATTATGGTAGCCATTTATTTAGTCATTCATAAATTGAAATAAACATAAAACTTCAACAAATCTGCTCAAAGGATTGAAAATAATTCACTGTTTATATTCAAAATGTATATAAAATATGTTACAAAGAACTCTATATATAGAGTTTTGAAGACAAAATCTTTAGCAATATGCAAACTGCCAATTTATTATGCTTTTAAAATTGAAAAAAACTAAAAGTAAAGCTAAAAATCTATTTGTGTGAATGCATGTCTCCATGATGCCATTGTTACACATGGGGTGGGTTGTAAATGCATCTAAAAGGCACTGGATTTGCATTTTCTCCTTGCTCTATATCTGTCCACAATAAAAAAACTCAAAATTTGTTAATATTTTAAAAAAATTTATGAAACTTTGAAATATGAAAAAGAAAATGGGATGGTAAGAAATTTCACAGTAATAATATGAATAATAATATGAATAAAACTATTGTTAAGAAAAATAAGCATAAAGAATAGTTTGAGAATAAATTTATAAATGATAGTGAAAATCATAAAAGATTGGAAGGAAGGGGTTTTAATTAAGAGTACATGGAACATCAGTTGATAACAATCAATGGTAAACAAAACAATTTTGAATGGATATATAAATCAAATGCCTTGCTTAAAATATATGGAATGTTTAGAGGGGGTTTGAAAAGTAATATCAGAAATTACCTAAAGTCCAAAATGGAGTCAAAGAATCAAGATTGGAAAAAATATAAGGAAAAATTGCAGTGATATTTTGGCCTTTAGCTGAACCCCTTCCCTCTCAAATAAATTTTCTACCTCTGTTATGGCGTGTAACATTTTACACAGGCTGTGGATGAGAATAGACTCTTCCTCTATGTGGACGGTGTCTCTTTCTTTTTAGGCTGCACCGTTTATTCTTCCTTGCACTGGCGCCATTTCTCCCTACCATCATTTGCACAAACCACTTCTAATAAGAGTACGCCCATTTTTTTCATTTTGAAATCTTAAGCCCCCGCCCATTTTTTCATTTTGAAATCTTTAGCCCCCGCCCATTTTAATCAAAATCCTTTTAAAAAAACAAAAACTAAAAGATTCGTTTCTTTTAAGTTTTCAAACACGTGAAAGTTTTCTTACTTTAGAAAGTCTTATTTAAAGTTTATTGAAAGGAATATTTTAATAGTTGTTTTTTTAAATAAAAAAATTAAATCATTTAATTTCCTTTTAATATTTAGTTTTAAGAGTTTAATAGAAATAAAAGGTATTTCTTTTAATCGATTAGTGTCTTAGCTTTTTTTTTAACTATAGTTAATCTTTTAAAATTTAATAAACTCATGTGAATGTTTATTATTTTAAATTAATATTATATAAATTTATTAATTTTTCAAAACTTATATTTTTAATTTATTTATAAATTTAAATTAATCAAATAGTATTTTAAAAAAAATTATGCTATCATTATTTAATGTTATATCTTAAAATCCAAAGTAGTCATTTATTTATTACAAATAATTAGTAGAATTTAGTCATTTTTAGTTGTTATGACTAAAAGTTTTAGTCATGTGACTAAAAGTTTTAGTTAGTTTAGTCACGTGACTAAAAGTCTTAGTCAATTTAGTCATGTGACTAAAAGTTTTAGTCACGTAGTCATTTATTTGTCAAATTCTACTAGTGGTATAAATAAATTGCAAAGTTTATTTATATAATTCGTATTTCTTAATTCCTCATATTTAAACCACTTTCTTCGTGATTTGATTAAATAAATTTTTTTAACTAATTTGTTTTATAATTTGATTAATTCCCTTTCATTAAATTTGAATTTTTAATTCAAATTTTGTCACATTTCTCCATATTCTTCTAACCTCCTTCCACATCATCTTTCATCTCACCATGTATCACATGAAAATAATTATTCTTAATTTCTAAAATGGGTATTTACTCTCAACAATCTCAACAAACTTAGGGACACATGGCTTCTCCTTCCCATTTATTCTTTTCTACACTTGACAAGATTGTTCTATTAAAGGGGATAACTTCCTTATTTCTCTCTAACCTTCTCATTTCTCACCGTTGATCTCTCTAGATTTAATCCTAATTGTCCATTACTTCCAACTCACCTTATTCCTTGGTGAAATCTATAAATAGAGGCTCATTTACAGCTTTTGCATAAGAGAGCATTACATATGTAATTACCCTGCAGAAATCATCTTAGCATTTGAGAGCTTAGTTTCCATTATAGCTTAGCATTTAGCATAGTTTAGCAAGTAAATTAGAATCATGGCTTCTTTGTTAGATTTGTCTTAGTTTACTTACAACATTTAGAATCAATTTCATAACATCTCCATTAGTTTTAATTCAGCATTACATCATTCCATTAGCATTCTATATACAACAACATTATCATCCAGCATATCATTTAGTTCATTATCCATCCAAATCATTAGATCATGTAGGTGTACACATAGTTTTTGCATTCTAGTTTAATGCTACTCATTTCTTAAGTGTCATCCTAATAATTCATTGCATAATTAAGATCTAAGAGCACTAATATAGTATCCTTAGGAATAGAGGAAGATGCAATGTCTTTAAGGAATCATTTTATCAAATTGTGTTGTTAATTTAGATTTCCTTAATGTAATACATTTCATCTCTTGTGTGTTATTGATTGTTATAATTCATATATTTTCTCGCACACATAAAGAGTGATGGATTATTAGAGTACTGTGAACATGATAAGCCTTGGCAGAAATGTTAGGAGTTTAAGATAAGTCATCAACTCTCCTGTACAAACAAGGATTCACTTTTGTTGTAGTTAGTACATAATATGTTGATGAATAAAATAAAACATGTGATGTTAAACAAGACAAAGAAGATCATATTCTCAAAGTTCCAAGTCAAAGTGCACTACCTATGTGAGATACAATTAACATACCGATGGATACATCTGAGGAAGAGAGATTGATTAAGATAGGAAATTGCCTTGATGAGGATGAACAAGATGATGAACCACTATTTTTCTAAGGGATGTTTCACTCAATTATGTGTAAAATAAGATGCAACTAACAATAAAAAATGCTTCCTAACTATTATAGAAACTATAAGGGAAGTTTTTAGAGCATAAAAAGTTGTGTACCTAGCCAAAAAGTTATTGTTTTTGAGCTACATAGGACTCATTCGCCTTCAGTGGTGAATGGGTCCTTTTAGAGGTTTTGAAAAACTAATTTTAGGTTTTTGTTCCTTGATGTCTTCACTCTCAAATTCCTTGTTATCAACTTTTGGAAGTCTGTATGCAATTTTATAGCTTTGATTCCTTGATTTTTCACTTTAAATGAAAATTTTTACAACTTTCCAACTTTGACAATCTTTCTCTTCAACTTGTAAATCTGCAATCACACACTCAACGAAAAAAAAACTTTTTGTTTGTTAGTGAATGGGGGTTTGCCTCAATCAAACCCATTATAGGTAATTAAACTAAATGATGAAATGAAGCATGAATATGAAATAATGTAAATGATGTCACCTTGGATGATTTCTTGTAAAAAAACTCTACAAACTAACATGTAGTGGCCATGAAGAATGTAGATCTTGGATCCTTGAATGTGATATGAAACAATGCTTGTAATAGATCTTCAATGCTACACTCACAATCGTATCTCAACAACATGAATGCATGCATCAAACCCTTGATATAATGATATGATCTTGGATTGTTGCAATAAACTCTTGAAATCTTCCTTGAAATGCCTTATGAATGCTCTTGAAATGATCTAATGCTTGAAGACTTAGAATCAGTTGCTAGATCTTGTTAGGAGAAACAATGTGAATTAACCCCTTATTTATAATAAATTAGGAGATTAACCCCAAAATTCAAAGAATTAAGGCCGACACTAGATCTAGAAAGAAACATTATTAAATTCTCGCAAGAATGAAATTCAAAAAGGGGGTCGTGTTAATGGAGGACCCATTCGTCACCTAGGGCGAATGGGTCCTGGCACCATTTTCTAGGACCAAACTTTGCCAACTGAAATATTTTATTAATTAAATCATAAGTGCCAGGATAGATTTTCAGGAGGTGTCATAATTAAGGATTAAATTTAAATTAAAGGGGGTTTAATTTCTCCAATTACCCACAATTAATTAATGACCACCTAGATAAATGTGAAATTTCTTTATAACACTTTACAACACTTAAACAAGGTATAAATTTAAACACATTTGATTGAAAAGGGTCCCATTAGACTTAATTAAGAAAATACATCTTCAAAAAGTGTGAAAGTGTGCTATAACACTTTACAAAACCATTGCAAAGGATCAATTAAGGAATTTTTTAGTCAAATAAAGATCCTAGAATAGTGTAAATGTGTACAACACATTACAACACCACTCCAAGACATCATTAGTTCAGTTTTAGTGCCAATTATCAAACCAAGTGTGAAAAAGGATTACATTTTTTGACACTACATTCTTCCCCACTTTAGTGAGAGGATGACCCCATGTCAAACTTGTGGGCAGTGGAAATGGCATGCACAACTTCCTTGTTCACACCAAAAGGGGAATGAAGGAAGAGGGATCCAATTTCACAATGTTCACACTCAAGGGCACCTTGGAGATCTTCCCCCAAAGAAGGATGGAAAAGATATGACAATAAGGTATCCTAGGATAGGTTTTATGATTATAAAAGGCTGAATTAGAGGTTCATGACCAAGTGCAAACTTGGGAAACATGAAATGTTTGAAAACACAATGTGATATGCAAACATGTGCTAAATGACCTAGAAATGATCATGAAACAAAACATAAAACTGTAAAACTAAAAGTGTGCACCTGGAGACTTTTTGAGGATGGAATGGAACTCTCAAATCCTAAAGATGTTGATTTTTAAACCTAGTGGGACCCATTCACCATTCTGGATGAATCAGTCCCAGTTTTGGAAAACTGCATTGGAGCAAGTTTTGGGAAAATGGGTATCTAAATCCACAAAAATATCTAAAATAATAGGTACAATGGGTCTCATTCACCACTAATGGTGAATGAGCCCACTTTGAATTTTCTAAAAACTCAAAAGTGGAATTGGAAGCTCTTGACCTATTCTTTTTATTCCTCCAGGTGTTCGGATCTGAAACCCTGATTTTCTGCACTATAAGTGACTTTTTGTGAATATTTTGACCTTGCCAATAGGGAGATGACTTTTATTCAATTATCTCCAAGCCTTCAAAGTACCTAAATCTTCAATCACACAAAGAAAGAGAGAGAAAATGTTGATTGTTAGAGAATGGCGATTTTTCTTGGTCAAACCCCATTTAGGTAATTAAACCAAAATGATGAAATAAGATGAACCATGACCATGAAATAAGGGGATTTAGAAACTTTCCATGATGATAGATCTTGAGATGCTATAATAATTGATGAAGAATCTTCTCTTGAAGACACTTGAATATCGTTGTGAAGACTTGAAATGCTTAACCCTAGAGTGCTTGACTTGATAACATGAAAGAATGATGGATGAATCATGAATGAATAATGAATGAATTAAATAATGATTTAGAAGCTTGTTTATATAGGAAATCCACTCAAATTCCCATTAATTTGATCCCCAAGACTGACATTGAAGAAAATTAAACTTAAAACCCAATTTTTCCCGCTCAAAACCTTGAAAATGGCACAAATGGGACTCATTCACCCAAAGTGGCAAATGGGTCCTAGAGAGGCTATTGTGCCAGTTGGGATGTCGAGGAATGAAGAAATTAAGCTTTTATGTTGATTTTGTCAGGTTTTTAATCAAAATAAGCCTCAAGATGCATAATATGGGATCATTGGGGCCTATTAATAATGGTATAAAGGTTCATTAGGGCTAGGGACACAAAGTTCAGTATGAAAGTGTGATTAAATACACTCTACAACCTTAAAATGAGGTCCACATAGCCTAGAAAGGTGCAAGATCCAATGTGAATGTGTAAAATACATTACAACACTAGATTAAAACCAAGTTTAATTTAGAAGCCTTCTAGATTAATGTGAGAGCACAATTAAGTACATTTTACAATATTGAATTAAGGGAAAAATAGGTCCATTAGATTTAGATGATTAATAAAAGTATAGAAAAGTGTGAAATTCATTTATAACACTTTACAACACCTTTACAAGAAATGTATTTTATTCATTTTACAAGGGCCTAAAACCTAATGTGAATGTGTTATCCACATTACAACATTAAATCAAGGAAAAAGTAAGCCAAAATCACAAGGAGGGACCAAACAAGACAAAAAAGTAGAAGGGTTACTTTTTTGGTATCCACATTTAGCCCCCACTTTAGTGAGAGAATGAACCTGCTTCAAACTCACACTAAAGTAGACATTCAAGAGGGGTCCAATCATACCAATGTGAATGGTCTAGGATAAAAAAGATCAAGGAGGTAGTCAAGCCCCCAAGATCAAGATCCTAAGTCAAACTGACATAAGAATAGAAGGACACACACAAGGTGAATTATTTGTAGTGAAACAAGATACATAATCATGCAATGGAAATAACTAGAAGGAAGATAAGTTCAAATGAGAAAAATAAAAAGGTGGATCAAGCTTCAACCATTTTTGCAACATGATGTGGATCAGATCTAGGTTGTTTGTCCAAAAATGCATACTCACTCTGAGGTGATAGAACACCTATCTTTTCATCAGGTGAGAAATTCAAAAAGGTGAGAAACATACACTCACACACACGCAAGTGGCTATGGGGAAAGTCATGCCTCGGATTGGGTTTCCCGCTTAACCATACCAAAGTTATACCTCTTGATAAATTTAATAAGGTGCCACATAAAAATGATCTTCAAGCTCTATGAGGCAAGAAAAAATTCATATGCTTGAAACTCATAGACAAACAGGATGGCTCCACAGGTATGCAATCTGTGTTATACAAGGTTTCCATATAATAATTGTTATAAATGTCAAAATAGTGTAAGGTATGTTCAAAGGGATTTTGCTTAGCTCATGTAAGGTCTCATCTTAGGGAAAATTGTGCCTAATGTTTCCAAGAGAGGACAAGTTGAAGGAATATCATGCTCTTGGAGGAAATTAAGCCTAATGACACCACCAAGAAAAGGATGCATCACAAGAAGAAATAAAATTACACAATGAAATGAGTGTTGATGTATGCCCCCACTTTAAAGTGGTGGTTAACACCATTACTGTGAGAAATTTCTTTAAAGTAGAAGAAGACATGAGAGCTTATTCAGAAAGCCCTATACCAAGTCATATGTTCTAGATAAACTACATCATGAAAAAGGGAGTATGTCACATGTGAGACAACTTAAGGCATGTCATCCACATGATCAAGTATATATACATGAAAGGCGATCAACTAGCAAAAAGAGGCAACAACAACTTGCATATGAGGACAAGGATAACTAACCCCTTGCCCCCAGTTAGTGCAGGACAAGGATGAGCCGAACAAAATGCAAGTAAGTATCAATTAGAGGAATTGGGTACTTCAACATAAGGAAGAGCACCATACTCCTTGAGATGTTTAATTTTTATTTCTACAATCTTAGATGAAAATGGAGATAAGGTAGGTAACCCTCGATCTTTCTTGAAAGAGTATGATATATCAGTTTTCTTCAGGTGTTCATTGTATTTGTGTGAAGGAGGGAGAATATATCCGATACCATAAGAATATTCCAAGTTAGATGAAGGGGGTTTATTCTTCTGAGAAGGATTGGTTTCTTCATGAGAACACAATTCCTTTTTAAAGTTATGTGTCATTCATTCATTAGGGATGGGAGTTATATAGCCCCCATCACCATCATGGGGTAATTCTAAAGAACTAAGTTGAGCAAATGAAACACAAGGTTGTTTTGGTTTAGATTGTGATATTTCGCACTCTCCCCTAAAGGTAGGTGTGAAACCCCAATCATTACTAGAACTTGTTTCTAAGAAGGAATCATTTATATATGACTCTTTAGACCATGAGGGTGAGATTTTAGAAACTTTATTGAAAGGTGGCATAAAATATGACAACCCTCGATTATCACTAAAGAGTCTTGTTGTAGGTGATGGGGTGGCATCAAATTGTATAGGTTCAAGTTTTTATCTTGGAATGAAATTATTAGGGGAGTTGAAATTGTTGTGATCATATGATTCAAAGTATCGTTCATCTACATCAACCATGTATATCTTGTTTTTGTATTCAAATTTCATTACACGGTGAAGAGTAGATGGGACTCCTTTCATAGCATGAATCAATGGTCTCCCTAAGAGAAGATTGTATGGGAGGGGTCCTTGCATGATATGTATAGAGGTGGGCAACACTATAGGTCCAATCTCAAAAGGTAATGTGATAATCCCTAGTGGTTGCTTATTGACATTGTCAAAGCCATGAATATGAACATCATTAGGTTGAATGAACCTTTTGTCCATGCCAATTTTTTTTAGGAGGTCCATGATACAAACATTAATTTCTGCTCCATTGTCGATGAGAGTGTTCCTAACTAAGGTTCCATTAATGATGACCTTTATCATCAAGGGATCATTCCTTTTTTGAATCATAAGTGAGGGTAATTCATGTTTAGGGAATATGATTTTTGACTAGGTGACTTGCATGGGATGAGAGGAGGATGTGACATTATTCAATTTTATGTAGGATTGGATCACCTCTTATTTTATTTGCAATATTTCTTGAAAGAGAAAGTTAAAATGTAGGTGATAGTTGAATAAGTTTCCATGCAGATATATTAGCATGAGTCTTTTTAAGGTCATCAACACTAGGCACACTATGTTGAGGAAAAGGTAATGGAGTGGGAGTGTTGTGTGGTCTCCTATATGTTTGAGTCACTAAGTTACAACTTAGCTGCTACAAAACATTGTTACGATTAGATTGCATCATGGATTTCAAGAAATCTCTTACTTTTTTGTATGATTCACTAGTGGGAGGTGACTTACAAAGCTCCCTAGTGAAAGGAGATCCCACTTTTGTCATCATAACCTCAAGAATCTTTTGTTAGTGAAGGGGATTCTAATGTCACTTTATTATCTACACCTAGGGAAGGTTTAGTGTTTGAAGGATATGTGCCAATGTTCACATTTTCTTGCACCATGATATTCTCCCTAGGAGGAGAGTTTTTAGGGGAACTACAAGCCAAATGTTCTTGACATTCAAAGGTTGGTTCTTCTAAAAGGACTTCATCACAAGTAGGGGAATGATCAATGGTTGGATTTTCTTGCTCAATAAGGGTTTTTCTAGGTGAAGGGGGACAACTAAGATTCTCATGACCATCATCAATTGCATTTTCTAATGTAAAAGTATCTTCGTCACAACTAGGAGAGATACTAGGAAAAGAACAAATGTTATTGTCATGATTACCTATGGTTGTGTTGCCTTGTTCATCAATGTATTGTCCACCAAGAGAGGTAAGAGGAGAGAAACAACTTGGATTCTCAAAACTCTCATTGATTGGCTCTTCTAACACCAAAATATCCTCTTTGCCAATAGGAGAGATATTAGGAGAAGAACAAATATGATCATTAGGAATGTACAAGGTTGTATTATCTTTTGCTAAAACACTCTTTTAGGGAGGGAATATGGACTTTTTTCTTAGCATTCCTAGATATGTAAGATACTAACATTGTTTGAACAAAAATGAAAAGAACATGTAACCATTTCATGCAATGTTTCAACAATGTAAACAATGTATATCCAAAGATGCAAAAAACTTTTATCCAATGTATGCAAAGATTTAAGAATTCAAACAATGTATATCCAAAAATGAAAAGAACTTTTATAAAAATTATGCAAAGTTTATTGAATAGAAACATTGTGTATGCAAAAGTGAAAAGTACTTTTATCCATGTTATTCAAAATTTCAGAAATGTGAGCATTTTTAGATCTCACGATGCTTGTAATTGAAATGATTTCAAAAAGGTCTACCCTAAATTGATGTTTTTGACCTAGATGCATAAAAAAAATGTTTTTGAAACTTTCCTAACTTATAGTATATGTTACCATGGAGCTTAGGAAGCACATAAATGAGGTTTCTGAGGCTATAACAGATAGTTTAAATTATGGACTGGTACTAATTCGCCCAAAATAGCGATTGAGTCCTAGTTGGAGGTTTTTCCAAAATTTTCAAAACTTTTCAATTGGTTTTGATGCTTTGTATGTTTTACATGACTTGAATACTAAATTAAAATGCAATTTTTAGATGTTTTTCAATGATTTGAGATGCAAAAATGCAACCTATGTGCAATTTTACTAATGCAAAAATTGGAAACCCTAGATTGCAACTTAACTAATGCAAAATGCAATGCAATGTTAATGCAAGCTAATTCTAGGATAATGATGGACTCCAAATAAAAAATTAAAGTATTATAAAGGTAGGTTCACCAAAATGTGGACAATGGAAATGGAATTCACAACTTCCTTGTTCACACCAAAAGGGGAATGAAGGAAGAGGGATCCGATTTCACAATGTTCACACTCAAGGACACCTTGGAGATCTTCCCCCAAATAAGGATGGAAAAGATTTAAAAATATTGTATCCTAGGATTGGGTTTGGGATTAGAAAAGGATAAATGAGGGGTTCACCACCAAGTGCAAACATAGAAAACATGAAATGTTTGAAAACAAAATTTGATATGCAAACATATGCTAAATGACCTAGAAATGATCATGAAACAAAACAAAATATTGTAAAACTGAAAGTGTACACCTGGAGATTTGTTGAGGATGGAATGGAACTTTGAAATCCTAAAGATGCTTATTTTTAAACCTGGTGGGACTCATTCACCTTTTTGGGTGAATGTCCCATTTCTAGAAAACTACATCGAAGCAAGTTTTGGGCAAATGGGTATCTGAATCCACAAAAATCTCTGAAAAATAGGTATATTGGGACTCATTCACCACTAATGGAAAATGAGTCCACTTTGACTTTTTTGAAAAAATTGAAAGTGTAATAGAAAGCTCTTGGTCTGTTCTTCCTATTCTTGCAGGTGTTCGAATATGAAACCTTGATTTTTGACACTATAAGTGACTTTTTGTGAATATTTTGACCTTTCCAATAGGGAGATGACTTCAAAAAGTTTTCAAATTATTCTTTAATGATCCCCAATCCTTCAAAGTACCTAGATCTATAATCACACAAAGAAAGAGAGAAAATTTTGATTGCTAGGGAATGGGGGTTTCCCTTCATCAAACCCTGTCTAGGTAATTAAACCAAAATGATGAAATAAGATGAAGGATGACCATGAAATAAGGGAATTTAGAACCTTTCCATGATGATAGATCTTGAGATGCTACAACAATTGATGAAGAATCTACCCTTGAAGGTGTTAGTGTAATTAATATTTAATTGCACTTGCATAACTTAAGTAATATTTTAATTCTTAGGTTAATTATTGTCATCCTTATCTTGTTGAGCTATATTGTTGCTCAAGATAAGATTAGGGTTATGCATACTTTTCTTTTATAAAGCAAATCATCTCATGTAATTTTTTTTCCTGAATAATATTATTTTGCACATCTTTTTGCAATAGCTTTTCTTTTTCTATTTTTACCTTTTGTGGAAGGTTTTTTGGTTTGCATGTCTGATATTAGTTTCTAACATGGTATCAGAGCCTTGATTTGCAACCCCTTCTCGTATTTTTGAGAAAATCACTATAGAGTTCGTTCGAGATTCCTTGAGGCTTTCATGTCTTGATTTCAACTATGTAGCGTCTTGGATTAGATCGGGCTTCACCATTAGATTCAGAGCGCTGGAAAAATTTAGGATTAGCTTTTATTTTTGCAGATTTTGGTCATCATTTTCCAAATCTATGAGGGTTTCAGGCTCGGTGATTTTTTGCAAGCTCTAGGGTAAGCCAATTTTTGGAGCATTTTGGGCACAAACGGAGGTCACCATTGCGTTCGTAGCGGAAAAAAACCATAAAATTTCCCTTTTTTTCGTCAATTTTGGAGAAATTTGTCTGGAAGGCAAAAAAATTTACCAGGGAGGCCGTATGGCCTCCCCAGCATGCAAACCAAGGCACAAAAATTGAAAAAAATGCAAAAAATGGTTTTTTTCAATTTCCATGTTGGCGCTCATAGTGCATAAGGTTTCCTTCACCCAGTAGCCACTAGGCGGCCATCGGTCCACCATCGCCGCTGGACTTCACTGCTAGTCTGCCACCGGCTGGTTCCAGGCCCTAATTGCTAGACTGTGATCCTATTAAGGACTAGGCGCTATGTGCCAGCCCCACTGACCCTGTCAACACTATCTTCTAGTCCTATGGAGGACCAGGGGCTCCACCCCCAGCACCTGGCCACCAGCCCCTAGTCGTGCACAGGACTAGGGGCCGAAATATTTTTAGCCCCCAGGGCAGCCTATAGGCCAGATTGGCCTTTTTGGAGGACGTTTACAAAATCGAGCATAAATTTTGCATATGATGTCATTTTTTTGCAATCGAGATACCGTTGGAAACCTAATTCCAATGCCAATCTAGTGGTGAAGGTAGCTTCTTCTATTTTCCTCCAGATTTATTTTTCACGTCTTTGAACTCAGATGAAGTTTTTTTTGCTTTAGAGGGCATATCTTGACTTGGAGATCCTTTTTTCACCATTCTTGTGGCATTGGAAAGTTGGTTTAGTCCTCTACACATATCTAAGGTCTATTTTTATTTTATTTTTATGCATTTTTATCATTCTCTCCTTTTACTATCATTAGGTTATTGTAATAAATGAACTAAGATAAAGTTCCATCAGGGGGGTTTCTTGCATAATAATTTGATTAGAGTGTCCATGCACTTTAACCTCCATATTATTTTGATGACAACTCACATGGGTTATATCTAGTTTCTTAGTTTCTTTTGGCCACATTTTTTCTTAGCTTGACACATCAGATTCACATCGATTCACAGTTTAGATTGGGAGTTTATGGTTATTGATCTGCATTGGTTCAGATCCATCTCAGTTTGAGGGCCATGTTTTTATGGTTAATGTTCCAAATACTTTATGGTACTTGTTCCCATGGAAGAGTTTTAGTCACAGCTTGGCATCGACATCGAGATACACAGTTTCTAGATTTTGTCATCATATCATCTATTGTTGCTTCATAGATTCTAGGGTTTTTCCAGTTTGTGAGTTTTCTAGTGTTCTGTGGCATCAGGTCTACTATCACATTCTTATGATTCCGCTTTGGTTTCTTGCGGAAAAAAGTATCTTTCCTTGCTTGTTGGATTGTGGTTCTAGTGTTCCATAGTGTTCTTCTAGTGCTTCTTTGCAGTAGTCATCTCATTGAGGGGGGTTTGTCCCACTGGGTTTTCCTCTTTCTCATTCATTGCATTTGTACATGGGTACCTGATCAGGCCTTGTTGCTGGGACCCATTCATGATTTCTTGCATTCATCTTAGTTTTAGGTGCATGTTTTGTTAGTCTCCCCAAGTTGCACTTATGGGGGGGTGTTAGTGTAATTAATATTTAATTGCACTTGCATAACTTTACTTAGGTAATATTTTAATTCCTAGGTTAATTATTGTCATCCTTATCTTGTTGAGCTATCTTGTTGCTCAAGATAAGATTAGGGTTATGCATACTTTTTTTTTATAAAGAAAATCATCTCACGTAATTTTTTTTTTCCTGAATAATATTATTTTGCACATCTTTTTGCAATTAGCTTTTCTTTTTATGTTTTTCTCTTCTATGGAAGGTTTTTTGTTTTGCATGTTTGATCTTGGTTTCTAACAGAAGACACTTGAATTCCCTTGTGAAGACTTGAAATGCTTAACCCTAAAGTGCTTGACTTGACAACATGAACGAATGATAGATGGATCATAATTGAATAATGAATGAATGAAATAATTATTTAGAAGCTTGTTTATATAGGAAATGCACTCAAATTCCCATTAATTTGATCCTTAGATTGACATTAAAGAAAATTAAACTTAAAACCCAATTTTTCCTGCTTAAACCTCAAAAATGGACCAAATGGGACTCATTCACCATCCTGGGTGAATGAGTCCCACTTGGATGGGACTCATTTTCCCAAAGTGGAAAATGGGTCCCACATGGCACATGGGCTATTTTGCCAGTTGAGATGTTGGGGAATGAAGAAATTAAGCTTTTATGTTGATTTTGTCATTTTTTTTTTATCAAAATAAGCCTTGAGATGCACAATACGGGGTCATAGGGACCTATTAGTGATGATATAAAGGTTGATTAGGGCTAGGGACACAAATTTCAATATGAAAGTGTGATTAAATACACTCTTCAACATTAAAATGAGGTCCACATAGCCTAGAAAGACACAATATCCAATGTGAATGTGTAAAACAAATTACAACACTAGATTAAAACCAAGATTAATTTACAATCCTTCTAGATTAATGTGAGAACAAAATTTAATACATTTTACAATATTGAATTAAGGGAAAAATAGGTCCATTAGACTTAGATGCTTAATAAAAGTCTAGAAAAGTGTGAAAGTCATTTACAACACCTTTACAAGACACGTATTTTATTCAGTTTACAAGGCCCAAAACCTAATGTGAATGTGTTATCCACATTACAACATTAAATCAAGGAAAAATTAAGCCAAAATCACAAGGAGGGTCCAAACGAGACAAAAAAGTAGAAGGGTTACTTTTTTAGTTTCCATAAAACTCACACTAAAGTAGACATCCAAGACACTTAAGTATGAAACAATAACAAAGATGCATGATCATATCCTATCAAAGGCCAAGAAAAATAAATAAAGACAAGGATCAAGCATAGCCATTCTAACGTGATGTAGAATGGGGTTGTTTGTCCATAACATATGCAACTCACTCTAGGGTAGTGGAACCTCAGGTTGTCCACTAGGTGAGGTGTCCCAAAGAAGTGGTTTAGTGAGAAAGTCATTCCAGTGTGTTAGCTTCTCACTGTATAATGAGAAATTCATGCCATTGTATCAACTTCCCATCATACTAACCATACCAAAGTTATCCTTCTGGTAACTTTAATAAAGCACCACAATGTAAATTCTTTTTGTAAATATTTTTTTTCATGTAAGAATTTTGTTAAAGGGGATTTTTCTTCTATTCATGTAATGGTCTTCCTCTTAGGGAGCATGGTGCCTGATGTCTCCAAGAGAGGACAAGCTAAAAGTGTTAGATCATAGCCCATGGGGTTCCTCATTTGCATCATGCCATGATAGTAGATTGTACACTCTTCGACGACATCAAACCCAATGACTCCACCAAGAAGATGACACATCACAAGAGAAAGGAAAATCACGCCATGAAATTTTTCCAAAGGATGTCATCAATGTATTCCCTCACTTTAAAGTGGTTGCTACACCATCACTATGAACAATTACTTTAAATTATCCAATGTTTTGACCTTAAGACATGAGAGATTTCCTCAAAAAACCCTATGCCAAGTCATATGTTTCCAAAATAAGTTGTGTCATGAAATAGGAAGGAAGGGTTGCCCCCAAAAATACATAAGGGATCTATGGATTTTGGGTCAATATGTCTATGCTACAATATTGTCATAGAGCAAGGAACTATCATCATTCCCCAAATACTCATAAAACTAGAAGAATGACACAAAAGAGAATGAAAACAAAGAAGAATCCTTTTGGGTCAACATGGAAGAAACATGAATGTATTGATGTGTTGCATCATCCCCAAAAAGAAAACACAAGAAAAATGAAAAAGAGAAAGGAAAAACTTATGGTCAACATGGAAGAGACCTAAATGTCTCGATTCCTTGCATCATCCCCAAAAGGAAAAAACAAGAAAAATAAAAAAGACAAAGACAAATATTTTGGGTCAACATGGAAGAGACCTAAATGTCTTGATGCCTTGCATCATCTCCAAAAGGAAAAAAGAAAAGAAAAATGAAAATGATTACAACATACAGAAGAATGCACAAAAAGAGAGAGGAATATCAAAGGAAATGTCACAAGGGATCATATAATGCACATGAAATCACATAAAGAAAAATGAAAAAGAAAAAGACTAGTAAGGCACAGGTGAGTTACCCTAAAGGCAGGTATAAATAGAAGGCATGCAACTATCCAAAGGGACATCATCAAGTGTCAAACTAGGACACGTACCATGTTCAACACTCTTTTTATGATATTTTTCATTTAAGCTCATGGACGGAGAAATCAATGTATTCAACTCATCATGCACTTGTTCATCAATCTTTTCAATGTCAATGTCATCATCTAAGTTAATCACAATAGGAGGTCAAATAAAAATTAATGTGCAATGTTCTTGTTTATGTTACGGTGAGGGTTGAGAGTCATCATGCATTGCTTTAGGTAAGCTAGGATTTTTATTTTATATGTTATTGTTTTTTTCTTGAGTTTGCAATCTATGAGCAATAGTATGACATCGACATCTATAGTCTCTAGCACTTCGATTTCGTTTTAATTTATTGTCAATTTTTTTTGTGTAAGAACGATTTTGTCAATCATAGGTTCCTTATCTTCCCTGGGAGGACTAGAAAGAACAATGGTAGGTTTCTCAACCACTTTATTTTTGACTTTGTAAGTTACTTGTTTGAATCTAGGAGAGGAAAAAATATTGTTTATAATATCTCTTGGTCTCTTGTGGGAAATTGCAAGAGGTTGTGTTTGTATGGTCGGAAGTAATTTTGGTTCAATCATCGTCTCATCAAGGATGGTTGGTTTGGGCATAGGTTGAGGCATGTTGTGAAGGGATAGTTATGCTATTTTCTTTGCCTTGAATTTTTGATATGATTTGAAAAGTAAATCTTCATGAGGATTGATAGGTTCCATAGGCTCAGGCCAAAAGTAATCTAGTGAAAAAATTCCTTTTGTCAAGGCAGGATTAAATCCACTATGATGCACAGTGAAGATGTCATTACCAAATTGAAACTTTAGACATTTATGCACAACTAAAGGGACAAAATTCATGGAGTGAAGCCATGGATAGCCTAGCTTCACATGAAATTGTTCCAATTATGGGATGATGGAGAATGATATTGTTAATTTTTTTGTTCCCACCTTTAAAGGGAAATATATTGAGCCTATCGTAGGGAAATAAAATCCATTATGTGTCTTGATCATTGATTCTAGGTTATCATATGTTTCTTGATATAGCTCATGCACATATAAGAATTTTCCTATGATCACATTCTCTCCATAGATGGGATCAATCATATACCATTAGTGGGCTTATTATTGATTCATCCTACTATGTAAAGAGGACCATCAGGTGCACATTTTGGTATGTCATTTTGTGAGAAAGCAATGTCAAGAAGTTGTCTAGTCAAGCCCTTAAGAGGTCTAGCTTCCATAAATTCTATCACATTCTCTGTTGGAGGTAATTGCATATCATCATCCATGTTAACATTGTTTTGGATTTTAATAGGATGATTGATTGTGGCATGTATATTCTTATTGTCTTGTTTATTCAAGTAGTCATCAAAGAAGCAACTAAGGCTATAAATGATTTGTGTTTCATTTAAAGTTTTAAGCACTTTCCTTAGATTTTGTATAATGAGAACCAAGCTAATGTCTATGCACTCACTAAGGATATGGGCTTGTAATTTTTTTAGTTGTTCATCTAGCTTGTCAATGACATCATGCACATTGATTGTAGTTGGTGAAGTCATGGTAAATGAGGTATGAAAACTATGAGCCATGGAGGGTTGATTCTCAACACTATCAGAAAGAGAATTAGGAAACCCAAGATCCACAATGAGTGAGATATTGTGGGATGACATGAGCCTATAACTATGTCTTATAATAGTATTGTGAATAGGACACCAAGTTCCAAAGCTCATGCAAGTTTTACAAACCTAGTGTGCAAACCCTAGTGGTGTAGGTGAAAAATAGGGTAGACCCAAATGCATGAATAAGAGGATCTACCACTTATTTTTATATGACCCTAAACACCTAAAATTATGAAAAATAAGATTCCAATAACAATTAGAAATGCAACCTAACTGTTATAGCAACTATGGGGGATGCTTTTAGAGCATAAAAAGTTGCATACCCAGCCAAAAAGTTGTTTTTGAGCTATGGAGGACTCATTCAACTTCAGTAGAAAATGGGTCCTTTTAGGGTTTCAAAAAGCTAATTTTAGGATCTTGTTCCTTGATGTATGCACTCTTGAAATACCTATTATCAAAGTTTTGGAAGTCTTTATGTAATTTTGTAGAGATCTTTCTATGATCTTTCACTTTGAATGACAACTTTTGTAACTTTGACAATCTTGCTCCAAATATTGCCCAACTTGATATTCAACCTATAAATCTACAATCACACACTTAAGGGTAGAAAAACTTGTTGAGTTTTTAGTGAAAGGAGGTTTTCCTCATTCAAACCCCTTGTAGGTAATTAAACCAAATTATGAAATGAAGGAAATGAAGCATGAAGCATGAAATATGTAAATGATGTCACCTTGGATTATGTCTTGTGATGAAAATCTGCAAACTATCATGTAGTGGCCATGAAGAATATATATTTTTGTTGTTTAATGATTCTTGTAAATGGATCATCAATGCAGGGTGATCCCATAATAGTGGTTTACACTTTTTGGGAGATCCTAATTTTTTTCTGAAATCACATATTTATAGAAAATATAATGATTTAAGCCTTGAAAAGTTCCATTTAAAGGATTATAATTAAAGAAAGTTTGATCAAACCACCTTAGATCAGACCCCCTTGGATATAACCATGCTAGTTTTAAACCATACCTATAATGAAGTCTCCTTTACACCTATCAAAATATTGATAAAAAACCACTTTTGATTTACCTTTCGGGGAATCAAATGAATTCATTTAAAATTTATTTTTTGTAAGTATGTAGTCCTTATTATAAGCTTCCCAAAAATTATAATTTTCAATAAATTTAATTTGATTATTATATTTATTTTTATTTCTTGTGAATGTAGGTTTTCCACCAAAAATCAAGCTCTCTATTCTTCACATGTGAAAAAAAGAAGATTATCAAAAAGAAAATATGAAAAATATATATGCACTAGATATTGATGTCCTTGATCCAACAAAAAAGATAAAATTGAATTTTGATACATACAAAAATGTTATGTTTTAGCTAGTAAATCATGTCTAAATTATAACTAGTTTGTCTTTGAAACTTAATTAAGAAAAAAATATTCAATGAAATGTTATGAAACCAATTCCATGCACTAGATATCATAGTTATAAATTAAAATTTGAAAAAAATAGAATTTTATCCTTCATAAATTTATTTTATGTGTTAGCTAGTAACGTCACTCTTTAAAAATTGTATTTACTATTAAAAACTAGTTTTCGAAGGAGATGGAAAAAGAAGTGCAATATAATTCCAAAAAAATTGAAAAAATATATTTAGAATCTACAAATAAATTAAGAGAAATCACTGAGCCCGAATAGGTAGCGAAGTTGGCTTGGGCTGCGGGTTTACTCCCCACAAGTCTCAAGTTCGACTCTAAAGCCCAAGTTTACCTAATGCACATGGTTTGCTGGCTATTATGTGCATCCATAGGGGACTAGTATCGCCTCAACTAGTTGCGGGTACACCCTAAGTTACCAAAAAAAAATGTCACAAATCACTAGTTTGCATCATCTTCAAATTCCTCAAGGTTTAGCCGCTATAAGTTCCCAAAAGTGAAGATTTAGTTAAAAAAATTCAGTTCAATGTCTAGTTTGGCCAAAAATTGTAAAGTAGTATTGTGGGATCACCCTGCAACACTCACAATCTTAGCTCAACAACATTCATGAATTCATTAAGCCCTTGAAATGATGATATGACTTTGAATTGCTGCAATAAACATTTGAAATATGCCTTGAAATGCCTTGAAAATTCCTTTGAAGTGCTCTATAATTCTCTTGTGAAGTATTAGGATGCTCACTTAAGATCTTAGATGAAACTATATGAATTAACCCCTTATTTATACTAAATTAGGAGATTAGCCCTAAAATTCAAAGAATTAAGGACAACACCATATCTGAGAAGAAACATAATTTAATTCCCACTAGAATGAAATTAAAAAAGGGGTTTCTCATGAAGGGAGGACCCATTCGCCACCTTGGGTGAATGGGTCCTAGCTCAGTTTTCTAGAACCTAACCTCGGGGGATTGAAATAGGGTTAAAAACCCATTCTGAATCAACTAATAAAGGGGGTCCTGTTAAGGGAGGACCCATTTGCCATTAAGGGAAAATAGGTCATGGATCAACTTACCAGGTGTAGATGCTAAAATCTGCAAATGTTATAACTTAATCACACATTAGTATGGTTAGTTATTTAAAACAAATAAAATATAACACCTCTATGAAATAATCCAACATGCTTCATAATGCAAACCAAACAACAAAATATGAAAGACACCAATGCAAACATGTAACAAAGCATGTTCATACCTATTCCATCGTGGGTTGGTGCTACTTTGATGTGGAAAGTAGCCCTTTCCCAACCCTTGATAAGCTAAATGATGAGAATGACTTTAAAATGTTATGAATTCAAATGACAATAATGAACTTGTGCATAAGATTGTGGATCCCAAATCAATAGAGAGATGCTCTATTTATAGGAAAGAATGATAGAGAAATGAGAAGAATGGAAGAATGTGGGACAAAAGACAAACCAATGGCAAGGTACCACTTGTCAACATGTCGATGGAGGAAGGAATGAGCACATTTTGGTCATTGTGCCGATAAATGATATTAGGTGGAAATTTGAAAATTTGAAAGTTGGCTTGTTGAGGAAGAAGAAAGTGTCTTAAATGCCAAGTTGGAGACATGTAAGAGACAATGTAAGAGGAGTTAATGCCATGTTGGAGGACAAGTCCCTTTTGGGGGGAGATTTCAAATTTGAAGCATATTCCATAAAGATGCCATTTTGAATGAAAATAGAATAAATAATAAATCAAATAATTTGATTCATTGTGCAAGTTGCAGAAGCTAGAGGATTTGAGGATTAGATTTAGAGTTAATTAGGATTTAATTAACTTTAGATAGAGATTAGTTGACATGACATTTCATTTAGATTTTTTGGATTTATTTAAATCAAATGGGAGGAAATTGATCCATTGGTAATTTAATTAAATAATTTTTGATTATTTAATTAAAAGGATGATGTTAGATTTAATTCAAACAAAGGTTAATTTATTCAATTCAAAGGAGATGAACTTAGCATTTAATTAAATAAAATGATTTATTTAATCAAAAGAGAAAAATTAGAACTTGATTAAATAAAATTAATTTATTTAATCAAAGAGGAATTGTTATGAATTAATTAAATAATGATTATTCCATTAATTGGTTAGTAAATGCTGAAGGAGGAAATGGAGTTAGTGAATCAATATCGATTGTATGATATTAATCAGACTAATTTACATGTCTACATTTTCCCCTCTTTGAAGCAATGTACCTAGTGCATTGGTTCAAAGAATAAACGTGTCGAGATCAAAACTAAAAAAAAAATGATTTTTTTTTTAGATGCCCTAGCGGAAAGAAGTATATTGGTACATTTCCCCCTCGAGAGATCGAGCAAAAAGTTCTATTTGAGGGTCGATCTAATGATAAAGAGGTTCAAGATGGATGTATGGATGGTTATGATGATGATGCAAATGAAATGGTTTTAATATGCTTAGAATAACCAATCTATATTATCCTAAACAACTTAAAATGGTGATGTAATGCATTTGAGATGGATGAGATGGATGATGCCTATATGGTTATGCGATGGATGTGTAGAACCAAGATCCTAGTACCTACAAAACACAACAAAAAAACACATTAGAAGATTCAAATGCAATCTAAAATCAAAGTTCCCCATAAAATCCACTATCAAAGTTCAAAATAGAAATAAAAGCAAGAGTACAATAAGAAAGCAAGGAGATAGATCAAATCTTATTAAAACACATGCAAACTCTTGATCTTATGGGGGATTTGGTGCCAATTTGATTTGGAAATTAGCCCTTTCCCAACTCCTATGCAAGATTTTGATGATTTGGTGATGATTCATCCACTTGGTGATTGCTTCACATGAACTCCATGGAGAAAACCTGCAATAACTTAGCTATGCCTTGATGAAATTGATGCAAATGCTAATGCTTGAAGATGAAAATGATTATAGTAAGTTTGCTCAAATTGTGGATGCTCAAATGAGGAGAGAAACCTATTATTTATAGAAAGGCAAGATGGAGAAATGCCCAAAATGAAGCAATGTGGAACTAACTTTCAACCAATGGAAAGATGTCACTTGTCAATAGATGAATGGACCAAGGATGTGCACATTTTGATGAATGTTCCCATAAATGCCTTTATTTGAAATTTGAAATTATTGAAATTCAACAAGGTGGATGAAGGGTCAAATGGAGTAATGGCCACTTGGCTCAATGCATAAGGACTTTTAAGATGAAATAAATGTCTTGTTGGAAGGACTAAGTCCACTTGGAGGGATTTCAAATTTGAAGGAATATTCCTCTTTTATGCCATGTTGAGAGAAAATAGAGATTTAATGAATGAATTAAATCTATTTTCATGTGCAAGTGGAAAAAGATAGAGGATGGGACATGGATTAGAATTAAATTAATCAAGGGTTAACTAATTTAATGAGGGATTAGATGATGTGAAAAATTTGCCTTAGATTTATGGGTTGATTTAAATAAAAAAGATGAGCAGAATATGATATAAAGATTTTAATTAAATAAAGATTTTTTATTTATTTAAATAAAGGGGATGATGTTAGATTAAATAAAATAATGTTTAATTTATTTAATTCAATAGAGTGACTTTAGAGATTTAATGAAATAAAATGAATTATTTAATCACATAGAGACAATTAGATTAGATTGATTGATTTAATTAATAAGAGAGAAGGACTTAATCGGATAAATGATTTATTTAATTAAGAGAGGAAAATTGATGAATTTAATCAAATAAGGGTATTCAATTAAATGGTTAGACCGAGGGATGATTTCAAATCAAAATGGTGTTATTAATCAAGATCAAATGTGCAATGTCAATCGGTACATTTTATGTGTCTACATTTTTCCCCTCTTTGAAGCGATGCACTTGTTGCGTTGTTTCAAAGAATAAGTTGTCTAGATCAAAATCTAAAAATTTTGAATTTCAAAAATGCCTTCATGCTTCCCTAGCAGACAAAACATGCTACTATACTACCCCTTCAAGAGATCGGATGAAAATTCTAATTTTTTTGGGTGATCTCATGAAAAAGAGGGACAAGGAACCTGACGGGTCCAAAAAGGCTCTGAGAGGTCAAAGAATGAGATAAAATGCAAAAATGGTGAAAAAAATCCTTCAATTGGGAAAAAACAAGATCAAGGGACCAAAACCTTGACAGGATGACCAAATGCGGTAAAAAAACCCTAATTTTTAGGCTTAAATAGGCCTTGCGGGGCCACTTCCAATTGATTTTCACTTTCAGCCTTGATAGATTTTGCAATTTTGAGCTCTTACACCTTCACAAGATGGCACAACAATAGCTTCCCATGCACATTTTAGTTAGAGTATGGACACATCATATGCCTCCTTGCACTAGACCACTGGTGAGTCAACTTGACCTGAGCTTTTTTAAATTTTTGTGCTCATTTAATGCATTAGGAATATTAGCTTTTAGGAGCAGTTCTATATTGCACCATTACAAATTTTAGACGGTGTCGCTCGACATCAAACTATTCTGTTGTCGCAAGTTGCGACACCACAGTGCAGTTTGGAGTTTGGGGTCAAATTCCAAATGAAAGTGCCTTTACAAAGTGCACCGCCACGGTGCTCTTTCGAATTAGGGTTTACTCAAAAAATAGACCGCCATCCCAAACTACAATACCGTGGTGGGATTTGGGAGTTTAAAGCTTCTAGTGGCACATTTTGGAGTGTGCAAACTGCACTGCCATCATAGACAATGATGTTGAGGTTGTTTCGGGATGTCGAGACAAACTAGGATTAGGATTTTTTTTAATGAATTTTAACATGGTGAATTTCCTGATGCAGGAGGAGGCAAGAGAGATCTATTAACATGAGCACAGGTCCTGAGAGCTTTCAACCTCTTTGGGTGATCTGTCTAAGTGACAGTAGTACCTAGGGGAGATGGTTCTTTGGTACATCACTTATGCATCGCCCGTGCGGACACACTTGGGAATGATGACGACACTTGTTGAGAGATGACACAGTGTGACATCCTCATTCCACCTTCGAACAAGTGAGACCACAATCACACTGGAGGACATGTGGTAGATTTTGAGATTGCTCATTCATGGTGAGCAATTGATATATGATATAGATGTCGTGAGGGAGGCATGCTTCGATGTTATGGGCATTGATTAAATTGTATTCTGTGAGGGCTAGATCAAGCTAGAGCATCATAGGCCTGCTATATCATTGTACCACTGGGTTATTGTAGCTATTATTTCTAGTATCATCACACTAGATTGGCAAGGCTGATATTTCAGCCCTGGATGGGGGCTCGCTTGCGAGCAAATGGTTTGACGACGAACACTATTTGCATGGGGGCTAGCTAGCCTCACTTTACAAGGATTTGTACAAGTTTTCTTATCTAGATGACCGAGCACTTGGGATGGGATTCACACTCCTACATGTCAAGGCCTAGGAGCACATCTTTGTGCTTTGTTTGAGAGTGGTACCAGTTACAATGGAGCCAAATGATCCAATTTTCTGGCGATATAGAGGGGGTCTTTCTTTCACCCACACTAGGAAGCACATGATTCCTCATTGGAGGAGGGTCCTCGATGATATGTTAGTGTTCACATGGCAGCCATACCTTGGATGGACCACATGGTTTGATGATGTGCAATAGCTTTTCTTTTTCGTCTAGGATAGACTAATGCAAAGGAGAGATCAGATGATGATTGAGATATACCTGTTGGGCAGGGTACAAAGGCAGTTCAGAGAGCCACATGATAGGCTTGATGATCAGTATGTGGCTATTTTTGTGAGAACTATGACCCAAAGTTCTTGGGGCTGTTATAAACCAGCCCAAGAGGCAGTTGATTATTTCAGATAGCTGGTGGCCAGGCCATAGCCATATGACCAGGGACAAGTAGATCCCAGGAACATGCAGGCCTACAAAGATTGGTTTAGGCCATTACTAAGACTTATAGTTCTTGAGACACCATTTGCTTAACAGATAGCCAGAGGCAAGGGAGTAGGATGGGGCCAGGGGGATGGAGATTTGGATCAAGGAGGTGGTGGGCCACCATCAGTTCATCAAGTTCAGGATCAGCCACACCGAGATCCATAGGTGCGAGAGTAGAGACAAGACACCCCTTAGTAGGACCAGGATTGAGGACAATAGGATAGGATCCTGATGCCACCCAGAGATGAAGATCAGGATCAACCAGCTATACAACCACCTCTCTAGCTGGACCCTAGAGATGGCCAGATTTTATTTTTATAGGCATAGGTGTAGGCACTAATAGTCAAGAGAGATCAGCTATGACTAGAGCAGAACCTAGCGGTCCAAAAGAGCTAGGCTACATAACTAAAAGTGGTGGCTAAGATGGGTAGATGATGATAGCTAGAGAGCATGGTTGTATCCTCCTCTCGAAGCATAGTATCACTTCAAGCATACAAGGAGGCCATTTAGGAGGTTGATTATTACAAATTGTACTATTACTAGGCCATTTCGTGAGTAGCCGGAGTCCCAGACCTCTCACAGAGGACAAGGCACAAACCTGCAAAGGATCATAGAGAGATATCAGGTGGCGAGGGCAGCAGCCAATAGGGTTAGGCCTATTTTTTATCGAGATAAGATTCTTTTTGCACCCCATGGGCTCATTTTTGATAGCCCTATGGACCATTGTACTTATTGACATACACATGTACATTGATCCAATTTTTTGTACCATGAAAATGTATTATTCTAATGATATATATGAGATGATAATTATTTGATGTGATATGCTATGTCCTATCTTATTTTGCATTATGGATGGCTCTCATTTCTATACGCTATGCAATGATTCTATCTTATGATGTTGTTTATGTTATGAATATGCTATGTGATGATGTATGGATGCATTTCTTTTTCAGTACCTTTTCTTATGCATTTTTAATGATGTATGCAAAATGTTATGATGTACAAATGGTTAGACTAACAAATCTATATTATGTAGTGATTGATGGTAGGATGTAAATTACATTTTCTATGTATGATATGCTCTTATGACGATGTGATATGATGATGATATGTTTAATGATATTCATGAATGTTATGATGATATCTATGATATGATATGATGGATACTTTGACATATGATATGTGACGGTGTAATGGATACTTGTATGTGATATGGGTGTTGGAATATGGATTTAAGAGATCATTTTTGGCTAATTTTGTTGGAGTCAGTAGTATGATCCACAGTGTAGTAGTTGCTCCTACCGAAAGGAGAAGTAAGTGGCTGTAATCTACCAGTAGAAAGTATGAAGAACATGACATCTGGTTGACAAGTCAATCTAAATACTTCACTGGATCACTATTTTATGGTGTGGATCCCTAGTGAAGCTTGTTTAGCATGTATGCCACCATAGTGGAAATTTTTGTGGTGTTGATTTAGTCGACTTTCGAGTTAAGATGTTTGGTAATATTATTCATGGTTTATTTTCTCACCTAGGCTGACATATTTTATATGGTGTATCATGGATGTATGTGGTGTATGTATTTATCTATTTATTATGTTTGGAATTTTGGTTTGGGTCCCTACTATAGTCTAGTTGACTTGTATGGGTACGCATCAATTCTAACTGGTGATTTGGGCCAACATAAGGAAAAGTATTCTATTTTGTTTTGAAGTTGACAAATAACAATTTCTTGTTAGCAAGTATATAAAGGAGATCCAAAAATCATTTTGTGTGATGAATGTAGAGAAGAGTGTGTTTGTGCAAAAAAGTGTAGAACAACTATATGGGATAACTTCATAAGATTTGCTGAGTGAATTTTACAAAAGGGTTTCTATAGCAAAGCAGAAGTGCGAACTAGATAAAAGATCCAAAATCTGAGTGTGTGCCTAATTGGAATTGATTCCAAGCATTTGTAGATGTTATACTCTTAGTTAATTTTTTTTTTGTAATACCAAATACATTTTTGTAAGGTAGTGAGCCTTCTCTTTTGAGTAGTGAGCTCTAGGAAATGTGCATGAATGCAAGTGCATTCCCATTTTTATCATACTTTTAATAGAGTATACTTTGTCAATTAATCTCCACCATAGTTTTTCCCCTAACAGGGTTTCCATGTAAAATCCTAGGTGTTATGGTTTTTTTTAATGTGTATGCATATTTCCTTATATTTATATGTTGTGGATGTTATTGAGGGTTTAATTATTGTTGTTGATAGTTTAAGATCTGATTTGAAAATCAAATATTGCCAAACATTGATTCACTCTCCTCTCTCAGTGTTCCTAGTGTCCAACAATTGGTATCATAGTGGTTTCTTCTTCTAAAGTTTATCGGCTTGAGGTGGATCTTTAATTACAATGGATGCTAGTGGTCTTCAACAATAGCTTATGGTGGCACTTGATGACCTTGATTAGTCCAAAGAAGGGGTCATGGAACTAAAATAAAATCTTGTGGCTGTGAAAAAAATTATTCAATCACTGAAGGATAAGATAAATGAGTCAGGGTAAAAAAGGAAGGAACTATGTGATCAATTGAAGAAAAAAGAAAGAAAAGGTCTGGATGATGCCCATTTGAATCAAACCCTAAGGGAAATAATAGAAGAATGTGAAAATATTGCTAAGGACAATACAACTCTAAAGCTTGAAATGGAATTTTTGGTGATGAAGTTTACCAAAGAGATTGAAGAAAGAAAGAAGAATGAGCAGAATGTGGCCCATTCCCTAAAAGAGAGATTTGAAGAATGCAGAAAAATTAATAGTGGATTCATTCAGTTGGAAATTGAACTGCAAAAAATCTAGAAACAATGAACAAGAGCTTCAAAGATAGGTAGTTATTCTCAGAAATGAGCATACTATTACAAATTAATTCAAAGAGAAATTCAGGATAAGCTCTACTAGGCTTGATGAGATAACTAGAGGACAAAAGGATAAAATGACAAGCGAGGTCCTGGATATGAGAAGGGTGAAAGTTCTGGATTTGAACACAAGAACTCTAAAAAGAAGAAAAAAGGAAAAAGACATCTGGTAAGGCAACCTGATGCTCATAAATTTAATGGATATTTCTTGGTTTGTGATAAATTTGGACATATGGCTTCTCAATGTAGAAGAAAGATAAACCTTAGTATTCTGTCATTTTCTGGTCAGTGTTTTAAATGCAAGAAGTTTGGTCATAAGGCATTAGAATGCAAAAGTATTTCTATCAGTGCAAGTAACATTAAATGCTATACCTATGGAAGATTTGGACATGTTACTAATCAATGCAAATCAGGAGGAAATCAATGGAATGGATGGTATAGATAGAAAAATTTGGTATGCTACAACTACAACAAACTTGGGCACATTGCAAGATTCTATAGGAACAAAAAAATGAACAAAAGAGGTCTAGTTTATCAAGAGAGAAATTCACAGAAAGATAGAAAAGGAAAGGAAAAAGCATCTGTAGAAGAGATAAGAGATAAAATGAAGAAGGCATGGGTAAAGAAAAGTGAACTTGATGAAGGCAATAAGGCTGTACCAAAAGCTCTCTTCCGAAATTCTTTCGGCAATTGACTTCAGGCTAGAGGCCTAGGGGGAGTCTCTTATGAAAAATCCTTGTCCCCTTGTGTGTAGTTGGCTCTAAATTGTTGGATGTCGATAGCAGTTGTGTTATTCTTTGAAAAATGCATCTACAATAATTTGTTGTGTTGGATGAAATGTTGAAAGTCCAAAGTCAAATTCTTCATTTGTTGTCTAATTTTTTAGTGTAACCAAAACTTATAGGGAAACACATTTAATGCAGTAGGAAGTTAAGTATGTGAAGTCATAAAAGGGCATTCAAAACCCTAATTTGTCACCATGAGTCGAAGGAGAACAATTGGAGAACCTTTTTTATGAAAATTTGAAGGAGTAAAACCAATCTAGCGGCAAATTCTCCTGGTATATTTGTTGCTCATCAAATTCATAGTATTTTGGTGATCGGTAGAACCCTGTTTGGTACAAAAAAATGAAGGAAATCCAAGGATCAGTAATTTTGGACAAAAATAGTAGTCAAAAGATCAAGGATATAAGAAATTTGCTATTTTTCATTGAATTGAAAAGGCTTGGAGGAGCAAAACAAAAGAATTTGGACATCTAGAATGAATTCCCTCATTTCGTCAATGCGAAAGTGATTTGGTTTATCTTGAACACATTGGACAGTGATATCCTTACTCTAGATAAACCATATTAGATTTCTAAGGATGTAATTATAAATTTAACAGGTTTGTGCAAAGTTGATAATGTTCAGAAAAATAAATCAATTTGAAATGTTGAGGTCGAAGCCCTAACTGGGATAACGGGAGATTAGAGGGCTCTGGTAATTGCTACAATCAAAGAACCTTTAATGAGGTATATTACTCATGGAATTTCATATAAAATATTCTTCATAAATCATGAAGGATCAACCTTGACAGGTGCAGTATATATTTCTCACAAAATGATAATAGAAGGAGAAGACTTTGACCTATGTGGTTTGATAAAAGATAAATTAATGGATCTAATGTACAATTTTTGAAGGATATAGGATACTCCTTCAGGTTTGGCACTCTAGCTATACGCATTATGATGTATTTCCTAAATTGTTTTCCTCTGAATGACAATATGGTGTGGAAGGAAAATATACCAGTCTATAAGAAAATTTTTGAACATTTCAACTTGTTTGAAAATGGTGAAATATTTTATGACAACTTCTTTAGGAAGTTGTTAGAAAGTTTTGGTGCAATTTTTATTCCTCTTCTGGTAAAGATAGTTGAAGTTGGATCATCCTCCGGAAAGTCAAAGAAAAGCAGAAGAGAGAAAGAGACCTAGTTGGTGTCACTCCTCCGACACCCAAGTCAGCAAAAGTTGCGGAAAAAGGAAAATAATAGTTGGTTGTGGATGTAGTCAATGAGGAATCTGAGGAATACACTCCTAGAGATGAACCAAAACCAGTTGAACTAGTTGTGGAAATTGTAGAAGACAATGATGATGAAGGAGCTCTGTTTAAAGAAAAAATATTGCAAATTATTTAGGATGAAGATGGTATGCAAAAGATAACTGATATATGGTTGAATGGACCATCTTATGAACAAGATGTCATATAAAACATGCTAGGAAGATACTTTGTTGATAACAACATTGAATTGGAGAGTCTGCAAAATGATCTTCCAAATGAGTTGATTCAATGTATCAGGGAGGCTATGGCCTCTATGCCTCTAGACAAAAAAGAGGAAGAAATAATCTCTTGTCTAAGATGCAGTTTAGACTATCTCTTTCTAAACTTAAGAAGAAAATGAATGAGTTGAGATAGTGCATTGATTCAGCTAACAAGATTTTCAATTATTGTCTTAGGTGGCCCCATGTGGTCAGAAAGTATAAGGACAAATTGGAGGAAATTGAAAATGAGCTTGTCAGAATAGGTCAAGATTACAATATGTTTTTGGACAAGAACGAAGAAGTTAAGAAGAAGATTAATGTTTTGTAGGTTGAGCATGAAAAAGTTCACTCTACTAGAAGTACTCTTATGGATGCTTTCTGGAAAGTGAAAGATCATACTAAATGGACATATTAGAGAAAATGATTGAAATTCTAAAGGAAGGAGAAAAGTTGAATGATGCCTTCACCATTCTTGAATCCCTTGTTCAGATTATCAATAGGACATCAAAGAACAACAACTTGATTATAGCTATTGGGATTGCAGTGGACTCTTGGAAGAAATCTCTTCTAGAAATGAAAGCTAAGTATAAAATAATCTTCTGATTTGTGCAACAGTTTTCCAATTTTTGATCAAAACTCTCAATTTTGCTAAAGGGGAGAGTTTAGTAAAATTTTGAAGGAAAGAAGTGTAATGAATGTAGTAGAAGCTTTTTCATTGATGTCAGAGGTGGAGAGAATGTAGTGAAAATTTTCTTGACATCAAAAGGAGGAGCAGTAATTTTGGTTTTTGAGTTTTGACACTTAGGGGTATGTGCAGGATCACCATGGAAAAAATAGGCCCTTAAGTGGCAAAAAATTCAGAAAAATCAGAGTTAGGCAACTTGATGTAAAAATTTGAATAACTTATCTATATTATTTCAAAAAAATGTAAGAATAGAATCTATAGAAAATTGAATGTAGTTTCTAAACTAGGAAGTAGGTGTTTTTCTGACCACCCTAACTACAGTAAAATGATAATGTTTTTTTAAAATATTTTAGATATAAGTAGAGGACTCATGTCCCAATGTGATAAATATTTTTTTGTAATTTTTTTCCAAGTAAATAATTAATTATGAATTTTTTATTACAACTTTTAAAAAATATAAAAAATGGTATATCTGACCACCTTAACTTGGTCAAAACTTCATGAAATTATTATTATTATTTTTAATCCTATAGTATGCGAAGCATAGAATGTGACGCATGTTTTGGATTCAAAAAATGTGATACCGTTTGAAAGCTATAGATGTTTTTCAATCAACAGATCAATCAGGACTTTAGTCATAATTTAAATAGAAAATGAATAATAATTATTTATTAAATTCAAAGTAAAGCATAATTTATATTGATGGAAATATGACAATATCCTTTAAAAACCATTTCCATTTCATCAGTTTTGGGTTAAAAAACTTGTCAGCCACATACCCGTCATATCACCACTTTTTGGCCCATCATGATCCTGCACATACCCTTAGTCAATTTTTCACTAAGTGTTGCCATCAATGCCAAATGGGGAGATTATTGAAATATGGCTTTAAGAGATCATTTTTGGCTACTTTTGTTGTCATTGATGGCAACTAGAGTCAGCAGTATGAACCACAGTGTAGTAGTTGCTCCTACCGGCAAGAGAAGTGAATGTAATCTACCAGAAAAAAGTATGAAGAACATGACATCCGATTGACAAGTTGATCTGAATAATTCACTGGATCACTATTTTGTGGTGTGGATCCCTAGGGAAGCTTGTTTAGCATGTATTCCATCCTATTGGAATGTTTTGTGGTGTTGATTTAGTCAGAGTTTGAGTTAAGAGATTTGGTAATATGATTCATGGTTTATTTTCTCACCTGGGCTTCCATATTTTATATGGCATATTGTGGATGTATGTGGTGTATGTATTTAGATATTTCTTATGTTTGGAATTTTGGTTTGGGTCCCTACAATAGTCTAGCCGACTTGTATGGGTATGCATCAATTCTAATTGGTGATTTGGACTAACATAAGGAAAAGTATTCTATTTTCTTTTGAAACTGACAAATAACAATTTCTTGTTAGTGAGTATATAAAGGAGATCCAAAAATCATTTTGTGTGATGAATGTAGAGAAGAGTGTGTTTTCGCGAAAAAGTGTAGAACAACTAAATGGGCTAACTTCAAAAGATGTGTTGAGTGAATTTTACATAAGGGTTTCTATAGTAGAGTAGAGCAAAGAAAAAGTGTGATCTGGATAAAAGATCCAGAATTTGAGTGTGTTCCTAATTGGAACTGATTCCAAGAATTTGTAGATGTTATACTCTTAGTTCAACATTTTGCTGTAATAAAAAATAATTTTTTTGTAAGGTAGTGAGCCTTCTCTTTTGAGCAGTGAGCTCTAGGTAGTGTGCCTGAATGCAAGTGCATTCCCGTTTTTATCATACTTTTAACAGAGTATACTTTGTGGATTAATCTCCACCATGGTTTTTAAAAATCCAGGTGTTATGGTGTTGTTTAATGTGTATGCATGTTTCCTTTTGTTTATATGTTGTGGATGTTATTGAGGGTTTAATTATTGTTGTTGATAGTTTAAGATCTGATTTGAAAATCAAATATTTTCAAACACTTATTCACCCCCCCTCTCAGTGTTCCTAGTGTCAAAAAATGGGATGATTATGCAATGTTATGACAGAATGAATTAAAATGATGCTATGATGATGCAAATGTTTATAATGCTATGGGATGATTTCCTTTATGTTTATGTGAAATGAATGCAATGTAATGATTCATGAGATTCTTAGAATAACCAATCTATATTATGAAATGATGGAAATGGAATGTTATGATATGATTTAATGTTTCCTATATGATATGCAATATGCAATATGCAAAGTGCTAATGGTTTGTGAATGCAGGGTGAATGCAATGATGATAATTATTTGATTAACTATCATGGTACCATGTTAGCATGAAAAGAAAGAGATAGAAGAAAAAAAGAGATTCGAAAAAGACACCAGAGATGGTAATGATGATGATTACTAGCCAAGGAGTTGGGATTTTCAAAGGGTTAATTACCTTATGTTTGATTACACATGTAAGTATGATTCATCAAGGTATAAAGAACTAGGGTGGTGTGGTACCTAGTGTGATGGAGTTTGACTCGACATTCAGAGAGGAGTATTATTGTTCACACCTAGCGTATGCAACCTTATTCAAAATGCAATTCAAATATTTCAAACATCTTGGGCCAAAACATAGAAAGTAAAGCCTTCCCATATGGTCAACAAGATACCTAAAACATCCTCCCTACATCTAAATGTAAAGCACACATGACCAAGGTTATATTACAAAAATATCCAACAAGCACAACAGATAAAAGATAATGATCATTTCCACATTCCTATCTATCTAAATCCTTTTGTTCAAACATCAGTGAGAGCTCTTTGGAATGAGCGCAATAAGATAAATCAAAGGAGAAAGATAAAGTAAACAAACAAGCTAATGTTCTTCTATACCGCTAGCCAAGACTAAACTATGGTGATGCATGATGTTGATGTCCATTGTAGGAAGGATGCATCCTAGGACATGAGGATATCAGATGATTTGATATGGGACTAATTGGATGATAAGCTATTGACACAAAGAGTTGATCAACTTGTTTACTACTGAGCTAAATTTGAGACTTTGACGTTTTGAGTTTTCACTTTCGATCTACTAGACTTGTTTCTAATTGTTTCACCAAATGTTGAAGATGACGATGATTTATGATGAGTGATTTTTATTATGGGTGAAAGCGAGATGAGACAGATCAATTTTTTTTTCAAATATTTGGATGTTTTTGGAGTTTTCGAAATGTTTTTGAGGCTATTTTTGGTATTTTCAAGATTTTAAAAATATTATGATTTTTTGAATTTTCAAATGTTTTGTGGTTTTCTAAAAATTTTAACCAAGAGACAAACCTAACAACCTATCCTAGGGGCATCCGTGGCTGATTAATAGATTCACCTTGCCTATGTTATATACACAAAGACCACGTAGTTTGACTTACAGAAACTTGATTATTGATGAGATATGAATAGATGGATTGTCAATTTATTATGATAGACTCCTAAAGGACTGACCTAAGTGTCTTGGGGGATGATCAAAGATCAACCTTTCCTACGTTCAAGGCTCAAAGACCCGTAGTTTGACAAGATGACTTTGTTTTTGAATTTTTCACTGACTTTTTGACTTGTTTTTGGATTTTGATATGTTTTGAATGTTTTGGTATTTTTAATTTTCTGATGTTTTTGGATTTTTTGATTTTCTAATTTTTTGGATTTTTTGATGTTTAGGGACCTCAAGAACATACACGAATCGAATCTAATGAGAATATTCCCCTAACGTGATGCAATAGACTACTCCAATACAAGTAGGACAAATCGACCTTAAGAATGAGCCGAGTAGTACTAGGAGGGATCATGACATGAACACATGACCAACTATGATGTAGATGTTGAATGAATGATGGATGGAGATATGGAATGCAATGGATGATGATGCAGAACAAGCCATGAAGACCCTGGTGGATGGAAAGTGCTTATTTGCACAAGGAACCTATTTTCCAAGTTTCCACCAAGGTACTTGCCCAAAGTGCCACCGAAGTGGTTTTCACTAGAGGATGTTTTTTCTCTTTACTATTTTTGATCCTTTTTCTGATTTTTTTTGCTTTTTAATTTTTTTGTTGTCACCAAGACACCTGTTTGCCAGGTTTTCATCAAGGTGACCATTTTTTCAAGTCATTTTCTATTTTTTTGGATTTTTGGTTCTATACCTTGAAATATTTAGGCATAAAACTTTTTGAGATGGGAGATGTTCATGGAATCCTACAGAGGTTCCCCTTTGGGTGTTGATAATTGATATTCCCCTAACTTATAGCTCGCTGTGATAACAAATGGGCCCAAGCAGTTGGGTTCAAATTTTCCTTTGTTAATTGGATTTGGGACATTCTTCTAATTCTCCTTTAGTACCAATTCTCCTACTTGGAATGTCTAACTCCTGATCCTTTTGTTATAACTCCTCTTGAGTCAATTTTGATAGACTTGTAAATGATTTAATGCTTCCATACATCGCTCATCTAGTAGCTCCAGCTCGTTCAGTCTTGATAATCTGTATTCCTCATTTGTGATAAGATTTTGTAATGATATTCTCAGTGATGGGAGCTCAACCTCGATGGGAAATATGGCTTCTAATAAGTAGACTAGGGAAAATGGAGTGGCACCGGTGGGTGTGCAGATGTTGATTCGATAGGCCTAGAGGGCGAGATTCAGCTGTAGAAGCTAGTCATGACCTATGTCATTGACTATTTTCTTGTGGATCTTCAAAATGGTTTTATTGGTGGGTTCTACTTGGCCATTGCCTTGGGGATAGTATGGTGTGGAGAAGTGATTTTGGATTTTGAATTTGTCACATAGGTCACAAACCTCCTAATTTTTGAATGGTGTCCCATTATCTAAGATAATGGCTTGTGGGACATAATAGTGGCATATGAGATAGTTTAGGATGAATTTTGATATTTGCTTCCTAGTTATGTATGTCATGGTGATGGATTCCACCCATTTTGTGAAGTACTCAGTGGCGGTAATGATAAACTTGTGGCCATTGGATGAGGTGGGGGTGATTTTTCCAATGAGATTGAGCCCCCACTGTGAAAAGGGCCATGGTGTGACAATCAAATGAAGCTCTTGAGCTAGAGCATGGATGAGGTGCCCATGCTGCTGACATTGTAGGTAATTTCTGATGTAGTCATGTGCTTCTCTTTCCATAGTAGGCCAATAATACCCCGTCCTCAACAATTTCTTGGCCAAGGTCATTATGTTTGAGTGTGAACCACAAATACCATTATGCACCTCAATTAAGGCAGTCAATACCTCCTTAGTGTTTAGGAAGCATAATAAGGTTCCTTTAATGCTCCTATGGTAAAGGGTGTTTCCTAGGATGCTTTCTTGACAAAGGTTCTTTTTAGGCTTGAGGGTAAGTCAGCAGGTAGGACCCCTATTCACAAGTAGGTAAAAATATCATGGTACTAGGGATCACCAGGACCAATTATTTCACACACAAATTCCGACTCTGATACCTCGAATGCGGGCATAAGAAGTTGCTCTACCAAGAATTCATGTTTTGGGACATTGCGAGGGATATCCTGTAAAGATCCAATCATTGCCATGGCATCTGGTACTTTGTTGTTTGCTCTGGGAATTTTCTCAAATGTGATATCAATGAATGATTCTTTGAGGCTCTCTACTAAATTTTTGTATGGATTCATTTTATCATCCTTTTTTTGGTACTCGTCATTCACTTGATTGATTATTAGCTGAGATTCTCCATATACTTTGAGGGCCATGATGTGCCACTGCACTGCTATTAAGAGACCTATGGTTAATGCCTCGTATTCTACAATTGTTTTAGTGCAGGGGAATGCCAACTTGTATGATCTTGGTATACAGTCCCCTTGTGGGGTGATGAAGAAGACACCGACTCTTGATCCATGCTGTGTGTAGGAACCATCAAATTAGAGTTTCTAGTGGTTGGCTATGTTGAGATTGAAGATGGATTCATCCATAAACTTTGATATGAGTGGATTCTCTGAATATATGGGTGCTTCTGCAAGTTGATATGCTATCACCTAGCTTTTGATTGCTTTCCGTTCCACATACTTGATGTCGTATTTAGATAGAATCTTGACCCACTTGGCCATTCTTCTAGTGAGAATTTCCTTTAATAATAGGTACTTTAGGGGATCGATTTTTGCAATGAGTTTGATTTTGTGTGCCAACATGTAGTGTCTAAATTTTTGTGAAGCAAATACTACTGCTAGATTGTCTTTTTTGATGAATGAATAGTTTAACTAATGCCCGAACATTGTGCGACTGATATAATAAATGGACCTCTTTGTCCCATTTTCATCGTGTTAAGCTAGGAGAGCTCCAAGGGCTACTAATGTTGCTAATACATAGAGGATTAGTGGCTTTGTTGGGATCGATGGCATGAGGACCCGAGGTGTGAGCAATTATTCTTTGATTTTATTCAAGGCTTACTCACACTTGTCATCCCACTTGTATGCTATCCCCTTGTGGAGTAGGTGAGAATAAGTGATTTGCTTGTCTTCTAGTTGTGCTATGAATTTGTGGATGGACTGAAGCCTACCTTGGAGGCCTCTCAACAATTTCAATGTTTTGGGTGCCTCCATCTCGAGGATTACTTTTACCTTTGTAGGATCTATTTCAATACCCCTCATTGACACTATGTATCCCAATAGATTTCTTGATTGTATGCTGAAGACACACTTCTTTGGATTTAAGTGGACCTTATATTATTCCAGCCTGTCAAAAATAGCACTCAAGGTTGCTATGTGATCTCTCCTCTTTCTGGATTCTTCTAGTATGTCATCAACGTAATCTTTGATAGTTTTGTGGATCATTTCATGAAAGATTAATGTCATGGCTCTTTGGTAGGTGGCCCTAACATTCTTTAGGCTGAATGGCATCATGTTCCAGCAGTAGGTCCCCCATGGACAAGTGAATTATGTTTTGTGTTGGTATTCTTTGGAAATCATTATTTGGCTGTATCCAAAGAAACTGCCCATTAGAGAAATAATTTCATGTCTCATCGTCATGTCCACTATCATGTCAATGTTAGGTAATGGGAAATCATCTTTTGGACATGCTTTTTTAGGTCTCTAAAATTCGTGTAGATTTAGATGCCCCCATTAGGTTTTGAAACAAGAACCAGATTTGATACCCACTCGAGATAGTCAATTGGTTGTATGAATCCTGCGTCAAGTAGCTTTTTCAATTCCATTTTGACTAGCAGGGTGATCTGAGGATGCATTTTTCTCAATTTTGGTCTTATAGGCTTTGCTTTAGGGTAGATTGCTAGATGATGAACCACAATCTCTGGATGAGCCCAGGAATGTCCGCATAGCTCCATGCAAAATTAACTTGTCTCTCTCTTAAGAAGGCTGCTAGGAGCTCTTGTTCTTCTGATAGTAATGACTCAACATAAAATGTAATGTGCAAGGTTTCTTCTATTCCCAAGTTGATTGGGTTGCATTTTTTGCTAGAATCGCTGATTTTCCCTGATGTAAAGCTCTAAGAGGAAGATTGAATCCCCCATCCTTAGGTGCCTCAAAGAGGTTTTCACCATTGGATGTGTCCTTTTTTTTTACTATTTTTGGGTCAGAGAGTGCCACAGTGTGGTTATCACTAAAGGACCTAGAGATCATTCTCAGTCTTTTCCTTTTGCGACTATTGGATTCAATCGTTTTCCCATAATATGCATGTGTATCCAACTCAATGATAAATACTCCTTTATGATTCCCATATGGAATATTAGCCCATAGTCCCATGAATTCTCAGAGCACCTCATCATTTTTGTATGTGTCAAGAATTGGCAGCCCTCGTTGGTCGTGATCAATGAGTTGGGGGTAGACTAGCTTTATCTCATGGGATTGGCTTTAAGACTCATATGATAGGGTGTTGATCATAAAAAGGTTAGAGTCTTCAAATAGTGTGGGTATACCTCTCTTGGGTTCATCATCCTCACTACTACACACCTCAGTGATGTCAAAGGTTAAATTGTCTAAGGGCAGACCAATGGATACAAGAAATTGCAGGGTGGTCATTTGCTAAGGAGTTTTGAATTTCTTAACCGAGGGATTTTAGCCACGTATAGTTATACTTAGAGGGGTACATCCAAGGCCAATATTTCTCATTCACTTCTCTAGAATGATGGGTATTAGAATCCCATTGTCATTTTTTCCCAATTTCTAGTTTCTATCATAGCCCATTGTGAGCATCATTTACAAGCCTTTGCTGCTATCATCCATTGGTAAATTAGTTGTCAGTCTATTGTCTTGATACAGGAGATGGGATACATCCTCCTCTATTACTTCTCGACTAAGATCTCCCCAAATTTTGAAGTTGGAATATCCTTCAGTGGATGTTTTGGATGTGGAGGCTTCATTTAATTGCGGTCATCCTCGTGATTTGGGAGATTGTGGTAGCTCTCCTACCACAAAATAATTTTTTGGAATTGTATAGTTTTCGTAACCATTGTCCTGGATGATGCCTTTGATATTATAGATGGTGGGGATGGTGGGAGTGGTAGGTGTCTCTTTCATAAAAGTGGAATCGAAAGTGGCTAGATCAATGTATGGTGTTGATGGGACTTCATCATTTTTAGGAACTTGAGGTATTTTGTAGTATTTTTCCTCTAGGTTCTTGCAATAAGAGAATGGTTCAATATCTCCATGGATGGTGACCTCTTTGCCTTCATATGTGAACTTGACACATTGATGGAAAGTTAATGCTACTACTTGCATTGCATGGATCCACAAACGTTCCAAGAGAATGTTATAAGGAAGATCAAGGTCAAGGACTTGACAAGTGGTTTCATGATTGCTAGCCCTACTTGAATAGGGATTTGGATTGTGCCTTGGGACAATATTTCCTAGTAATTATATGCCTTGATTTTGATTCCTTTTCCTTTTTCGATGGAATCCTCAGATATTTTCAAGTTCTTAATGAGTTTGAGGGAACAAATGTTTAAACCTGCACCTCCATCCACCAAGACTCGCTTGACTTTGTTTTCATGCACTAGGACCTCCAAATGGAGTGTGCGGTTGTGAGATGGTTGGGAAAAAAAATTGATTAGAGAATGTAAGGAGGTTCAGGGTAATGATGTTTCCAACCATAGCTTGGAATTGCTCCACAACAAGATCCACGGGAACATTGGATGAATCCATTGCTTCCTCAAGGATTTTCTTGTGCGTGGATGAAATTTTTAGCAACTCCATGATGGATATTTGTGCTGGGGTTCTTTTTAGTTGATCGAGGACATTATAACCATTGGGAACAAATCTTGAGTTGGAAGTGGGTGTTTTGTTTGGCTAAGATGACCCTGTAATGGTAATTTCCTGCCTCTTGTGGTCACTCCACAATCAACATGGGCTCCTTTGATGGTGATAGTAGCACAATATTCATCTAGGGATGTGACGACATGGTCGTACACATGATTCACACTCTTGAAGGTTCCCTTTCCCTTATCTGTGTTATTGTTCCCTTTTTTATTATGATTAGGCATCAGATTCGTGTAGATTTTGAGGTTCTAATTTCCTACTGGCTACTCCACATTTATGATTTTTTTATCAATGGGGTCTTGGATTACGTTTTTCAACCTCATGCAATTGTTAGTGGTGTGCCCTTTGATTTTGTGGAAGTCATAGAGCTGGTTTTCATTATACCAGGGCCGTTTCACATCTGGTTCCTAGTAATTCTCATAGGTGGGAGGCTTGATGAGGTTTTCATTTATTAATTTCTTCATGATGACCTCAAATGGTTCCCCAAGGGTAGTGTACTTCTACTTGGGGGAGTTTTTTTTTTCACTGGGGTGGTTCCCCTTGATCATTTGGGTTATTAACTTGTTTTTTGGTTGGTTGGTGTTGTGATACCACATTGGTTTGGGTGTTGTTCTGATCATTGTTTTACAGTTGTTGGTAGGTTCGAGTGTTTTTCCTTGGAGCACAGATCACAACCTTAGCATCAACCACACCATCATTTGTGACATTTTTTTCCTTGCCCATGTGTGAGGTTTCTCATTCTAGTTTTTGGATGAGTGATTGTTTTTTTGTTCAGGATATGTGGGTGATCCTCCTTGTGAAATAAGGGTTTGTTCAATGTTGAGCATTTTGGAGATCAACTGGTCATATGTGGTTAATACATTGCCCTTTAAGATGGAATACTAAGGCTCCGTCAAGCTTGGATATAATGGTGAAAAATTGTTGTTCTTTTGACATGACCCATTTGCTCTGATTGGCCTTGGATCGCCATCGTTGTAGGAAAGAAGCAAATGATTTGTTCTTACCTTGTTTCAGAGCCAATAGTTCCTCGAGACTGACATCCATACCAATATTGAATGTGTAATTTTTGATGAATGCATCTACTATTTCTTAGAAATTCTTGATGCCTGGAGGAAGGAAAGAGAGCCATTCCATGGTGTGGACATCCAAACTTCTAGGAAATAGCTACATCAAATACGTATCATCATATGCGACTTCCATACAATTAACCTGGAATTCCCTAATGTGATCTTCAGGGTTTCTCATCCCACAGTATTTATCAAATTTGGGGATCTCAAATCCCTTTGGGAATGTTTTCATTACAAGACTCCTTTCAAATGGGTAAGGAAACAAGTTGGTGGGTGTTTTTATCATTTTCCCTGATTGAAGATCAAGTACTTGTTGTGAGAGTAACTTGATTTGTGTTGCTACATTTTTTTGTAGATCAGGGGGTGGGATGAAGGTGTTCTATAGTGGTTCAATTATTGGTGGGATGGGTGGATTGATTGGTGTTTTCACATTCTGTTGTGCCAAGTATGCTTGTACTTGTTGCTATATCAACTACGCTTGTTGTTGGTTCTGTTGTTGTTGTGCTAATAGTGCCTATTGTTGAGCTTGTTGTTGTTGTTGCACCAACAGTGCTTGTTGTTGGGCTGCTAGTTGGGTTGCTTCTTGCTACTCTTGGTATTATTTCAGTGCTTGATGATATGCTTGTTGTTGTGAGAGATATTGTGCTTGTTCCTGTGCTTGTGCTTGTTGGGCTTGGTATTGGGATTGAGCTTGGGCTTGAGCTTGAGCTTGTGCAACTTGGGTAGCTTGTTGTTGTAATAATGCTTGGTATTGAGAAGCCTGTTGTGTTTGTTGCACTTGTGCTACTTCTTGTGCTTGTTGTGCAACTTGAGCTGCTTGATCGGCTTGCACTGCTTGCTATGCTTGTTGTGCAAGTAATTATGTTTGTACTTGCTCAACGGCTAATTTTGCAGCTTCTCAGTTTTGGATTTATTGAAGTGCCTTTTGGTAGGTAGCCTACTAAGTGGCTTACAACACAATGTTGTATTGGTTTGATGTGTTTGTGTTTGGTGGTGAAGGTGGTGGTGGTGGATTCAGTATAGTGTTTGTTGTGGTGATGAGAGGAATTGTCGTGTTGATGGTTGGGATTTGGGTGGTGGATGGTGTGATTGATATGCTTGGTCCTTGAAAGACCATGTTTTGGGATGTTTTGGGGATGGTTGATGATGTGATGGTGGTGGTTTGCATTATTGATATGGTTGCCACCTATTGTTGCAATGTTGATGGCAAGATAGGAGGATTCAGTAATATGCTTTGATTGATGATCAATGGGTTGATTTGATTTTATTGATTGATTTTTGGTAGAGGGGGAATCCCTAAGCTAAGGGTTGATGTGGATATTGATGGAAAGGGTGGAAGTGGTGGAAAAGTGAGTGACATACAACCTTGGGGAAATGATGAAGATGTAGGGTCAAAGATGCCGCCTAGTCCACATAAGTCTCCTTCTCCTTGTGAGGTCATCAGGAGAGAGGTTTAGGTGTTGTGTGAATTGATGATCATGGGTCATTAGGATCATGAAAGGTGAGGGGGACATATGGATGTGATGGATTTTGGGGTATGGATTGCCCCAAGATGGTGTTTGCATCCAAATATTGATTTTTCACAAGGGGGTATGTTTGTAGTGCATTGAGAAATGTGCTTCCCTTGTTACCAATGGGTTGAGTTGGAGCAATGTATGATGTAATTTTTGGGATGGGTTGGGTGATGCTTTGGAATGGAGGTGTAGATGAAATTTGGAGTGTGGTTGAAATTGGAGGCATGACCCCAAAAGATGGTTCTGTAATAGTGCTCACATCAAAATTGGAAGGGAGTTTAGCCCCTTGCTTTTCTAATTCAAGTATATATAGTGAGGGATTGAGTTTCATCATGATGTTGATAATTCTATGATTCTCAAGATTTTAGACCATTTTGGTGATTTCCTCTTGTGACATCCCAAAGGGATTATTGGTAAGATCCTCTACTTGACCTTCCTCTTGTAGACTTTGTGATGATGAAGGAAAGTTAGTTAGAGGATTTCTTGATCCAACAAGATTCATTTCGGAATTGGTTTGACTTAGATCACTTGAAATGGATGTTTCTTTATTGGCTTCCATGTTCCTCTTGTGTTGAGATCTAGTTTGCACCATAAAATAGGGATTAGTTTTCAAGAATGTGGGAGATGAATCTCTAATTCTTTGGATTGATCTAAATTTAGGTACAAAAGAGAAAATTTAGGATGATTTAAGGATCAAAGGTGAAATGATGAAGTGTGTGAAAGATGGATGATGTGGGTGATTGAACTCTTAAAAGATTATGAGGGAAATGCTAGAATTTTGGGACTTTTTGGATTCTTAGATTTGTTTTGGATTTTGATTTTGAATTCTTTGATTTTTTGATTTTGATTTACCTTGATTTTGTTTTGGATTGCCTTGATTTTGGATAATGAACAAATGGATCCCAAGATGTTGGGTGTTATCTATGGGGTAGATTTTCTCACAAGAGGATAATTTTGACTAAGTGTAGGAAGAAGGATGCATCTACCCACACCTAATGAAACAAGATGATAGTTCAACTAAGCATATGAAGAAGGATACATCTACATATACCTAGCTAAACAAAATGGTTTGATGATTTGACTAAGAATATGAAGAAGGATGCATCTACATATACCTATCCAAATATACTTTGATGTTTTGATTCAAGGATATCAAGGATTTTGATGATTTTGATTTGCCAAAAAGCATAGCATGAAGGATGGTTTCAATATTTTCAAGAGTTGTTGGCGAGATGATTTTGGTTTGAAATTTGAAAGATGGACAAAAGTTTTTATTTGATCATAGGTTTACCTAAAAAGACTCTTGTTTACAAGACCTCAATTTTGAAGAACATGCTTTACTCTAAACAAGGTGTTCAAATTCCCAAAAAATATTTCAATTTTGACAATAATAGAATGAGTGTAATCCAGGATTATTTCTTGTAGCTCTTTTGTAAAAGTTGAAAAGTAATCATTGTCTAAATTCGTAGAGTCTAGAGAGATGCTTTTGATTTTGGTTTCCAAATTTTGATCTTGTGTGAAATCATTTGAGACACATGTGTGGGGTTCAATTATTCTTAGCTTTGTTTAGTGACTTCTTTTTACCACAAATAATTTAGGATTAGCTTTTGAAACTAGATGTCTAATGTCTTAACTTCTTCTCATCCCACAAAGTATATTATGTGGAAATTTGACGAAATCAAGGAAAAAGTTACCTATTGTTAACTTTAGCAAGAAAATTGATATATAAATCCAAGTGTTTAGAAACCACTAAGGAAAAAATCCTAAGGGCAAGCAACAACACATGAATCTTGTCAAAGATATTTTCCTCCTAAAGGGTTTTGAAGTTTTGATGACAATGTTGAATGTTTGTTTCCAAATTTTTGCGAGCAAGAAAGTGTTTTGTAACCAAGAACAAGTACAACCCTATGGCTATGGAAGACTGTATTTATTGAATCCCCATTTGGAAATGTCTAGCTATGCTTATTTTTAGTGAATGGTTAGATGCTTGACCCCACTGGCTCCCCTCCACGACACTCACTTATACTAGGAAACCAAGCATCAACACCCATGAAACTCCCATGGCATACTTTCCATTTCTACTAAAAACCGTAAAAGTGTGGGGCAACTTCAAAATGATCGTTCTTGCACCAACAAATACATCAAGGATTTTGGCCTTTTCTAAACAAGGGTTTTAATTTAGACTTTTTGTTCGTAGGGATTGACCCATGTGGTGAGAGACCATTGTTTCCCTTCTTGTCAAGACTAACCATGTGATACTGGCCTTTGTTCCAGTATCCACACTTATATACCAGCTAAAAATACATTTGGCTTTAGAGTGTTACTGGTTGGGTCGTTCCCTTGGGTGATTACTTTTTCCCACAAGGAAGACCCTCTAAGATAAGCAAAAGTGAGCAAGCAATACCCATAACTTGATCTATCTTTGTTGCAACACAAAGAGAGAGAATGTACGCAATACCCTCCACTCACACATGTAAGATGTTTTGTTCAATTTTAATCCCAAAATGAAATGTGGAGGCAATTACTTTACCCAACTTAAGATCACCAAATGGACTTTTGATTCTCAAGATTTCCATGAGGTGCAAGAGAAGAGCATACATCCTTTCGATGGTATTACTTTGAGTAAGCAATTACAAAAAAAAAAGAGCACTTGTTCATTTTAAACTCACAAAGCAATGATTTGATTCTTTTTAGAAACCAAAGGAAATGTGAAAATTTCCTTGTTCAATTGTTAATCCTCAAACCAAATCTAGTGAGTTTGTTCTAAAGTTCTTTTTATGCCCTTTCTAGCAAAAATTGAAATGCTCTTTTTAGAGCCCAAAAGAAATTTAGTAGGTCCTAATAACATGAAAGATAATTTTTTTTAAGAAAAATTGTGAGTTTTCTAAGAGTGTTAAACAAACCCTAAAGTGTTCAGAAACACTTGGTATCATGAGAAAGTGATGTCATTATGAGACCTCCACTAGATTTCCTTTCTTCATCTTGAATAAGCCAACCTACCAAGAAACTAGTTAGAGCTGCAAAATAGATGGTCAGGAAATCAATTAATAACCCAAATGATCAGAATAAAAAAAGGCACATGTCATAAAAACTAATATTTCACTTTTTCCTTTACTCTAGCGGTGGAACCTGCACAGGCAGTGCAATTTGAAACACCCAACGGTGCTATATGGTGCTACTAATTCTGTACTTGTCACTCTATAACAAAAAAAAGAGGGTGATGGTGTTGTTGTTTTGCCTAGCGGTGTAGTTTAGAATTTGAAAATTCCAACGTGCAAAAATAGAACTAGTGGTGTAGTTTAAAATTTTTAATTTTGGGCTGGAAAGACAAAGCATCATTGTTTGAAGTTTGAAGCAGTGCTATATGGTGACACTAGCATTCTAGTGGTTCTATACTGCAATGCTGGTCTGCTAGCAGTGTACTTCCTTGTAGACACACAAAAACGAAAAAAAAACACAATTTTTTTGATAAAAACGTGATCTAAATGTGATATTTTCCCTCCTTCTAGTGCCAAAATGTAGAACCAAGATCCTAGTACCTGCAAAACACAACAAACACATTAGAAGATTCAAATGCAAGCTAAGATCAAAATTCCCCATAAAATCCATTAGAAAAGTTCAAAATAGGAATAAAATCAAGAATACAATAAGAAATCAAGGAGATAGATCAAATCCTATTAAAAAACATGCAAACTCTTGATCTTATGGGGGATTTGGTGCCAATTTGATCTGGAAATTGGCCCTTTCCCAACTCATATGGAAGCTTTTGATTATTTGGTGATGATTGATCCACTTGGTGATTGCTTCACATGAACTCCATGGAGAAAACCTGCAATAACCTAGCTATGCCTTGATGAAATTGATGCAAATGCTAATGCTTGAAGATAAAAATGAGTATAGTAAGTTTTCTCAAATTGTGGATGCTCAAATGAGGAGAGAAACCTCTTATTTATAGAGAGAAAAAATGGAGAAATGCCCAAAATGAAGCAATGTGGGACTAACTTTCAACCAATGGCAAGATGCCACTTGTCAAGAGATGAATGGACCAAGGATGTGCACATTTTGATGAACGTGCCCATAAATGCCTTTATTTGAAATTTGAAATTATTGAAATGACAAGGTGGATGAAGGGTCAAATGGAGCAATGGCCACTTGGCTCAATGCAAAAGGACTTGTAAGATGAAATAAATGTCTTGTTTCAAGGACTAAGTCCACTTGGAGGGATTTCAAATTTGAAGGAATATTTCTGTTTTATGCCATGTTGAAAGAAAATAGAGATTTAATAAATGAATTAAATCTATTTTCATGTGCAAGTCGCAAAAGCTAGAGGATGGGACATGGATTAGAATTAAAATAATCAAGGGTTAATTAATTTAATGAGGGATTAGGTGATGTGACAAATTTGACTTAGATTTATGGGTTGATTTAAGTTAAAAAAATGAGAAGAATATGATATAAAGATTAATTAAATAAATATTTTGATTTATTTAATTAAAGGGGATGATGTTAGATTAAATCAAATAAGTTTTAATTTATTCAATTCAATAGAGTGAATTTAGAGATTTAATCAAATAAAATGAATTATTTAATTAAATAGAGACAATTAGACCGAATCGCTTGATTTAATTAACAAGAGAGAATGACTTAATCAGATAAATGATTTATTTAATTAAGAGAGGAGAATTGATGAATTTGATCAAATAAGGGTATTCAATTAAATGGTTAGATTGAGGGATGATTTGGGATGAAAATGGATCGGGATCAAAGGTGCATTGTCAATTAGTACATTTTACGTGTCTATAGGATCTTTTATGCAAAGTTATGGTTTATGAAAGGCTTAGACTAACAGATCTATATTATGATGGAAATGAAATGTATGTGAATTGATATGAATGATATGAACATGCTAACGGTTTATGGATGTAGGATGGATGCATGGGTGATGATTGATTGACTATCCTAATACTGTGTTAGCGCGAAGAGAAGAAAGAAAAAATGAGATGAAGATAAGAGGATCCAACAAGTCCATGATCTACGAGACTTTATCAGAGATGAGATTAGATGATGATGATGATGCTAATGCTTTGATTATCAAGAATTGAGATTTTAAAAGGGCTACTTATGCTAGGATGGTGTTGCACCTAGTGTGATGGACTTTGACTCAATAATCAGATAGGAGTACTCTTGTTAGTACCTAGCATATAGGACCTTATTCAGAATGTAGTTTAGATATTTCAAACATCTCAGACCAAAAAATATTAAAGAAATCCTTCCTATGTAGTCAACAAGACACCTAAAACACCCTCCCTACAAACCAAACAAAGCATGCATGACCAAGTTATATTACAAGAATATCCAACAAGCACAACATATAAAAAGATAATGATCATTTATGGGTATGAGTAGGATCATGATGGGCCAAAAAGTGGCAATATGATGGGTATGTGGTTGACTATTTTTTTAACCCAAAATTGATGAAACAAAAAGGGTTTTTAAAGGATATTCTCAACTTTCCGAAAAATATAAATTATGCTTTACTTTGAATTTAATAAGCAATTATTATTCATTTTCTATTCAAATTACGACTAAAGTCCTGATTGATAGACTGATTGAAAAACACCTATAGCTTTCAAACGGTATCAAATTTTGAATCCAAAACATACATCACATTCTATGCTTCATATAATATAGTATTAATAAAATAAAAATTGAATTTCATGAAGTTTTGACCAAGTTATGGTGGTCAGACATACTAGTTTTTATATTTTTTAAAAGTTGTAATAAAAGATTCATAATCAATTATTTACTTGGAAAAAAATTACAAAAAAATATGCATCACATCGAGACATGAATCCTCTACTTATATCTAAAATATTATAAAAAAATATTATCATTTTATTGTGGTTAGGGTGGTCAGGCAGATACCTACTTCTTATTTTTTCCTTAAATTTAAGTACTACTGGATTGAAATTTCAATTTTTTACCAAATAGATTTCTTTTTTTTTAAAACAAACCTAGTAGTTTAGAAGCTACATTCAATTTTATAGAGATTCTATTCTTTCATATTTTTAAAATAATATAGATAACTTATTCAAATTTTTACGTCAAGTTTCATAACTCTAGTTTTTTTGATTTTTTATCCACTTAAGGGCCTATTTTTTCCACGATGATCTTGCACATACCCTTCCCCATTCCTTTCTCTCTAAATATTTTTTTTTGGAAATCATCAAGAGGTCATCAAAATGACCACAATAAGATAAATCAACAAGAAAAAGATCAAGTAAACAAATAAGCTAATGTTCTTCATACCGCTAGCCAAGACTAAACTATGGTGATGTCTGATGTTGATATCCATTGTAGGAAGGATGCATCCTAGGAAATGTTGTTATCAGATGATGAAAAAATCTAATTGGATGAAAGAGTTGACCAACTTGTTTCCCTACTGACCTAGAATTGAGACCTTTGACACTTATTTTTTCACTTTTTGAACTATTAGACTTTTTTCTGATTGTCTTACCAAAGGTTGAGGATGATGACTGTTTACTATGAGTGATGTTTATTTTGGGTGATAACGAGATGGGGATGAATGGATTTTTTCAAATATTTGGATTTTTTTTTTTATGTTTTTGAAATGTTTTGAGGTTGTTTTGGTATTTTATGAGATTTTACAAATGTTTTTATTTTCAAAATTTCCAATGTTTTTAGGGTTTTCTAAGATTTTGACCAAGATACTAACCTAAAGACCTATCATAGGTGCCTCGGGGGTTGATCAAAGATTAGCCTTTCCTACGTAATACATGTAGAGACCATGTATTTTGACTAACATAGACTCGATTATTGATGGGATATGAATAAATGGATTGCCAATTTATTATGACAGAATCCTAAAGGACTAACCTAAGTGTCTCGGGGGAAGATCAAAGATCAACCTTGCATACGTTCAGAGCTTAGAGACCCATAGCTCGACAAGACAACTCTAATTTTGAGTTTTTTCTTGAATTTTTGACTTGTTTTTGGATTTTAGATTTTTTTGAATGTTTTGGGATTTTTTGATTTTATGAATGTTTTTGGATTTTTTGAATTTCTAATGTTTTTTGGATTTTCTAATTTTCTGATGTTTTTGGATTTTTCTAATTTTAAGGAAGAATTCAAGAATATACATGAATCCAATCTAATAAGAACATGCCCCCAACATGATGCAATAGACTACTCTGATACATGAAGGAAAAATCAACCTTGGGAATGGGTTGAGTAGTAGTAGGAGGGATCATGACACGAACATAGGACCACACTATGATGTAGACATGGATGGGTGATGGATGGAGATATGGAATGCAATGGATGATGGAAGCATTATGGATGGATGAATGAGTTGTGGAGATCCTGGTGGATGGAACATGCTTATTTACACAAGGTGCTTGTTTGCTAGGTTTTCACCAAGGTACTTGCCCAAAGTGCCACTGAAGTGGTTGTCACTAGAGGATGTTTTTTTTTCTTTAATGTTTTAATCCTTTTTCTAATTTTTTTTGAATTTTTATGTGTTTTTTTTTGTTGTCACCAAGATGCTTGTTTCCAGGTTTTCATCAAGGTGACCATTTTTTTAGGACATTTTCTCATTTTTTTTGTATTTTTTGTTTTATACCTTGAAAGATTAGGCATAAAACATTTTGAGATGGGAGTTATTCATGGGCTCCTGCAGAGGCTCACCTTTTGGTGTTGATAACTGATATGCCCCTGATTTGTAGCTTGCTATGATGACGAAGGGTCCCAACCAATTTGGTTCAAATTTTCCCTTGCTATCTAGATTTGGTATGTTTTTCTGATTCTCCTTCAGCACAAGCTCTCCAACTTGGAATGTCTAACTCCTAATCTCCTTGTTGTAGCTCTGTTTGATTCAGTTTTGGTAGATTTGTAAATATTTTAAGGCATCTATGCATTGCTTATCCAACATTCCAGCTCATTCATTCTTGACACCCGATATTCTTCATCTGTGATGAGATTCTACAATGATATTCTTAGGGATGGGAGCTCGATCTCAATGGGGAGTATGGCTTCGGATCTGTAGACCAAGGAGAAAGGGGTGGCACCTATTGGTGTGCAGATGCTTGTTTGATAGGCCCATAAGGTGGGATTTAGCTGTAAATGCCAGTCACAACCAATGTCATTGACTATTATCTTAAGGATTTTCAGGATGGTCTTGTTGGTAGCTTATGCTTGGTCGTTTACTTGAGGATAATACAGAGTGAAAAAGTGATGTTATATTTACAATTTTTGGCATAGGTCGCGGACATCTTGATTCTTGAAAGGTGTCCCATTATTTGAGATAATGGCTTGAAGGAAATTGTAGTGGCATATTAAGTAGTTCAAGATGAACTTGGATATCTTCTTTCTAGTAATTTAGGTCATGGGGATGGCTTCTACCCACTTCGTGAAGTACTCAGTGGCGATGATGATGAACTTATGTCCATTGGACGAGGTGGGAGTAATTTTTCCAATGAGATCGAGCCCCCAATATTAAAAGGGACATGGTGTAACAATTGGGTGAAGCTTCTGACCTGGTGCATGGATGAGGTCCCCATGCTGTTGACACTATAAACACCTTTCGACATAATCAAGAGCTTCCCTTTGCATTGTAGGCCAATAGTACCCTGTCCTTAGCAATTTCTTGGCCAAGGTCATACCGCTCGAATGTGAACCACAAATGTCATTATGTGCCTCGGTTAAACCAAACAAATCTTCCTCAGTGTTTAGGAAATGTAAAAGGGTTCCTTCAATGCTTCTACAATATAGGGTATCTCCTAGGATGACAAAATGGGATGAATTTTTTACAAAGGCTCTTTTGAGGTTCGAGGTTATATCTGCGGGGAGGAATCCTATTCCCAAGTAGGTGTATATATCATGATACTAGGGATCACTGAAACCAATGATTTCACACACAAATTCAAATTATAATACCTCAAATGTTGGTACAAGAAACTGTTGTACAAGGAATTTTTGTTTAGGAATGTTGCATGGGACCTCCAGTAGTGATCCAATTGTAGCCATAGAATTCACTATTCTATTATTTTCTCTAGGTATCTACTCAAATGTGACATCAATGAAGAACTCCTTGAGGCTTTCCACCAGTTTATTATAAGGATTCAACTTGTCATCCTTCGTGTGATACTCACCGTTGACCTGGTTGATGATGAGTTGAGAATCTTCGTATACCTTGAATGCCATGATTTGCCACTGCATTGCAATCCTTAGCCCTATGACAAGAGCCTCATACTCTATGATGTTATTTGTGCACATGAATGATAGATTGAATGATTTAGGTATGCAATCCCCTTGTTCAATGAGAAAGAAGACCCCTACTCCTAATCCATGTTGTGTGTAGAATCCATCAAAGTACATTTTCCAATGATCCACAATACTTAGGTTGAACATTGATTTGTCAAGGAATTTTGATACAAGTGGATTTTCTACATATATGGGTGCTTCTACTAGTTGATCTGAAATTGCTTTTCCTTTGATGGCCTTATGTTCCACATACTCAATGTCATGTTCTGTCAGGATCATAACCCATTTTATTTGTTCACCCTATGAGTGTAGCTTTGGAGAGTAGGTATTTAAGAGGGTCTATCTTTGCAGTGAGTTTACTTTGGTGTGCTAGCATATAATGTCTAAAGTTCTGAGCTATGAACACGACTGCTAGGAAAGATTTTTCAATGGGTGTGTAGTTCAACTCATATCCCACCATGGTTTGGTTGATGTAGTAGATAACTCTCTCTTTCCCATTTTCATCATGTTGTACCAAGAGAGCGTCGAGAGCTCCTACTGTTGCTGATATATATAAGATCAAGGGTTTTGATAGAATCAGTAGTATGAGTACTAGTGGTGTGAGTAAGTACTCCTTGATCTTGTTGAAAGCCTGGTTACACTTTTCATCCCATTTGTATGCTACCCCCTTGTGGAGAAGATGAGAATATGGGATGGCTTTCTCTACTAGTTGCTCTATGAATCTGCGAATGGAGTAGAGTCTTCCTTGTAGGCCTCTTAGTTGTTTCAATGTTTTTAGTGCTTCCATTTTGAGAATTTCCTTGACTTTGGTTGGATCTACCTCAATTCCTCTCATGGATACAATGCATCCTAGGAGTTTTCCTGATTGTACCCTAAAGCCACACTTTTTTGGATTTAGTTAGACCTTGTACTTCTCTAACCTGTCAAAGATGGAGCTCAATGTCACTATGTGATCCCTACATTTCTTTGACTTGGCCAATATATCATCCACATAATCCTCCACAATTTTGTGAATAATATCATGAAAGATTAGTGTCATGGCCCTTTGAAAGGTAGCTCTGGAATTCTTTAGCCCAAATGGCATCATGTTCCAATAGTATGTCCTCCATGGACAAGTGAAAGTAGTCTTGTGTTGGTCTTCCTTAGTTATCATGATCTTCAATTGTATCCTGAGAATTTTTCCATTAATGATAACATCTCATCTCATGTTGTCATATCTATGATCATGTCAATGTTTGGGAGAGGAAATTCATCTTTGGGACATGCTTTGTTCAAATCTCTAAAATCTGTGCAGATACAGATGCCCCTAGTGGGCTTTGAGATAGGTACAAGATTGGAGACCCACTCTAGATAATCTATCAGCTGTATGAATCCTGCATCTAGGAGCTTCTGTAATTCCATTTTGACCAACAATGCTATCTAAGGATGCATCTTCCTTAGCTTTTGTCTCACTAGCTTTGCTTCAAGATATACAACTAGGTGGTGAACCACAACCTTTGGATCAATTCCACTCATATCAGCATAGGTCCATGCAAAGTTTACTTTCCTTTCCTTTAGGAATGCAACTAGGAGTTCCTATTCATATGTTAAAAGAGATTCTACATAGAATGTTATGTGTGGCATCTCTTCTATTCCCAAGTTGACCGGATTGCACATTTCTACCAGAACTATTGACTTCTCCTAATAAATGGCACTGAGATGAAGATTGAATCCTTCATCCTCTGATGCCTTAGAGAGATTTTCAGTATTAGATACATCCTTTATTTTTAATAATTTTGAGTTAGAGAGTGGCATAGTGTGGTTTTCACTCAAAGACCTAGAGATTATATTCTCAAGTTTTCCCTTTTATGACTAAAGGATTCAATCATTTCCCCATAATAGGCATGTCTATCTAGTACAATGTCAAATATCGCCTTGTGATCTCCACATGGTATAGTATCTTGTAATCCCATGGATTCTGAGAGCACCTTATATTTTTTGAATGTGTTTAGAACTGATGGTCCTCGTTGGTCATAATTGATGAGTTGGGGATAGACTAAGTTTATTTCATGGGTTTGGTTGGTTTATTCAAAAGACAAGGTACTAATCATGAGAAGAGAGGAATCCTTGAATAGTATAGGTAAATTAGTTATGGCATCCTCCTCATCACTACTACTACAAACACTGGTTATGTCAAATATAAAGTTATCTATGACTCGACTTATGGATACGGGTAATCGAAGAGTGGTTGTTGATAGATGAGAAGGAGTTTTGACTATTTTAACTGGGGGACCTCTGCCAAGTATGGTTACCTTTGGAGGGGTACATTTAAGGCCAATATTTCTCATGTGCTTCTCAGGAATGAGTGGTACTAGGATACCATTGTCATTATGTCCAAGTTTCTTGTTTCTGTCATAGCCCATACCAAGCATCATTTGTAGTCCTTTGCTACTTTCATCCATAGGAAGATCAAGCATCAACCTTTCATCTTGGTATAGAAAAATTGATATGTCTTTTCATCTACCACCTCTTGACTTAGGTCTCCCCAACATCTAAATCTAGAAGGGTCTTCTATAAACATTTGGGATGATGTTTTAGCTAGTTGGGGTTTCCCATGAAACCTAGGAGATTGAGGTAACTCTCCTATTATGAAAGCACTTTTCTTCATTTTGTAATTCCCACACCCATTTTCTTGGATAAGGACTTTGATTTCAGAGATATCAGGAATGGAAGGTGTCTTTGTCTCAAAAGTGGAAGCCAAAGTAGCTGGGTCTATATATGGGGTTGAAGGGCCTTCATCATTTTTCAGGACTTGAGGGATTTTGTAGTAATTTACTTCCAAATTTTTGAAGAAAAGGGATTAGGATCACCATAGACTATGCCCTCTTGATTTTGATATGAGAATTTGATGCACTAGTGGAAGGTAGATGCAATTTATTGCATCCCATGGATCTACAGACGTCCTAGGAGAATGTTATAAGGAAAATCAAGGTCAAGGACCTGGCATGTGGTTTCCATGATGGCTAGCCCTACTTGAATAGGGAGTTGGATAGTACCCTGAGACACTCTTTCTTGATCATCATAAGCTTTGATTGTCATGCCCTTTCTTTTTTCAATGGAGTTTGAGTCAAAGAATCCAAGATTCTTTACGAGCTTAAGAAAATAGATGTTTAGACTTGTACCCCCATCCACCAAGACCCTTTTTATTTTATTTTTATGAACCAGAACCTCAAGGTGGAGTGCGTGATTATGAGATGGATGAGTGGGAAAGTCCTAATTGAAAAATGTGAGGAGATTTGGGGTGGTAATATTTTTGAACATAGCTTGGAATTGCTCAGCATCAAGATCGATGAAGACAGTAGATGAAGCCAATGTTTCCTTAAGGATCTTTCTATGGGCCGATGAGATATTCAAAAACTCCATGATGGAGATCTAAGAAGGGGTTCTTTTCAGCTAATCGAAGACATTGTAACCAATAGGAATGGATTTCAAATTTGAGGTGGGTTCCCTAGGTGGTTGTGATGATCTAGTAATGGTAACTTTGCCACTGCGTGTGGTGACTCCACAATCAGCTTTGGCTCCCTTTATGCTAATGACAGTGACCCATTTGTCTAAGGATGTGACAACATGATCATACACATGGTTCACATTGTCATACTTTTGTTTTCCATGGTTGTTCCCTTTGTTATGATCTAGCATCAGATTCTTGTATATTTTGAGGTCTTGATTTCTAGCTGGTTGTTCAACATTTATGATCTTGTCGTCGATGAGGTCTTAGATTAAATTTTTTAGCCTCATGAAATGGTTGTTGTGTGGCCCTTGATTTTATAAAAAATATAAACATGGTTTTCATTGTACCATGGTGGTTTCACTTGGGGATCTTAATAATTCTCATAAGTAGGGATTTTAATGAGATTCTCATTTACCAGTTTCTTCATGATGGGTTCGATTGATTCCCCAAGGGTTGTGTAATTTCGCTTGGGGGGATATTTGTTTCGCAAGGGTTGTCCCCCTGGGTTATTCATATTATTAACTTGATTATTAGGTGGTTGTTGTGATACCATGTTAGCTTGGGTGTTGTTTCAATTGTTGTTTTGTGATTGCTAGTATGATTGTGTAATTTGTTTTGGAGCACTAATTATGACCTTGGCATCCACCACACCATCATTAGTGAAATTTTTGTTTCTTTCCCATGTACGAGGCTTATTATTGTAGCTGGTGGTGTTAGTATGTGGTGACAGATCATGCTATACTATATAGCCCATGGTATATTATACACCCTGGCCCCTATCCTTGCCAGGGTCCAGGGTCGGGCCGAGCTCCAGGTAGAGGTTCGGGGGTGGCAGCCCCTAAGGAAAATTTTTCTTCCTACTTTTTCGCGTCATCACTGAAAAAGGAAAAAATCAATGAAAAAAGAAAAATCTGATTTTGTAGAACCCAAAAATCTGGAAGCTTCTAAGATTGTTAAAAAGGGGTTAAGATGGGTATTTCGGTATGATGAAAAACATGATTATTCAAAACATTGTAATAGGTTTTACACTGGATAATAAAAGTATTGGATGGCTACAGTTTGGTGGTTGTAGCCTAGATTGGGTGAACCACGTTAAATTCTTTGTGTTATGATTTATTCTATGTGTGTTTTAGTTTCTCTATTTATTAATTAAACCTGCATTTAATTGATAGATATATGCTATCTCTAACCCTAACAAGTGGTATCAAAGAGGGTTGTATTTCGATTACCATCTGTAGGAAGGTCTCACGGCTGAGTGGGAGTCTCACAATTGAGTGGGAGCAATGGCAGATGAGGATAAGAAGGTTGAGAAGTTTAACAGGTAGAGCTATCAGTTATGGAAGATGGAGATGGAGGACTATCTCTATCAGAAGGATTTATGGCAGCCATTGGAAGGAAAAACCAAGAAACCTACAACAATGTCAGATGAGGACTGGGAGATCTTGGATAGAAAGGCTCTTGGCAGTATTCGTCTATGCCTAGCACAATTAGTGGCATTCAATATTACAATAGCAAAGACAACTCAAGAGTTGATAAAAACCCTAGCGAAGTTATATGGAAAGCCTTTGCACTTCGAATAAGGTATTTCTTATGAAACATTTATTTAATATGAAAATGGTAGAATGTGGGTCAGTTACTGATCATTTGAATGAGTTTAATACGGTCACCAGTCAATTAACTTCTATAAAAGTAAACTTTGATGAAGAAGTTAGGGCTCTTTTGATTCTGTGTTCTTTGCTTGAAAGCTAAAATGGCTTGGTAATGGCTGTTAGCAATTATGTTTCTGGTTCAAATACATTGAAATTTGATGATGTGGTTGGTGTTATTTTGAGCGAGGAAATTTGTAGGAAAAGCTCAGGTGGAACATCCACATCAGACAGTGTTTTGAATGCAAAAAGTAGGGGCAGAACAAAGGAGAGAGGAAATGATTCCAAAAATCATGGGAAGTCACGAGGAAAATCAAAGGACAGAAGGTCCCAATCTAGAAACAAGAAGGATTGCTGGTACTATGGTAAGCCGGGTAATTTAAAGAAAGATTGCTGGTCTTAGAAAAATAAAGAAGGAGGCATAAAGGAAGGAAGTAAAGAGGAAAATGTGGTAAGTAATAAATCTGATGAGGATGCTTTGATTCTTTCCCTTGATAATGCTGATGATTTTTGGGTGTTAGATTCAGGGGCTTCATTTCATGCTACCCCCCATAGAAGTTATTTTCTTGATTATGTCCAAGGGGATTTTGGGCTGGTTTATTTAGGAGATAATGAACCCTGTCAAATTGTTGGAAAGGGAAGAATCAAGATTAAGTTTCAGAATGGGAATCATTGGCTACTACGTGAGGTAAGGAATGTTCCAAAGTTAAGTAGAAATTTAATTTCAGCAGGGCAACTAGATGATGAAGGTTGTGTTGTTACTTTTAGTGATAAAAATTGGAGGGTCACAAAGGGTGCCTTAGTGGTAGCAAAAGGTGTGAAATTAGGCACCTTATATCTTTGTACAGGTCATACTATTCCTTCTACTTTAATTGTTACAGAAAAAGGTTAATGTTCAAGAATAGTTGTTGTAATTTAGTAGGTGGAAAATCATATAGTTGCTGTGGACTCTGAATCAGCACTGTGGTATAATAGACTTGGGCATATGAGTGCAAAAGGTATGAAAGTACTTCATTCAAATAATGTTTTACTAGGTCTAAAATGTGTTAATATGGATTTTTGTGAAAGTTGTGTATATGGAAAACAAAAGAGAGTAAGTTTTCTCAAGGATGGGAAGTAAAAGAAAGATGAGAAATTGGAGCTTGTGCATACGGATGTATGGGGACTAGCTTAGGTATCTTCTCTCAGTGGCTCTCCATATTATGTTACATTCATTGATGATGCAACTAGGAAGGTATGGATTTATTTCCTTAGGTAGAAATTTGATGTTTTTGAAACTTTAAAAAAATGGAGAAGCTTGGTTGAGAATGAGACGGATAAAAAGATAAAATGTCTTAGATCTGATAATGGTGGTGAGTATTGCAGTAAAGAGTTTAAAGATTATTGTTCCTCTAATGGTATTCGTAGGCAGAAAATGATTCCAAGGACTCCACAGGAAAATGGAGTGGCTAAGCACATGAATAGAACATTAATGGAGCATGCACAGACTATGAGATTGCATGCTGGGCTACCTTTAAAAATGTGGGCAGAGACTATAAACACTGTTGTTTATTTTATTAATAGAGGTCCCTCTAATCCTTTGGGTTGTGGTATTCCAGAGGAAGCATGGAAAGGTAAGAAGGTGAGTTATTCTTTTCTCAAAACCTTCAGTTGTGAAGCATTTGCACATGTAGATTCTGAAAATAGAACCAATCTTGATGAAAAATCAAAGAAATGTGTATTTGTTGGATATGGAATTGATGAATTTGGTTATAGGCTTTGGGATTTTGAAAATAAAAAAAATGTGAGAAGCAGGTATGTCATATTCAATGAGAAAGTGTTGTACAAAGATCTATTGCTGCAATAGGAGAAGAAAGAAAATGATTATGTAGTGTTGGATGATATTCCAAACAATGATGTTTCAATGGTTCCTCATGTTGGGAAACAACAGCAACAACAAATACCATAAACTCTTGTTAGATGCTCTTCAAGGATAAGTAGACCTCCAGAAAGATTCTCTCCCTCTTTGTATACTATTTTGTTAACTGATGCTGGTGAACCAAAATATTATGATGAAGCTATGCAGGTGGATACCAAGGTTTAGTGGGAGCATGGAATGGAAGAAGAAATGGACTCCTTGCTAAAAAACCAGACTTGGAAATTATGCAAGTTGCCTATAGGTAAAAAGGTTTTACCAAACAAATGGATTTATAGGCTGAAAGAGGAGGATGGAGGTTAGAAATGATTTAAAGCCAGATAAGTTGTAAAAAGATTTACATAGAAAAAGGGTATTTATTTTGATGAGATTTTTTCTCCTGTTGTTAAAATGACTTCTATTCTTATTGTTTTAAGTATTGTGGCTGCTGAAGATTTGCATTTAGAACAGCTTGATGTTAAAACAACCTTTCTCCATGGTGATTTGGAATAGGAAATATATATGGACCAGCCACAAGGATTTGAGGTCAAAGGTAAGGAGAAACTAGTGTGCAGATTGAAGAAAAGTTTATATGGATTGAAGCAAGCACCTCGGCAATGGTACTTAAAATTTGATAGTTTTATGGCTGAACAAGGCTATAGTCGGTGTAATTCTGACCATTGTGTTTATTTTAAGAGGTTGGATAATGATAGCTACATTATTTTCAGTTTATGTTGATGCGATGCTTGACAGGTCCGGCATGGGATTACGTGAGCTCAACACTTTAGCAAACTATGAAGAATTTTTTAAGCAAACAAATCCTTGTGTATGAAAATTTGTAGAGATAGGAAAAACAAAAATTGTTTTTATCTCAGGCTAATTATGTTGAAAAGGTGTTGCAGAGATTTCATATAGAGAATGCAAAAGCTGTCAACACACCTTTACCTAGTCATGTCAAATTGACTAAGGATATGTGTCCAAAGACACAAGAGGAGGAAGAAAAAATGTCCAAGGTACCATATGCTTCAGCTGTAGGTAGTTTGATGTATGCCATGGTATGCACAAGACCAAATATTGCACATGCTGTAGGAGTTGTTAGTAGGTATTTGAGTCATCCCAGAGTTGAGCATTGGAATGCAGTAAAATAGATTCTCAGGTATTTGAGAGGTGCATCCAATAATTTTTTATGTTTTGGGGGCTCTAATACTGATTTCAAAGGATATGTTGACTTAGATTTGGCAAGGGATATAGATACTAGGTGGAGTACCACAGGTTATGTATTTACAGTTGGTGGGACAGTAGTGAGTTGGATTTCTCGATTGCAGAAGGTGGTTGCTTTATCCACCATAGAGGCAGAGTATGTTGCTGCAATAGAGGTGGCAAAGGAGATGATATGGCTGCAACTTTTCATGGATGAGTTGGGAAAACAACAAGATAGAAATTACTTGTTTACAGATAGCCAAAGTGCTATACATCTTGCAAAGAATTCTGCTTTGCATTCTAAAACAAAACACATCTAGTTGAGATATCATTTTATTCGGCCAGTGTTGGAGGATGGACATGTTAAGCTAGACAAGATACATATAGATGTCAATCCAGTGGATATGTTTATGAAGGTGGTGACAAGGGAGAAGCTGAGCTCCTCTTCAGCTTCAGTTGGTCTTCAAGGTTGAATTCAAGTATAACAAAGCAACAGGGTCCAAGGTAGTTATTTCCAGTGGGAGCTATAATTGCAGCATCGTCTAGGATCAGTCTCCAAGTGGGAGATTATTGGTATGTGGTGACTGATCATGCTATATTGTATAACCCATGGTATACTGTACACCTTGGCCCCTATCCTTGCTGGGGTCTGGGGCCAGGCCGAGCCCTGGGCAGGGGTTCGGGGGTGGCAGCTCCCGAGGAAAATTTTTCTTCCTACTTTTTCGCGTCATCACCGAAAAAGGGAAAAATTAATGAAAAAAGAAAACTCTGATTTTGTAGAACCCAAAAATCTGGAAGCTTCTAAGCTTGTTAGAAAGGGGTTCGGATGGGTATTTCAGTATGATGAAAAACACAATTATTCAAAAGATTGTAATAGGTTTTACAGTGGATAATAAAATTATTGGATGGCTGTAGTTTGGTGGATGTAGCCCAGATTGGGTGAACCACATTAAATTATTTTTGTTATGATTTATTTTGTGTGTGTTTTAGTTTCTTTGTTTATTAATTAAATCTACATTTAATTGTTAGATATCTACCATCTCTAACCCTAACAGGTGGAAGGGAATTTGTCTTGATGTTCTGGATATATGGGTGTCCCCCCTTGTGCAATAAGGGCTCGTTTGATGTTGAGCACCTTGGGGATCAACTAGTCATAGGTGGTGATGCATTTCATTTTTAGATGGAATGCCAAGGTTTTCTCAAGATTGGAAATGATGGTGCAAACTTGTTGCTCCTCTGGCATGGCCCACTTGCACTTGTTATCCTTGGATCACCATCGTTGGAAGAAGGAAGCAAATGTTTCCCCTTTACCTTGTTTGAGTGTAAATAGTTCCTCTAGACTAACATCCATGCCAATGTTGAAAGCATAGTTCTTTATGAATGTGTCTACAATTTCTTGAAACTTTTTGATGCTAGGAGGAAGGTGAGAGAACCACTCCATGGTAGGACCAGCCAAACTTTGAGGGAATAGTTGCATTAGATATGTATCATCATATGTGACCTCCATGCAATGTACCTAGAATTCCCTGATGTGCTCTTCAGGGTTACCATGCCCACGATATTTTTCAAATCTAGGGATTTCAAACCCCTTTGGGAATGGTACCATTGCAAGGTTCCTGTCAAATGCATGGGGACACAAGTTGTTTGGTGTCTGTTGTTTTCCCTAATTGGAGATCAAGCACTTGTTGTGAGAGAAATTTGATTTGTGTTGTCATGTCATCTTGTGGATTAGGAGGTGGAGTGAAGGTGTTTTGAAGTGGTCGAGGTGTTTGAGTGATGGGTGGAATGTTGGGTATGTTGGTGGGAGTTTTTTGCAAGCTTTACTACATAATCAAGGCTTCTGATATGCCTACATTTTCTATTGTGCCAATAACGCTTGTTGTTGGTCTCATTTTTGTTGTGCCAACAATGCTTGTTGTTGGCCTTGCTATTGTTGTGACAATAATGCTTGTTGTTTGGCTAGTAATTGGGTGGCTTCTTGTTGTGCTTGGTATTGTTGCAAGGCTTGTTGATATGCTTGTTGCTAGGCTACTTGTAGTTGTCCCTGGTATTGAGATTGTGCTTGCACTTGTTGTTCTTGATATTGGGCTTGTGCTTATTGGGCTCCTTGTATAGCCTGGGAAGCCTATGTAGCTTGTGTGGCTTGAGCGACTTGTGTGGCTTGAGTTGCTTGCGCAGCTTGGGTGGCTTGTTGTTGTTGCAAAAAAACTTGAGCTTGGGTAGCCTAGTACACTTGTTGTGCAACTAATTGCACTTGTGCTTGTTGGGTAGCTATTTGTGCAGCTTGTTGATTTTGAATTTGTTGAAGTGCTTTTTGATAGGCAACTTGTTGAGCTTCTTGCATCATGATACTATATTGGTTGGCCACATTTGATCTTGGTGGCAGTGGTGGTGGAAGATTTGGAATGTTTTTTGCTGTTGTGATGAGAGGTACCATTGTATTGATGATAGGGATTTTGTAGTGGATGGTGTGATTGATATGCTTGGTCATTGGGAGACCATGTTTTGAGATATTTTGGGGGTGGTAGATGATGTGTTGATTTATTGCATTTCTTGGATGGTTGCCACTTGTTGCAATATTGATGGCAAGATGGGAGGATTTGATATGATGTTTTGATTTTGTTGATTGATGGTTGGTAAAGGGGGAAGGCCTAAACCAAGAGGGGTTTTGGATGTTAATGGAAAAGGTGGAAGAGGTAGAAAAATGAGTGGTGTATCCCCTTGGGAAAATGATGATAATGATGAAGGATACAAGATCCGCCTTGGTCCAAATAACCCACTTTCTCCTTGTGAGCTCATAGGGAGAGAGGTTTGTGTGTTGAGAGGATAGGTCGATGTAGCACTGAAAGAGGATGCATCGTTGGGGTCACAAAAGATGAGTGGAATGTATGGGTGTAACAAATTTTGAGGAACAAACTGACCCAAGATAGTGTTGGCATCCAAATATTGGTTGTTAACAAGAGGATGTGTTTGAAGAGGGTGTACTAATGAGCTCCCCTTGTTGAAAATTGGTTGAGTTGGAGCAATGGATGATATGATTTGGGGGATGGATTGAGTGATGCTTTAAAATGGAGGTGTGGATGATATTGTGGGCATGATCCAAAGAGGTTTATCCATAAGACTTCTCACATCATAGTCAGAAGGGATTTTAGCCCCTTCTTTTGCCAATTTTAGCATGTATTGGGAGGGATTGAGCCTCATCATGGTATTGACAATTATGCGAGTTTTGGGATTTTGAACCATTTCAATGATTTAATCTTGTATCATCCCTAAGACATTATTGGTGACATCTTCCACTTGACCTTCCTCTTGAGGATTTTGTGATGAGAAAGGAATATTAGTTAGGGGATTGTTTGATCCAATGGGATTTATTTCGAGAGTAGTTTGGCTCAAGTCACTTGAAGTTGATGTTTATTTTCTTGGTTTCCATGTTCTTCTTGTGTTGCGATCTAGTTTGAACCATAAAATAGGGATCTATTTTCAAGAATGTAAGAGATGAACCTATAAATCTTTAGATTGATCTAACTTTAGGCACAAAAGAGAAAATCTAGGATGATTAAGGATTAAATTGTGATGATGAGATAAATGAAAGATGGATGGTGTGACTTATTGAACTCTTGAGAAATCTTGAAGGAGATGATAGACTTTGGGACTTTGGATTTTGATTTGATTTGATTTGGCTTGATTTGATTTGGATAGTGAACTCATAAACTATAAGAGGTTGGATGTTGTCCTAGGGTAAACTTGTACACAAGATGCTAATTTGACTAGGTGTGTAAAGAAGGATTCATCTTGACACACCTAACAAAACAAGATGATTTCGATTTGATTTTATTTTATATTTTGAATAATGAACTTATAAACCCCAAGATGTTGGATGTTATTAAGGGATAGACTTGTTCACAAGGATTTGATAATTTGACTAAATATGTGGAGAAGGATGCATCTACACACATCTAATCAAACAAGATGATTTGGATTTGATCTAGAGGATTTTCCAAAAGCCTAGCACTTATTATTTTTTCAAGATTTCCAAGAGTTTTTGGTGAGATGATTTTTGGATTTGATGTTTGAGGATGGATGAAAGTGATTGGTTTTGATACTAAGATGAACCTAAAGGGTATGTGCAGGATCATGATGGGCCAAAAAGTGGCAATATGATGGGTATGTGGCTGACGACTTTTTTTTACCCAAAATTGATGAAATGAAAAGGGTTTTTAAAGGAGATTCTCAGCTTTCCACCAATATAAATTATGCTTTACTTTGAATTTAATAAGTAATTATTATTCATTTTCTATTCAAATCACGACTAAAGTCTTGATTGAAAGACTGATTGAAAAGCATCTATCGCTTTCAAACGGTATCATAGTCTATGATTCACATACTATATGATTAAAAAAAGAAAAAATGAATTTCATGAAGTTTTGACCAAGTTAAGGTGGTCAAACATACAAGTTTTTTATATTTTTTAAAAGTTCTAATTAAAAATTTATAATTAATTATTTACTTGGAAAACAATTACAAAAAAATATGCATCACATTGGGACATGATTCCTCTACTTATATATAAAATCTTATAAAATTTATTATCATTTTATTGTGGTTAGGGTGGTTAGACAAACACCTACTTCTTATTTTTTCCCTGAAATTTAAGTACTGCATTGAAATTTCAAATTTTCACCAAATAGAATTTTTTTTGTTTAAACAAACCTAGTAGTTTAGAAACTACATTCAATTTTCTACACATTCTATTCTTACATATTTTTTAAATAATATAGATAACTTATTCAATTTTTTACGTCAAGTTGCCTAACTCTGATTTTTCTAATTTTTTTCCACTTAAGGGCCTATTGTTTCCATGATGATCCTGCACATAACCTAAAAAGAATCTTGTTTACAAGACCTCAGTGTTGAAGAACATGCAATATTTCCTATGTTAGATACTCAAACCTTTCAAAGAGACTTTGATTTTGATAATAGTAAAATGAATACAAATTTGGATTGTTTTTTATGCACGTTTGTAAAAGTTGAAGGTCAACCTTTCTCTAAACTTGTAAAGCATAGAAAAATGTTTCTTGCGAGCTTTTTGACTGAGACCTTTAGACTTTGGTTTCTGGATTTTAATTTCTTTGGAAATCATTGGAAGAGCACATGTGTGGGGTTCAATTGTTTCTTAGATTTTCTTAATGAATTCCTTTTTCCACAAACACTCTCTTGATTATATTTTCAAACTAGATTTCTAATGTCCTAACTTCTTCTCATCCCACAAAGTGCATTATGTGGAAATCAACGAAATCAAGGCAAAATTTCCCTAATATTGACTTTAGTAAGAGAAAATTGAGATGTAAATTCAAATACTTAGAATCTTCTAAGGATATAATCCCTAGGGAAAGCAATAGCACTTAAATTGTGTCAAACGTATTTGCTCCTCCTAAAGGGTTTGAAATTTGATGTTCATGTTGAATGTTTGTTTTCCAATGTTTTAGATCCAAACAAAGCGTTCTGATTCCAAAATGATGCACAATCTTAGGATACAATGAGATAATATTTGTTGAGTTCCCACTTGGATAAATCCAACTATGCCTACTCTTAGCAGATGATTAGATGCTTGAACACACTAGCTCCCCTCCATGAGACACACTTCTTGGGTCAGCCAAGCATTAGTACCCATGAAAGTCCCATGGTATACTTCTCATCTCTACTAAGAGCCATAAAAATGTGGGACGACTTTAGAACAAGCGTTCTTACACCAAAAAATAGATAAGGATTTGGTCTTCTAAATAAAAGGTTCTAGTATAGGAATTTCATTCATGGGGGATCATCCATATGACAAGAGACCATTGTTTCCCTTCTTTTCAAAACAATCCTCATGATACTTGAACGTTCCTCAAGTACTTACACTTATATACCAGGTGGAAGTTGCTTGGATTTAGCGTGTTCCTAGTTGGGTCATTCCCTGGGGTGATTAATTTTTCCCACTAGGTAGGCCCTCTAAGGATAAAGAAAAGTGAGCAAGCACATCCGTAGTTTGATCAATCTTCATTTAGAAACAAAGAGAGAAAACACATGATATACTCCACTCACACTAGCAAGATTTTGTTCAATTTTAAGAATCCAAATTGAAGTGTGGAGGGAATATTTTATGCAACTTAATATCACCAAAAGACTTTTGATTCTAAAGATCACTATGAGGCGCGAGAGAAGCGCATATGCCTTTTAAATGATATTACTTTGAATAAGAGATTACAAAACATAAAAGACACATGTTCATATTAACCTTCAAAGCAAGAATGGATTCTTTTTAAGCAATGAAATTTGAGTGTGAAAGTTGTTTGTTCAATTTTAGACCAAATCAAAAAGTTAGTTAGTGTCTAAGTTCAATTTTAACCAACTTGAAGAGATTATATCAATGGTTAATTTTAAACCCCAAAACTGACGTGAGTTGGCCTAAAATTGAAAATTAAAGCAGAAAATGGAAGCCCTAAGCATTTAAAAATGCTTTGTCAATTTCAAGTTTGATTCTTAATTTCCTTCAACTCCAATCTACTTTCCTTTGCTCGATTCCAATGCTCACTTCCAATGTCAACCTTATCCTTTTTCCTATAAACATCACAAAGACATGACAAATAAGATTTATTTCAAGGAATCAATAATAACTTATCATAATGATACAATTTTAAACATAATTAATTTGTTAAAACAAAAAAAAAATCCTGAGACAAATGTTTGAAAGATAAAAAAAATTAATTTAATAGTTAAAACAAAAATAGTTTGTTAAAAATTTTCCTCCTAAACCCACTTTCAGCCTGCAAGTATATCCAAATCAGATTTAAGTCTGTTTTATGATTTGTTACTAAACTCAAAGAAAACAAATTGCTCTCCCCATAAATGTTGCTTCTGCTTGTCACATAACAAAATCTTCTGAGCTAGACATATATTTTGAAACAAACACAATCTTACCCGAAAAGATCCTATCTTCAACAAGTATCGAATCCTATTCGAGTCTCTACCACAAAAAATTAAAGGGGATGGATCCCATGTATTGCCATTAATTCTCAAAAATCATTTCTACAATTATCAAATCTGCTCTATGGTATCTTGTTGAAATTTTCAACATTGCTTGGTGAGAATTCAATGAGGATGGGTGGCTTTGACACCTCATTAATGTGATTCAAAAAAATAAAATCCCAACATAGTGTCAGCAAATAAATGACAAAACCCGCGCTTAAATAGATAATGTTAGAGTATTAAAGAACTAGATTTCATATCTTGATCTATAAAGGTTTTTAGAAACTTTCAAGCTAATGTAATTTTCAAGCATGAAGTCACGCCCCTAATTTTATTCAAAAAAACTTTCAAATTAAAATGCAATTGGCATGTGCAAAGCCAAATTCAAAAAGATTTTAGAAAGGGGTAAAAACTATTTTTAAGAAAATGCATTTGGCAGGTGTAAAACAAAATAAAGGGCTACACACAAAATGGGCTCATTCAAAACGCTTTAGAAAATTTCAAGCAAATGCATTTAGTCGGCATACAAAACAACGAATAAATGATTTTTAAACTATTGTAACCAAGAGGTGTAAAGGTCGCACCCCAATGCCACTTAAAAAAAAAATTCAAAGTAACACAATTGGCAGGTGTAAAGCCAACGACCATAATGATATTTAAAAAACCTTCAAACTAATGTAAATGGCAGGGGTAGAGTTGCACCCAATAACCTTTAACCAACATCCTCTCTAAAGAAAAACACAACTAAGTTATGTGGATTTGTTGATGATTAATGCAACCAATGTTCATTCAAAATTAACTTCTATCCAGAGAGAAAAAGTGGCAATTAGAACTTGAATGATCCTATTCAACCCATAATGTAAGAATGGTAACTGTCAACTATTCACTATGATGAATCTTAAGTGAAACTTTATTTAATGCACAAAGTCATATTAGATCAAACTATAGTAAGTTATATGAAGACTAACATGTTATATTCAAATCTACGAATGTGTAAAGTGCACATTAATCTCAGTCGTTCCTTTCCTATGAAGCATATGACATTCAAATATTCCTTTTACACTAGTAACCTTGAAGGATACGATGCTAAAATAATTAGTGAATAAAAAGTGCAGATGCTTGAAGGATATGCCATTCAAACATTTCTATGAAGTTGCAGGTAAATTCTTTGAAAGATTGGGACCACTGTGTGGATCCTTGTCAATGGATTGAACATTAAAACTATTGAAGATACCATAGGAGGTACCATTAAAAAGATCGAAGACAAGATAGAGAGCTTGTTTTTTTCTAAATCAAAATTTCCCCCTCAAACAAAGGTACAGAGAGAAGAATGTTATCATTGACAAACCACAAAAAAAGTAAAGAACCGTAAATTGGTTTTAAGACAAACAATATATATATCATGAAATCATAGCTATTGATAAAAAAATGTAGGTGAAAATAACACTGTCAAAATACAACTACAATAAATATAAAAAAACCAAGCAAATGAAGCCAAGATATTAGTGTATGCCCTCCTAGCACCAGATGTAGATGCTAAAATCTGCAAATGCTATAACTTAATCACACATTAGTATGGCTAGTTATTTAAAACAAAGCAAATATAACACATCTATGAAATAATCCAACATGCTTCATAATGAAAACCAAACAACAAAAAATGAAAGACACCAATGCAAACATGTAACAAAGCATGTTCATACCTATTCCATAGTGGATTGGTGCTACTTTGATATGGAAAATAGCCTTTTCCCAACCCTTGATAAGCTAAATGATGAGAATGCCTTGAAAATGCTATGAATTCAATTGACAATAATGAACTTGTGCATAAGATTGTGGATCCCAAATCAATAGAGAGATTCTCTATTTATAGGAAAGAATGATGGAAAAATGAGAAGAATGGAAGAATGTGGGACAAAAGACAAACCACTGGAAAGATTCCACTTGTCAACATGTCAATGGAGGAAGGAATGAGCACATTTTGGTCATTGTGCCGATAAATCATGTTAGGTGGAAATTTGAAATTTTAAAAGTTGGCTTGTTGAGGAAGAAAAAAGTGTCTTAAATGACAAGTTGGAGACATGTACGAGACAATGTAAGAGGAGTTAATGCCATGCTAGAGGACAAGTCCCTTTTGTGGGGAGATTTTAAATTTGAATCATATTCCATAAAGATTCCATTTTGAATGAAAATAGAAGAAATAATAAATCAAATAAATTGATTTATTGTGTAAGTTGGAAAAGCTAGAGGATTAGAGGATTAGATTTAGAGTTAATTAGGATTTAATTAACTTTATATAGAGATTAGTTGACATGACATTTGATTTAGATTTTTGGATTTATTTAAATCAAATGGGAGGACATTGATGCATTAGTAATTTAATTAAATAAAGATTGATTTAGTTAATTAAAAGGATGATTTTAGATTTACATCAAATAAAGGTTAATTTATTCAATTTAAAGGAGATGAACTTAGGATTCAATTAAATAAAATGATTTATTTAATCAAAAGGGAAACATTAGAACTTGATTAAATAAAATTGATTATTTAATAAAAGAGGAAACATTAGAACTTAATTAAATAAAAATGAATTATTTAATCAAAGAAGAAACATTAGAACTTGATGAAATAAAATTTATTTATTTAATCAAAGAGGAATTGTTATGAATTAATTAAATAACAATTATTCAATTAATTGGTTAGTAAATGATGAAGGAGGAAATGGAGTTAGTTAATCAATATCGATTGTATAATTTCTATCAGACTAATTTACATGTCTACACTAGGACCAAATTTTTCCCAATGAAATAATTTGTGAATTAAATTATGATTGTCGGGATAGATCTTTAGGAGATGTCAAATTAAGGCCAAAATTTGAATCAAAAGGGGGTTAATAACTCCAATTAACCACAATTTATTAAGACCACCTAGATAAGTGTGAAAGTGCTTTAAAACACTTTACAACACTTAAAAAAGGTACACATTATGTACATTTTATTGAAAAGGGGCCCATCAGGCTCAATTAAGCAAATGCATCCTAGAAAAGTGTGAAAGTGTGTTACAACACTTTACAACACCTTTGCAATGGATCAGTTAAGGAATTTTTAGTTAAATAAAGGTCCTAGAATAGTGTGAATGTGTACAACACATTGCAACACCACTTCAAGACACTATTAGTTCAGTTTTAATGCCAATTATCAAACCAAGCAAGGAAAAAGCTTAATTTTTCTGTTACTACATTTTTCGCTCACTTTACTGAGAGGATGACCCCATGTCACTCAAACTAAAGTAGACATCCAAGACACTTAAGTATGCAACAATAACAAATATATATGATCATACCATGTAAAGGCCAATAAAAATAATAAAAAGCAAAGGATCAAGCACAATTGTTTCAATGCGATGTGAGATAGTGGTTGTTTTCCATAACATACAAATCTCATTCTGGGGTAGTGTAAACTTAGTTTGTCCACTAGGTGAGTTGTCTCAAAATATGTATGCTAACTTTGGGTTAGTGGAACCTTAGTCTATCCACTAGGTGAGTTATCCCAATGAGGTTGCAAATGAGAGAATCATATTAGCCTCTCATACCATACTGAAGTTATCCTCTTGAAAACTTTAATAAGGAACCATAATGAAAATGATTTTTAATGTCATGTAGAAATTTTGTTAAAGGGTATTTTTCTTTGTTCATGTAACGGTCTTCCTCTTAGGGAGCATTGTGCCTAACTTCTCCAAGAGAGGACAAGCCAAAAGTGTCAAATCATTGCCCATGAAATGCTTCGTTCACATCATGCCATGATAGTAGATCATACACTCTTGCATGACATCAAACCTAATGACACCACTAAGAAGAGGACACATCACAAGAAAAAAGTAAAATCATGCCACGAAACTTTACAAAAAGAATGTCATCAATGTATGCCCCCACTTTAAAGAAGTTTCTACACCATTACTATGAGCAATTACTTTAAAGTAGGGTATGTGCATGATCATCATGAAAAAAATAGGCCCTTAAGTGGCAAAAAATTTAGAAAAATCATAGTTAGGAAACTTAATGTAGAAATTTGAGTAAGTTATCTATATTATTTCAAAAATATGTAAGATTAGAATCTGTAGAAAATTGAATTTAGTTTCTAAAATACTAGGTTTATTTATTTATTTTAAATCTATTTGGCAAAAAATTGAAATTTCAATGCAATAGTACTTAAATTTCAAGGAAAAAATAAGTAGGTGCCTATCTGACCACCCTAACCACAATAAAATGATAATTATTTTTTATAATATTTTAGACATAAGTAGAGGACTCATGTCTGGATGTGATGCATATTTTTTTATAATTTTTTTCCAAGTAAATAATTAATTATGACTTTTTTATTACAACTTAAAAAAAATATAAAAACTAGTATGTGTGACCAACTTAACTTGGTCAAAACTTCATGCAATTCAATTTTTCTTTTTTTAATCCTATAGTATACAAAGCATAGAATGTGATGCATGTTTTGGATTCCAAAAATGTGATACTATTTGAAATCTATAGATGTTTTTCAATCAACCTATCAATCAAAACTTTAGTCGTAATTCAAATAGGAAATGAATAATAATTATTTATTAAATTCAAAGTAAAGCATGATTTATATTTGTGGAAAACTAAGAATCTCCTTTAAAAATCCTTTTCATTTCACCAATTTTGGTTAAAAAAAATTCATCAGCCACATACCCTACAAATACCCATCATATCGTCACTTTTTAGCTCATCATGATCATGCACATACCCAATAGCCAAAATTTTTGTCCTAAGACATGAGAGCTTTCCTCAGAAAACCCTATTCCAAGTCATATGTTTATGAAGCAAGATGCATCATGAAATAGAAAGAAAGGGTCACCCCCACAAATACATAAGGTATCTATGGATTTGGGGTCAATATGTTTGTGCTAGAATGTTGTCATAGAGCATGGAATTGACATCATTCCCCAAGTAGTAATAGAACTAGAAGAATGACACAAAAAAAGAAAAAAGAAAAGAAAATATTTTTGGGTCAACATGGAAGATACATGAATATCTTGATGCCTTGCATCATCCCAAAATGAAAACACAAGACAAATGAAAAAGATAAAGAAAAATATTTTGGGTCAAAATTTAAGAGACCTAAATGTCTCGACGCCTTGTGTCATCATGAAAAGGAAAACATAAGACAAATGAAAAAGAGAAAGAAATTTTTTTTGGGTCAACATGGAAGAGACATAAATGTCTCGATGCCTTGCATCATCCCCAAAATGAAAACACAAGAGAAATGAAAACTGATTAGGGCATAGAGAAGAATTCACAAAAGAAAGAGGAACATCAAATGAAACATCATGGGGGATCACATTATGCACATGCAATCACATAAATAAAAATGAAAAATCAAAAGACTAGTAGGGCATAGGCAATTCAACCTAAAGTAGGTCATCCACCTCCCAATCTCGATCGGTATAAAAGGAAGGCGAGAAACTAGACAAAGGAATAACATCAAGTGATGAACTAGGACACACACCAAGTTTAACACTCTGTTTAGGAGATTTTTCATTTAATCTCATGGAAGAAGAAAGCAATGTATTCAACTCATCATACACTTGTTCATAAATATTTGTAATGTCAATGTCATCATCTAAGTTAATCACATCAGGAGGTTGAATAAAAATTTCCATCCAATTTTCTTGTTTATGTTGTGGTGAGGATTGAGAGTCATCAATTGCTTTGGGTAGGTTTGGGTTTTTATTTTCTATGTTATTGTTGTTTTCTTGAGTTTGAAATTTATGGGAAATAGCACGACATCTATGTCTATGCTCTCTAGCACTTCAATTTCTTTTCAACTTATTGCCAATTTTTTTCTATGTAAGAGTGGTTTTTTCTATCATAGGTTCCTTCTCTTCCTTGGGAGGACTAGAAGAAACAGCAGGAGGTCTCTCAACCGCTTTCTCTTTGGATTTGTAAACTTATTTGAATCTAGCAGGGACAATGGTATTGCTTGTATTATCTCGTGGTCTCTTGTGGGAAATTACAGAAGGTTGTTCTATAAATTGTTCTTGTGTGTTCGGATATGTTTTTGGTTCAATCATTATCTCATCAAGGATGGTTGATTTTGTCATAAGTTGAGGCATGTTTCAAAGGGATAGTTCTACTATTTTATTTTCCTTAATTTTTTGATATGATTGAAAAAAAATCTTCACGAGGCTTGATAGGTTCCATAGGCTCGGGCCAAAATTAATCTAGTGAAAAATTCCCTTTTGTTGAGGAAGGATGGAATCCGCTATGATGCACAATGAAGATCTCATTTCCAAACGGAAAATTTAGGCATTTGTGCACAACCAAAGGGATGACATTCATGGAGTGAAGCCATGGATAGTCTAGCTTCACACGAAATTGGTCTGATTGTGGGATGATGGAGAATGAGATTGTTAATGTTTTCATTCCCACTTTTAAAGGGAGATCTATTGAGAATATCATAGGGCAAGAAAATATGTTATGTGTCTTGATCCATGCTTTCAGGTTATCATATGTTTCTTGATATAGCTCATGCACATATAAGAATTATTTTATGATCAAATTCTCTCCACATATGGGATCAATCAATATACCATTAGTGGGCTTATTATTAATTCATCCAACTATGTAAAGAGGACCATTAGGTGCACATTTAGGTATGTCATTTTGTGAGAAAGCAATGTCAAGAGGTTGTCTAGTCGATCCCTTAATGAGCTCTAGCTTTGATAAATTCTATCATGTCATTTGTGGGATGTTGTTCAATGGAATTTGTGTTAACATTCATCACATTAGTCTTCGTTTCACTAGATTTGACAAATGAAATATTGTGCGTAGGCATGGTATTTGTAAATATTTACAAATTTTGATTGGGAGGAGCTACAAAATTATTACCTTGATCATTCACACCTCCAATTAGTAAATGATTATAATCAATAAGGTCTTTCACAAGATGTTTAAGATGCTTACAATATTCTATACTATGTCCATTTGTTTGATGGTAATGACAATAAGTATTTTTTTTTAAGTGTTTAGGAAATGGAATAGTAAGGTCACATTCTCTAACAAGCGGTAAGGTAAGCATGTTTTTGTCAATAAGCTGCAACATGATATTGTGAAGGGTATCGGGTAAAGGAGTGGATTTTCTCTCCCTATCACTAAAATGAGTTGTCATTTTTATAGAAGACACTTGATTATTGTTTTGTTGACTTGTCTAAGGAGGATTTAATTGCAAGAATACCTTATTTTGTTTGTTGAATGGTTGATAATTATTTTGAGTTGTGGATTTGGACTTTTCAGGATGAGTAGGGGGATTTTTCACATCATGACTGCCAATCAAGTTTTGATGGCCACAAAGGGTTGTACATAACTATGTGAAGGATAGAAACCTCAACATTTCAAGTTTTCTTTGGAGTTTATCTTGTAAGTTTGCAATGAACATTATTTGAAGGTCAACATTAGGAAGCTTAATGTTCACTTGTGAATAAAGTGTTTGATATCTTCCTATGAAATTGGTCACTTTCTCATCCTCTTTTTGTTTACATGTCATTAGATCAGCAAGGGCCATCTTTGGACATATGTTAATATGGAAGTGGTTGTAAATGGAATCAATCATTTCATTTAATAAACCAATTGAATTGTTCAGTATAGATGACAACCACTCTAGAGTAGTGTCCTTCAAGGCTCTAGGGAATAACTTAGCAACAGTTTAACTTCAAAGATGAAATCACTACACAAGGTTGTGAAGGTGGAAACATGGCTTACAGGATCTCCTTTCCCACCCTATTTCTCAAAGTGAGTGACCTCTATACCCTAGGGAATTTTTTCTCTTAATATGTTGAGGGAAAATGGGGTAGACTTGATGTATGGCAAAGGTTAACCATTATTGTTATATTGTAATGTTTCCACTTGTTGTTGAAGGGATGTCATGTTTTGCAAAAGGGAATTAATGAGAGTGTCATTTTGGTTATAAGGTTGAGGGGAATAAGGTGGTGTAGTGTATGTATGCAAAGGGCTAGTGAATTGTAGGTTATTAAAGGTGGATTATTGAGGTATTATTGTGTTTATAGCATTTCCTATGGGAATAGCTATGGAAGTGTATATAGTGCTAGAAGGTATGATTTTTGTGGTTGGTTGAATGGTAGTTGTGGGTTGAAAGGTTTTTGTGGGTTGGAATGTTGTTGTAGGTTGGAAGGTTGTTGTAGGTTTGAATGTTGTTGTAGGTTGTGTACTGGTGTATGTAGTAATGGATATTGGTATTGTCGAGGACTAGATTGGAATTCCACCTTGACTTTGAGTAGACCCCAAAGCTTTAGTGGAAGTGGTAATGGTAGGGAATGTGTTGGTAACGTTAAGGACATTGGTTGTAGGAGGTGAAGTCATGGTTAATGAAGTATGCAAACTATGAGCCATGGAGGGTTGATTCTTAACATTATCAAAAAGAGAGTTAGGAAACCTAAGATCCACAATGAGTGAGATATTGTGGGATGAGGTGAGCCTCAAAAATCATCTTATAATAGTATTTCAAATAGGATGTACCAAGTTCCAAAGATTATGCAAGTATTACAACCCCAGTTTGAAAACCCTAGAATAACAAAGCGAAAATGAAATAACCTAGAATAAAATGCAATTTTTAGAATCTAAGCAATGCAATTTACTGATTACGCAATGCAATAAGCTAAAAATGAAATGTTTTGATGCATTTTAACTTTTAACAATGCACTAAAATGAATCAATTTAAGCTAAATGCAATGAAATTGATGAAACAATAAATCAAGAAATTGAAACAAAAGGATAACAACAACAAACAAAAGCTAAAAATATAGATTTTATTGTTCTAAAAATGTAGATCAGTAGCTAATCGGTACTCATTTGCTAGTAAGGTTGAATGGGTCCTAGTTAAGTGTTTATGAGATTTTTCTATGGATTTTAGAGTGAATTTTGATGCTTTTTTAGTTGCTAGAAGGTTTAGATCAGACCTGGTGAGGGACTAATTCACCAGTAAAATCAAATGGGTCCTAGTTAGGTATTTTTAAACTATTTTTTAATGATTTGTAAGCTCTCAGTGATGTCTTTTAGTTCCAGGAAATAGGTAGGTTTAGCTTCAAATTTTCTAGAAATTCAATGTAAAAATGTAATGAAAAGATGAAATATAAGACCTAATTTGAAGTGCAATTTGTTTTTTGATTTTCAAATGCAATTGAATGAGATCTAAATGCGATGCAAAATGACTAATTTGTTTTTGTAATTTTCAGATTTAAGAAGTGCAAAACAATGCAAATCTGAACCCTATATGATATGCAAGATTTAAATACAAAAGAAGAAACCCTAAATTAGATCTTAATTCAATGCAAATCTAAATGCAATGAATGCAAGATTTAACTTAAAATGTAATGAAAGACTCCAAAAATTAGAAAATTGTAATGTTGCATATGTTGTGTTCACCAATAAATGATGAGGTGAAAAATAGGGTAGACTCAAATGTATGAATAGGAGGATCTACCACTAATTTTTCTATGACCCTAAACACCTAAAATTATGAAAAATAAGATGCCAATAATAATAAAAAAATGCAACCTAATTGTTATAGAACCTATGGGGGATGTTTTTAAAGAATAAAAAGCTATGTATTGGGACATAAGTTGTTTTTGAGTCATGGAGGGCTCATTCGCCTTCAATGGTGAATGGGTCCTTTTAGGGTTTCAGAAAATTGATTTTAGGACCCTGTTCATTGATGCCTACACTCTTGAAATCCCTGTTATCAAGTTTTGGAAGTTTGTATGTAGTTTTTTAGAGCTCTTTCTATGATCTTGCACTTTCAATGACAACTTTTGCAACTTTGCAACTTTGACAATCTTGCTCCAAATCTTGCTCAACTTGATCTTCAACCTATAAATCGACAATCACACACTCAAGGCTAGAAAAACTTGTTGATTTTCTAGTGAATGGGGGTTTACCTTAGTCAAACCCCTTGTAGGTAATTAAACCAAATGATGAAATAAAGGAAATGATGCATGAAACATGAAATATGTAAATGATGTCACCTTGGATTAAGTCTTGCGATGCAAATCTACAAACTATTATGTAGTGGCCATGAAGAATGTAGATCTTGGTTGTGAAATGATGCTTGTAAATGGATCCTCAATGCAAAACTCACAATATTAGCTCAACAACATGCATGAATGCATTAAGGCCTTCAAATGATGATATGACTTTGCATTTCTACAATAAACACTTAAAATCTGCCTTGAAATGCCTTGAAAATTCTTTTGAAGTGATCTATAATGATCTTGTGAACTATTAGGATGCTCACTTGAAAATATTAGATGAAACTATGTGAACTAACCCCTTATTTATACTAAATTAGGAGATTAACCCCTAAATTGAAAGAATTAAGGCCAGTTACACCAGATCTAGGAAGAAATATAATTAAATTCCTACTATAATGAAATTCAAAAAAGGGGGTCTCATTAAGGGAGGACCCATTTGCATCCTTCGATGAAGGGGTCCTGGCTTAGTTTTCCAAGACCTAACCCTAGGGGATTGAAAGAGCATTAAAAACCCATTCCAGATTAGTTGAGAAAGGGGGGTCATGTTAAGGGATGACCCATTCGCCATTAAGGGAGAATGGGTCATGGCTCAACTTACCAAGAAATTTTTTTCCCAATGAAATAATTTGTTAATTAAATTATGATTGTCAGGATAGATCTTTGGGAAGTGTCAAAATTAAGGCCTAAATTATAGTGCCTTTGTGGAGTCCCATAGAGCCCATTTCACTGTGTTGCCTAGGAGTTTTGTTTCCTTCCCAGAGATTCTGGAGGGCTTGGTATGCTCTCCACTCAACAACAAGGGACCTCCTTGTGTGTGAAATAGATAATTTGAGCCCTTACTAGCGATGAAGCCTAGAAAATTCTCCTATGACATTGCATTCAATCTAGATTTCTTGTTCATAGACCTTCCTAGAAGGGGATTGAATTTCAAACGCTTCTTGTCATGAAGGAACTAGTCCAAATTATGGGCAATTTTGTGGCTAAGATCATTTGGTAAGCGTGGGAGGCGATCAATCCTTGGCCTTGCTAGGCCGGATCTTGTTTCCGTGATGGGCTTACACTCAATCAATAGAATGTTTGGTGGTCACCTCTTTTTTCTAGTAATGGTCATATTTTGGCCAAGTCTCCTTCGCTTAAAGCACTAAGATTCCACAAGAAATGCATTCAATCCTTGCAGCATGTGTTTAACATACCCATAATGTGCAATATGGCATAGGAGGATTTTTTGTGTTCTCTACAGATTTCAAAACTAGGAACATGATACTTGTGATGGTTTGGTGAATGCTATTCCTATAGATATGATTCATAAGGTGGGAATTCATAGGTCCAAGCCCTAGTTGAAGGACTATAAGTGGTACCTAGAAACCCTTTTCAAGAATTACAAGCCTAGGCTTGGTTATATGTGGCTTTCACCATATTTTCCAATGATTGACAATCTTAACTAGAGGTAGTTTCTTTAATCCCCTACTCATGTCTAGCGAAAAATATTCTCTTCCACTTGGTCTGCAAGTGTTGAGTTGAAACTCACCCAATTTGCTTGGTGTATTCTTTTCCAAGGCTTTCCTGTGGGGTCTCAGCTTATTCACTAGGACCCTCATTGCCCTTTTTGTGGGAAAGATGAGTCTTTTCATAATCTCTTCTGGTTGTGTACTAGAGCTCAGTAGTTTTGGAATTGGATTCATGACTTCATTCGACCTTTCAAAATAGAACCCTTCTCCTAGCATATGGTTCTACTGGGAGATTCATCCAAAATTATTGTTGAGTATGCCCAACTTTGGCACACTTTTAGGTTGGAAATCCTCTTTAGTATCTGAAAAGAGAGAAATTCCTACATATTTGCTAAAACCTAAATGGAAAAAAATATTTCTTTGTATTCTAAAGCTATTATTTGATCTAATGTGCTCTTGTAGATTCAAGTTCAAGCCAACATGTTTTTGCTTGAGGTGGCTCACCTTCACGTGCTTTTGGACCATTGGGGAAATTCCCTATGCACTGGCTTGAGTGCCCACTTTTCCTAGTTCCTCCTATGGCTAGTTGCCCTCTTGGGGGTGGCAACGGAGTGGCTCTCCTCACCCCCACTCTCAGCCTCCTCTTTAGCATAATTCATGCCTTCCTCAGTGGTCTCGTTCTCCTCCTCCATAGGCTATCTAGGGGTGGCCCTCTAGAGGAGTGGCAGGGAGTAGTGGTGGCGGTTCTGGGTGGCCCTCTAATGATACTCCTACTTTTGGCTCTAGTTGGCCAGACTCTAGTAAAAGCTTTCCACGTCTAGCACTTGTAATCTTGCCCCGACGCGAGGGTAAATAAGATAAAGATAATGGTGTTTATGATGGTTGGGGTCCTCCTCTCGATGTCACTTCATACCTTGCTGATGTATTGGGGAATTTTTTTGATGATATAGATCCTCATGGCTCTGTTGGTATTGCTTTTCCTAGCTAATTTATGTTTGTAATCCTGTATTTCTAGGCTAGGCCCATGTGACTATGTTTTTTTGGTTTTCTCGGTGCTACCCATATGAATCTCAACGTGTGCCTTTCTACCAACCACATTTTTTGTGAATATTTAATTTAATCTTTATTATTAATATAGATTAGTGCCTATTCATGAAAAAAAACACCAAAAAATGGGTTCACCAAAATGTTTAGTGAACAAGATGATGAACCACTATTTTTCTAAGGGATGTTTCACTTAATTATGTGTAAAATAAGATGCAAATAAAAATCATAAATGCTACGTAACTATTATAGAAACTATGGGGAAGTTTTTATAGCATAAAAAGTTGTGTACCTAGCCAAAAAGTTGTTGTTTGTGAGCTACAAAGGACTCATTCGCCTTCAATGGTGAATGGATCCTTTTAGGGTTTCAAAAAAATGATTTCAGACTCTTGTTCCTTGATGTCTACACTCTCAAATTTTCTATTATTAACTTTTGTAAGTCTGTATGTAATACTGTAGCTTTGATTCCTTGATTGTGTACTTTAAATGACAACTTTTAGTACTTTGCAACTTTGACAATCTTGGTCCAAATCTTGCTCTTCAACATGTAAATATGCAATCACACACCCAAGGGCAAAAAAACTTGTTGTTTGTTAGTGAATGGGGGTTTTCCTCAGTCAAACCCCTTGTAGGTAATTAAACCAAATGATGAAATGAAACATGACTATGAAATAATGTAAATAATGTCACCTTGGATGATGTCTTGTAAAAAAAATCCTGCAAACTAACACGCAGTGGCCATGAATAATGTAGATCTTGCATCCTTGAATGTGATATGGAAAAATGCTTATAAAATATATTCAATGCTACACTCACAATATTATCTGAACAACATGAGTGCATGCATCAAACCCTTGACATGATGATATGATCTTGGATTGCTGCAATAAAATCTTGAAATCTACCTTGAAATGCCTTTTGAATGCTCTTGAAATGCTCTAATGCTTGATCACTTGAATTATTTAAGAATTAGAATGAGTTGCTAGATCTTGTTAGCAGAAACAATGTGAATTAACCCCTTATTTATACTAAATTAGGAGATTAACCCTCAAATTCAAAGAATTAAGGATGACATCACATCAAGAAAGAAATATTATTAAAGTCTTGTAAGAATGAAATTCAAAAAGGGGGGTCTCGTTAAGGGAGGACCCGTTTGCTACCTAGGGCGAATGGATCTTGGCTCAATTTACCAGAACCTAACCCCAGGGGATTGAAAGAGGGCTAGAAACCCATTCTGGGTCAAATGAAAAAGGGGGGTCTTGTTAAGGGAGGAACCACTCACCACCTAGGGCGAATGGGTCCTAACACCATTTTCCAGGACCAAAATTTTCCCAATGAAATATTTTATTAATTAAATCATAAGTGTCGAGATAGATCTTCGGGAGGTGTCATAATTAAGTCTTAAATTTGAATTAAAGTGGGGTTAATTACTCCAATTACCCACAATTAATTAATCACCACCTAGATAAATGTGAAAGTGCTTTATAAAACTTTACAACACTTAAGCAAGGTATAAATTTAAATACATTTTATTGAAAGGGGCCCATCAGGCTTAATTAAGCAAATACATCCTAGAAAAGTGTGAAAGTGTGTTACAACACTTTACAACACCCTTGCAAAGCATCAATTAAGCCATGTTTTAGTCAAATAGAGGTGCTAGAATAAGGTGAATGTCTACAAGACATCATTAGTTTAGTTTTAATGTCAATTATCAAACCAAGTGTGAAAAAGGATTACTTTTTTTGACACCACAAGAAATAAAACAAGTGATGTTAAACAAGAAAAAGAAGAACATATTCTCGAAGTTCCAAGTCAAAGTGCACTACCTATAGGAGATACAATTAACATACCAATGGACACATCTAAGGAAGAGAGTGATTAATGTAGGAAATTTCCTTGATGAGGAGGAACAAGAAGACCATGCAGCATTATCACATGAATTTTATGAACATTTTTCTTGGAATTATTCCAATATGTCAAGTATTGATGCTAATAGAGTTATGCACAACATTTTCCTTGTGTAATATGATAAATTTGTAAGAAAAAAGATACATAAGATGAATCCTAAGTAGATTTATTGGTTAAGGTTGAAATTAAAAAACTCCTTAAAGTTGGCTTTATTCATCCTATTGATTATTCACCATGGATCTCAAACATTGTAGTAGTTGCAAAACCTGATAATCATATTAGGATGTGTATGGTCTTTTGTGAATTTAAAAAGCATCTTTAAGAGACAATTTTCCCCTTCCTAATATTGTTATGATGGTGGATTTGACTGTGGGACATGCTTTGTTGTCATTCATGGATGGTTTCTCAAGATATAATCAAATCTTTATCAACCCTCAAGTTCAATACAAGACAACATTGGCTACACCTCAGGTAACATTCTATTGGGTTTTCATGCATTTTAGATTAAAGAATGTGGGTGCAACGTATCAACAAGCTATGCCATTGATATTTTATGATTATATACACAAAATCTTGGAAGATTGTGTTGATGATATTCTATAAAAATCCTTAACTCACCAAGATAAAGATCTTTGAAAGAATACGTAAGTACAACATGTGATTTAATCCAAAAATGTGTCTTTAGTGTGCATAGAGGAAGGATTCAAGCTATCTATTGTTTTGTGGCATATTTGGAAAATTAGACATTACCCTTTACATAAATTCCTAGAAAGAGCCACAATTTAAATGGAATGAGGATTGTAAACAAGCTTTTTAAAGTTTAAAAGAGTACCTCTCTATCCCTCCTATTTTAGAACCTTCCATGTAAGAAAAACCATTTATCCTTTATATAGTAGCATCAACCCATGCTTTAGCAACATTGTTTGCTCAACAAGATGATAATGGTAAAGAACATCTTGTTTATTACATTAGTCGAACTCTAATTGATTATGAAACTTGATACACAATGATAGGAAAATATTATTTGGCTCTTGTGTTTGCTACTAGTAAACTAATACATTACTTATTAAACAAAGAAACTCATGTGGTTACAAAGTTGAATCCTCTAAAACATCTTTTTGCTAAAACTAACTTATCAAGATGTTTCTAAAGCTAAATGAGTTATGTTGTTAAATAAGTTTTATCTTAAATTTGTATCTAAAAATTCAATCAAAGGAAAATCCTTAACTGGAAATTTTGTTGATTCTCCTTCTCCATTAATGTTACCTAATATGGACTCATTCCCTAATGAAAGTATGTTGATTATCAAAAAGGAAACATGTGAATTGTACTTCATGTTGGATGTTGTGGTTGTGTTGCTGGTATGTGGTTGTCATTGATGTCAACACTATTAGCATTGTTGCATTAGAAGCTGTATATGTCGAGGATATTGAGAAAATTGTAATAAGAAGTGCTACAAGTTGTTAGTGGTGAAGTAAAGTTATTTCTATCAGCATGATCAATACGTTGTTGTTATGAGGTTGTGGACTAAAGGGTTTCTTGTTGAGTATATCTAGTTTATCCACGTCGTGTTTCAGAGATCCACATGGAGATTTGATCAAGTAATGAAGATTTGTATTCTGATAGTTTTTCTATTACTTCAATTTGTGTTCCTGAATGAAGATCATGTGATTTTAGTAAGTTCAGTTTCTATAGATGCTTCTTTGGTGTTTCATAATGTTTTTGGATATTTCTAGTTCATTCTTTATCTGTGTTGCACACTTGCATTGATCATTGTGCTCGTGATCCGAGATTTTCTCTTGTGTGTTCATGTTTTTCATGTTCTTGGCCGACAAGGTGTTGAAGCATGTTTTGGATCTTCAAGGAGTAATTAATTGAAGTATTTTGTGTTTGAGGATGTTATTTTCAGTCTTCACTATGTTGTGGTTCACCTTGGTTGATTTGCATGAATAATTTTTTTTTTTTGAGCCAATTGTTTGCATTCATTTTATTATTTCTTTGGAGAAGACTTATAGTGATGTAATTTCTATTGCGGATGTGTATGTGTAGGATCATGATGGGCCAAAAAGTGGCAATATGATGGGTATGTGACTGATGAATTTTTTTTTACCCAAAATTGATGAAATGGAAAAGGTTTTTAAAGGAGATTCTCAGCTTTCCACCAATATAAATTATGCTTTTCTTTGAGTTTAATAAGTAATTATTATTCATTTTCTATTCAAATTATGACTAAAGTTCTGATTGATAGATTGATTCAAAATATCTATAACTTTCAAATAGTATCACATTTTTTGAATCCAAAATATGCATCACATTCTATGCTTCACATGCTATAGGATTAAAAAAATAAAAATTGAATTTCATGAAAATTTGACCAAGTTAAGGTGGTCAAACATATGAGTTTTTTATATTTTTTAAAAGTTGTAATAAAAAAACATAATTAATTATTTACATGGAAAAAAATTACAAAAAAAATATGCATCACATCAGGACATGAGTCCTCTACTTATATATAAAAATATTATAAAAAATAATTATCATTTCATTGTGGTTAGGGTGGTCAGACAGACACCTACTTCTTTTTTTCCCTGAAATTTAAGTACTACTGCATTGAAATTTCAAATTTTCACCAAATAGGTTTTTCTTTTTTCTAAACAAACCTAGTAGTTTAAAAACTACATTCAAATTTCTGTAGATTCTATTCTTACATATTTTTGAAATAATATAGATAACTTATTCAAATTTTTACATCAAGTTTCCTAACTCTGATTTTTTTGATTTTTTTGCCAATTAAGGGCTTGTTTTTTCCATGATGATCCTGCACATACCTGGATATATAAGAGTGATTTCTTCATCATTTGGAAGTTTGAAACTGCAAAGTGCAATTCCTATGTGTAAATATTGTTCAGATCATTTGAAGGTAGAGTAGAGAGTGAAAAAGAGTGAGGGTATGTGCAGGATCATGATGGGCCAAAAAGCGACGATATGATGGTTATGTGGCTGATGACTTTTTTTTACCCAAAATTGATGAAACAAAAAGGTTTTTTAAAGGAGATTCTCAACTTTCCACCAATATAATTTATGCTTTACTTTGAATTTAATAATTGATTATTATTCATTTTCTATTTGAACTATGACTAAAGTCCTGATTGATAGGTTGATTGAAAAACATCTATAGCTTTCAAATGGTATCAAATTTTTTGAATCCAAAAAATGCATCACATTCTATGCTTCACATACTATAATATTAAAAAAATATGAATTTCATAAAGTTTTGACCAAGTTAAGGTGGTCAGACATATGATTTTTATATTTTTAAAAGTCGTAATAAAAAATTCATAATTAATTATTTACTTGGAAAAAATTACAGAATAATATGCATCACATCGGGACATGAGTCCTCTACTTATATCTAAAATATTATAATTTTTTTTATCATTTTATTGTGGTTAGATAGACACCTACTTCTTATTTTTCCCCTGGAATTTAAGTACTACTACATTGAAATTTCAAATTTTCACCAAATAGATTTTTTTTTAAAATAAACCTATTATTTTAGAAACTACATTCAATTTGCTAAAAATTCTATTCTTACATATTTTTGAAATAATATAGATAACTTATTCAAATTTTTATGTTAAGTTGCCTAGAACTCTGATTTTTCTGAATTTTGCCACTTAAGGGATTTTTTTCTCCATGATGATCCTGCACATACCTGTGAAGAAAAGTGAAGAAGAGTGAAGAAGATTGAAGAAGAGTGAAGAAGTGTTTATGTGCTTAACCAGAACTATAACCAGGCATTAGCATATGCTATTTTCTCATTTCAAAGTCTGATGGATTTAATTAGAACCTTTCTGTAATATAGTGTGTCTTCCTTTGGGTAGTAAGCCTATTTGTAATTGAGCAGTGAGCTCTAGGAAGTATGCTTGAATGCATGTGAATTCCCCATTCATTATTCTTTTATACTTTTAATAGGGTATAATCTTGTGGATTGACCTCCACCGTGGTTTTTACCCTAACAGGGTTTATGTGTAAAAATCTTGGTGTTATGTGTGCTTTTGATGTGTTTCTCTTTTATGTTTTCATGATTAATGATCAACTCTGAGAATAAGGTTAATAAGTTTGAAATTCAGTGACAACTGATTTATCCCCCATCTCAGTTGTCTACCCTTGAGTTGCAAACAATTGGTATAAGAGCTTGTGGTTCCTTGGAAGAAGTTTAACAACTTGAGGTGATCCAGGATGGCAACTTATAAGAAGGATAGTCCTAGATTTGATAGAACAAATTAGTCTTTATGGAAGAATATAATGGAGTGCCATCTGAGATGCATTGGTGAACCCTACTGGAGCATTACAAAAAATACATATGTCATTCCACATAATGGTCCTACTACTTCTGCTGAGATTAGGGATGCTGAGTATAATATCCAGGCTAAGGAAGCTTTATTGAGTGCTTTGACTGATATTGAGATGGAAAATGTGATGGATCTAAAGACTACTTATGAGATCTGGAAAAAATTGGAGACCTTGTATGAAGGTGATTCTAGTGTGAAGATTGCTAAGCTATAAAATCTGAAAGGGAAATATGAAAGTTGAAAATGGGTGATGATGAAAATGTTACTACTTTCATGCAAAGAGTGAATGAACTTATATGTGGCATTAGATGTGTTGGTGGACAGATAAACGAATCAGAGATTGTTGCTAAAGTGCTTAGATCCTTACCTGATTCTTACAAAGTCAAGGCTAGTGCTAGTGAAGAGCTTCGAACTGTGAAAAATGTTATCAGAGATATGTTGATTGGTAAGCTTATTGCTTTTGAGTTAAGTGAATTTGGTGATGCCCTTCCTAAGGTTAAATCTGCATTCAAGGCTACTACTTCTGGAAGAGATAGACAAAGATATGATCTTGGTGAAAGTTCATCAAGAAAGACATTCAAGTATGAGGATGAAATGAAACAACTCAATGAAGAAGAAAGACTTAAGAACTTGAAGCATTGATTGTGAAAAGAGAAGCCAAAGGACAAGGTAAGTATAAGGTAAAGTTTCCTATTAAATGTTTCTCTTGCAATAAGATAGGTCATTTTGCATCAAGGTGTCCTAAGAGAGTTTCCAAGATAAGATTTAACAAGACTAAGTTCCAAAAGAAGTGTTACTATGTTGTTGATGAAGGTGTGACAGATGATGAATCTGACAAAGGAAATGCTAGTGAAGATGAATTTGTGTTTATTGCTATCAAGGAAAATAATCCTGTATCTACTAAATCTGATAGTTGTACAAATATGGAGAAATACCTAGCTGCTTGAGTTGAAGAGAAAGATGAATGGGTAATTGACAATGGTTGTTCTCATCATATGACATGAGATAAAAGTAAGTGAATTTGGAAAAGTATGATGGTGTTGTTGTGAGATTTGGTGATAATATAGTTGGTGTGATATGTGGAAGAGGATGCATTTCTCTTGATGGTAAGCATAATATTGATGATGTCTTGTATGTTGAAGGTTTGAAGCATAATATTTTAAGTGTTGGACAAATGGTTGATAAGGGATAGAATCTTCAGTTCATGGATGGTAAGTGAAAAATATTGGGTAATTCTAGAAATATGATTGCATGAGGTACAAAAACAAAAGGTAATATTTTCCACCTAAGTGTTGCTAGTAAAAATTGTTTGATTTCCCAAGTTGATGAAATTTGGTTGTGGCATAGGAGAATGTGTTATGTTAACTTTGATAATATTGTCAAGATAAGTTCCACTAAGGTTGTGAGAGAACTTCCTAAGCTGATGAAACCTACTAATGCCATATGCAAAGAATGTCTGTTAGGAAAGCAAATAAGAATTTAATTCCAAAGTAAAAAACAAAATTCAAATGGATTGTTGGATCTTGTGCATACTGATTTGTGTGGTCCTATTAGAACTAGAATTTTACAAGGTTACAAATACTTAATGTTGCTTATTGATGATTATTCAAGGATGATGTGGGATGCTTCCTTAAGGGAGAAATATGAAGCTCTGGAAAAGTTCAAAATCTTTAAGGCTATTGTTGAGATAGAGACTGGTTTGAAGATTAAGTTTCTGAGATTAGATAGAGGTGGTGAATTCACTTCCAATAAATCTAATTCTTTCTACGAAGAGCATGGAATAAAGAGACAATTATCTACACCGCGGACCCCTCAACAAAATGGAGTTGGGGAAAGGAAGAACAAAAAATTTCTAGATGCTACTAGAACCATGATGTTGGAGGGAAATGTACCTCATATCTACTAAAGAAAAGCTGAGTACTATTGTGTACACACTTAACTGGGTACAAATCAAAGGTGATACTAGTAAGACTCCTTTTGAGCTATGAACTGGTCAAAACCCTACTATTAGATATTTCAAGATATTTGGAAGCAAGTGTTATATCAAAAGAGATGAAGATATAGGAAATTTTGATGCTAGGAGTGATGAAGGAATCTTTTTGGGATATGCTACTAAAAGTAAGGCCTACCGATGTTATAATACGAGATTAAAGAAAATGATTGAAAGTGAAAATGTTAAGGTTGATTAAGACATAGTTGCACTATCTAGAACCTATGGATATGATTCTGATGATCAAAATGATAGTACAAACAAAGGAAAGCAAGGTCAGACTTCAAGTCAAGTTCAAATCATTCAAGTGAATCAAGAAAATCAAGAGGAAGGAGAAATTGATGAAAGAATAGAAGAGAGATCAAAAGAACCTAAAGTTGAAGAACATTCCAAGAAGACTTTGAGGTATGTGAGATTGAATCATTCAGAGAATCAAATCATAGGTGATAAGAACAAAGGTGTCTAGACTAGGAGAAGAATTGTAGAAGAATATTGTTTGATTTCAAAGATTGAGCCTAACAATGTGAATGAAGCATGCAAAGATGAACATTGGGTTGAAGCAATGAAAGAGGAACTACAAAAAATTGAAAAAATTGATACATGGATTATTATTCCCAAACCTAAGGATAAGAATGTAATTGGAACTAAATGGGTCTTTAGAAACAAATTGAATGAATAAGGTGAATTGGTTAGAAACAAAGCAAGACTGGTATGAAAGGGATATTCTAAAATGGAAGGTATTGATTTTTAAGAAACCTTTGCCCTTGTTGCTAGAATTGAAGCTGTGAGATTGTTTCTTGCTTATGTTGCTTACAAAGAATACAAAGTTTATCAAATGGATGTCAAGTCAGCTTTTCTAAATGGAAAATTAGAAGAAGAGGTGTATGTTGAGCAACCTAATAGATTTCAATTGGCTGATCAGGGAGATATGGTTTTTCAATTGAAGAAAACATTGTATGGACTCAAACAAGCCCCTAGAGCATGGTATGCTAGATTGGATAAGTATTTGATGAAGCTTGGACTTAACAAAGGTACTGATAATAGTAATCTATATTTCAAGAATGATGATAAAGATTTGATTGTGGAAGGTTTTGTTGATGATATCATATTTGGAGGTGATGATAACTTGTGCATGAAGTTTTCTAATGAGATGTAGAATGAATATGAGATGCCAATGATTGGAGAGATAAAAAATTTCTTGGGATTGCAAATTACTCAATTAGACAAAGGGATCTTCATATCTCAGTCCAAGTATTTGAAAGAATTGTTGAAGAAATTTAGTATGGGAAATTCAAAACATGTTGGTACACCCATGGTGACTAGATGCAAGTTGAAAACTGATGATGATTCTCTGAAAGAAAATTAGACTAGATACAAATCAATGATTGGTGGATTGCTTTATTTCACTCAAACTAGGTATGATATCATGAATGTTGTATGTATTGTTGTAAGATTTCAAGCTGATCCTAAAGAATCTCATGTGACTGATGTGAAGAGGATTTTCAGATACTTGAAGGGGATAGTTGATTTTGGTCTATGGTATCCTAAAGATGATGATCTTACTTTGAGTGCCTTTACTGATGTTGATTGGGAAGGAGATGTGAATGACAGGAAAAGTACTAGTGGTGGAGCATTTTTCTTGGGAAAGAAGTTGATTTCATGGTTAAGCAAAAAAAAAATGCTATTTCTTTATCTACTGCAGAGGCATAATGCATTGTTTTTATTAATAATTGTACTAAAGTACTATGGATGAAGCAGATGTTGAAAGATATTAGAGCTGAGTATGATGAGCCTATTGTTATATTATGTGATAACTCAAGTGTTATTAACATTTCTAAGAATCTGGTGTTGCATTCCAAGACCAAGCATGGGTATGTGCAGGATCATGATGGGCCAAAAAGTGGCAATATGATGGGTATGTGTAGGGTATGTGGCTAACGACTTTTTTTTGACCCAAGATTGATGAAATGAAAATGGTGTGTAAAGGAGATTCTCAGATTTCCACCAATATAAATTATGCTTTGTAACTTTGAATTTAATAAATAACTATTATTCATTTTCTATTTGGATTATGACTAAAGTCCTAACTAATTAACAAGATGATTAAAAAACATCTATAGCATCCAAACGGTATAACGTTTTTTGAATTTGAAACATGCGTCACATTCTATGCTTCGCATACTATAGGATTAAAAAAAGAAAAAATGAATTTCATGAAGTTTTTACCAAGTTAAGGTGGTCAGACATATGATTTTTTATTTTTAAAAGTTGTAAAAAAATCCATAATTAATTATTTACTTGGAAAAAAATTAGAAAACATATGCATCACATTGAGACATGAGTCCTCTACTTGTATCTAAAATATTATAAAACAAATATTATCATTTTATTGTGTTTAGGGTGGTCAAACAAACACCTACTTATTTTCTCCCAAATTTTAAGTACTACTCATTGAAATTTCAAATTTTCACCAAATAGATTTTAAAAAATAAACCTAGTAGTTTAGAAACTACATTCAATTTTCTACAGATTCTATTATTGCATATTTTTGAAATAATATAGATAACTTATTCAAATTTTTATGTCAAGTTGCCTAAGTCTGATTTTTCTAAATTTTTTGCCACTTAAGGGCTTGTTTTTCCATGATGATCCTACACATACCCACATATATCTATCAAGTTTCACTTTTTGAGAGAGAAAGTAAGTGAAAAGAAGTCAGATTGGAGTGTGCCTACTAAGGAGCAATGTTACTGACATATTTACTAAGCAATTGCCTAAGGATACTTTTGAGTATCAGAGGGAAGCTAGGGGTGATTACCCCTCCTAATTAGAACTAAGGATGCATTAATTTGAATCAATTCATGCATTTCATGATCATATTTTGATTTGGATTGATGTTGTGGTGGCTGCTACTGGGGGAGTAGTTAAATACTCAGATGTTTCTGGGTGATCCCAGAATAGTGGTTTATAATTTTTGGCCAAACTGGACACTAAAATTATTATTTTTAACTAAATCTTCACATTCGGGCACCTATAGCGGCTAAACCGTGAGGAATTTGAAGAGGATGCAAACTAGAGTCTCATCACATTTTGTTCTCTAGATTCTAAAATTATTTTTTTCAAAATTTTTGGAATCAGATTGCATTTCTTTTTCCATCTCCCATGAAAACTGGTTTTTTCCAAAAAATAACATTTTCAAAAAGTGATGCACATCGTATAACGTATAACTTTTTTTCCATGAAGGATAAAATTCTAATTCTTTCAAATTTAGATTTGTAACTCTGATATCTAGTGCTTTCCACTTGGTTAGATAGTTTTTATTGAATACTTTTTCTTTAATCAAGTTTCAAAGTCAAACCAATTACAATTCAGAGATATTCATGTAACGCTAACTTTTTTTGTATATATCGAAATTCAATTTTTTTTTTGGTTGGATCAAGGAATTCAATATATGGTGCACTCATATTTTTCAATTTTTTTTTTTGTTCAGCCGAACCCCTTTGCTATGCATTTGTGGTTTTTTTTTGTGGCCAAAATTCAAAAGGGTTCGCTCGAACCAGTAGGTTCGTACGAACCCCCAAAATCACTTTTTTTTTCTTTGGGGTCATTTTTTGTGAGTTTTCCTTCCTCACTTGAATTGTAAATCACTATTGTGGCTTCACCCTTAGATATGTGGTTTAGAGCTTTCATAGAAGAGATCTTTGACATTGATATCAAAGGGGGAGAAGAGGAATGTGAAAAGTTGGTGATTATCTGGGGAGAAGAGCCTTGTGGGGAGAAGATCATGGAGAAGAGTTGAGGAAAGAAGAGTTAGAACCTAAGGAGGAGTAAGTGTAGTTGTGTTGATGGTATTTTTCACATCATGTGTTTCCATCAATGCCAAAGGGGGAGATTTTTGGATGTTGTGGTTGTGTTGCTGATATGTGGTTGTCATTGATGCAATACTATTAGCATTGTTGCATTAGAAGTTGTATACATGTTGAGGATATTAAGAAAATTGTAATAAGTGTTATAGGTTGTTAGTGGTGAAGCAAAGTTCTTTCTGTCGGTGTGATTAGTACGTTGTTTTTTTGAGGTTGTGGAATAAAGGGTTTCTTGTTGAGTATATCTAGTTTATCCACATTTTAAAGTTTCAGAGATCTGCATGGACATTTGATCAAGTAATGAAGATTTGTATTCTGATAGTTTTTCTATTACTTTAGTTTATGTTCTTGAATGAAGATCATGTGATTTCAATAAGTTCAGTTGTTGCAGATGCTTCTCTAGTGTTTCATAATGTTTGTGGATTTTTCTAGTTCATTCTCTATCTATGTTGCATGTCTGCATTGATCATTGTGCTCGTGATCTGAGATTTTCTCTTGTGTGTTCATGTTTTTCATGTTCTTGGCCAACAAGGTGTTGAAGCTCTTCGAGGAGTAATTAATTGAAGTATTTTTTGTTTGAGGATTTTATTTTTGGTCTTCACTATGTTGTGGCCAACCTTGGTTGATTTGCATGAATAATCTTTATTTGTTTTGAGTTGACTGTTTGCATTCATTTTATTATTTCTTTGGAGCTGACTTATAGCAATGTAATTTATTGTTGTCGATTTATAAGAGTGATTGATTTATCATTTAGAAGTGTGAAAGTGTAAAGTGTGCAAGTCATGTGTGTGAATATTGTTTAGATCATTCGAAGGAAGAGCAAAGAGTGAAGAAGTGTTCATGTGGTTAACTGGAATTGTAACTAGGAATTAGCAGATGCTATTTTCTCAGTTCAAAGTCTAATGGATTTAATTAGAACCTTTCTATAAGATAGTGTGTCTTCCTTTGGGCAGTAAGCCTATTTGTAATTGAGTAGTGAGCTCTAGGTAGTGTGCTTGAATGCATGTACATTCCCCATTCATTATTCTTTTATAATTTTAACATGGTATAATCTTGTGGACTAACCTCCACTGTGGTTTTTCCCCTAACAGGGTTTCCACATAAAAATCTCAGTGTTGTGCTTATGATGTGTTGCACTTTTATGTTTTCATGATTAATGATCAAATCTGAGAATAAGGTTAATACGTTTGAAATTTGGTGATAGCTGATTCACCCCCCTTCTCAATCTTTTTCCCTTGAGTTTCCAACACTTCGATGGTTCTAAGTTTCAAACTGGCTCCAAAGTAGGGGTTATAATAATTTTTTCTTTATGAAAGCCTATTCCCTTATTTTATTGATTAAACTCCCTATGTACGAATAACACTATAGAGTATGAAGCCTTAATTGTTGGAATATGTGTAGTGTTATCCTAATGTGTTCAACACATCTCCATATTTGGTGATTCTCAACTAGTCATTAAGTAAATAAATGAGTCCTATCAAGAAAAACATGACAAACTAGTTCAATATAAAAAACCTCACAATGACTTTGTTGGAATTATTTTGAATCATATACCATTGATAGTATTCCTTGAAAGGATATTGGAACACATTACTCACTATGGCCTTCCTTCTGCATTGGTTTTAGACAATGGAACCCCATTTAAGAATAATGATGTGAAGAAGTTTTTGGAAATATTCTACATTCTATTGGAATTTTGGAGCCTTGCAACATTAGCAGGAAGTGTATAGGGATTGTGTTGGTTGTTCTTGATTTTTCATTGATGTCAACATGGTGACAAATATATGGGAAGCTTACTTAGTTTACCAGAAGTTGTTCTCTATTGGAAGTGTTATTTACTGATGAACCAGTGCATTGGTTTTTGAGGTTAGAATTCACCAAAAGAAAATATATGACTCTAATCTCTTAACCATGTTATTATGTCTCATTCAAAAAGTTATATCCAAGATCTTGAGAATTTTTGGGTTGTGAGAAGAAAGTTATCATTGTCAGAGTTTAGCTTTGTACTCTACAGTTGTTTCTCTGCTCAACATATCAGTATGGGAGACTCTACATTTTCTTAAGAACATTCTAATGTTGTTTTATTAATGGTAGTCTCTTTGATGTTAGTGTTATGAGAAATTGATGTAATATTGGATCTGGAAGGTGTTTTTTTTTTAGAAGTGTATGGTGGTTTGGATTTTTGGTATTTAGGTCCTAGCCTTGGCTGACCCAACATATGTCATGTATAATAAGATCAAATATACTTTGTGAATGTTCTTTATGAATCTGAACATCAACAAGATATGATGCACTAAATGAACAAAAATGTTTTATATATGATATGGTGTTGATAAGAGTGTTTTTTATTAGTTTTCTTTCATCTATTTAGGTTGACCTAATTGATGAATAAGATATACTTTGATATATATGTAAAAATATTTGAAGGAGAAAGATGAAAGGGAATAAGGATTCAAGTGAATGATATGTGAAAGTGTGAGCATGGGAAGGAGAAAGAAAAGAGGTATGGTGAGGTGTGAAGAGTATTGAGGAATGTGTGAATATGTGAGCCTAAAGGATTTATTAGTTGAGGATTAGAATAAAATTGTTGAGTGACTATTGAGTGTAGCATTATTTCATACTCAGAGCTTCATTAGAACCGAACCCTGCACATAGAAAGTGTATTTTATTAGTTCATACTTTTGGCAGTGAGCCATGACTTTCATATCTTGGCATTTAGCCATCCTTTGTATTCGGGATGTGAGCCTTTCAAGGAAAGTGACTCTTGGTAGTGAGCCCTATAATATTTTGTATCTAGATATAATATATTGTCAGATAATCCTCACCATGATTTTTCCCATTTTGGGTTTTCCATGTAAAAATTTGGGTGTTCACGTGCATTGATGCATTGATTTGTTTCAATGTTCTCTCCTGTTGATTCAATCATAATTGTAATAATGTTTAAATGGATTTTATTGGTTTTATGGAATACTGATTCACCCCCCTCTCAGTATTCTAGATATTCAACACATTCAAAGACTGTTTCTCAATACCTTACTACCTACAATCTAATGGCCAAGCCAAATCAACTAATAAAACTATTGAACAAATCTTGAGAAAAACAATAAGCAAACATAATAAGGATTGGCATAGTAAGTTATCTTATGTATTGTGGGCTTATCGCACTAGTATTGAAAAACCTATAGGAAACACACCATATAACCTTGTTTATGGTGCCAATGCAATAATTCCTTTAGAGTTAGAAATCCCTTCACTAAAGATTTCTCTTAAAGGGCTTATTGATGACACTACGTATAAAGAAAAATGATTACAACAACTTGAAATTCTTGAGCATCTTCTAGCCCATTCTAAAAGAATGCAACATAGTTACAATAATAAAGTCATTCCCCACTCATTTAATAAAGGTGATTTGGTGTTATATGAGAATCAATGTAATGTTACTATCGACCTGGGTGAGAAAGGAAAATTTAGTCTAAAATGGTTAGGACCCTATGTAATCAATAAAAGTTATGGGTCTGGTGCATATACACTAATAAAAATAGATGGAATGTTCACCTCTCAAAGAACTTATCAATGCTAGCTACAAATTTGTGCAGGTATTAATTTTAGCATATTCTTTGAATAGTATGTGTATTAAAGCATGTTGTTAGACTTAGTAGATAGTTTTCTATTATATCTTGCATTGCTTATTTATTGACAAACATTCCTTGTGTGTCCTGAATTATATAGAGTGATTATTCATTGTATTGAATTATTACTTTAATATTGCAAGCATGATATTCAAATCTCATGTGTGTTGTGTTAAATTAGATCATTACATGTATTTAATTTCTTAATTAAACATTAAGTGCACTTTATTCTAACACGTAACACTCAATCAAAATGTAGTATCTAACATAAACTTAGATATTTCTAGGTTTGATCATATTAAACCTTAGATCATGAAGAAATTTATTAAATACTCTTGTAAAAGATTATTTAATAGATCACATTGCAATCTAAATAAAAATAACATAAAATGCTCATATATATATATATATATCATAAAAGGTTTCTATACATCCATCTTAGATACAATAATGCTAGCAAGGCCTATGGCTCCTAGATTCCTTAGGGCCTAGGGGTACTTCCCATCATGAGACGATGGACTATGATATGCTAATATAGCTCATCTACTCTCATAGGCCATGTTCTTAACCCAATGCAATCCCCTCCTATAACATGGTTGCCACACACTCTTGATTGATGTGATCTCTCTTGGCTTGTAGTCTAGCAATCTCCCCTTGCAGCCCGATGAGTTTTGACTACATGAAAGCTTGTGCCTCACTATTGGTAGGAACCTGGGAAGCTCAAAGCTCGTGGTATGTAGTCTATAGATATGCAAGCTCACATCTCACTCACTCCTCCCAAAAGCAGATAGGTCAGCATGCCTCGTGGCCACCTCATACACAGTCCTCCATCTCGCTAGTGGCTCAAAGAGGTTAGTATGTCATATGTGCTAGGTGGAATGTGCTTTTCCTGTATCTCTAGATCTAGGGGAAAGGAAGGGGTGATATTTGCAGTGACTCGACGAAAGAGGTCTCACCACTATCACATACAAACTACACAAACAAGAAAAGAAAGAATATTAGAACATGCTGTGATATATATATACATAAAATATATTTTACACATAATAATATCTCATTACCTAGATCTCCAATTTTCCACTTGGGGTCTCATTGTCAAACAATGGGCCCCTCGTGTGCTAGAAGTGTGGAAGGTGTAGTACCAATGGCATCTCTATGCTCATAAATGTTAATGCCTCTAATAGTTACTAACTATGCCCGAGTGACCCATGAATGAGGTACACATCTCTCCTTAGGGGCATCTGTGGCCTCATCTATCTCATCAGAATCATCACTAATTGGATTGGGATCCTCCTCACCCTTCCACTCTAAGTCATCTACTCTATCCTCTTACTCTGTGTCTCCACTGACCACCTTTTCTCTCTCATCTCTATGACCTAGAAGAGGTCCAACAAATCCTATGGGATGATTGTGAAGGAAGACGTGTGTCGGTTGAAATATTTCCCGCCAATGCTTGTAGGCTATAGTGGTGTGTACGTCATCTAAGTCCAACACTAGGGGCACATCATGGTCCTCATCATCTAAGTCGATGAAGTCCACGTCATTCATCCTATGACACTCAATGTCTCCAAGTCTAGAGCCACTATGTACTGATCTTAGGTAGGTAGGTCGAGGCCTCGATGGTACCTAGATCTATCTAAACTATCTCATCACCCTATCATATAGTAAAATGACATAACTATATGGTCATGTCAATCTAGTAAGAGCCTATCCTACTGCATCTTGACAAGTTTTCATGTGATATTTGAACACTAGGGAATAATGATGTAGGGTCTCCATACTACCTCCTCATCCTATAGATAATCAAACTAAATCTATCAATATAGTAAGTCTTTGAACTCCCAAGCCCATCTCAAAGTATAGTTGAAAGCTTGCGGGTACCCCAAGGCCACTAGTGTGGGATAACCTGTAGGCCTAGTATATGTGATATTCTCGAAGGCCCATACCTACAAGAGTGTACAATGTACTATACTATCTAGCTCTCTATACACGAACTGCTTGAGATCATAGTTGAGGTGAGATAGTATACTATGACCCCATGCATACACGATCTAATGCCACTCCATCTAGCAAATAGTGTGAATGAGGACACCATCTAGGTGTGTACCTCACCCATCAAGAACAAGACCCAATGCCATAGTAACAACCATGATCCACTACATGTAGGAGACATTTCACCTCCATGCGTGGCCCCATCTTGGCAGGCGTAATGGGCCAATCAGTATAGTACTCGATATCTCAATGCATTTGCATGTCTGAATGGTCCTCAATGTGGATAGTCTCACCCTAGATGGGTAGTCTAAAGATACGATGAATATCCACAAGTGTCACTATCATCTCTCAAGATGGTAGATAGAATGTGGAGGTATCTATGTCTCATCTCTCTACCAATGCCATCATCATCAAATCATGGTATCTCATCAACGACATAGTATACATCCAAAATAATCCTATCTCATACAAAGTATCTATCTCCTCTTTGGTTAGCCAGGTAAGATACTCCTAGAGAAATGAAAATAGTCCACCCCTTAACCATTGGCATCCGCGAGGTGGAACCTTGAAAAGAAGAAAGAATTCATTAATAATAGGCATAAAAATAATCATCAAACAATTAAAAATATCCTAAATTTTCTCTAGGACACTTGGGCCAAAATTGGACACTTGGGTCAATTTTGGATGGGGGTCATAGAAACTTTAGCCATTTTGGGATGCTTTGCAAAAAAATAGGATGCTTTGCGAAATTTTTGGACAGGGTCCTAAAACCTCCTAGAAATGCAGAAAATAATTATATGAAAGTAAAAATGTGAAGATAAAGTAGAGAACAATAGACTCACAATACCCCAGAGCACAATGGATGCCACCTCATCTCTCAAAATGGTTAGCCTAGGAGGTTGGTACGGTCATCAGTTCGAACATTTTCACTCACTCTACAACAATGTAAATTCTAAAAAGGTGAATGTCAAAATGATAGTTAGAAATGTTATTTTCAATCATATATACTAGAGAACTTTGTTTTTGATGTTGTTTGTTTCATTAGATTCGTGGTTTCATCCCCAATCTTATTCAATTCCTATAAATATGTGTTGTAGACTCAATGCCCTATTTTAAGCATTCACATCATCAAGCAAAGAAATTCAATGTGGTAAGATTGCTACCCTGATTCCACCTCCATAAAGTGAGTGGAATAAGGGGGCATACATCTACCCTTGAATTTGATTTTCTATAGAAGTTTTATTTTGGACAACTAATAAATCAGTTTTGTACGATACAATAACTAACATTGTGGTTTTGCAATGGCTACAATGGGGGCTTAATTCTCCCTATTTCCGAAAAAATCCATATGAGTATCCTTTTTATAGTATGATCTAAGTCAAGTTTAGCTTGCATATGTGCATAGTATCATATGGCCACTAAAGTGGGGGCTAAATGTAATGTAAAATATTGTACTCCTTTCTATGTGATAGTGTAATTGCACACTCAATTTGGACATATTTTAGTGACCTCAAATTTATGCATTTTACCCTTCCTAAAAAGGCCCCTAAACCCCTTTATTATGCATACCAAGGCCTATTTTAAATATTTTCTGAAATTACAAAAATACATTGAGAAAATGCATTTAATTAATTTAACACCCCGAAATTCAAAAATCCTGGAAATTTAGGTTAGGAGCCATTCACCCTTGGGAAAATGGGTCCCCTTTAAGATCACAAATTCAAATTTTAAATATGTTTTGGTGGCATCCTAAAGTCCTAAATTCAAGTTTTAAGTGTCAACTTTTGGGATTTAATAATTAGGAAATTAGAAAGGAAGCCTATAATGCCTAGTCTTTTCACAATTTTCCACTAGGTTGAAAAAGAGATCAAGAAGATATTTACAAGATTTTCTTTCAATGTCAAGGAGAGCATTCAAGTAAGAAAATTTGAAGTCTTGGAGCAGAATTTCAAGTGGTTTTGTAGGTCTTCAAGCTCATTTTGTGAAGATTGATCAAGCATTGTTCGTGATTGAAGATTGATGCCTATGGTGGATCATGATAGATTCTAGGTTTTGGGACATGAAACTAGCCATTTTCCTTGATCTAATGACTTATTTTCTAGTGATCCCATCTTCTATCTTAATTCTACTAGCCACCTAAAGTAAGGTACAATCAAATTTTTGATCCATTAGGGGATTTGACTTTTTGCTAACTAGGTCTTTTGTTCATCATTCAAGTTCATTTAGGGATCTTATTCTAACACACTTGAATAGGGTTTGTTTGTATGTTACCTCTTAACAATCTTAGACACGCTTAATATTAGGGCTCGCACACATTTTGAGATTCCAGATCTATGTTTTTCATCAAGGTTTAATTACCAAACTTGGGGTTTGACCAAGGAAAACCCCCATACAAACAAACCATTTTTTTAAGTTTTTGATGTAGGTAGAAATACAAAAGTCAGGATTGTAAGATACAAGTTGGAAAAGAAAATCAAGAGCTACATATCAAAATTTTGAATTTTTTAGAAATCTCTATCAAGACCCATTTGCCCTAGGGTGAATGAGTCTCAGTAGGACACTCAATAGGATCTTTTTGGCACAGGTGTATAAAATCATAACTTACTTAGATCCACCGAAAATCTATAGGTTTTGCTAGATTAAGATTTAAATTTGATGTTTCAAGTGTTACATTGCATAATTTGGTTTGTTTACTATTTTTAGTCTTTCTCCCAAAAGTGTTGTCCTAGCTGATTTACTTCGCCCAAGGTCATAAGGAAAACTATAAGATCTCCACCAAGGTTGACTCACCTAAGGGTTGAAATTCAATCTTGTCCTAAGGGATCTCTTTTTTCAAATGAACTATGGAAGATAGGTGTATCATAGCCCTTGTTTTCATTTCATATTGGTGAACCTATTTTTCTATACTTCATATGCATTTTGAATAAAGTTGATTATCATAAGAATATATTGGTTTTGTGTGTTGTTGTGCATAGGTTGTGTGTGTTTGTGTTGAGGCTACATGATTCAATAGTCCTTCATTGGACCCTCCATCAAATGATCACATCATGTGTTTATCTTGTTCCCAGTTTCATCAATTTAACTTTGGAATTTGATCCTCTACCACTTAATTAGATGAAACTAAGGTCCAATGCATGAGATGGCTTCATGGACAATATTTAAATTTATAGTGTATTTAAAAGAATAAATTTTAGTTTGATCCTATGTTAATTCCAAAGCATAAGGTTGTAAAAGACATAGTGGCAATATGTTCAAAAGATAAAAATATTGAGGTAGAGTATGGTATGAATGTAGCTATCTTAGAAAAGAATAGATAGATAAGGGTAGCATTGGCTACATAAATGTATAGACTATGCTACAAAGATTGTAATGCTATATAGGAATTATAACAACAAAACTAGCTATCATGAAAAAGAATGCTAAAAAAATAACAACATGACACTAATAGTTTACATATTGATATAATAACAATTGTTAAAAATATAGACTTTCCCATCTTTACTTCAATCAAAACTATTGTTAAAATAAACAAAATTATAAAAATAAATATTTTCTATTTTATTTTAACAAGAATCAAATAAACCTATATATACTTTACAAACTTTAAATTAATTATTTTGTTCTAAATTTACATATTTTGTAAATCTTAGTACAAATAAGAATTAAAATAAGGGCAATGTTTTGTGAGTCAGATGTTAGGAAAAAATAGTAATCTATAATTAAATTTAAATCACGCAATAAAGAAAATAATTCTGTCGGTCATCCTTGAACACTTCCCACTGAGTGGGCTCTACCTCATCGTTTATGATGAAAGTGATCTGTTGTTAACGTAGCAACCAATATATATTGTTTTGCCATTAATTTCAATGAAATGCCTCGTCTAAACATAGGACGGAAGAACTTATACTCTTTGTTCGTCTCGTATTTTGTTTCACTCTGCTCGCGACAGAAACGCCACCTTAACATTATCAGTGTTTTATTTATTTGTTACAAACCAGAGCTCTATAAAACGTAGGCCTGTTTCACTGCATTTTGAGAGAGTCAAAACATTACTACCTCTTAATGGAAGGCACAGCCATAACTCATCTTCCTTTTCCCTTCATTTTTCTCCTTATCCTTGTCTCCGCAGCTGCTTCTCAACAGTTGAATGCAAAGGTGATATCTTTACTCTCTTCGTCCCACTAAGTCAATGTTGGAGACGTAAACAAATGTAAATAACTTCATCTCCCTCTGTTTGAATTGTTACTGATTGAACATTTTTTTTCTGCCAAATCAGCTTTACATAGTGTACATGGGTGATGTTTCATCTCCTGATAAAGACCATTATTCCCAAACAGCAGCGGCTGTGTCCCACCTTTCATTGCTTCACTCTCTACTTGGAAGGTTATTACATAATTCTTTCTTGTATGTCTACTCTGTTGTTCTAAAGGAGAACTATTTTTCTAATTTTATTTTTTTCAATATCATTGTTAAGCCAAGAGGCAGCACAGGAATCTTTGGTTCATAGTTATTGGAAGAGCTTTAACGGATTTGCAGCTTGGCTTTCTTCATCTCATGTCCAACACCTCTCAAGTAAGATTGCCCCAAAAATGGATGCTGTATTTAACAAAATATTTTGTAGGAATTATTTGAATGGCGTCGAGATGAAATCTAAACATAATGAGATGATTTGATTATGATTATTAATTAACCTTACCTTCCATGCAGCTAAAAACTCGACACTAATATTTGGTAGACTGATGTTTAGAAGATTGTTTGTAAAGTAGTTTCCTCTAAACCTTTGTTTCCCTGCATTGATCTGAACTTTAGTTCACTAGATTACGAGGGTACGTATGAAATCATCAAAGCAAAATGCTTGTTTTATTGTACCATTTCAGGGGGGCTAAAAAATTTAAAATACCCAATAAATGCTGAAAAGGATGCATCTTACCAGAAATTTGGCAATCAGGCTATTAGAGCTAGTCACCAAAAACTTGTCCTTTTCTTTTTCCAATCGTATTACTAATTTATTTATCATTTCATTTTCAAATAATGAGCTGCAAATCTTGTTTGTGAATTATAGACACAGATGGTGTAGTTTCGGTGTTTGAAAGCAAAAAGACTGAACTTTTGACAAGTAGATCATGGGATTTTGTGGGACTCCCTCTGTCTAAGCAAACCAATCATTTGGAGTATCAAAGTGACGTAATTGTTGGCGTTCTAGATACAGGTGTAACGAACAATAATAGAACATAAAGTAAAATGGTTTCGCATATTTCCCACATTCGTATATGCATCTCAATTCTGAAAAAATGTCCGACCCAATTTACATTGATATGACTGTAGGTGTATGGCCAGAATCAGAAAGTTTCGATGACGTGGGATTGGGTCCCATTCCCTCAAAATGGAGGGGAGTGTGCCAGACAACACCTGACTTCAAAGCCTGCAATAAGTACTAACGCTCATTCGTGCTACTTTCAAAACTAAACCCTCTTTCCATCAAGAAGTATTGTAGATAATAATTATTTTGAGATTTTACCTTGCTGACAAATGTGTTTAATTGTTAACCAGGAAAATAATAGGTGCACGCTTTTATTATAAAGGCTCTGAAACACCTGTTGGTGAGTTCATCTCTCCAAGAGATTCAGATGGCCATGGAACACACACCTCCTCCACGGTGGCTGGAAGCATTGTCAGAAATGCCAGCCTCTTTGGATTAGCCCAAGGAGACGTGCGTGGAGGAGTACCTGGCGCAAGGATTGCTATATACAAGGTTTGTTGGTCAGCTTCTTGCAGCGATGTAGATATCCTTGCCGCATTTGATGATGCAATCCATGATGGTGTGGATGTCATTTCTGTTTCAATTGGGCTTTCAAGTGGATTACTCTTTCCCCCACTTGACTACTTCGAAGATAGCATTGCAATAGGAGCATTCCATTCAATGAAGGGAGGAATCTTGACATCAAATGCTGCTTGTAACGATGCCACTGTGGGAACTGTTTGCAATTTCTCCCCCTGGTCTCTGACAGTGGCTGCAAGCACCATTGATCGCCAATTCAAATCACAACTTGTTTTGGGAAATCAAATGTCTTTCGAGGTAAATCAAATATCATTATGTTCCACTGATATTAAGTGATCAAAGTTCTAATGTGTTAGTTAAATGGCGAGATAGGGGCATGCTATAAACACATTCACAATGGAGCAGCCTTGGTATCCTTTAGTATATGGAGGAGACGCTGCTAATGTTTCTGGTGGATTTTCTTCAGAGGACTCACGGTGAAATACATAATCACATCACATGAAATTGATTAAGAATGAATTTCTTAAATTAGGTTTTCCCATTTTGTTGAACTCAAAGCTCTCTATTTGTATGATTGTGAATTTGGTCAGTGCTTGCCAGTTATATTCCCTGGATCGCAGCTTAGTTGAAGGAAAAATAGTACTTTGCTACTTATCAGGCGGCTATAGTGATCTGCCAGATGGTGGAGTGTATGTCTCTGGGGGAGTAGGTGCCATAATAATGTACGATCTAATGAATGATACAGCTTCCTCGTTCATGTCCCCTGCCACAGTTATATCAACCGAACAGGGAGAGGTAGTCAGATCTTACATCAATTCGACAAGGTAAATACATGAATGGAATCAGTTACTTTTCTCCCCATAAAAGTTGTGTTCGACAGAGTAGAAAGTCATCTAGGACTTCTAGTAGTAACTAAATAAATTAGACCAGAACGCAACAGATTCATGAAACCTCATTAATATGCCTATAGCACAATCTCGAAAAAATATCTTGCTGCACGCCTGTGTGGCCTCTTACTCAGCCTAAGTAGAAGATGTATCTGTGTCTCTTTGAATAGCATCTATTATAAAAGCTTTTCTCTTCTTTTACAAAGAAACTAATAAAGATTTAGAAATTTTAAGCTGTAAAATGGGGAGTGCTATGCTTTTTTATAGGGAGATTTTAGCTACTTTAGGTTTAGAAAGACTTTACAGGATTGGATAGGATGGCAGATGATAATCTAAATATAATAATTTGTTTTACACAATTTTTTTTAATTGCAACTAGTAAAAGATTATTAAACAAGTAAGCTGCCTTTAAAATTATAAGTGCCATGTAGGTTATGATGTGTTAGAATTATACCCCTCTCTACTAACATTGCTTGCAGTTTAGGATGATATTGGGTGCAAATGGGCCCTCCAATATTATCGTGTTTGTCAGCAGTCACCCATATGGTCAGCCAATTATTAAGAATTTCATCCAAAGTTGGTTAAAAAGTTTGAGCGTCTAGTAAAGATCAATAGAAAATGGAACAAATCTTGACATTTAGAAAGATTATATCTACGGTACAACAAAAGAAGCTGAAATCAAATGCCTTTCTTTAATTAGTTTCAAAGAGCTCTAAAGTGGGCAGTTCAATAACCAAATGAAAATTCTAAATAAAACCATGTTTGTAGTGAGTATGAAATTTCTAAACAAAACTATTTTCTAAGAGACAGCTAATATTTTAATTTCATACATTTTATTAGGTCTCCTATTGCAAGTATAGCGAAAAGTGTGGCTGGGAATGATTTACCTGCACCCATAATAGCTACATTCTCATCTAAAGGTCCCAGCAAAATCACACCAGATATTCTGAAGGTGGGAAAACTAAAATATCCCGCTGGAATTTGAAATTTCATTTTCAAGGGATTTGTATTGGTCTTAATTAACTATTGAACTCGTCCACTCATATCATATTTCCTCGACAGCCTGACATCGCGGCACCAGGTGTAGATATTCTAGCAGCTTGGTCAAAAGCTGCACCAATGAGCAAGAATCCTTTGGACAAAAGAGTAGTGGATTTTAACATAGTATCTGGAACATCCATGGCAACCCCTCATGCCACAGGAGCAGCTGCCTATGTCAAGTCATTTCATCCTGATTGGTCTCCTTCTGCTATCAAATCCGCTCTCATGACCACAGGTGATTATACATTCCCCCACCCAAAAATTGAAAACGTTCATCTATTTTTGTTTAGCTATCCTCACAATTTCATTTGTGATGTAGCATCTACATTCGATGCAACATTAGATGGCAATGCAGTTGCAGAATTAGGATATGGTGCAGGACAGATTAATCCCGTCAAGGCCATCACTCCGGGGCTAGTGTATGACGCTGATGTAAATTCTTATATCAATATGCTATGTAGCCAAGGATACAATGAAACATCTTTACGTTTGCTGACAGGAGAACTTATCAATTGTTCTTCAAATTTATCTAAAAGTGGAGTATGGGAACTTAACTATCCTTCCATAATGGTTGTTAGAAATGCAAGTGAGCCCATTTTTGCTCAATTTCCAAGAACAGTTACAAATGTAGGACCTGCAAAATCTACCTACGAGGCCAAAATAGATGCACCCTTTGGGATGAAAGTGACAGTGGAACCAGATAGACTCACTTTCACATCCTCCAACCAGAAGAAGTTATACAACGTGAAAATTGAAAGTCGAGTTGTACCAGATGATTACACTTTACTATCGGGTGCATTGACTTGGAGCTATGGAAATTACACTGTGCGCAGCCCTATTGTTGTATATTATGTGAAACCGTAAGATAATAAGAGCATCTATGGGCAAATTAATGGTAATAATAAGCATGTACATTTTATAAAAGGAAGGTTTGTCTCACAATATCAGGGAAAAGGGTTGATTGGGTGTTTAATGGTTTAAAATATTCGGTTTTTTTTTTTTTTAATTTTTTTTAATAAAAAGAGGGTAAAAACTTTATTGAATCAAAACAACAATACAAAGTCCAAAGAAAAAATCCACAAGGGGCCCAACAAAACAGGAATTAATTCACATCCAAGAAGCACCTCATATCCTCAACAACCCACTCCTCAAGAACAGGGGCCATGTCATTAGGAAGATTGCCCCAACCATCCACATACCAAGAATTAGTCCTCTTCGTCGCCCATCTAGCTAGTCCATCAGCCACCCTATTCTACTCCTGCAAAATATGGCGGAAAACAATGGATTCTAGAGTAGAGCACATAGAAATAATCTACTTGACAACCACAGCTAGCTGCCAATTCACATCCTCCAACTGTCGCTTATGCAAAACATATCAATAACCACCTGAGAATCAGACTCACAAACAATCCACCGCCACCCAAGGCCAACCGCAAGCTCAATCGCCATAAGAATAGCACTAGCCTCCATAAGATTATTGGTATGCAAACCACGATACAAAGAAAAGAAAAACACCATCACTCCCAGGCTGTCTCTACCAATACCACCAACTCCAGCATGCCCAAGATAACCCCTAGATGACCCATCTGTATTGATTTTTAGCTCCCCTAGAGCAAGCAGAAACCAAAAGCCATCACGAGAAACCCTCTCACGCCCACGCCTACGATACACACACCCAAATTTCTCCTATCTCCTGCAACAAGACCCAGGGCATTAACAACACCCAAGTCCCCAGGATCAACTGGCACAGACAAATCACACTTTCCAGACAAAGTCTCCTATAGAGCCCCAAGAATTCGCCTCCAAAGTTGCTCCAAGATCAATTTTTTATCCAAGAAAATCTGTTTGTTGCGCTCCAACCAAACTTGCCAAATAATCAAACTAGGGCCAATGCTCCAAGAAATTTTAAGAAAAATGGTTTTGGCAGGAGATGATCCCTGCCTCCTCCAAAAATCATCCAAAGCATAGACATGGCAACAGGGTAAGCTCCAAAGATTCCATCAGTGATGCCAGATAGCCTTAGCAAAGGAACACTGAAAAAAGAGATGCGAGAGGCATTCTTCATGCTGACCACACAAAACACACATGGAGGGGCCTTGGAACCCCTGTTTCCAAAGATTGTCCTGAGTAAGACACTTACCTTAGACAATGAGCCAAGAGAAAAAATTACACTTAAGCCAAGCAAATTTATTCCAAACATGCTTCCACCAAGAAACCTCGAAGCTCCCAAAGACCTGTTTATCCAAAACCTAATAACCAGAGGCAATCGAAAAAATTACCTCGCAAATCTGGACCCCAAGCAAGCACATCTCTCCCAAGAAGAGAGTTGTAGGCGCGATCCAAAAGAATCTTAGCAAGCACTTGACGATCCTCCAAAACCCCCCCAGGAGGCCAATCCCGAGGGTCCTTCCACCTGGACATAGAAATCTGACTCAAAGATTGTTGAGATTTGAAGTTAGCCACATGACACTAGCCCACCTCCTCAAAAATCTAGCACAAGTCTTGAAGGTGGGGATGAGAAGACAAAATAGGGGGATGTCCATCCTAGGAGTCATGCCAGAAGAGAGCTTCCTGACCCCCATTACAAATCCAAAAAATCCCCTGTTTAACAACCTTGGAACCCCGTTTGAGGGTACTACAAATCATCGAACCTTTCCCCTCCATGTTGAATCTTACAACCTCCATGCTTTCCACTGCACCCAAATATTTGAGGGTAAGAATTTTAGCCCACCACATATGTTGTTGTGAACAGCAACGCCAATACAGCTTAGCAGCCAAGGCCTAGCCATTCAAATCAGTCTATCGTAGACCATGACCCCCCTCCTGCTTCGGCCTACACACAACATCCCATTTCACCAAGCTCCACTTTCTATGAAGAAGGTTTCTAGACCACAGAAACTGACGAGACAGTCTCTCAAAGTCTTTAATAAAACTTGATGGAGCAAAAAGAACAAAGCACCCATAAAGAGGGAGAGCCCGGATCACTGACTTTAGAAGAGTCACTCTTCTAGTTGAAGAAATCCACCTGCAAGTCCAATGGTTGACCAATCTTCGAAACTTGTCAAGAGTCTCTTTCCATAACTTTTTAGGGAGAGAATGAATGGCAAGAGGGATTCCAAGATAGAGAAAAGGAATCGAACCGATCTGAAAATGAAGAATACCTTCTAATCTCTTTTGGATAACCTTAGGAGTATGGAAGAAGTAGATAAAAGACTTCCCCTCATTAATGCGCTGCCCATAGGCGGCCAAGTAGTTGTCCAAAACACTAAGCTAGTTCAAAGCCTCCTCAACCTTCACCCTACCCATCAAGGCAGTAACATCTACAAACTAAAGATGAGACTGAGGGGAAAGATCATTTCCCCAATTCCAACCCTGAATCAAACCGCTAGCTACCTGAGCACGAATAAGCCTTCCCAATCCTTCCGCAAGTAGGATGAATAAGTAGGTTGACAAAGGATCTCCTTGTTTGACGCCTATAGAAGCACCAAACAACTCTATGGGCTCACCATTGATAAGCACCGAGAAGGAGGAAGAAGTAACACAACTCCTAACCCATTCAATCCAACCACTAGAAAATCCAAAAGCTCCAAGAATCCTAAACATAAAGCTCCATTTAATGCGATCATATGCTTTAGCCATGTCCAGCTTGATAAACATAGATTTTTCTTTTGAAGATTCCATAGAATGGATGGTCTCAGCTACAATCACAACACCATCCATGATCTATCTACTAGTAACAAAACCCCCTTGCTCCTCAGAGATTAACCCACCAAGCCAAGGTTTTAGCCTTTCAGCAATCAACTTAGTAATAATCTTATAAACAATATTACATAATGCAATAGGCCGAAAAAGATCCAAAGAATTAGCCCCCTCCTTCTTTGGAATGAGAGCTAAAAAAGTTGCATTTAGAGAATTCAACATTTGTTTATTCATGAATGATTCCTTAACAACCTCTAAGAGGTCCAACTTAACCACCTCCCAAAACTCTTGAAAGAATTCAACAGGGAATCCATCAGGCCCCGAAGCTTTACCTTTCTTCATTTGGAACACAACATTCTCAAGCTCCAACAAGGTAATAGGAGAAAGCAATGATTCATTCATTTCATTAGACACCAACTGTGGGATACAATTCAGAATCCTTGTTTCATCCTCCTCAGCTGGAGGCGAATCCTCAGAAAATAATGAAGAGAAATACTGAATACATTCCGCAGAAATAGAAGCGGAAGAGGACAAAATTTCCCCATCAGACAACACGAGAGAAGAAATAACATTACCTTGCCTCCGATCTTTAATTGAGTTGTGAAAAAAAGACGTATTCCTATCACCAGCCTGAAGCCATTCAATACGGGACTTTTGTTTCCAAAAAAATTCTTCTCTTAACTCCCATTCTTTTACCTCTTTTGTTACAGAAATCTCTAACAAACTCAACTCTTCTGTTAGGCCTTGATCACGAATCTGCCTGATGATTAAGTCCAGGTTATCCTAAGCCTTCTGTTTTCCATGAAACAAATTATCAAAATGTTGCCTATTCCATCTTTTCAACTTGTATTTGACATACTGTAACCTCTTTGAGAATGAGTACATAGCAGTGCCATAGGCTGGCTTCCCAAGATCCCACCAACCAGAAATCGTATCATGAAGAGATTCATCCTGGAGCCACGTGAGTTGGAACTTGAAAGTCTATCTAGCACATCGTTGAGGCACATCAACCGCAAGCTTAATTGGCCAATGGCCAGAACCTCGACAATCCAATATTCAGAGCTAATCATCCACTTGTCCCCCATCCAAAAACTAGACACCAAAAATCTATCTAGTCTTTTTGAAATAACAACATCTCCTGTTCTCCTATTATTCCACGTGAAGACTCCATTAGTTGGCCTTATATCTACTAACCTCAAAAGAGTCATATTATCCTGCAAGATCCTAAAGGAAGGCTCCAAACGAGCACTACCTCCTCTCTTCTCTTCTAAAGAAATGACAACATTAAAATCCCCAGCCAGGATCCAAGGCAGGTAAGGATCTAGAGACCTCACATATCTAACATGATCCCACAGCTGAGCTTTACCTTGGAAATCAATCAGAGCATATATATTAGAGAAAAGAAATTTCTCCCCTCACTCCAAATGAGAAGCAACACAAGAAAACAAACTCTTACAGGAGATCCACCAAATTGGACTAACCTTCCGAGGATCCCAAAAACAAGCCACCCCACCGGAATTACCAAAAACACCCACACATTGACATTGGGCATGACCCCAAATACTAGAAGCCACACCTAACATACTATCCACTGATAACTTAGTTTCTTGCAAGAAAATAACATCCGGAGAATGAATACGAACCAAATCTCGAATAGCCTTTTATTAAGGGATGCTATTCATACCCCTCACATTCCAAGAAAGAACTAACATCGTTGGGGTTGGGAGAAGTGAGCATCAATAGTCTTCACCGAACTAGCCTCAACCAATGTCTCTCCAGTTAGCTTCACTTTTTCTTGGTCCTTTTTGCGACCAACCTTAATTGGTTTCTTAGGAATCCCTTTCTTAAAAGATTTTTGCTACACACCTAGAATAGAGGAAGAAGACTTAATCTTACCTAAGTCTGGGCTACCCCAAACTTCTAAGCAAACCTTACTAGCACTAGAGGAGCCACCAGAATCAACAATCACCCCACTTCCCACACCCAAAGCCTGAGAGGAAGGAGATAGACCAGACACCATCTAAAGATCCTGGTCACCAAGTTGATCCAATCCAGGGATCACCAAAGGTTGTGCCTCAAACAACTCCTTAGAACCAGAGCCATGCTCCACCTACATGCCAGCTGGAAACCCTTCCTCCTGAACTAACTCATCCAAAGCCTCAAATCTATTGAAAGTCTCCCCTTCCTGCCCATCCTTAAAAGGTCTCTTTTGACCCCGACCACAATTGTGAGGTTTAACTGGAACAAAACCATCTTTGTCTGCTACCATTCCCTACATGGGATCCTTACCCTTTTCCACCCTCATATTAGATTGGGAACCCACATTACTTGCACCTCCTGCACCAAAAGCCCGAGGACACCTCCACTGCAAATGCCCATATTCATGACATAACCGGCACCGAAAAGGAAACATTTCATAATCCAATGGTTGAGTCCAGGAATTAGAGCCAATAGTCAAATCAATAGAATCGGGCAGAGGCTGACTCAAATCAATCTCGACACAAACCCTCGCATAAGAAAAGATTCTCTTATCCAAAGTATGTTGAGAAGGACCAATAGGATTACCTAGCAATAAAGCAATCGATTCTAATATATCAGTTCACCAACATTCAAGTGGCAGCCGAGGAAGGCGAACCCAAACCAGGACCCTAGAAGGAAACTCTTCCACCGAATTAAAGCATGCATGCCATGGTTTTATGTAAAGACCTACTTGGTTATAAAAATAAGGCCCCCTTCAAATGCCCTATTTTGATCTAAAATGCACGAGAAATCTACCAGAAAGAAATTATTCGCAGCCAATAGAACATCAAAGTCACCCTCCAGAGACCATGTCTTGTGGATCCAAGTGTCCAGGAAAGAGAGAAACCATCATCCCCATAAACTTACAAATCAAAACATGCTTACTATAGTAATCCAGATCTTCAGCTACTACCTCCGATTGAATTACCAAGATAGGACGTACATGAGCCCTTTCTAGGCATCCATTTATCTTATGCAATTTAAAGGTACTAGATTTTGTCAAACCCTCTCCAGACAAGCCCCATCACCAACCTCTGTCATAGCAGCACCCCCCACACACCTCACCAATAGGTGGATTTCTTGCCATGCAAACCCTACACTAAAAAACTCCAGCCAAGAAGCCCCACACCAAACTAGCCTACCTCACAGCCACCACAAGATTGCATGCAAAAGAAAATAACAATGATAAACACCTCCCAACACTGACAAACAACAAGAGATCCACCCAGCCAACAAAGCAATCAAAAGAGCAACCCTAGGAGAAGGAGATCATTGTCTTTGGATAGCCCAATGCCCGCACCGAGCCCCAACAACTCGCGCCAAAACACACCCGAATCAACACCTGCGCATAGAAGAAAGGGAACAAAAAATGAGCCACCCCTGGCCCCTACCCGTACCACATAGACTCACCTCCCACGCAGCCACCAGAAGCTCAGAAATGAACAAGCTAGGGCACGGATGCCCTAGTGCGCCTGCAACCTGCACCCGAGAGTGCCATCTGAACCATCCTCTAATCATTCTAAAATATTAGGTTTTTATTGTGGACAATTAAGTATAAACTTTAAAGGGAATATCTAATGTAGAATTTTGAGTTATGATTTCTTATTTTTATAGATTATTGTTTAGTGTTGATGTAGTTTTAAATAATTGAATTTATAAATTGCAATTTTTAATTGTGAATTTCATATTACTATACAAAAAGAGTATGTATTGATCTCATGTAATTTCTCACATGAATACAAATATTTGTGAATGAGTTACAATATTAAAAACTATTTTTATTACCATTAGAAAAAATTGCATATAAAATGAGCCTATTAATAATTGCATTATAAAATCAATGCATAGACTAAAATTTCTTAATAGATGGCATCATTGATCATGGTGACCTCATCTAAAGTTACATCTCATTTATTTTATTACATTAAACTTACTAAAATGCTATGAACTAATTTATTAAGGTCAACTTAACTCATTTATCTTTCTAAAAAATAAGATTTTTATTTTTTGATCTATCAATCTTGAACCTCTATTAATAAAATTATTGTATTTTAAAAAAAATATATTCTTAAAAATAATTAAATATTTGAACGGATCTTTTTTTCAATTTTTTTAATAATGAACCTTATGTTGAGATAGGATCTTTTTTAATCTTCTCTAAACCCTTCCAAAAATCATAATTTTAAATATTTAAAGCTACTCCAAGGCCTTCCTGGTGCGAATCAAGGGTCCCATGGGACTACCAATTCTAACAACATATAACTTGAATCAATGCTCTCCAATATCTATAATTTAAATTGCAAATTGAAATTCACATTCATAAGCACTATTATCAAGTTGTAGATCACCATTTCCATTATGCAATAAAGTAAGCTACAGTCAAGATTAAAATTTATCAAATTCAAACATTTCATTCTTTAGCAATAGTTTTATTGTTTAACTATATTCCTATAGCTATCAAGCAACCACAATGCCTCACCATATTGTCTTGTTGTCCCCCTTGTTCACACTTCTCTGTATTTTCACTTAAATCGTAGACCTTCAAACACCAAGAACACTTCTATTTTTTGGTTGGCAAACCCCTTTTTCACATTTAATTTCCCTTTTATCTTGTTCCCTTGCTCCAACACTGAATACTCACTACAAAATATCAATTGATGCTATATGAAAAATTATATTTGGTAGAAAAATAAATGTATCTATTATTTTTATCTGCTAATGCCCAATCATTGCATATGCCCACACCCATCAACTTTATACATTGGAAACTATATGCAACATTGGTTTTTATGAAGTCAAAACCCACAACAAAGATGTTGCTTGCCCCTTTACATATGTCAACCCCCTTTTCTAAGATCCATGTGTTGCAAATTTATAATTTTTGGTATCAAATTCCTGGAATTACTCTCACCCCATCTCCCTTTGGTGGTTGTGACCATTCATTTATAGGAATGAAATTATCAAATAAAGTGTGGCTTTGGCAAAGGGAATAAAATGAGTTTTAAATGAACTTCAATTAAGAGCCCATATCATGATCACTAGATAATCAATTGAAAAAAAATAACAATTTCTTCAAATGCTTTTCCTAAACACTCTTCCAAGACACAACAAAAGCAACACAAAAAAAGAGCAAAAAAATTAAATTAATAATTTTTTTGGGTAATGTAGGATTGTAATTACACTCGTGTGCTCCTACATCAGACATACCAAGTAGGAAAAATGCTTCATGAGTGTGGAACTCATGATAATTTTAGTAAATATGGAAATATAATTTGAAACTTCACCAAATTCATGGTGCTAACCCATGAAGCCTCATTAGTTGCTTCGTTCTTCCAATGGACCAAATATTTCCAATATTCCTTTCCTCTCGTCTTCTTGGTGACATGGGAATCAATAATTTGATCTACCTCCTTAAGTTTTTTCACAGGAAACTATTTAACCCACTCACAAACATCCTACAAATCTAAATTTGTATTCCCATGTCCACTTGTCTCTCCTTCATAGTATTTATACAAATCAACAACATTAAATATTGGAGAAATATCAATATCTATTGGAAGTTCCAATTCATTATGCATTTGATGATTTTTTTTGTAAAATATTATATGGGCCTATCTTCTTCCATTTCATCTTGTTATAAGTGCACCATCACCAACTCCTTCCTCAAGTGCACCATCACCAACTCTCCAATTTGAAATTCCTTCTCTCTGATGCATATCAACATACTCCTTGTATTTGGTGATACTCTTCTCCAAAGTTTCCTTCACTTCCTTGTGAAAATCATGTATATACTTAACAAAGTCTTTTGCTACATCACTCTTTCTCCCCAAATCTGTAGCATCCCTCAATTCATCCACACCTCTAGTGCTATACCCATACACAATTCAAAATGGAATATTTCCCACACTTTGATTGACCAAGTTATTATAAGCAAATTCTATTTGTGCTAATGTTAAATTTCATTGATTTGGTTTTGAACAATAGAAAATTTTGGATCTTCTAAATTAGATCACTAATTATCTCTTTTCCATTCAAATATGAGCAATATGGGGTGCTTATCTAAATCCTAACCATACCTATAGTCAAAAACCAAATTTTTCAGAGGTAAGAATTGTTGGAAACTCAAGGGAAGACAACTGAGAGGGAGGGTGAAGCAATTGTCACCGAATTTCAAAACTTATTCAACTTATTAACCTTATTCTCATATCTGATCATTAATCATGAAATCATAAATGAACAACACATCAAAATCACACATAATGCCAATATTTTTATGTGGAAACCCTATTAGGGGAAAAACTAGTGGAGATCAGTCCACAAGATTATAACCTGTTAAAAGTATAAGAAAATATGAATGGGGAATGCACATGCATTCAGGCACACTTCCTAGAGCTCATTGCTCAGATACAAATAGGCTTATAGCCTAAAGGAAGACACACTATCTTACATAAAGGTTCTAATTAAATCCATCAAACTTTGAATTGAAAAAATAGCAACTAATAATGCTTGATTATAGTTCCCGTTAAGCTCATGAACAATTCTTCACTATTCTTCACTCTTCTTCACTCTTCCTCTCTCTTCTTCACTCTTCTTTACTCTCAACTCTACCTTCAAATGATCTGAACATTATTCGCACACAAGACTCATACACTTCTCACACTTATGCACTCTCATACATCCAAATGATTAAAAAAATTACTCTTATATGTCTGCAACAATAAATTACATCACTATAAGTCAACCTCAATGAAATAATAAAATGAATATAAACAGTCAACCCTAATCAATAAAGATTATTCATGTGAATCAACCAACATTGGCCACAACATAGTGAAGACCGAAAATAACATCTCAAACATGAACCACTTCAATTAATTACACCTTGAAGATCCAAAACACGCTTCAACACCTAGTTGGCCATGAAAATGACAAACATGAACACACAAGAGAAAATCTCAGATCACGAGCATGACGATCAATGCAAACGTGCAACATAGATAGAGAAAAAACTAGAAACATCCACAAACATCATGAAACACCAGAGAAGCATCCACAACAACTAAACTTACATAAATCACATGATCTTCATTCAAGAACACAAATTGAAGTAACAAAAAAAATGTCATAATACAAATCTTCAAAACTTTATCAAATCTTCACGCGGATCTCTAAAACTTGACATGGATAAACTAGATATACTCAACAAGAAACCCTTTAAACCACAACCTCATATTAGAAACGTACTGATCACACCGTTAGAATGAACTTCACTTCACCACTAACAACCTGTACCACTTCTTATTACAATTTTCTCAATATCCTCGACATATACATCTTCTAATGAAACAATGCTAATAGTGTTGACATCAATGACAACCACATATCAGCAACACACTACAACATCCAACAACCTCCCCTTGTGGCATTGATGGCAACACATGATGTGAAAAATACTATCAACACTACACTTACTCCCCCTTAAGTTATGACTCTTCTCCTCAACTCTTCTCTTCCAGAAATATTTTCACATTGCACTTTGCCCCCAAAACTATTTTTCACATTTCTCTTCTCCCCCTTTGACATCAATTTCAAAGATCTCTTCTATGCAAACTTTGAACCACATACCTGAACACTTGAACAACTGAACATCTAACTACTCCCCCTGAGTAGCAGGCATGGCAACATCAATCTGGATCAAAATATGATCATGAAGTGCATGGATTGATGAAAACTAATGCATCCTTAGTTTTGATTAGGAGTGGTAATCATCCCTCACTTCCCTCTGAGATACTCAAAAGTATCCTTAGGCAACGACTTAGTAAATGTGTCTGCAATCTACTCCTTAGTAGGCACATACTCCAATTTGACTTCCTTTTCACTTACCTTCTCTCTCAAAAAGTGAAACTTAATGGATATATGCTTGGTCTTGGAATGCAGTACCATATTCTTAGGAATGTTAATAGAATTTGAGTTATCATAGAATATAACAATAGGCTCATCATACACAACTCTGATATCCTTCAACATTTTCTTCATCCACAACACTTGAGTACAATTATTAGCAGCAACAATGTATTCTGCCTCAACAGTAGACAAAGAAACAGCATTCTCCTTTTTGCTTAACCATGAAATCAACTTCTTTCCCAAGAAAAATGCTCCACCACTAGTACTTTTCATGTCGTTCACATCTCCTGCACAATCAACATTAGTAAAGGCACTCAAAGTAAGATCATCATCTTTAGGATACCATAGACCAAAATCAATTGTCCCCTTCAAGTATTTGAAAATCCTCTTCACAACAGTCACATGTGATTCTTTAGGACCAGCTTGAAATGTAGCAACAATACATACAACATTCATGATATTAGGCCTATTTTGAGTCAAATAAAGCAATCCACCAATCATTGATCTGTATCTAGTCTGATTTTCCTTCAGAGAATCATCATCAATTGTCAACTTGCATCCGGTGACCATGGGTGTACCAATTGGCTTTGAATCTTCCATACCGAATTTCTTCAGTAATTCTTTCACATACTTGGACCGGGATATGAAGATCCCTTTATCTAATTGAGTAATTTGCAATCCCAAGAAAAATTTCATCTCTCCAATCATTGACATCTCAAATTCATTATGCATCTCATTTGCAAACTTCATACACAAGCTATCATCTCCTCCAACTATGATATCATCAACAAAAAATTCCACAATCAAATCTTTATCATCATTATTGAAATATAGATTACTATCAGTAGTAACTTTGTTAAATCTACACTTCACCAAGTACTTGTCCAATCCATCATACCAAGCTCTAGGGGCTTGCTTGAGTCCATACAATACTTTCTTCAATAGAAAAACCATATCTCCCTAATCAATTAATTGAAATCCATCTGGTTGGTCAACATAAACCTCTTCTTCCAATTCACCATTTAGAAAAGCATATTTGACATCCATCTGATAAACTTTGTAGTCTTTATAAGCAGCATAAGCAAGAAATAATCTCACAGCTTCAATTCTAGCAACAGGGGCAAAGGTTTCTTCAAAATCAATACCTTTCATTTGTGAATATCCCTTACATACCAATCTTGCTTTGTTTCTAACCACTTCACCTTGATCATTCAGTTTGTTTCGAAAGACCCATTTAGTTCCAATTACATTCTTATCCTTAGGTCTAGGAATAAGAATTCATGTGTCATTCTTTTCGATTTGTTGTAGTCCCTCTTTCATTGCTTCAACCCAATGTTCATCTTTGCATGCTTCATTCACATTAGTAGGCTCAGTCTTTGAAATAAAGCAATATTCTTTTGCAATATAATCTGATTCTCTAAATTATTAAATCTAACATAACTCAGAGTCTTCTTAGAATGTTCTTCAACTTTAGGCTCTTCTAGTCTCTCTTTTATTCTTTCACCAGTTTCTCCTTCTTCTTGATCTTCTTGATTCAGTAGAATAATTTGCACTTGACTTGAAGTCTAACCTTTGTTTGTATTGTCATTCTTATCATTAGAATCATATCCATAGGTTCTTGATAGTGTACCATAGTCTTCATCAACCTTAACATTTTCACTTTCAACCATCTTCTTCAATATTTTATTGTAACATCGGTAGGCCTTACTCTTAGTAGCATATCCTAGAAAGATTCCCTCATTGCTTCTAGCATCAAAATTTCCTATATCTTCATCTCTTTTGATATAACACTTGCTTCCAAAGATCTTGAAATATCTAATAGTAGGATTTTGACTAGTCCATAGCTCAAAATATGTCTTACTAGTATCACCTTTGATTTGTACCTGGTTAAATGTGTAAACAATAGTACTCATGACTTCTCTCCAGTAGATATGAGGTATGTTTCCTTCCAACATCATGGTTCTAGAAGCATCTAGAATTGTTCTATTCTTTCTTTCCACAACTCCATTTTGTTGAGGGGTCCATGGTGTAGACAACTGTTTCTTTATTCCATGCTCTTCACAAAAAGAATTAAACTCACCAAAAGTGAATTCACTGCCTCTATCTGATCTCAAACACTTAATCTTTAGACCTGTCTCTGTCTCAACCATAGCCTTAAATATTTTGAACTTTTCCAGAGCTTCTAACTTCTCCCTTAAGAAACTATCCCACATCATTCTTGAGTAGTCATCAATAAGCTACATGAAGTATTTGTATCCTTGTAAACTTCTATTTCTAGCAAGACCACACAAATCGGTATGCACAAGATCCAACAATCCATTTGAATTTTTCTATTTACTTTGAAATGAAATTCTTGTTTGCTTTCCTAATTGACATTCTTTGCATATGGCATTAGTAGGTTTCATCAGCTTAGGAAGATCTCTCAAAGCCTTAGTGGAACTTATCATCATCATATTATCAAAGTTAACATGACACATTCTCCTATGCCACAACTAGCTTTCATCAACTTTGGGCAATCAAACAACTTTTACTAGTAGGACTCAGGTGGATAATATTACCTAATGTGTTTGTACCTGATGCAATCACATTTCTAGAATTTCCCAATATCTTGCACTTACCATCCATGAACTGAAGATTGCATCCCTTATCAACCATTTGTCCAACACTCAAAATATTATGCTTCAAACCTTCAACATACAAGACATCATCAGTATTATGCTTACCATCAAGAGAAATACAACCTCTTCCATGGATCACACCAGCTATATTATCACCAAATATCACAACACCACCATCATATTTTTCCAAATTCACAAACTTATTTTTATCTCATGTCATATGATGAGAACAACCACTGTCAATTACCCATTCATCTTTCTCTTCAACTTGAGTAGGTAGGGCTTTCTCCATATTTGTACAACTAATAGATTCAGTAGAAATATGATTATTTTCCTTGATAGCAATAAATACAAATTCATCTTCACTTGCATTTCCTTTATCAGACTCATCATTTGTCACACCTTCATTAGTAGCATAGTAACACTTCTTTTAAAATTTAAGCTTTTTAAATCTTGGCTTGGAAACTCTCTCATGACACCTTGATGCAAAATGACCTATCTTATTGTAAGAGAAACATTTAATAGGAAACTTTCCTTTATACTTACCTTGTCCTTTGGCTTCTCTTTTCACAATAAATGCTTCAAGTTCTTCTAGCTCTCTTTCTACTTCATCCAATAGTTTCATTTCATCCTCATACTTGAAAGTCTTTCTTGATGAACTTTCACCTAAATCATATCTTTTTTTATCTCTTCAAGAAGTAGTAGCCTTGAATGTAAATTCAAACTTAGGAAGGGCATCACCAAATTCACTCAACTCAAAAGTAGTCATCTTACCAATCAACATATCTCTGGTAACATTTGTCACAGTTTGGAGCTCTTCAATAGCACTAGCCTTAACTTTGTAAGAAGTAGGCAAGGATCTAGAAGCACTTTAGCAACAATCTTAGATTCATCTATTTGTCCACCAGCACATTTGATACCACATATGAGTTCATTCACTTTTTGCATGAAAGTAGTAACATTTTCATCATCACCCATTTTCAACTTTTCATACTTCCCTTTTAGAATTTGTAGCTTAGCAATCTTCACATTAGCATCTCCTTCATACAAGGTCTCCAACTTTTTCCAGATCTCATAACCAGTCTTTAGATCCATCACATTTTTTATCTTAGTATCAGTCAAAGCACTCAACAAAGTCTCCTCAGCCCTAATATTATACTTAGCATAAGTACTATTCAGTGGAATAACATATCTATTACTTGTAATGCTCCACTAGGGTTCACCAATGCATCTCAAATGGCACTCCATTCGAGTCTTCCACAAAGAATAATTTGTTCCATCAAATCTAGGACTATCCTTCTTATAAGCTGCCATCCCAGATCACCTCAAGAAGTTAAACTTCTTCCAAGGAACTTAGCTCTGATATCAATTGTTGGAAACTCAAGGGCAGACAACTAAGAGGGGGGGTGAATCAGTTGTCACCGAATTTCAAAACTTATGCAACTTATTAACCTTATTCTTAGATCTGATCATTAATCATGAAAGCATAAATGAACAACACATTATAATCACACATAACACCAATATTTTTACATGGAAACCATGTTAAGGGAAAAACCATGGTGGAGATCAGTCCACAAGATTATACGCTATTAAAAGTATAAGAAAATATGAATGGCGAATGCACATGCATTCAGGCACACTGCCTAGAGCTCACTGCTCAAATACAAATAGGCTTACTGCCCAAAGGAATACACAAATTCTTACAAAAAGGATTTGATTAAATCTATCAGGCTTTGAACTGAGAAAATAACATCTGCTAATGCCTGATTACAATTCTGGTTAAGCTCATGAACAATTCTTCACTCTTCTTCACTCTTCTTCACTCTCCTTCACTCTTCTTTGCTCTTTGCTCTTCCTTCGAATGATCTGGACATTATTTGCACATAGGACTCATACACTTCTCACAATTATATACTCTCATACATCCAAATGATTAAAAAAATTGCTCTTATATATCCACAACAAGAAATTACATCGATATAAGTCGACCTCAATGAAATAATAAAATGAATATAAATAGTCGACCCAAATCAATAAAGATTATTCATGCAAATCAACAAAGGTTAGCCACAACATAGTGAAGACTGAAAACAACATCCTCAAACATGAACGACTTCAATTAATTACACCTGAAAGATCCAAAACACGCTATAACACCTAGTTGGCCATGAACATGAAAAACATGAACACGCAAGAGAAAATCTCAGATCATGAGCATGATGATCAATGCGGGCTTGTGGTACAGATAGAGCATGAACTAGAAACATCCACAAAAATCATGAAAAAACAAAGAAGCATCCACAACAATTGAACTTACAGAAATCACATCATCTTCATTCAGCAACACAAACTAAAGTAATATAAAAACTGTCAAACTAGAAATCTTCATAACTTGATCAAATCTTCATGTGGATCTCTAAAACTTGACGTGGATAAACTAGATATACTCAGCAAGAAACCCTTTAAACCACAACCTCATATCAGCAATGTATTGATCACACCAATAGACTGAACTTCAATTCATTGCTGACAACCTATACCACTTCTTATTACAATTTTCTCAATATCCTCGACATATACAACTTCTAATGCAACAATGCTAATAGTGTTGACATCAATGACAACCACATATCAGCAACACACCACAACATCCAACAAGAATGATGTGTACCACTCATCAGAGTTTCTTTTTCAAATCTTTCTCTTCATAAATATTCAACCTAAAACCTTCAAATCACACATCATAGAGAAAAAAATGTTGATTGTTAGGGGATAGGGGTTTTCCTTGGTCAAACCCCTTGTTGGTAATTAAACCTATAAATGAAATAGAATAATGAAGGGAAATGATGAATGAACAACATGTAATGTTACAACTCACCAAACCCTTGTTATGAAATCTATAAACTTGTGTGAGATGGCTAGCTTGAATGTAGATCTTGAAATGCTTGAATGCTTGATAGATGTTGACATGAAATTCTTGCTTGAATCAAAACCCTACATAACAAATGTTAGCTCAAAAACACACATGATGCACAAATATCCTTGACATGATGCTTGGATCTTGATGACGGCTCCAAATGCTTGATGAATTGCTCTTGAATGCTCCTATGAACTCAATTATTCTATTATGAATGCTCTCACAAAAGACTTGGATGAAAATGAATGAAGGAACCTTGTATTTATACTTATCCATGCTTAATATCCTGAAATTACACCACAACAAGCTGACATATGAATTCATTAATTAAATGAGGCTAAATCTCGCCAAAATTTGAAATTAAATCCTGAAAAATACCTTATTGGGTACTAGGACGCACTAGGTGGCATCTTAGTCTCGAGGCATGAATCTCGAGGCACAGACTCCAAAAAGGTACCTTTCTAGGGTGCATTCAAAATAAGGATCCCAATACATTTGGGGGACAAATACGCTATAGGTGGCATCTTAGTCCTGACCCAAAAGTTAGGGACACACAACTAGAATCATTAAATTATCATTTATCCATTGATGTTCATTGGGATTAGCCATAAAAATATATAATTCATTGAGCTTGTGGATACAAAATAGGACCAATTAAGACATAAATAGGGATAAACAAAGCAAGGAGGGCCCAAAAAAGTGTGAAAATGCAAGGGTATGCATTTTCCTACACTACATTTAGACCCCACTTTAGTGAGAGGATGAAATTTCTTCAAACTCACACTAAATTATCCAACCACGCAATCAAGAGGGGCGTAAATGTGCGAATGCTAGTAAGATAGGATGACAATAATCAAGAGTTTGGTGAAGCCCCTAGGATCAAGATCCTACATATGGAAAACCAACATAGGCAAAAAGGAACACACATGCAGATAATATATGAAGCCATAACCATATTGCAAGCATACACCATCAAAGACAAGAAAAGAAAAAATAAAAATGCAACGGATCGAGCTTCTACTAGTCATCCAATGCATTGTGGACTGGGTCTAGGCTATTTTTCCAAAAAAGGTTTACAAGTGGAACACGTTGTCCACTATGCAAACAAAAAGCATGCTCACAAGGGCTAGTGAAGCTTGTTGTTCAATTGGTGAGCCCCAAGGGACCATATCAAATCAACAACTCCATGACTTTAATAAGGCACAAAAAGAAAAGAAAATGCATACTCAAAAGGGATAGTGAAGCTAGTTGTTGACTGGGTGAGCCCCAAGGAACCATATCAAATTTATACCTTCATGGCTTTAATAAGGTATGAAAATAAAAATGCAATAGGTAAAAAGAAGTTCAAAGGGATTTTTCTTCGTTCATGTGAGGTCTCTTCTTAGGGAACATCATGCTTAATGTATCCAAGAGAGGATACATAGAAGGTCTCATCCTAGGGTACATTGTACCTAATGTTTCCAAGAGAGGACAAGGAACTATCATGCTCTCAGAGGAAATAAAACCCAATGACACCACCAAGAAAGGAATACATCCCAGGAAGAAAGAAAATCACACAAGGAACATGAAAATAAATGCAAGTGAAATCATGCCAAAATAATGCCAATGTATGCCCCCACTTTAAAATTTTTTCTAACAACCTTGCTATGAGAAATTACTTTAAATTAGCCAAAACATGAAAAATAAAAAGGAAGAGGGTTTCCCCCAAAAACACATTAGGGATCTATGGATTCGAGGTCAATATCTTTCTTTGCTACAATGATATTAGAGAGCTCAAAACTATCATCATTCTCCAAATACACATAGAACTGGAAAAATGACAAAGAGAGTGAAAACAAAATGAAAAACCTTTTGGGTCCACATGGAAGACATAGGGTGTCTTGACACCTTGCGTCATCCCCAAAAGGAAAACACAAGAAAAAAATGAAAGGAAAAGAAAAGATAATGAAAAAATATTTTGGGTCAACATGGAAGAGACATAGCCTGTGTGTCTTGATGCCTTGCATCATCCCCAAAGGGAAAACACAAGAAAAAAATGAAAGGAAAGATAATAAAAATGAAAGGTAAATACAAATTAAAAGGCGAAAATCTTACAACATATAGAAGAATGAAGGTACAAAAAGAGGAATGCACATAGAGAGGAAACATCAAATAGAACATCACAAGGGATCACATTACACACATGCAATCACCCAAAAGGAAAGCAAAAAGGAAAGAAAAATATTAGCAAAGCACAGGCGATTCAACCTAAAGCAAGTTGTACGCCTCCTAGTCTTGTTTAGTATAGGTGAAACACAAATCACTAGCAAAAGGGACAACATCAAGTGTTGAACTAGGAGAATCACCAGATTCAACATATGGTGAATCACTTGATTTAGTAGGATATAACGGTTGTTATTGTTTAAGCTTATGGATGATGAAAATAAAAAATTTAACTCATTATTCACTTGCTCATCAATTTTAGCGGTTTCTTCATCATCATCCAAATTAACAACAACATGAGGAAGAATAATAATATTCATAGAAGGTGCTGGTCCTTATTGTGTTGGAGACATAGGATCTGTTGCTTTTGGTAAGGGAGGAGGCTCATCGTGTATTGCTTTTGTCAAGTTCAGATTTTGATTTTCAATATTTTTCTCTTCATTCATTTTTTGAGCAATGGAATGACGTCTATGCCTACGCTCTCTAGCATTTCTATTTCTTTTATTATGGTTTTCAAGTTGCATTTGTGTAGGAGTGGTTTTTTCAATCAAAGGTTCATTTTCTTCTTGTGAGGGAAGAACATAAGAAACCATGGAAGGTTGTTCAACCACTTTCTCTTTGGCTTTATAAATTTGTTTAGGAGGTGGATTAGGACTTGTTTGATTTTCTCTTTTCCTTTTGTAGGAAATAGGCAAAGGAGTTTTGATGGATGGGTCTTGGTTAGCTAGAAGGGCTTTAGTCTCAACATTGTTTTCTTCAAGGAGTGGAGGTTATATCATAGGTGGAGGAAAATTCTCAATGGATAACTTGGCTATTCATTTTGCTTTGAAATTTTGGTAAGATAAAAAAATGAAGTCCTCATGGGGTCTTATAGGTTCCATGGGCTCAGGCCAAAAATAGTCTAAGGAAAAATTTCAACAAGAAGATGGACGTCTAAAGCTACTATGGTTCATGATAAATATTTCATTGCCGACTAGAAACTTCAAGTAGTTATGGGCAACAGATGGGACTGCATTCATCGAGCGAAGCCATTTGTAGCATAACGTCACATGAAATTGGTCTGAATTGGAGATAATAGAGAATGATACATTTAATTTCTTTGGTCCTACTTGTAAAGGGAGTGTGATCGAGCCCATCGTAGCACGAGAAAATCATAATGCTTTTTAATACATGCTTTCAGTTTATCATATCTATCTTGAGTGAGTTCATGCACATATAATAGTTCTTATGTGATCACATTCTCTCCACAGATGGGATCAATTAAAATCCAAGGAATGGGCTTGTTATTGATTTTTCCAACTATGTAAAGAGGACCATTAGGTGCATGTTTTATTGTTTCTTTTGAAGAAAAAGTAATGTCCATAGGAATTATGGTTTTGTTGTTTATGAGGCTTGATGTCAATCACTGCTATCATTATACTTATATGACTTTGATCATTGGTATCCATAGGACTTTGTTTATCATCATCCATAGGATTTTGTTTGTTATTTCTTATATTCTCATCATCTATGTCAATGTTCATCACATTAGGCTTAGTTTCACTAGCATTAACAAATGAAATATTGTGGTTAGTCACTACAAAAAGTAGTAAAAGGCATTAATGTGATTAGAAGGATCTCCCTTTCCTCCATATTTCTCAAATATATGGATCTCTATACGTTGTGGCACTAGAGTTCTCAATATCTCCAAGGAGAGGGGGTTGCTTTTGACATAGTATGAAGGTGGACCATTTTAATTTTGATTTATGGTAGTAACTTTGCATTTAATGGATGAGTGGCTTTGTAAGAGGTGGTTAATGATAGGGTCATTGCTTGTGGTTTGAGATGGAGGTGAATATGGTGGTGATGTGTATGTGTTGGGAGGAAAAGAGAATGGATTGCTTATGGGGGGAGATATAAGATTAGATGCCACATAGGTTTAAGGAACACTAGTGGAAATGTTCGAGGTAGGAAAGATATTGCTAGTTGGTTGCATCGTTGTGGTCACTTGAGGATTGCTATAGGTGGGAATAGAGGTTATGGTTGAAGGGGCAGAAGTTTAATTTCCTCCTTGGCTTTTTACATTGTTTTTGAAACTTGAGCACCATTATTGGTGGAAGAAAGGTGTTTTTCCAAGCATGTGAGCTATGTTATGCATAATTTCCAATCCTTCATCACTTTGCATCATGCAATGAAGACTATCTATGTAGGTATAATGTTGTTTGAAATGTTTTTAGTACTCACAATATCTTGTAAATGAGCTAGGTCTTCATGCATTTTCATTATGTTTTCTGGAAGGATATTGTTGATGTGATTTTTTTGCGACCGCACCAACACAGAATAAAGTTTCCCAATGGATACTCTATCCTCTCTTGAACAAAGTTTCATGCATGCTAAGATAGATCATACATTTAAATCCAAGGTTCCTTTTATGCAATAGAATACCCTCAGTTGGCTTGATGTGTTTTGCTAGTATTTCAAGGGGGACTTACACAATTGTTTAGCAGTTGACAGCAGACAGCAAACTAAGGGATTTCATGTAATTGTAATGATTTGGCAAGTGAGCACAAGTTTCCTAATTCTAACCAAAAATAAACTGAATTTAAAATGAGTGTAGGGATAAGAAGGTTCTAATTTACTCTAAGGCGTGGGACATGGCAATCAATTCTTACATACTTCAACTGAGCCTTGCTTTGCCTCGCTTCAAACAACTTCCACAAAACCGGTGCAATCTTCAGAGGAGTAGCGAAAGGTGTTCAAATTATAACTCAACATGCAAGCACCATCAAGACGATGCATATGAACACGTGAGTCACAATCGAAGTTAAGTTTGAAAAGTAATCTAGTTGACCACATAAGGCCAACCCACTGTCAGTGAGCCCGCTAGTGGTATGGATGAGCGATGTCTTGTTCAAATCGAGCACCACATTCCACAATTACTAAGTACTTGCATGAAATGAAATCTACTTTACTTTAAGCTACTTCAAGTTGCTACGTGAATTGGAAGGACGAAGAAGCCTCGACAACTAATCATAACAAAGAAGAAATCACCATCAATGAAAATTCTTTTATTATGAAAGCATTCACGACAACTTCTTACAAAGTATTCAAAGGGAAGACTTTCCTTCCTTTTCAATCTAAACTATACTATCAAACTATTCTACTTTCTACTCTATCAATTGCTTTCTACTCCTTCTCTACTATTCTAACTCTACTGAGATACAAATTAGGGGGAATGCCCCTTTATATAGTTGGCCAAGTTTGATGGATGACTCAGATTACAATCGGCTGGATGGCCCAGATTGTGTCACCTCAACCCTAAACAAGATTCACCCTAAAAACTGCCACAAAGAAGAGTGGGGCAATAAATGAGCAATTAATGGCCACCATCTTCTAGAAGATTCCTATTTTGAAACGCGTTCACATTGTTCTTGTTCTTGACTACAGACTTGATCAAACAGCTTCAACTTATGGCATGGCATGCACGTTCTCATTTTGAAATTCCAAGGTTGCAACCTCATTCTTTTGCTCGACAATGATTTTCTTCTTGAGGTTGTTCTTCAACTTAGAAGTACTTGAGGATGACCTTCTTCTCTCCATTCTGAGCTTTGAAAACATTTCTTCTTCGACACTTGAGTTGGGCACATACTAGGTTATTCCAACATTTAGCCATTTCTTGCGACTTTTCTTCTTTCATGACTTTATCATGTTGGACTATTTGCTTCATTTCTTCAAGTCATTGTGCTCCAGCCTTGGCATTCATCCTGCAAAACAGACAAAAGGAAGAACATCAAAACACTTCATGATATAAATTCAACTTACTTGTAACGTAGATTTTCATGTTTTGATCTCCAAGGGTTCATCGTTTTCTTCTAACAAACTTCATCCTCAAATTCTTCATTCCTTAGGAAAATATCATCTCCGTTAAGGGTGTATCATAATTCATTTCATCGGCTGGGTCGTTGACGACTTTGATTTTATTCAACTCTGGCTCAAGAAGATTATCATCACGAAGATTTTGAGCAAATTCACCAAGGTAGTCAACTTCAAATTCATCATCTGAAGTATTTTATCTTCACAAACATTACTTTCCTTGCCTTAGAAAATTTTTAAATTTTCTTTAGGAAAAGCATGAACCTGGTGCCCATCAAAAATATTCATCCTGGAGGCTTCGGTGAAGAGTGGAAGACTTTAAAATCCATTCCTCATCGCAGATGTTCGATACCCAGAAGAAAATTTTCTTCAGAACTTGTCGAATTCATGGGTATACAATGAACGGGTTCATTTAATTTTCTTGAATTTTGAACCCTAGAAAAAATAATTTTCATCAATTTACTCCAGTTCTTAATCCCTGAGCATGTTACTACTCTAACTTGAAATATTTTTTTTATCAAACCTGTGAAGCTGGCATCCACTGACTTCATCTCTGGCAATTTCATTCATATCTCGAGAAACTTCATCACTTCAAGTCTAGGCATAATTTTGTTAACACTTAGAAAAATATTTAAATTTCGTCAATGTTAAGCCTCAAGAGGGAATTTGCCTTAGAAAATTTTTACTCCTCCTCATTCATCTTGCCTGTGAGGAATTTTTATTAACTCATTTAGAGAAATTTCTTTCAAATGTCTTGAGTGCATCTTGTATGTCATGGAGGTTATTTTAAAGTCCAATGCCTATCACATTCTCCATCTTCACCTTAGGCGCACCTCACACTTGGAAGAAATTACTAGCCACGTGGCCTTAGTTATTTTATTTCATTTTACCTCACCCTGTCTTCATCTTGCATGGGGCATTTGACATGAGGTGGAGGACAAACACTAACGCCATCTTTGACCTCCTTAGACTAGCTTGGGTATGGGCACATTTAGCATGGTTAAGAGGATATAAATATCCACACCCTTGATTCCTTTTCAAATTTATTCTACCATGCAGCTTGGGCGCATTTGGCATGAGGTAAAGGATTAACATATTAACACCTTTCTTTTTGACCTTTTTGACTCCCAACGCCTTTTGGAATATTCCTTCCTTGCATGTGCATGTTTTGTCTTCGCATGCCTCTATTTGGGCCCATTTAAGCATGAGAAGTGGATGAAGTTTAAAATTTTATCTTTTTCCTTGTCCTTGCATGGGCGCATATTGCCATAGGGGGAGGATAAACATTTTGACTTCCCTTTTGACTTTCTCTTGTTGAACTTCTTAGCATGGGTGCATATGGGGGTGCCTGTAGGATTTGACTTAGACTTAGAAAAAATTTCTCATTTCTACCAGCTTGAGGGTGAGGGCGCATTTGGAGGCATGAGTAGAATGAAACTTGATACTTTGGAATTTTATTTTTTTAAACATCATGAAGGCAAGTTGGGCGCATATGGAGGGTGGAGCAGGACATTAGACATTTTTCATTTTTCTCAAGCTCTTTGGCTACAATGGGCGCATTTCTTAGGTCCTGCAGGATGAAGTCTCAAACTTAGCCATTTTCCTTGTCTTCGCTAGCTTCTCCATGCCTTACTATAAATAGTAAGTCCCTTGATTTTCATATCTCAGAGGCTCAGATTGCTTTGAAATTTTGAACACTGGATCTTCATGACTCCGTCAGCCTGTTGACATTGCTATTCTGAGTTGGCCTGCTAAAAATAGCATATTTCCAAAGGTGACTTGCTATTTATAATGACTGCTTGTTTTTTATACCTCCACAACTCCAATTGACTTGAAATTCGAATGACGTGCTCCTCACCACATGACCTATCTGTTGACACCGGCGCTTGCTGCTGACTTTCTATTTTTAGCTAGTTTCTGAAATGACTTACTATAAATAGTAAGTGCTCCGTTTGCCCTCAAATTTTACTAGCAGATAGCTTGAAAGATGTTGATCACGGTGGTATACACTGGTTTTCAAAAATTCTAACTTTTTATCCCTCCTTTTGGGTCCCGAAGCTGGAAACCATAATTTGACCTGCATGCATATCAAATGACCTCTGTTTTTCCTCATTTCTGCTGCATTGCGATCAGTTCGTGATTCTGAAGTGCTGGGAGGTGGCTTCCAGAGTGCATCTGCTAAAAATAGTAAGTTTTTGAATAAGTGATTATCTTGCTTTGCATGTCACATCATCGCGAAGCTCTCGAAAAACCCACAAGGAATATGCAGACATGCAAAGAAAACCCTGGCATGCAAACCCTAAAAATAGCCTCGGAAGGCTGAACTCTGAGATTCGTTATTTCACTTTGCATGTTATACCAGCGCGAAGGTCCCTAAAAACCCAGAAGGAATCCCCAAACATGCACCGGAAAACTCTGCATATAGACCCTGAAATTTGCTCTGGAAGCCAAACTACTAAAAATAGCAAGTTGTCTGTTTTAGCTCAAATTTTGCTAGTGAGTAGCTTGACATGTTCTGGATGCAGTGTGACTGTTAAAACTTCAAGAATCCCGAAGGAATTCTTGGAATTACACACTTACTAAAAATAGTAAATTGCTAGAATTTGATGAAATTTAGCTGAGAGTCTACTAGGAGCATGCTGACAGCAACGTTAATCTCTATTTTCAATTTATTCACCTCTTTTGACCACAAATTGGTTGGAAATTTCAAAACCCTAAATTTACAGGCTTGGCCAAAAAAAAAATTTAAGCTCACAGACGGGCATACCCCAAGAAAGACAGACAGCAGAAAGAGAGAAACAGAGAGAAAAACAAAGCCAAAAGACGAGGAACGAAGCAAAAATTAGGGGGTCCCCATTTGAATGGGGTGATGTGTGAAAAAGGTCACAACATATATGATCATCCATTATTTGAACACTTGGCATAGCACTTGTAGGTAAGGTAGGCATAGCAAAATAAGTATCAAAGGAATTTTCCATACCTAGTGAACTAATACCAAACTAGAAGTAAGAGAGCTAGATAACCCAAGCTCCACAATGAGTGTTTTATCACGGGATGTCATGAGTTTTGCACTTCGTCTCACCATAGTATTAGTGGTAGGACACCAAGTAGTATAGCTCATACAAGGGATAAACCAAAGAAAGTGCAATGTACAAAATATCCTATGCTTGAAATTATACTTGAAATGAAAGAAATTGGAATAACAATAATTCTGCAAACTATAATAGAAAACTAAAAGAAACAAATAGAAGTGCAAAAGAGTAATTTCAAATCCTAAAAACTGGAAAGTCAAAGTCAACAGAGACTAAGTCACAGTAAGGGCATCTTGGTCCTACTGGTGAGATTTTTAGGTTCTAGGAAGTGAAACAAAAAGAAAACAATAGAGACAAGATTATGAGCCAGTGAACCAGCAGTTTTGGCATGTGGTTCTCTGGACTTCTCTTGAACTCTTAATATATTTCACCTAAAAGGAGATAGATAGAACCCCAAAATTGAAGTGGTTCACTTAAATAAAGGAATGTATGATTAATTTATGACTAAATGTAAAGTTGTAAATGTAACTAAATGATGTAATTGACTGATTATTGATGCAAAACTAATGTAATATGCAATGTTTGAAAACATAGTGAAGTTTGAAAAAAGCTTAAAAAGATGAACACAAATGCAAATGAAACCAAACAAAAAGTTGTATTTCAGAATGTGTGCAACTATAAAGCTGAAGATGACTGGAAAGCACTCTAGAAATCTGATAAATTTGACTTTTATGTTGACTGGGACTCATTCTCCACCCTGGGTGAATCAGTCCTTGTATAGGAGTAAATTTGCACCCCATGTGCAAATCCCCTTTTTTCCTTTATCCACCTTAGAAAACCAAGTTCGGAGGCTTAATTCCATCTAAGCCCTTTTCTTTCATCCCACTTGGTGCCTATTTTGAGGGTCGGTGGAGGAATTTCTATTGGGGACACCCGCGCAGTGCTTAGATGTCCACGTGGCGCGCTTGCATCCCTGGCAGATTCTTGCAGTTGAACCTGCAAAGGAATTACACTTCTCATTGGGAATCAAGTTGTAATGCCCCCTTCAGCCAACTGACCAAAATATGGTTGTTTTTCTCCATCCCTTCTTCAAATTCACTCCTTGAACAAGAATTTCATCTCTTTACAACTTCTTCACTTCATTCAAAAGCTTCTACAATCCTCTTGCACTCACTCTCAAGCTCCCAAGCAACATTCCAATCATTCCATAGAAACAAAAGATTCATTCCATCACTTCGGTAGAGAAATCTTGGGACCACATCATTGCAGTAGAGGCTCGAGTACTCTCATTTTCTCCCCCAAGCAGCCTTGAGCACTCTTTGGTGGAGGTGGTAAGCTCCCCTCTCCTCTCCTCTATCACTTGGTTGAGTTAGCATACTTAATATTTTGTAGTGCTTTTGTACTCTTTATTATATTGTTTTCTTTATCTCGCTTTCTCGACTGTCTGTGGAGGTGGAAAACCTAAATGGGGGTCTGACTGAGGCAGGCCGCTATACAACCATCCAAAGTTTTCATCTCCTTTGTGTGTGTAGGTGAATGTGCTTTTGAGTAGCTAGCTTCTAAACATGATTCTTTGTGAGATCCTCCTTGCCACCCTTACTCTTTCATTTTTTCTTTATCACATTAGGGAGTACTTAGTTTATCTAGTTACATTATTTTGGCCCTTTAGTGGTAGTTAGTTGGGTTGTTAGTCATTTTCTTAGGTTTGACCTTGTCTCTATTATTTTCTGGCCTTATGGATGCTAGCGAACTTTAGAGATGCCAATGTGTCACACTATCATTTAAGGCCTATGCTTTCATCCTCGGGTAGAGAGCTTCCTGAGGCATAGTGTTGAACCTGAAAATTGGCTCACCTAGCCCCATCTTGCAATTCAAGTCTATAGAGTGGTTGAAGGACCTCATAGTCCTCACTATTCTCATCCTGCATATCCTAATACCCTTTTAGCTGAGGTAAGTTAGGACAGCCTTCGCCTATCCCCCTCTTGCAATTTGGGTCTATAGAGTGGTTGAAGGACCTCATAATCCTCACTATTCTCATCCCACATATCCTAATACCCCTTTAGCTAAGGTAAGTTAGGGAAACCTTCTGCATCTTGGCCCTCCGTGACCTAGTGCCTTGCACATGGTGGCCCCCCACTCTTACATTTTTGGTGAACCTGACATGAACCATTTTGGTTCCATTTTTTTGATCTTGTCAGTTCCTTTCCTCATACTCTAGGAATGTTGTAGGTGTGAGTGTTGTAAGGCTTCCACCTTGCAACCTAACCTATGACCCCTAGTTGGCATAGTTGGAAGGTTCCAGAGGTATTGCATAACGAAACCTTAATTGGGTCATTGTCTTATCCTTTAACCTCTAGGGACTCTATGGAAGCATTGTCTAGTGCATGTAATGGCCTCCTTCTTGGACCAACCTATCCCCTCTACGCAATCTATGGAAAGTGGTACTAGTATACATTTCATTTCATAAGACCTGCTAATGGATTTTAACAAGGATCTATCTCCTCTTTACATCCCTACGTGGATCAATGGAAACATGATAGCGATTGTTCTCATTGATCCAACATCACAAGTAAACATAATAACAAAGGAGATTATGCTGATCAATTTCCTACACAAGGATGGGTACAATGAACCTGTGAGTACTATCTGCACACATAAAGGGCTTTCCATGCCCCCTTTCAGTAGTATTGTCCTATCGGTCTTTGTTGGACCTAAATCTGTGAAACTCCTATTTGACATCATCCCTGGGTTTGAACTCTTTAGGGTGAAGTTTGGTATCCATTGGTTGGTGGCTATGAATGTGGTCCCCTCGTTCATGCATAAATGTTTGAAGTTTATCCACGGGGGGTCTATACATGTAATTCATGACACTAGTTATAGACCATCAATTTCTCATGGTAGCTACTCCTTGGATCACTCTTTCCCTATGCCCATTGGTCCTCTTTTTCCTAGGATGAACCTTCTACACTGAACATATCAGTATTATACAAAAGGGAACCTATGAGAAAAAGTGACATATCCTCCCTTGCCTTATGTTGTTTCACATAGGGCTTGCTTAAAATTTGATAGCAATGTTGCTAAGGAACGAAAGAAGGAAGAAGAGAAGCGGTCCTGTGATCCTCCTTCCTCTTCATCTAGTCATTCTAGCGCTTCTTCTTAATTTGTTGTGGTACCATCAGATTTTTCTCCTCATTTGTAGGAGAATCCCATGGTACCTGCTTGGCGAAATCCTAAGTGTCCAACTTTTGAACCTCTTGTTCTACCGATGGAACCTAGAATTGCTCAGTATAACATGAAGAAGGTCTCCAAAGGAGAGTCCTCTTTGTCTCAACGTTCGCGGCCTCCTAATGCTCCCACTCCTAAGGTAGTAAGTGGGAAGAGGCCCACTATCGAGGCTCTTGAGTCGACTCCTCTTGCGACTCCTTAGGTCATTCTTCCTATCCCCATGAAGGAACTTGTCCCTCCGCTGAAAATGGCTATAGTGGACATCCCCATGGTTGAACAGGAACCTTTTGTTCCTTTGCAACCTCTAGCCTCTGGATCCAAGAGTCATAGAAAATGCCTTGCAAGTGAGCACAAGTGCCACAAAAAGGATCCTCTAGCTGAGCAGGCCACCTCGCAAAGGAAGGAGGAAGAAACAACTGCTTCTGGTTCATGGCCTCATGTAGTGTCTTCTTCCCCCCTTCCTTCTGCTACTCTTCAGTCTAGTATCGTACTACTCCTAGCTTCTGTAGTGAGTATGAATACACCTAACCTCAAGTGGGTATAGGCGTTCATCACTCCTTTAGTGGAGCCACCTTTTTTGATGTCTATTCCAAATATATAGCCTCTCCCGAAGCCCGTGGATATGATTAATACATCAATTGTATCCGCTATGGTTCTTTCCTCCTCTTCCTCTACACCTCTAGCCTCATCCATGGGGAGTTCATCTCATTTGACAAAAAAAAAGGTGGAGTGTGATCCTTCCAACAACAAAGGATGAAATAGGAATCTGGCTTCTCCACGAAGTGGTCCCACGTTGATTTGTTCTATCTTGGTGATGGAACCAATCCTAGCTTCCCTTGAGTTTGTCACCACTACTGAATCATTCAAAAAGCCTAGCGGTGAATCTCAAGCATAGTCTATCCTATCCACTGAAGTTAGACATGGTGCTCCTATAGGGTGCATGTTTAACTCCATGGATGAGGTTTCAGCCTTGTCAGTGATCTTCATGAAATCGTTGACCTTAGCTCCACAAGAGCTCGGTGAAGAAGACCTTGTGGGGGATTCTTCCTTGGCCCTTCTTGTAGGAGGGTTGGATGCTCCTCCTCTTAACATCCCACCATTGTAGGATCATCCTCCTTCCCCTTATGAGGATTTATATTGGGAAGTGGATGACCTCTTGGTCGATCAATGTTAGGAGGAGACCCTTTCTTGATCTTGTGTGTGTGTATTTGTTTTGTGATTTTTTCCCTCGTGCTCATGCTATATGTGCCTGGATGACCCTTGTCACCCCTACTGGTAATTGAATACAGGCATATTTTTTGTGTCATAAGTGTTCTTCCATTTGTATCATCATTATTCCATGTTTGTGCTTTATTTTTGGTAAATTGGGGATGATGCAAAGCATTGGGAGCATTTAGGCTTCCCCTCCATGTTGACCCATTTTTTTATTTTTACTTTATCTTCTTGTGCATTCTTCCTAATTTTTTCTGGGATTGATGAGCTTTCACTTTTCACTGTGGTTACCTATTATTTATATGAGTTCAAATAGATCTGATCTCACTAAACCAAATCCCCTTATGTCCTTTATTTATGTTTTTCTCCCTTTTTCTTTACCTTTACCTTTTTCTCTTCTTTTCTTGAGTTGTACCTCTCATGTGTGACAATGATTTTCTTCAAGATTTCAATTTTCAAAAAATGTATTCATGGCCAACAAACCTTTTCTCGAAAATCCACACAAAATTTTCTTCGGAATCACATTCTCAACTTGGAACCCTAATGGAACATGTTTCAATCATCACAGGCTCGTAAAGAAAGGACTTGGAAACCTTCCTCCGAAGTGGGAACAACTTAGATCTTCCCCTCATGTGTGGGAATATCCTTCCTTTTGAATTCCTTGATGAAGTGAACATCTTTCAAAAGGATCCCTTGATGATGGATCACTCTAAGAAAGAACATCTACTTTCAAACTATGTGTCCCTTGAGTGGACCCCCCTTTTTCTCATGGTGGGTTCCCAAGGGGTACCCTTTGAAATTCCTTATCTCAAATGGATTCTTTAACGTCTAGCTTGGGGGCAGCCTGACTAGACTTATTCCATTTTCTTAGCATCTAGCTTGGGGGTACCTGACTAGACCTATTCCATTTTCTTAGTGTCTAGCTTGGGGGTAGCCTAACTACACCTCACCTTCCAAACAAAAAATCCCTTGAGTGGACCACCTCTTCTTTTGAAGGGTTCCCGAGGGACCCCTTTGAAATACTTCCAAATCATCAACGGTTTGTGCGACTATTCACTTACTTGCCTATGTGGACGCTTCTTGATTTTGCAGAGTCTGCTTCCTTTGGGTTTCCTCCATGCTAGATTTTTTGGGGGATACCAACCTTGTAGGTCTATGGGCCTATAAGGTGATTACATCATGGGGCTTCCTTCATGTGAGAGATCTTGGGGGTCACTACCTCCTTGTAGGTTTACGGGCCTTTAAGATGCTTTATTTTTCAAACTTCATAGTTTCGAGCAGCTATGGAGTCCTTCACTTTCCCTATACCTTCGAGTTCTCCAGATCATGTTTTGCTTCTTCGATGGTCTAGGTATACATTTCTATACCCTACCTCTTTCTTGATCTACTTTACTGAGCACTCATCAGTATTTGCGCTCGTGAAAGAGGGGGGAAAATGTATAGGATTAAATTTGCACCCCATGTGCAAATCCCCTTTTTGCCTTTATCCACCATAGAAAATCAAGTTCAAAGGCTTAATTCAAACTAATCCCGATACTTTCATCCCACTTGGCAATTGTTTTGAGCATCGGTGGAGGCGTTTCTATAGAGGACACCCATGCAGTGCATAGACATCTGCGTGACATGCTTACATCCCTAGAAAACTCCTGTAGCTGAACTTATAGAGGAGTTACACTTCTCATTGGGATTCAAATTGTAACGTCCCCTTAAGTCAACTGACTTGAATATGGTTATTTTTCTCCATCCCTTCTTCAAATTCACTCCTTGAACAAGCATTTCATCTCTTCACAAGCTTCTACAATCCTCTTGCACTCACTCTCAAGCTCTCAAGCAGCATTCCAAGCATTCCATAGCAACAAAAGCTTCACTCCATCACTTCAGTAGAGCAATTTTGGGACCACACAATTGCAACAAAGGCTCGAGCACTCTCATTTTCTTCCCCAAGCAGTGTTGAGTTCTCTTGGTGGAGGTGGTAAGCTCCCCTCTCCTCTCCTCTATCACATGGTTAAGTTAGCATACTTACTATTTTGTAGTGCTTTTTTGCTCTTTATTATTTTGTTTTCTTTATCTCACTTTCTCAGTTGTCCGTGGAGGTGGAAACACCTAAATGGGGGTCTGACTAAGGTAGACCCCTATATAACCACCCAACATTTTCCTCTCCTTTGTGTGTGTAGGTGAACGTGCTTTTGAGGAGCTAGTTAGTGAATGAGTTTCATTGTGAGATCCTCCTTGCCACCCTTACTCTTGCATTTTTGTTTTATCACATTGGGGAGTACTTAGTTTATCTAGTCACATTATTTTGTCCCTTTAGTGGTAGTTAGTTGGGCCGTTAGTTAGTTTTTTAGGTTTGACCTTGTCTCTATTGTTGCTTGGTTATATAGAAGCCAAGGCACTTTAGAGATGCCATCACGTTGCACTATCATCCAAGGACAATGCTTTCCTCCCTGAGCAGGAAGCTTCCTGAGGCATAATGTTGAACTTGAAAACTGGTTCACCTAGCCCCATCTTGCAATTCAAGTCTATAGAGTGGTTGAAGGACCACATAGTCCTCATTATTTTTGTCTCGCATATCCTAATACCCCTTTAGCTAAGGTAAGTTAGGGAAGCCTTTCGCATCTTGGCCCTCTATGACCTGGGGCCTTGCATGTGATGGTCCCCCTCTCTTATAGTCCTAGGACAAGGTTCTATGCCCAAAAATTGGTTTCTTCTCACTGGTAATCATGATCTACATCTAACTCTGAAAGTCAGCTCATGAGGGACTCATTCACCATCCATGGCGAATCAGTCCACTTTCAAATTTCTACAAATTCAGATCTTTGTTCTACACCTTGTCACCTGTAACACACTTTTTGACAGAAACTCGAATCGGGATCTTAGAAAATTCCTACAAAACAACTTAAAATTCGTTGTCTAATGGGGGTTTTTCCTTGGTCAAACCCCTAGTTGAATAATCAAACCTTGAATGGATAAAAATCTACATAAAACCATAGCCTTAAATGTCTTAAAGACTAAGAAAATCTTAACTATGTCAAAATCCTAATCTATTATGCTAGAATAAGATGTGTAAATGTGGTTTGAATGATGCAAGACTTCAGCCCTAGAAACCCTACAACATATCAAATAGATGTAAATGACATGCAAAAGTAATGCAAACCTTACGTTTGAAGATAGAGAAAAAATGGAAGATGGAATCACTTTGGAAACAAGTCTTTGGGTGTGATTTGATGGCTTGTTGCATCTCCTCAACCTAGATTTCTCCATGATTCACCATAGGAATCCATCAACAACTCTTTGCAATGTTGAACCTTGAATGAAGAGTGAGCTTGAAAACCTGCAAAAACCCTAGTTTGTTGTCCTAAAGCTTCAACTTTGCTGTAGAAAATGAAAATAAAACTTGTTGTGGAAGACTCCTAAAACTTAATCTTTGATATTTCTTTGTAAAAATGACTAAGAGATGTGAAAAATGACCTAAAATGAGTATTTATAGGCATAAACACTTAATTTTCCTATTATTTAGACCTAAGAGGTCAACATCCACCGAAAAATTAAATTGAATTAATTGAATTCCCGCTCAAAATTGAAATTTCCCTCAAAAGGGACTCATTCTCCACCCTTGGCAAATAAGTCCCACTAGAGGGGACTCATTCACCCAAGGTGGTGAATGGGTCCAACTAGTGGTTTTTGAAGGTGGGTTTTTAGGATATGCATGAAATAATGGTTGTTTGTCAGGATTTAAGTGATTTCTCAAGTGAAATAGGCCTCCAGATAAAAAAATAATGGGTCTTAGGGGCCTATAATTGTTGTCTTGAAGGATGAATAATGCAGGGGTATCAAAAGTAGGTCTAAATTAAGTATGAAATTGTCTCTTTTCTCAAGAATGTCCAACTTTCTATGTAACATTTAGCCCCCACTTTAGTGCCCATATGACTCTATGTGCATATGTAAGCTAAAGGACTCTAAATAGTGCACCTTATTGTATAAAAGGATACTCATTTAAAAGACGAGAGAACAAAGCCCCAAGTGTGGTTATCTGCAAAACCACAACATTAGGAACCACAACCTACAACAAAAATTCATTAATTGTCCAATAATCCTTTTATCTAACCCCTAAGAATCTAATTCGAGGGTAGATGTATGCCCCCCTTGATTCCACTTACTTTACAGAGGTCGAATCAAGGTAGTAATCTAGCCACGTCGAATAAAGATCATCATATTGAAGGGAATTTCCAAGTACCATGCCACATAATGATGGATGATTGATGATGCTGAGTACAAAATCATGATTCCAACGCATCAAATGACATAAAAAAATGGAGTGCCCTAGCTTCCGTTATGTTGCTTTGAAGAAAAGATGCTTTATTAACTCTTAAGAGAAAATAACCCTAATGTAATGCATAAGAGTGAAAGTGATGAAAATATGTGAAAGAGTTAGGAGAAAGTAATTTGTCACTTACAGGTAAGTGCATGGATCTGTGACACAATTTTGGCTCTTAAGATGTCACTTTTTTTTTCTTCTGAAATCAGCAAAATATGATTTGTACAAGAAAATGAAGATAGTTACACTCAAAATTTCAAGATCCAGCAAGAACAAAAGTTAAAATTCTCCGAGTCTAGTTTCTAAGCTACTATTTTCTTTTTGAAATTAATGAAGATTAAGGGTCTCAAAAGGGCGGGGGGGAAATAGGTCCTTTTTTATCAAAAAAAAAACATAGCGCTTGAGGGCTCCCCCTTTTTTGATTAACTATTTTTTAGAATTTCAAAAATCCCAATAGTGAGAAATTAGCTAACACCATGTAGTTTATCCTCCTTTTAGATTATTTTTTAATGAATATATAATATTTAATGAATTTTCAAAGTGGACACATCCTAAAAAGCTGAAATTTGAGCGTGGTCCCTCCTAATTTTTTTGAAAACTAATCGAAAATTGATTATTTTCTTTTCATCATGTGTAGAATGGAGCCTAGTTTCAAAAAATGTAATTTGTTTCACATTCTAATGAATGAGTAAAAATCTATCATAAAACTAGAACATGTTGGTTTTTGACCAAAAATAGAGGCATTTACAATAGAAGTCGTGGATCAAAACCTTAACTAAATAAAAATGATAAAAGAAAATTATATATCTAGATAGCTAAGAGAGAGGTTAATGCTATCATAGTTTTTTTATCACATCTTTTGCATGAAAGGGTTGTCCAAACCTTTGGGTGAGATTCCCAATGCAAAATCCAACCCATTGGGTTGGTACTTCCTAATGCAACCTATTTGGCACACGCCAAATTTGGTGCTCGCCAAATTTGGTGTGCGCCAAATGGGTTGCTTCATTTGGCTAGCACCAAATTTGGAGAGCGCAAAATTTGGTGCTCGCCAAATGTAATTCATGAATTTTGGAATGCATTTCTCTAAACTCTTTGATTTTTCTCTTTCTCTGCCAGGGAAACTATATACATGAAATAAACATTTAAGTATAAGATGAAATTTACATATGGACATTTAATTTCTTATACTTTAAGTTATATTTCATTTATATAGGTAGAATGTTTGAGAGTGGTTTCAGATCTGTAGGAGTTATAATGAAAATTCTAGTTTTTAGAAGATTTTAGAAAATTTCAAACTTAGTCAAATTTTAGTAATCAGCATGTCAAATTTCAGTAATCACCATGTCAAATTCCAGTAATCATGAGGTCAAATTTCATCTTTCTCTCTCTATCTCACTCATTTTCATCTCTTATTCTCTATACCTCTCTCTCTCTCACTATCTCCATCCCTTTATCTGACACTCTCTCCCTTGAGCTCAAGAACTACGTCTCTACATGCCCATCTCTCTCTCCTTCCCTCTCTAATATCTTTCTCCCTCCCTCCCTCCTTCCCTCTCTATATTTCTTCATCTCCCCTCCCTCTACTTTTATTTCTATATTTCTCTCTCTACTCTCTGTATCACCTCTCTCTATACTTACCTATCCCTCTCTCCCTCTCTCTCCCCTCTTTCTCATTCTCTCTCTACTTCACTCTCTCTCTCCTTCCCTCTCTAGTTCGCTATATCTCACCTCTCTCTCCTTCCCTCCTTCCCTCTCTAATTTTCTCTATCTCCCCCTCTCTCTCTCCTTCCCTTTCTACTTCTCTCAATCTCACCTCTCTTTCTCCCCCTCTCTCTCCCTCTCTCTCTCTTCCTTTCAACCACCTTTTCTCTCTACTTCTCGCTATCGAACATATCCCTCTATACCTCTTTTTCTCTCCCCCTCCTTCCCTCTCAATCTCTCCACCTCCCTCCTTCCCTCTCTACTTCTCTCTCCATCACACATCTCTATCACATATCTTAGTTCTCTCTCTCCCCTTCCCTCTCTACTCTCTTTCTCTCTATCCCACCTCTCTCCCTACCTATCCCTCCCTCCTCTCTCTTATCTATCTCACCTCTCTCTCTAACACCTCTCTCTCTCCCTCCCTAACTCTTCCTCCCTCTCTCCTTCCATCTATACTTCTCTTTATCTCCTCCTCCCTCTATCTACCTAGAGCTCTCTCTAATTTTGTCTCACCTCTCTCTCCATCCCTACCTCTCCCTCTATCTCTCCTTTCATATATATTTCTCTTTATCTCCCCCTCCCTCTCCTTACCTACCTCTCTCTATATTTCTCTCTCACCTCTCTCTCTAAATCCTTATCTCTCCCTCTATCCCTACCTCTCCATCCATCTCTCCTTCCTTCTCTAATTCTCTATATCTCCCCTACCTCTTTCTACCTACCTCTCTCTCTCCATCCCTACCTCTCCCTCCATCTCGCCTTCCCTCTGTACTTCTCTCTACCTATCTATCCCTCTATACCTCATTCTCTCTATCTCTCTACTCTTCACCCTTTACCCTCTAACCTCTACCCTATATCTCTATCCAACTCCCCCCTCCCTCTCTCACTAAACCCTCTATCTCTCTCCCATCTACCCTTAAAACCTCTACCCTCTACCCTCTCTCTCCCTCTCAAGTCTCTCCCTCCCAACCCCTCTCCATATCTCAGGTCCCTCTCTCTCTCACTCCCTCTATCTCTCCCCCCTCTACCCTTAACCCTAAACCGTTAAACCATAAATCTCTACCCTCTACCATTAACCCTATACCCTCTATCTCTCTCCCACTCCCTCCCTCTCTCTCTCAAGTATCTCCCTCATATCTCCTCTCCCTTTCTAAGGTCTCTCTCTCTCAGGAACTCCCTTTATCTCTCTCACCTCTACCCTTAACCCTAAACCCTAAACCCTTAAACCCTCTACCCTCTACCCTTAACCCTCTACCCTCTCTCTCTTAAGTGTCTCCCTCATACCCCCTCTCCCTCTCTCAGGTCACTCTCTCTCACTCACTCCCCCAATCTCTCTCCCCTCTAGCCTTGACCCTTAACCCTTAAACCCTCTACCCTCTACCACTAACCCTCTACCCTCTATCTCTCTCCCACTCCCTCTCTCTCTCAAGTCTCTAACTCCTACCCCCTCTCCCTCTCTAAGGTCTCTCTCTCCCAATCAATCCATCTTTCTCTCTCCCCTCTACCCTTAACCTTAAACCATAAACCCTTAAACCCTCTACCCTCTACCCTTAACCATGTCTCCGTCGAGTCTATCTCTCTCCCACTCCCTCCCTCTCTCTCTCTCTCTCAAGTCTCTCCCTCCTAGAGACACTCCCTCTCTCAGGTCTATCTCAAACTCACTCACTCCCTCTATCTCTCTGCCCTCTACGCTTAACCCTCTAACCTCTACCCTCTACCCTTAACCCTATGCCCTCAAACCTCAAATCCTTAAAACGCAACCCTAAACCCTAAACACTAAACCCTCAACCCTTAAATCCTAAATCCATAAACCCTTTACCCTCTACCCTCAATCCTAATCAATTAACCTTTAAACCCTTAAACCTAATTAAACTCTCTACCTTAATCCCTCAACCCTCAACCCTTTATACCTAAACCCTTAAACCTTCAACCCTCAAACCTTAAACGCTAAACCTTCAACCCATATACACCCTACGATATATGTTGGACCCTCAACTCTAATCCATCAACCCTATACCCTTAATCCTCTACCCTCAACCCTTAAACCTTCTACCCTCTAACCTCAACCCAATACCCTCTACCTTCAACCCTATACACTCAACCCAATACCCTAAACCATCAACCCTATATTTCCTCAACCCTATACCCTAAATTCTCAACCCTCTACCCTATACATTGGATCATAAACCCTAATATATCTATGTCCCTCACTCCTTGTATCTCCTTGTCTCTATCTCACTTCTCCCTCCATCTCTACCCTAATCCCTCAACCCTATACCCTCAAACCTTAAACCCTTAAATACTCAACCCTAAACCCTAAACCCTTAACCCTTAAGCCCTCAACCCTCTACTCTCTACCCTCTACCCTCAACCCAATACCCTCTACCCTCAACTCTATACCCTCAACCCTTAAACACTTAAAGCTCCCTACCCTAATCCTTCAACTCTCAACACTTAATACCTCAACCCTTAAACCCTCAACCCACTACCCTCTACTCTCAACCCTCAACTCTTAAACCATAATCCCTCAACCCCTATACTATCTACCGTATACATTGAATCCTCAACCCTCTACCCTCTAGCGAGAAGTAGAGAGTAGAGGGATGGAGGGAGAGGAAAGGAGGGAGAGGGTTAATTAAGATAGAGGGAGGGAGTGGAAGAGAGATAAAGGGAGGGAGGGTTCAGGGTATAGGGTAGAGGGTTTCATGTTTAGGGTTTAGGGGTTAGGGTAGATGGTTAAGGGTTTCAGGTTTAGGGTTTAAGGGTTAATGGTAGAGGGTTAAGGGTTAAGGAGAGAGGAGAGAGTAGAGCGAGTGAGTGAGTGAGTGAGAGAAACCCGAGAGAGGGAGATACTTGAGAGAGAGGGAGAGTGGGAGAGAGATAAGTATGGAGTTGATAGTAGAGGTATAGGGTTTAAGGGTTTATTTTAAGGGTTAAGGGTTTAGGGTTTAGGGTTGAGGGTAGAGAGGATAGAGATAGAGGAGTGATTGAGAGAGAGACACCTAAGAGAGGGAGGGGTAGGAGGGAGATATTTGAGAGAGAGGGAGGGGGAGTGGGACTCTAGATGGTAGAGGGTTAAGGGTTAAGGATAGAGGGGAGAGAGATAGGAGTGAGAGAGAGAGCTCAAGAGAGGGAGAGGGGTAGGAGGGATAGACTTGAGAGAGAGGGAGGGAAGGGAGATATAGAGACTCTCCCTCGTACCCCCCTCTCTCTTAAGACTCTCCCTCGTACCCCCTCTCCATCTCTCAGTTCTCTCTCCCTCTCTCACTCACTCCTATCTCTCTCTTCTCTATCCTTAACCCATAACCCTTTACTCTTAATCCTTAAACCCTCTACCCTCTATCTATCTCCCACTCCCTCTCTCTCTCTCTCTCTCAAATCTCTCCATCCTACCCCCTCTCCCTCTCTTATGTCTCTCTCTCTCTCTCTCAAATATCACTCCCTCTATCTCTCTCTCCTATACCCCTAACCCTAAACCCTAAGCCCTTAACCCTTAAACCATCTAAACTCTACTCTTAACCCTCCCTCCCTATATCTCTCTACCACTCCCTCCCTCTCTCTCTCTCAAGAATCTCCCTCATACCCCCTCTCCCTCTATCAGGTCTTTCTCTCATTGACTCCCTCTATCTCTCCCCCCTCTACCCTTAACCCTAAACTCTTAACCCTTAACCCTTAAACCCTAAACCCTTAAGACCCTCTACCCTTTACCATCCACCCTATACCATCTATCTCTCTCCCACTCCCTCTCCCTCTCTCTTTATCTCTCTCTCAAGTTTGTCCCTCCTACCCCCTACCTCTCTCAAGTCACTCACACTAACTCACTCCTATGTTTCTCCCCTCTACCTTTAGCCCTCTACCCTTAACCCTTAAACCCTTAAACCATCTACCCTCTATCGTGGACATCCCCATGGTTGAACAAGAACCTTTTGTTCCTTTGCAACCTCTAGCCTCTAGATCCAAGAGTCATAGAAAATTCCTTGCAAGTGAGCACTAGTGCCACAAAAAGGCTCCTCTAGCTGAGCAGGCCACCTCGCAAAGGAAGGAGGAAGAAACAACTACCCCTGGTTCATGGCCTCCTGTAGTGTCTTCTTCCCCCCTTCCTTCTGCTTCTCTTCAGTCTAGTCTCGTACTACTCCTGGCTTCTGTAGTGAGTACAAATGCACCTAACCCCAAGTGGGTATAGGTGTTCATCACTCCTTCGGTGGATCCACCTTTGTTGATGTCTTTTCCAAATATATAGCCTCTCCCGAAGCCCACGGATATGATTAATACGTCAGTTGTATCCGCTATGGTTCTTTCCTCCTCTTCCTCTGCACCTCTAGCCTCGTCCATGGGGAGTTCATCTCATTTGAAAAAACAAAAAGTTGAGTGTGATCCTTCCAACAACGAAGGATGAAATAGGAGTCTAGCTTCTCCACGAAGTGGTCCCACGCTGATTTGTTCTATCTTGGTGACGGAACTAGTCCTAGCTTCCCTTGAGTTTTTCACCACTCCTAAATCATTCAGAAAGCCTAGTGGTGAATCTGAGGCATAGTCTATCCTATCCACTAAAGTTAGACATGGTGCTGCTATAGGGTGCATGTTTAACTCCATGGATGAGGTTTCGGCCTTGTCAGTGATCTTCATGAAATCGTTGACCTTAGCTCCACAAGAGCTCGGTGAAGAAGACCTTGTGGGGGCTTCCTCCCTGGACCTTCTTGTAGGAGGGTTGGATGCTCCTCCTCTGAACATCCCACCATTGCAGGCTCATCCTCCTTCCCCTTATGAGGATTTATATTGGGAAGTGGATGACCTCTTGGTCGATCAATGTTAGGAGGAGACCCTTTCTTGATCTTGTGTGTGTGTATTTGTTTTGTGATTTTTTCCCTCGTGCTCATGCTATATGTGCCTGGATGACCCTTGTCACCCCTATTGATACTTGAATACAGGCGTAGTTTTTGTGTCATAAACCTTCTTCTATTTGTATCATCATTCTTCCATGTTTGTGCTTGATTTTCGGTAAATTGGGGACTATGCAAAGCATTGGGAGCATTTAGGCTTCCCCTCCATGTTGACCCAATTTTTTATTTTTACTTTGTCTTCTTGTGCATTCTTCCTGATCTGATTGGGGATTGATGAGCTTTCACTTTTCACTGTGGTTACCTATTATTTATACGAGCTGAAATAGATCTGATCTCACTAAACCAAATCCCCTTGTGTCCTTTATTTATGTTTTTCTCCCTTTTTCTTTACATTTACCTTTTTCTCTTCTTTTCTTGAGTTGTCCCTCTCATGTGTGACAATGCTTTTCTTCAAGATTTCAATTTTCAAAAAATGTATTCGTGCGCAACGAACCTTTTCTCAAAAATCCACACAAACTTTTCTTCAGAATCACATTCTCAACTTGGAACCCTAATGGAACATGTTTCAATCATCATGGGCTCGTAAAGAAAGGACTTGGAAACCTTCCTCTGAAGCGGGAAAAACTTAGATCTTCCCCTCATGTGGGGGAATATCCTTCCTTTTGAATTCCTTGATGAAGTGAACATCTTTCAAAAGGATCCCTTGATGATGGATTTATCTAAGAAAGAACATCTACTTTCAAACTGTGTGTCCCTTGAGTGGACCCCCCTTTTTCACATGGTGGGTTCCCAAGGGACACCCTTTGAAAGTCCTTATCTCAAATGGATTCTTTCACGTCTAGCTTGGGGGCAGCCTAACTAGACTTATTCCATTTTCTTAGCATCTAGCTTAGGGGTACCTGACTAGACCTATTCCATTTTCTTTGTGTCTAGCTTGGGGGTAGCCTAACTACACCTCACCTTCCAAAAAACAAATCCCTTGAGTGGACCACCTCTTCTTTTGAAGGGTTCCCGAGGGTCCCCTTTTAAATACTTCCAAATCATCAACGGTTTGTGCGACTATCCGCTTACTTTCCTACATGGCCTCTTCTTGATTTTGCGAAGTCTACTTCCTTTGGGTTTCCTCCATGCTAGAGTTTTTGGGGGATACCAACCTTGTAGGTCTATGGGCCTATAAGGTGCTTACTTCATTGGGCTTCCTTCATGTGAGAGATCTTGGGGGTCACTACCTCCTTGTAGGTCTGCAAGCCTCTAAGATGCTTTATTTTTCCAACTTCATAGTTTCGAGCAGCTATGGAGTCCTTCACTTTCCCTATACCTTTGAGTTCTCCAGATCATGGTCTACTTCTTTGATGGTCTAGGTATACATTTCTATACCCTCCCTCTTTCTTGATCTACTTTACTGAGCACTCATCAGTATTTGTGCTTGCGAAAGAGGGGGGGAAATGTATAGGATTAAATTTGCATCCCATGTGAAAATCCCCTTTTTGACTTTATCCACAATAGAAAACCAAGTTCAAATGCTTAATTCAAACTAATCATGCTACTTTCATCCCACTTGGCGCTTGTTTTGAGCATTGGTGGAGGCATTTCTATCGAGGACACCCATGTGGTGCATAGACATCTGCGCGACATGCTTACATCCCTAGAAAACTCCTATAGCTAAACCTATAGAGGAGTTACACTTGTCATTTGCAGTCAAATTGTAATGCCCCCTTTGATCGACCGACTCGAATATGGTTATTTTTCTCCATCCCTTCTTCAAATTCACTCCTTGAACAAGAATTTTGTCTCTTCACAACTTCTTCACTTCATTCACAAGCTTCTACAATCCTCTTGCACTCACTCTCAAGCTCTCAAGCAACATTCCAAGCATTCCATAGCAACAAAAGCTTCACTCCATCACTTCAATAAAGCAATTTTGGGACCACACAATTGCAAAAAAGGCTCGAGTACTCTTATTTTCTCCCCCAAGCAGCCTTGAGTTCTCTTGGTGGAGGTGGTAAGCCCCCCTCTCCTCTCCTCTATCACTTGGTTAAGTTAGCATACTTACTATTTTGTAGTGCTTTTTTTCTCTTTATATATTGTTTTCTTTATCTCGCTTTCTCAGCTGTCCATGTAGGTGGAAACACCTAAACGGGGGTCTAACTGAGGTAGACCCCTATATAACCACCCAACATTTTCCTCTCCTTTGTGTGTGTAGGTGAACGTGCTTTCTAGGAGCTAGTTAGTGAACGAGTTTCTTTGTGAGATCCTCCTTGCCACCCTTACTCTTGCATTTTTGTTTTATCACATTGGGGAGTACTTAGTGTATCTAGTTACATTATTTTGTCCCTTTAGTGGTAGTTAGTTGGGCCGTTAGTTGGTTTTTTAGGTTTAACCTTGTCTCTTTTTTTGTTTGTTCATACAGAAGCCAAGGCACTTTAGAGACGCCATAACACTGTGCTATCATCCAAGGACACTGCTTTCCTCCCCTAGTAGAGAGCTTCCTAAGGCATAATGTTGAACTTGAAAACTGGTTCACCTAGCCCCATCTTGCAATTCAAGTCTATAGAGTGGTTGAAGGACCACATAGTCCTCACTATTTTTGTCTCGCATATCCTAATACCCCTTTAGCTAAGGTAAGTTAGGGAAGCCTTTTGTATCTTGGCCCTCTATGACCTGGGGCCTTGAATGTGGTGGTCCCCCTCTCTTATAGTCCTAGGACAAGGTTTTATGCCCAAAAACTAGTTTCTTTTCACTGGTAATCATGATCTACTTCTAACTCTGAAAGTTAGCTCATGAGGAACTCATTCGCCATCCATGGCGAATCAGTCCACTTTCAATTTTCTACAAATTTAGATCTTTGTTCTACACCTTGTCACCTGTACTACACTTTTTGACAGAAACCCAAATCGAGATATTAGAAAATTCCTACAAAACAACTTAAAATTGGTTGTCTAATGGGGGTTTTTCCTTGGTCAAACCCCTAGTTGAATAATCAAACCTTGAATGGATAAAAATCTACATAAAACCCTAGCCTTAAATGTCTTAAAGACTAAGAAAATCTTAACTATGTCAAAATCCTAATCTATTATGCTAGAATAAGATGTGCAAATGTGGTTTGAATGATGCAAGACTTCAACCCTATAAACCCTACAACATATCAAATAGATGTAAATGACATGCAAAAGTAATGCAAACCTTAAGTTTGAAGATAGAGAAAAAATGGAAGATGGAATCACTTTGAAAACAAGTCTTTGGGTGTGATTTGATGGTTTGTTGCATCTCCTCAACCTAGATTTCTCCATGATTCACCATAGGAATCCATCAACAAATCTTTGCAATGTTGAACCTTGAATGAAGAGTGAGCTTGAAAACCTGCAAAAACCCTAGTTTGTTGTCCTAAAGCTTCAACTTTGCTGTAGAAAATGAAAATAAAACTTGTTGTGGAAGACTCCTAAAACTTAATCTTTGAGATTGCTTTGTAAAAATGACTAAGAGATGTGAAAAATGACCTAAAATGAGTATTTATAGGCATAAACACCTAATTTTCCCATTATTTAGACCTAAGAGGTCAACATCCACCGAAAAATTAAGTTGAATTAATTGAATTCTCGCTCAAAATTGAAATTTCCCTCAAAAGGGACTCATTCGCCACCCTTGGCAAATGGGTCCCACCAGAGGGGACTCATTCACCCAAGGTGGTGAATGGGTCCAACTAGTGGTTTTTGAAGGTGGGTTTTCAGGATATGCATGAAATAATTGTTGTTTGTCAGGATTTAAGTGATTTCTCAAGTGAAATAGGCCTCCAGATAAAAAAATAATGGGTCTTAGGGGCCTATAATTGTTGTCTTGAAGGATGAATAATGTAGGGGTATCAAAAGTAGGTCTAAATTAAGTATGAAATTGTCTCTTTTCTCAAGAATGTCCAACTTTCTATGTAACATTTAGCCCCCACTTTAGTGCCCATATGACTCTATGTGCATATGTAAGCTAAAGGACTCTAAATAGTGCACCTTATTATATAAAAGGATACTCATTTAAAAGACGAGAGAACAAAGCCCCAAGTGTGGTTATCTGCAAAACCACAACATTAGGAACCACAACCTACAACAAAAATTCATTAATTGTCCAATAATCCTTTTATCTAACCCCTAAGAATCTAATTCGAGGGTAGATGTATGCCCCCCTTGATTCCACTTACTTTACAGAGGTCGAATCAAGGTAGTAATCTAGCCATGTCGAATAAAGATCATCATATTGAAGGGAATTTCCAAGTACCATGCCACATAATGATGGATGATTGATGATGCTGAGTACAAAATCATGATTCCAACGCATCAAACGACATAAAAAAATGGAGTGCCCTAGCTTCCATTATGTTGCTTTGAAGAAAAGATGCTTTATTAACTCTTAAGAGAAAATAACCCTAATGTAATGCATAAGAGTGAAAGTGATGAAAATATGTGAAAGAGTTAGGAGCAAGTAATTTGTCACTTACAGGTAAGTGCATGGATCTGTGACACAATTTTGGCTCTTAAGATGTCACTTTTTTTCTTCTTCTGAAATCAGCAAAATATGATTTGTACAAGAAAATGAAGATAGTTACACTCAAAATTTCAAGATCCAGAAAGAACAAAAGTTAAAATTCTCCGAGTCTAGTTTCTAAGCTACTATTTTTTTTTTGAAATTAATGAAGATTAAGGGTCTCAAGAGGGCGGGGGGGAAATAGGTCCTTTTTTATCAAAAAAAAAATATAGCGCTTGAGGGCTCCCCCTTTTTTGATTAACTATTTTTTAGAATTTCAAAAATCCCAATTGTGAGAAATTAGCTAACACCATGTAGTTTATCCTCCTTTTAGATTATTTTTTAATGAATATATAATATTTAATGAATTTTCAAAGTGGACACATCCTGAAAAGCTGAAATTTGAGCGTGGTCCCTCCTAATTTTTTTGAAAACTAATCGAAAATTGATTATTTTCTTTTCATCATGTGTAGAATGGAGCCTAGTTTCAAAAAATTTAATTTGTTTCACATTCTAATGAATGAGTAAAAATCTATCGTAAAACTAGAACATGTTGGTTTTTTACCAAAAATAGAGGCATTTACAATAGAAGTCGTGGATCAAAACCTTAACTAAGTAAAAATGATAAAAGAAAATTATATATCTAGATAGCTAAGAGAGAGTTTAATGCTATCATAGTTTTTTTATCACATCTTTTGCATGAAAGGGTTGTCCAAACCTTTGGGTGAGATTCCTAATGCAAAATCCAACCCATTGGGTTGGTACTTCCTAATGCAACCTATTTGGCACACGCCAAATTTGGTGCTCGCCAAATTTGGTGTGTGCCAAATGGGTTGCTTCATTTGGCTAGCACCAAATTTGGAGAGCACAAAATTTGGTGCTCGCCAAATGTAATTCATGAATTTTGGAATGCATTTCTCTAAACTCTTTGATTTTTCTCTTTCTCTGCCAGGGAAACTATATACATGAAATAAACATTTAAGTATAAGATGACATTTACATATGGACATTTAATTTCTTATACTTTAAGTTATATTTCATTTATATAGGTAGAATGTTTGAGAGTGGTTTCAGATCTGTAGGAGTTATAATGAAAATTCTAGTTTTTAGAAGATTTTAGAAAATTTCAAACTTAGTCAAATTTTAGTAATCAGCATGTCGAATTTCAGTAATCAGCATGTCAAATTCCAGTAATCATGAGGTCAAATTTCATCTTTCTCTCTCTATCTCACTCATTTTCATCTCTTATTCTCTATACCTCTCTCTCTCTCACTATCTCCATCCCTTTATCTGACACTCTCTCCCTTGAGCTCAAGAACTATGTCTCTACATGCCCATCTCTCTCTCCTTCCCTCTCTAATATCTATCTCCCTCCCTCCCTCCTTCCCTCTCTATATTTCTTTATCTCCCCTCCCTCTCCTTTTATTTCTATATTTCTCTCTCTACTCTCTGTATCACCTCTCTCTATACTTACCTATCCCTTTCTCCCTCTCTCTCCCCTCTTTCTCATTCTCTCTCTACTTCACTCTCTCTCTCCTTCCCTCTCTAGTTCGCTATATCTCACCTCTCTCTCCTTCCCTCCTTCCCTCTCTAATTTTCTCTATCTCCCCCTCTCTCTCTCCTTCCCTTTCTACTTCTCTCAATCTCACCTCTCTTTCTCCCCCTCTCTCTGCCTCTCTCTCTCTTCCTTTCAACCACCTTTTCTCTCTACTTCTCGCTATCGAACATATCCCTCTATACCTCTTTTTCTCTCCCCCTCCTTCCCTCTCAATCTCTCCACCTCCCTCCTTCCCTCTCTACTTCTCTCTCCATCACACATCTCTATCACATATCTTAGTTCTCTCTCTCCCCTTCCCTCTCTACTCTCTTTCTCTCTATCCCACCTCTCTCCCTACCTATCCCTCCCTCCTCTCTCTTATCTATCTCACCTCTCTCTCTAACACCTCTCTCTCTCCCTCCCTAACTCTTCCTCCCTCTCTCCTTCCATCTATACTTCTCTTTATCTCCTCCTCCCTCTATCTACCTAGAGCTCTCTCTAATTTTGTCTCACCTCTCTCTCCATCCCTACCTCTCCCTCTATCTCTCCTTTCATATATATTTCTCTTTATCTCCCCCTCCCTCTCCTTACCTACCTCTCTCTATATTTATCTCTCTCACCTCTCTCTCTAAATCTTTATCTCTCCCTCTATCCCTACCTCTCCATCCATCTCTCCTTCCCTCTCTAATTCTCTATATCTCCCCTACCTCTCTCTACCTACCTCTCTCTCTCCATCCCTACCTCTCCCTCCATCTCGCCTTCCCTCTCTACTTCTCTCTACCTATCTATCCCTCTATACCTCATTCTCTCTATCTCTCTACTCTTCACCCTTTACCCTCTAACCTCTACCCTATATCTCTGTCCAACTCCCTCCCTCCCTCTCTCACTAAAGCCCTCTATCTCTCTCCCATCTACCCTTAACCCTAAACCCTAAACAATAAACCCTTAAAACCTCTACCCTCTACCATCTCTCTCCCTCTCAAGTCTCTCCCTCCCAACCCCTCTCCATATCTCAGGTCCCTCTCTCTCTCACTCCCTCTATCTCTCCCCCCTCTACCCTTAACCCTAAACCGCTAAACCATAAATCCTCTACCCTCTACCATTAACCCTATACCCTCTATCTCTCTCCCACTCGCTCCCTCTCTCTCTCAAGTATATCCCTCATATCTCCTCTCCCTTTCTAAGGTCTCTCTATCTCAGGAACTCCCTTTATCTCTCTCACCTCTACCCTTAACCCTAAACCCTAAACCCTTAAACCCTCTACCCTCTACCCTTAACCTTCTACCCTCTCTCTCTTAAGTGTCTCCCTCATACCCCCTCTCCCTCTCTCAGGTCACTCTCTCTCACTCACTCCCCCAATCTCCCTCCCCTCTAGCCTTGACCCTTAACCCTTAAACCCTCTACCCTCTACCACTAACCCTCTACCCTCTATCTCTCTCCCACTCCCTCTCTCTCTCAAGTCTCTAACTCCTACCCCCTCTCCCTCTCTAAGGTCTCTCTCTCCCAATCAATCCATCTTTCTCTCTCCCCTCTACCCTTAACCTTAAACCATAAACCCTTAAACCCTCTACCCTCTACCCTTAGCCATGTCTCAATCCCAGTCCCATCTCTCTCCCACTCCTCCCTCTCTCTCTCTCTCAAATCTCTCTCCTCTGACCACTCCCTCTCTCGGGTTTATCTCTCACTCCTCACTCCCTCTATCTCTGCCCCTCATGGCAACCCTCACCTCTACCTCTACATAACCCTGCCTCGAGCCTTAAATCCTTAAAAAGCGCAGCCCTAAGCCCTAAACCCTTGACCTCAAGCTTGCCAAATCCCTAAATCCCCGCCACAGCCCTTTACCCTCTGCACCTCAGCCTAATCCAATTGTGTAGCCCTTAAACTGGTCGCTCTGTAATCCCTCAACCCTCAACCCTTTATACCTAAACCCTTAAACCCTCAACCCTCAAACCTTAAACCCTAAACCTTCAACCCATATACACCCTACGATATATGTTGGACCCTCAACTCTAATCCATCAACCCTATACCCTTAACCCTCTACCCTCAACCCTTAAACCTTCTACCCTCTAACCTCAACCCAATACCCTCTACCTTCAACCCTATACACTCAACCCAATACCCTAAACCATCAACCCTATATTTCCTCAACCCTATACCCTCAATTCTCAACCCTCTACCCTATACATTGGATCATAAACCCTAATATATCTATGTCCCCCACTCCTTGTCTCTCCTTGTCTCTATCTCACTTCTCCCTCCATCTCTCCCTTCATCCTTCCCTCCATCTCTACCCTAATCCCTCAACCCTATACCCTCAACCCTTAAACCCTTAAATACTCAACCCTAAACCCTAAACCCTTAACCCTTAAACCCTCAACCCTCTACTCTCTACCCTCTACCCTCAACCCAATACCCTCTACCCTCAACTCTATACCCTCAACCCTTAAACACTTAAATCTCCTTACCATAATCCTTCAACTCTCAACACTTAATACCTCAACCCTTAAACCCTCAACCCACTACCCTCTACCCTCAACCCTCAACTCTTAAACCCTAATCCCTCAACCCCTATACTCTCTACCCTATACATTGAATCCTCAACCCTCTACCCTCTAGCGAGAAGTAGAGAGTAGAGGGATGGAGGGAGAGGAAAGGAGGGAGAGGGTTGAGAAAGAGAGAGGGAGGGAGTGGAAGAGAGATAGAGGGAGGGAGGGTTAAGGGTATAGGGTAGAGGGTTTAATGATTTAGGGTTTAAGGATTAAGGGTTTAGGGGTTAGGGTAGACCGTTAAGGGTTTATGAGTTTAGGGTTTAAGGGTTAAGGGTAGAGGGTTAAGGGTTAAGGGTAGAGGGGAGAGAGTAGAGGGAGGGAGTGAGTGAGTGAGAGAAACCCAAAAGAGGGAGAGCTGCAGAGGATACTTGAGAGAGGGAGGGAGTGGGAGAGATAGAGGCATGAGGCTGATGAGCGGCATTGCCTATGTCATGCCCAGGGCTTCAGGGCTGAGGCAGAGAGGGACAGGGACAGAGGGAGGATTGAGAGAGAGACACCCAAGAGAGGGAGAGGGGTGGAGGGAGATATTTGAGAGAGAGAGAGAGTGGCGGGAGGAGATAGAGGGTAGAGGGGTTAAGGGCAGAGGGTAGCTGTTTTGTTGTTGGAGGGTAGAGGTTATGTTAAGGACAGAGGGAGAGAGACAGGAGGAGAGAGACCCGAGAGAGGGAGAAGGGTAGGAGGGAGATACTTGAGAGAGAGAGGGAAGGGAGATATAGAGACTCTCCCTCATACCCCCCCTCTCTCTTAAGACTCTCCCTCCTAGCCCCTCTCCATCTCTCAGTTCTCTCTCCCTCTCTCACTCACTCCTATCTCTCTCCTCTCTATCCTTAACCCATAACCCTTTACTCTTAATCCTTAAACCCTCTACCCTCTATCTATCTCCCACTCCCTCTCTCTCTCTCTCAAATCTCTCCATCCTACCCCCTCTCCCTCTCTTAGGTCTCTCTCTCTCTCCCCTATACCCCTAACCCTAAACCCTAAGACCTTAACCCTTAAACCGTCTAAACTCTACCCTTAACCCTCCTTCCCTATATCTCTCTACCACTCCCTCCCTCTCTCTCTCTCAAGTATCTGCCTCATACCCCCTCTCCCTCTATTAGGTCTCTCTCTTACTGACTCCCTCTATCTCTCTCCCCTCTACCCTTAAGCGTAAACTCTTAACCCTCAACCCTTAAACCCTAAACCCTTAAAACCCTCTACCCTCTACTATCCACCCTATACCATCTATCTCTCTCCCACTCCCTCTCCCTCTCTCTTTATCTCTCTCTCAAGTTTGTCCCTTCTACCCCCTCCCTCTCTCAAGTCACTCTCACTCACTCACTCCTATGTCTCTCCCCTCTACCTTTAGCCCTCTACCCTTAACCCTTAAACCCTTAAACCCTTAAACCCTCTACCCTCTATGCTTAACCCTAAACCTTAAACAATTAACCTTTAACCCTTAAACCCTCTACCCTCTATGCTTAACCCTATATCCTCGATCTCTATCCCAATCCCTCTCTCTCTCCTTCTATGTCTCTCCCCTCTACTCTTAATGCTCTACCCTCTACCCTCTACCCTCTACCATCTGTCTCTCTCCCACTCCGTCCCTCCCTCTCTGTCCCACTCACTCCCTCTATCTCTATCCCCTCTACCATTAACCCTAAACCCTTAAAACCTTCTACACTCTACCATCAACCCTCTACCCTCTCTCTCTCAAGTCTCTCCCCCTACCTCTTCTCCCTCTCTCAAGTATCTTTCACTCACTCACTCTCTCCTTATATTTCTCTCCCCTCTACTCTTAGCCATCTAACCTTAACCCTTAAACCCTTAACCCTTAAACCCTCAAACTTAATCCCTCAACCCTATACCCTCAACCCAATACCCTAAACCATCAACCCTATAGGTCCTAAACCCTATACCATCAATTCTCAACCCTCTACCCTATACATTGGATCCTCAACCCTCATCTATCTATGTCCCTCCATATTCTCTCCTTATCTCTATCTCACTTCTCCCCACATCTCTCCCTCCATCCCTCCCTCCCTTTCTTTCCTAATCCATCAACCCTACACCCTCAACCCTTAAACCATTAAACACTCAACCCTAAAGCCTCAACCCTCAATCCTCAACCCTTAAATCCTAAACCCTCAAACCCTCTACCCTCTACCCTCAACCCAATACCCTCTACCCTCAACCCCACTTCCTCAACCCTTAAACCCAATTAAACTCTACAATAATCTCTCAACCCTCAACCCTTTATCCCTCAACCCTTAAAATGTCAACCGTCAACCCTCTACCTTCAACCCTCAACCCTTAACCCCTGTACCCTCTACCCTATATGTTGGACCCTCAATTCTAATCCATCAACCCTATACTCTCGACCCTCTACCCTTAATGTTAAACTATTGACCCTCAACCCTTAAACCCTAAACCTCTTAAACCCTCTACCCTAAACCCTCAATTCTCAATCCTCAACCCTTAATCCCTCAATCCTCAACCCTTAAACCCTAAACCCTCAACCCTTATACTCTCTATCCTATACATTGGACTCTCAAACCTTATCCTTCAACCTTATACCCTCAAACCTATACCATAAACCCTCCACCCTCCACCCTCAACCCTCAACTCTAAGCCCTTAAACCCTAAACCCTTAAACCTTCTACCCTCTACCCTCAACCCAATACCCTCTACCCTCAACCCTATACCTTCAACCCAATATCCTAAACCATCAACCCTATAACCTCAATTATCAACCCTCTACCCTATACATTGGATCCTCAAACCTCATATGTATTTGTCCCTCCCCCCTCTTCTCTCCTCTCTATCTCACTTCTCCCTCTATCTCTCCCTTCATCCTTACCTCCCTCCCTCTCTACCCTAATCCCTCAACCCTATGCAATCAACCCGTAAAACCTTAAACACTCAACCATAAAACCTAAACCCTCAACCCTTAAACCTTAAACCCTCAACCCTTAACCCTTAAACCCTCAACCCTTAAACCCTCTACCCAATACCCTCTACCCTCAACCCTATACCATCAACAATTAAACCCTTAAACCCAAGTAAACTCTCTAACCTAATCCCTTAACCCTCAACCCTTAATCCCTCAACTATTAAACCCTCAACCCTTAAACCCTAATCCTTCAACCCCTATACCCTCAACCCTAATACCTCAATGCTCAACCTTCAACCCTCAACCATCAACCATCAACCCTTAAACCCTAAACCCTTAAAACTTCTACCCTCTACCTATACATTAAACCATCAACCCTCAATTATCAACCCTCAACCCTTAATCCCTCAACCATAGGTATGTAGGGAAACGTAGGTGAGATATAGAGTGATGAAAGGAGAGGTAGGTAAACAAATGGGGGGGAGATAAATATAGGTAGAGAGAGAAGGAGACATAAAGAGAGGAGAGATAAAGAGAAGTAAAGAGGGGAGGGAGGGATTGGTAGGGAGGAGATAGAGGTTTGTGTGTGCGTGCTAGAGATAGAGAGAGAGGGAAAGAGGTAGGGAGGAGACATAGATGAGATATACAATAATGGAGGGAGAGGTGGGTAAAGAGAGGGAGAGGGGAGATAAATATAAATAGAGAGGGAGGGATATGTAGAGAGAGTTGAGGGATGGAGGGAGAGGAAAGGATGAGATAGATGTGATTGTGTGTGAGAGGGAGAGAAAGTGAGAGGAGAAAAAATGAGGGGAGAGAGGAAGGGGGAGAGAGAGAAAGAGAGTAGAGAGGGAAGGGGGGAGAGATAGAGAGTAGATAGGGAAGGAGAGAGTAAGATAGAAATAGGGGGAGGGAGAGAGAGGTAGAGAGAGTTGTAGGTAGTGGAGAGAGAGGTAGGAAGAGAGGGAAGGAGAGAGGGAGGGATAGGAGGGAGAGAGGGAAGGAGGGAGAGTAAGATGGAGAGAATGGTGAGATAGAGAGTAGAGAGGTAAGGAGAGAAGGATAAATACAGATAAAGAGAGAGAGAGGAAGGTTGGAGGGAGGGAGAGGTAGAAAGGGATAATTGAGACATAAAGAGGGAAGGAGGGAAAGTGGGATAGAGAGAGAATTTGATATTTAGAGAGGGAGTGAGAGGGAAGGAGGGAAAGTGGGAGAGAGAGAGAGGAAGAATGGTGATTTAGAGAGGAGGGGATGAGAGGTAGGGATAGAGATACTAGTGAGATAGAGAGGAAAGAGTGAGAGAGAAAGAGAGGGATGGAGAAATAGGGAGAGGGGTAGGTAGAGGAAGGGAGATGTGAGATAGAGAGTAGAGAGGAAAAGAGGTAGGGAAGGAGACATAGGTGAGATAGAGAGGGATGGAGATAGAGTGATGGAGGGAGAGGTAGGTATAGATAGGGAAAGAGAGAGGAAATATAGAGTGTAGAGAGGGGAGGGAGGGAGGGAGGGAGAGGTAGGGAGGAGATAGAGGTGTGTGTGTGTGTGTGTGTGTGTGAATGAAAGAGAGAGAGAGAGGGAGATAGAGATGGAATGGTGAGATAGAGAAAAGGAGAAATTGAGAGAAAAAGAGGGGGAGGAAAGGAGGGACAATAGTGAGAGAGATTGGGAGGAGAGAAAAAAAGAAGGGGAGGGAGGGAGAGGAGAGATAGAGAGTAGAGAGGGAAGGAGGGAGGGAGGGAGTGTTAATGAGGGAGGTAGAGGTTTGTGTGAGAGATAGAGATAGAGAGAGTCATGAGAGGGATGGAGAGAGAATTGTGAGATAGAGAGGAGAGAGTTAGAGAGAAAGAGGCCTTGGAAGAGAGGGACAAAGAGTGAGAGAGAGATGTAGGTAGAGAGAGGGAGAGGAGAAATAGAAAGTAGAGAGGGAAAGAGGTAGGGAAGGAGCCATAGGTGAGATACAAAGTGGAGGAAGAGGTAGGTAAAGAGAGAGAGAGAGAGAGGGGAGATAAAGATAAGTAGAGAGGGAAGGAGATGTAGAGAGATAAAAGAGAGAGAGAAGTAGAGAGGGGAGGGAGGGATGTAGATGTAGGGAAGAGATAAAGGGGTGAGAGAGAGAG
>VDFB02075321.1:109102645-109112847 GCA_007258455.2 Sequoia sempervirens | reverse complement strand
TAAGGAAATTTAGAGACATTTTTGACATGATCATTGGTCAACGGATCGTGCATTATGTCAATAGGATCAAATAATTCTAACACTCCTTGAAATAGATCACTAAAAAGTGGCTCTTGATGTATGGTGAGTTGATCACTAGATGGGGTGGAAACATCTTCAAGGTGCTCATCGATGGATAGACCTTGATCATTATTTTCAACAATTGTGGTGGAGGGATTTTCAATGTCTTTAACCATAGGGTCAAATGATGTTGACGTTTCTTGAATTGGATCATTGTTGGGTATTGTTGGTGAATTTTGATCATGATTGAAAAGTGACTCTTGACATATGTTGATTTGATCATTGGATGAAGTAGACATAGATTCAAGGTGCTCAATGATGGATTGATCTTGATCCTTGTTCTCAATAGTTGTCATTTTTTGTGTTTGTGCTTGTGTTTGTTGGGTAGCTTGAGAGGCTTGTTGTACTTGTTGAGCTCGTGTTACTTGTTGTGTGGCTAGATATTTTTGGATGGCCTTTTGGTAGGCCTGGTGAGCTTTTAGCGCAATGTTATATTGTCTTGTTGTGTTTGGTTTTGGTGGTAGTGGTGGGGGATTCAAAATTGTGTTGGATGTAGTGACAAGTGGTTGAGATACATTTGGATTGATCATGGTAGTGAGGGGTTGAGATGTGATAGGTGTGAGAGTGGTGGTTGGAATGATTGAAGTGATAGGAATGGTCAGAATGACTGAGGTGATAGGCCCTTGGGAGACCATGTTTTGATTTGTTGGGATCAACATTGTTGCTTGATTGAATACCATCTGTTGGTGCGATTTCGATGGTATATTCAAAGGATTTGATGTGATAGCTTGGTTGGTGTTAGGTGGGTTGATTTGGATGGAGTGATTGGTGCTAGGTAAAGGGGGAAGCCCTAAACCAAGGAATGATGCTGATATGGGTAATGGTGGTGGAGATGTCCCTTGGCACAATGACTCAACTATTTTGGTAAGTATAGCAATTTGATCTCACCAAATTTGATCTTGATTTTGATCTTGACTCCCTTGAGATAGTTGATTTGGCTTTTGTTTAAGCAGATTCAGAGTGTGTACTTGTGTTTGGTTTTGGAAAATGTTCTGATTTGGGATGACACTCAGATTTGGCATGATAGGTTGAAAGTGAACATTGTTGGCGTTGGGAACCACATTGTCGTGTTTTAGGTAACTTTGATTTTGCATGGTGTTACCTTGAATTGGATTGATACACGAAGTTGTTAACATCTTGTTTGGACTTTAAACAACATTTTTATGATTCACAAACATACTTATCCCACAGTTTTCTGGATTCATGTTTTGAAAACTTGTACTTGGTACATTCTCATTTGGCATGTAGGGATTTGGTGGGATGATGTTGTTCGTTTGAAGGCTTATGCATTGATTTTTTGGTTGACAGACTTGTAGGTTTGGATTTAGATTTAACTTTAGAAAATGTGTTCCAATATTTGATTTGGGCATACCCACACTTGTTGTGCCATTGACATTTGTAGAAGGTAGTGATCCCATGTATGGATTGTATAAGTGTGAGTTTTGATAATCAATCAGTATTGTAAGGCTTTGATAGCTTAGTTGACTTGGATTACTCATGATGTATGGATCAAGTTTGTATTCCATGTTCTCCTTGTGTTTTGACCTTGTTGCAAAAGTGACATCTAAGATTCTTAGGACTAATGATGAGATGAAGGATGAAAGGTGTAAATGATACGTGTGATGAGCATTTAGGAAATATGGATCAATGCTAGACTTAGGGTTTGATTTTGATTGGTTTGATTTGGATAATGAACTTGTAAACCCTAAGATTTTGGATGTGATATTAGGATGAACTTGTTCAAAGGATTGCTAATTCAATTAAATGTATGAGAAAGGATGCATTCCCATACACCTAACTAAACAAGGTGATTTTGATTTTGATGATTTAAGGATGTACCCAAGTCTAGAATGATGTTTTCAAAGCTCTAAAGTTGTTTGGTGGGATGAATTTTGATAAATGTTTGGATGGATGAAGTGTTTGATTTGATCCTAAATGGACCTAGGAAGGACTTGTTTACTAGGCCAAGATAGTGAAGAACATGCCTTTCTCTAAAAGTAATTCAAAACCAAAAGATCAATGTTTGCATGAAAACCATACGACCAAAAGATGCCAAGCACATATGTGGGGTCCAATTTGATTTAATCTTTGTGTAATGGATTCTTTTTACCACAAACACACTCTTGATTAGATTTTGAATCTATATGTCTAATGTCTCAACCTTCCCCTTATCCCGCAAAGTGTATTATGCGGAAACCAAGGAAATTTGAGGCAAGAGTTACCTATTGTTGACCTTAGTAGGAGCAAATTGAGATGAAATCCAAATGTTTAGAAGCCTCTAAGGATACAAATCCCAAGGGAAAGAAATAACATGTGAATTTGTTCAAGGATATTTTCCTCTCCTAAAGGGTTTGCAATTTTGACGATTTGTTGAATGTTGGTTTCGATGTTTTGGATAAAAGTGCTGTGTTTTCAAACCACAAGCAATATGACATCCTATCTCAATGGGTATGTTTTTCTTAGTGGGCTTGCCTCATGCCCTTCATAGAAGAGATGATTTTACATGGAACCAAGGAAAGAGTATAAAGGTATGTTAAGAATGAAGTCTTAACCTCTATACTTTAACCAAGATCGGACATGGAAAGTAACTTATTGGAATCTAAGTTCCAATGCACCACTTTGATAAACTCACTCAATGGATTAATAGGCCTCTAAAAATAAGGGTTTTATTTCAGACTTTCCATTTGTGGAGATTGACCCGTACGGTAAGAGTCCCCTTTTAGATCCATCTTGTCGGAATCAACCGTGTGATATTACCATTTCTTCCAATACCCACATTTATATCCCAACTGTAAATACTCTTGGATTTAGAGTGTTACCGGTTGAGTCATTCCCTTGGGTGAGTACTTTTCCCCTAAGGCAGGCCCACTAGGATAAACAAAAGTGAGTAAAGACAAAATCTATAACTTGATCAATCTTTGATGGCCACATAGAGAGAGAATATACGTGATAATTCCCTCACTCACCCTCGTACAAGATTTTGTTCAATTTTATCCACAAATTGAAGTGTGTATGGGAAATTATTTACGCAACTTAATGTCACCAAAAGCCTTTTGATTCTCAAGATCGCCATGAGGCACGAGAGAAGCACATACGTCTTTTGGTGATATTAATTTGTGTAAATAATTACAAAAAAATAAAGATACACATTCATTTTATCCTTCAAATCAATGATTCAATTATTTTTAAGCACCAAAGAAAAGATGAAGATTTGATTGTTCAATTTTATTCCAAAAAATAAAGTCTAGTCAATTTCTAGTGTTCAATTTTAATCCAACTTTGAAAACAAACAATGATCTAGTTGGCTTAAAATAGAAAATGGACGCTCTAGAAAATTGAAATTAGCATTTAAAAATGCTCTTCCAAGTTTAATGTCCAATTCGCACACCCAAATCTGCTTGCTTTTGTTTAAGTTTTAAGCCCTTTAAGCATTAAAAAACACTTTGTGAGTTTCAAGTTTGTTGCTCAATTTATCTCCAGACTCTTTGTGCAATGAAATGCTCCTCATTTTTCCTATTAAAAAAAAAACATCATGAGATTAAATTGTAATTAAAATCATTAATTTCAAACAATAAATTAATCTCTATTGCGAAAATTAATGATTTTTTTAACTAATGAATAACTCATCAATAATTTTTTTTGCTTTATTTTAAAAAAAGCTTCAATTAAAAAAAATAACGAAGGTCCATGCAACTTTTATTGGCCATTAAATTAAAACCACTGAATCTTGACAAGCAAAGATTTTCAAGCCTATACACTGTCATAAACCAATCAACAGGATACCTCTAAAACCATAAATGAGTAACTTCAAGACATAACTTCCTTGACTTTTAATGTCTATGAATTTACTCCTTTAACTAATTCAATGGAATGCATTCATTTATCACTCATTCTACAAAATGTCATAAATTAGCAACATCAATCTTTGAAGATTATGGCAAGGCCTTGTGACATTAAATGTGTATCAAGTTTGACTTTTTTTTCACATAATAAAATGCATCTGCTCAATGAAGAATAGCATAAATCACAAGGTCTATGAGAGGGACATCAAATTAGAAGGATAGTAAATATTAAAGGCTCCCACAATAACACTCTACCCTACATAGGGTACAAAACTGACACTTTAAACAATTTGCATGTTTTATAATTAATGCCCAAACTGACCCAAATCATGATGCCTAGATTCACCCATTTGAATTAGAGACATCACTTGATGTGATACTAGATAACTACGTTGAACCTACCCTTTTACACTGCAAGGTGATTGACTGGACAATGGCAATAAACTAGAATACCGAGAGTTGACTGAGTGCTACCCCAATCCTAACCTGATGTAAGTATGATTGTACCAATTCTGAAACTTCATAATAGCAATTTGCACTATGATTTTCCTTTTGTTTGATGATAATAGCCAACCTGCAACTTCACATTAAAAGTATGATATGACAACGACCATCCTGTAGCAACTTTGGAGTCTTTCAACTAATCCAAAAGTGATGCTCTATGATGGCGACTTCTTGGAAACATCACGGACATAAATATCTCTGACTAGCAGGCCGTCATTTGATAAGGACAAAGAATGAGAGAAAAGATTCTTTCCTAGCAATGAGTTTTACTTCTCATGCTTGACATCAAAAACATGGCAATCGAAGACTTTTATTGTATCAACATATACTAATAGAAGTAGTTTGTATTTGTATCACTAGGAAAACAACAATACTTAATGACAAACATTGACAACTTAAACTGTAGTGCATATATTTTCAATGTTTGTGGAAACAGTTTGTGTGGTTTATCTATGTACATCCACTTTTGCATTCCTTCGTCTTCAAATCCTCTGTTGTGTTTCTTAAACTTGATTATTCACATCGACTATTGTAACTTTCCTTGTACCACGTGTTGAACCTATCCACTGAAAATAATCATGGATTGAAATTATTAAATGTTCATATCAAATGCACGGCTTGTATATTTTCTTGTCTCATGCTATTTATAGAGCTTTGAGGTTGGTGGAAGATAGAAAGGTGAAAATGATACAATCGAGACCTGTAAGAAAGCATACAGGATTTGTACAGGAAATGGATAGAAATTTGAGGAAATATGGATGTCGATGATGATTACATGCAGCAAAAAATACAACAAAAATCCAAACCTATCAGATAGGAAGGTGAGGCCTCAAATACTTTAAATGCACTTGTCAGGCGAAATTGTATGGTGCCTAAATCCTTTTTTTTAAAAACAAAGGAAACTTACAATCTAACTCAAATGGCAGGAGTAAAACCATGCCACACTGGCATTCAAAACACCTTCAAATTAAATGCAATCAATTTGCGTAAAATCATGCCCCTCATAAATTTAGATCTTGTCTTGGCTACTCAGTAAGTTTAACTATATATTATTCAGTAAGCTGCGACTGAAGTAGACATGATCTTAAATGAATGAAGAAAAGAGAGGCGTCACAGATGCCACACCTTCAGAGCATGCAAATGAAGAGGTTATTTCTAATCTACATGGGTACTTTTAGCCCTAGTCTACTCTCTAGGATTTCTTCCCACATAGGTCAATTTGGTCTAGGGCATTGCTCATATTGTGGGTATTGGCACAAGAAAATTGATGTAAATAGTGAGGGTTGATCTGCCTTAAATAGTTTTGGTGAAAAAAATCAAGTTTTTTGCAAACAAACATAATCAAAAGACTCTCTTTTTTTTCTTTTTTCTTTTTGTGACATATAACCCCTAAAAATATGGAATGAGGTGATCTCTCAAACATACATAGTCATGAAAAGATTCACAAGCCTTTCTGCAAGGATTTCTACACATTCTAAAATAACACTCTTTCATTTATTGCATCCATATTCTTCTACCTTCATAACAGAAAACTCATAAGATAAAAATCATGAAAAATCTTTATTGTGAAAACAAAACTTCAGATTCTATTTAACACAAAAGCCCTCCTTCTAGTGCCATTATGTGGATGTCAAAATCTGCATTTTGGTTAATATTTTAAAACCAAGCTAATTCCACATCCCTATGAAATAATGAAACATGTTAGATATGCTAAATAAGATATTAAAACAACAAGAAAAACTAAATGAGCATACAAAAAACATGAATCAACTTTATCTCATAGTGGATTGGTGCTATTGTAGAAAATAGCCCTTTCCCAATCCTTGCTTAAGCTTCATCATGAAAATGCTATGAAGAATGATATGGAATGCTAAGATCACAAATGGACAAGATCAGTTCTCAGTTTAAGAGAATGACCTTGCATAAAGATTGTGGATCAAGTTGTGGAGTTGTGGATGATTTGATCAAGAATGAAGCCTTTATTTATAGATTTTCTTGATGAGAGATTGGCCAAATGGATGAATGTGGGACTAAAAATAGACCAATGAAAAGAGGCCACTTGTCAACTTGCCATAGGTTGAGGGATGTGCAATATTTGGAAAATGTGCCCAAGAGGGGGAAATTCAAATTTTGAATTGGAGAGACAAGACATGTAAGAGCTTATTAATTGCTTTGTTTTTGATAAAGGGTAAAACGGGTTTTACAGGGACCTGAAACCATAAAGTTTACAAAAGTAAGGAAAGGAAACAAAAGTCCAATAGAAAAAACTAGCTGCCAGAAAGGAAAAGGACGGAGCAAATAGTAGCCAACTGTAATAGACCAAAAAGTTCAAGCAAAAAAGGCCAGCAGAGCAAACAACAAAAAACCGGCTGCAACTAACCCAGAGTCTTAAGGATATACTTTGTCTCCGCTTCCAAATTATGCATGTCATGGACACCCTTTTTAAAAATTTGAATCATCTTCGAAGTGGGGGGGGCTTTCTTTTCAAATTGGCTCTGGTTCTCTTTGATATGCCAACATTCTTTTCCTGGCTATCATCATTGGTCTCCTCTAAGTCTACTACCAGAGACCCCTGTTGGGCTCTGTCTAACTTCTCGGTCATAGAATTAATAATAATGGTGTTGTGTTTGGCCATTCGGTTGTTCTTCTTTGCGATGGTTTTCCTAATATTCTAAACCTCAATTTCAATCTTTTTGTTATTGTTAGCATGATACCAAGTTTCTTTGCTGAGACCATGATCTCCTCGATCCACATCTTTCTTATCAATCACAGAAATTTTGGCTCCCAACTCATCCAACTTTCTTTGAAGGGCCCAATTTTTAATCTTTAACTCATTAATTTCATTGAAAGTTCATTCCAAAAATTTGAAATGGGAATCAACATTAGTTTTGGCTAAATTCATAACATCTAGAGCGAAACCCCTTCTAGTGTTTAAACATGTTTTTTCAGGGTCAGGAGTAATAAGGGAACCATCTCTTGCAAATCTTTCCAACAACGGCTTGACAATTAACTCAATATTATTGGCACCAGATGCCTCAGATTCAGGGGAATCTTCAGAATAGGAAACAAGATTTTTAGCCCAGGGGTTCTTATCAACTATACTGGTCTTGAAAGAGGGGCTTCCCAGCTCAAACGTAGCACAAGCCTTATCATAAAAAGGGATAGGGTTTTTTTTTCTAAAAAGGACAGCATGCGGGCTAAGGACAGTTCTAGCAGGACTAAGATTGGGCAAATACTCCAAACAACTAGGCTCAGTATTGTCTTCCTCAAAATCAGGAAGGGTTTCCAGATTAGCGGGGATGGATTTTTTTTGAAAATTCTCAACAATCAACCTAATCAGCCCAGTATGCAAGATACGGAATCTTCTAGGGTTTTTCTTATGATCATCCAAGCTTTTCCTAAGAGAACAGAAAAGATAATAGGGGAGTGAAACCCTTACCTTGTAGCGGAAGTGATTGAGCAAAGCAAAGTGATAACCATAGACCCTGGTGAAGCGCCTATCCACCATAATGTACTCCATGATGACCCGTAGGACCTTTCTCCAAAGGGATTTTATGGTGTCAGCTTCAAAGTAGTTGTTAGCAATTTTCACAAGATTCATCCTTTCTTTTTCTTTTTTAGGAAATCTGATAACGGCATTGTCAGAAAAAATCCTGTCCCTGAAGAACTTCTTTCCCTCAGTAGACAGGCCCATCACTTCGGCAATAAAATTTTCATTGAGCTCCACATTCCTACCTGTGATAGGTCGAAATAGGTGTTAGAAAACAAGCAACAAGTTAAAGAGCACAAATAAACCACTAAAACAACCTACACTTCGAGATTAGCCTAAGTTGGAAACAAAACAAGACAAAGCCACGAAATGGAACTTTATACCTTGCGTTGAGTCGATCCTTTGGTTGGCCCTTCGATCTTGGATGTGTATGCTCCTTAGATGGCACAAGATGTGTGATGTGAGATGCAAATGATGCTTGGAAACATGAAAATAGCTAAGTCTGGATTGAGAAGTAAAACTGCAAGAGTTTGGCTACACAAAATGATCTCCTCCAAAATGAGAGAAAAGAGGGGGTATTTATAGGATTTTTGGGAAATCCTAGGGGAAATGGACGGTTGAGATTGATCCACCAAATATCAAGATGTAGGGCTAAGGTGAGTTGAGAACTCACAAGCCCTCACATCTTGGACATGTGGCATGTGACAGCCCTAAAAGGTGAAGTGGACATGAGGTGGAAGGAGAAGGACATGACATGGAGAGGGGTACAGCAGCTCTGGGATTGGACAAGATCTCCTCATAAAGGAGGTACTTGGTCCCCATGTAAGTGTGAGAGGGATTATGTGAGGAATTAAAAATTCCTCAAATATCCTTATGGGGAGATGGGAAAGAATTTTAAATTCTAAAGGGTGCATTGGGGGATTAAAAGGTGAATTAAAAATTCACATGGGGAAGAGAGGAGCCTAGGATGAATAAAAAGGAATTAAAAATTCCTTGGGGGATGGGGAGAGTTGACTAAAGGGGGTGATTAGAATTGTGCAAGTACTTGATTAGATTAATTAATGAAGATTAGAAGAGAGTTAGATCCCACATGTGACTTGATGTGACAAGTCAAAGATCACATGGGGAAGAGTAATGAAGGGTTGGAGGAGGGTTAGGTGGCTAAGAGAGATTAGAGGCCAACTTGCAAAAGTTGGAGGATGTGACATCTCCTAATCAAGATTAGGCATGTGCACATCCTAATGATGGGATTAGAAGAAGGATTAAGATAAGATAAAATGATGGAGGATGTGACATAAAGGGAATTAAATAAATGGCATATTTATTTAATTCAATTGATGGAAGAAGGATTAAAGAGAAGGTATTATTGATTAAATACCTTAGGGATTTGGCAGGATTAAAGATATTAATTAAATAATAGTAGTATTACTTAATTAACGAAAATAAGACGAAAGGGGATGAATTTGGATAAATTAAGTGTCCAAATTTAGACATCTACATTTTTCCCCTCTTTGAGATGGTGTTACGAAGTAGCATCATTTCAAAGAATATTAAAACATAGATCCTAGAAGAAGATGGTTAGATTGGAAAAGATGCCCCAGTCATTCAAAGAAGTGACTAGGAAGGAAGATGATGGGGGTAAAGATGAAAGTCAGGGATGAAGGATGCCCCCTCGAGAGGACATGTGGGTTCAAGAGAACACGGGTGGGCTCTCGAAATGGATGAGATGATGCAAGGGGAGTTGAAGAAGATGCTGCAATGTGATGGAAGATTGGGAGGGGAGCGTGATGAAGGATGAATGGATGGGGGGGATTTGAGGATGAGAGATGAAATGCAATCTAAATGCAATTTTCCATCGTCGGAGCACTGATTTTTTCTATAGCATAAGACACAAGACGCCAGGGTATGAAGAACCAAGGCGGATTAGTGTCTAATGCAGAAAACAAACATAACAAACAAGAAGGCTATCCCAACACCCCAAAGTCACGATGACCTTGGTCGAACCAGGTATTGGGATAACCACAAGCACACAAGGATGCCCCAGCGTAACACAAGACCTCAGGGGTCTTGGTGGGTACTATGTGGGACAACCGAGAAGACAGAAAAGATCAAGATACACCCCTATGTTGACTAGTCAAAGCACACCATGATATGATGGATCAAGGCGACCATGACAAGTGATGATAGGGAGCTCAAATGATAAACAAAAGCCAAAAGCATCAAAAGGTCACAATCAATTTCAAACG
>VDFB02075321.1:109053689-109102545 GCA_007258455.2 Sequoia sempervirens | reverse complement strand
GGTTCTTCTCAATGGACTCAATCTCTTCATCCATGGCTTGTACCCATTTATCATCACTCATAGCTTCTTCAAATATTAATGGATCATCTAATAAGAAAATAAAACAAAAAATAAAAAATTAATTTGTTATATCAACATTATACAACTCACTCAAAACTCTATATTTTGTGGTGGCATGCTCGCTAGAGTTGGATTTGAAGATGTAGAACTACTTGGAGTGCTAGCTGGAGTTGCTCCAAGAATTCCAATCAAGATGTATATGCTACTATGGTAACTTCTGTATTTTTTTGCACTCTAGGTGTGGATAGCAACCTTGAAGATCTCCTTATTGTGAATAGAGGTGTAGCTTGAGCTACAAATTGTGGTGCTTCCTTGAGAGTGGAAGGAGTTGTTGTTTTAGTTGTACTTGATGATGAAAACATTTCATCTGCCATATCATCATGAGGAGCAACAAAAGAAATATTTATGGTCCTCTCTACACTTACATCACATGCTTCATCCTCCACAAATTAAACATCACAACTGATAATGACCTTCCTAGTGATATGATTAAACAACTTATATGCCCATGTATCCTATGAATAACCAGAAAATATACATTTTTGTCCTTTAATATCTAACTTATTCTTCAACTCATCAGACATATGTGCATATGCAACACAACCAAATACCTTAAGATGAGAAACACTATGTTTCATACTCATCCAAGCCTCTTGAGGAATTTGTTATTCACACTCTTTGTTGGACACCTATTAATGATATAAATAGAAATTTCCATTGTCTCAACCCAATATTCATTAGGTAAATGCTTGGATTCCAACATACTATGTGTCATCTCCATAGTGGTTTCATTCTTCCTCTTCACTAGACCATTTTGTTGAGGTGTATAGTGGGTTGTAAATTGCTTATGTATGCCATATGAACTACAAAAATTTAAAAAATAATTTGAAATACATTCACCACCTTTATCCATTCTCAAAACCTTGATAAAGTAGCCATTTTGTTTCTCTACAACTTCCTTAAATAGTTGAAAATAAGAAAATGCATCCGACTTGTGTTTTAAAAAGTAAACCCAAGTTTTTCTTGTAAAATCAACAATAAAAGTAAGAAATAAGTGGAGCCTCCTATAGATGGTGTTTGTATTTTCCCGCAAATATTTGAATGAACAATCTCAAGTGGCACTCTTGCTCTTATTGATTTTCCAACTAGGAAAGACTCTCTATGTTGTTTTCCGAAGATATAGCATTCACAAACTCTTCCTAGTTTCTCAATTAATGGCAAACCTTTCACCATGTTCTTCATATGTAGTCGCTTCAACCCTCTACGGTTCAAATTCCCAAATCTAAAATACCACAACCAAGATTAATCCTTTACAACTGACTAAAATGTTGTTTGAATTCCTCCACCACTACCATTCCCTTCTCTAGAGCTGAATTGGCTTGTTTTAGAATTTATTGAATCTATAGAATTCATTTTAACTCCTAATTTTGTATTATCTACCTTAAAGGAAGCTCTGTAATGTACATTATTTATTTTATGAACAGCTTGGGCTATTTTTCCTTTCACATTTGGAATTATTCTGAAGGGAAACATTTAGTTGCTAGTCATTTGCACTTTGGAAAGTAGTTGATTACTTGGAAACCTTTCTAGAATCACACATTCATTGTTTTCCATATACACTCTATAACTTTTTTGTACCAACTGAGCAATACTCATTAAGTTATGTTTTATACCAGCAACATAATACACATCAAGCATAAATTTCTACTCCCCATTTTTTGTTAGAATATTAATTGTACCTTTACCCAAAATAGTAACCTTTTTGTTGTTACCAAGTGTGACATCAGTTTGAACTGATTCATCCAAGCTAGAAAAAAAAATCTATAATACATGTCATGTGATTACTACAACTAGAATCAAAATGCCATATGTCACATGGCTTTCTTGGAAAATACTACACTCAACTGGAGAATTTGTAGAAAAAATTTCAACAATCCTAGTGCAAACAATAAAAATAGTGCTTGTGGGAGTACTACTTGACTGATTTTGACTTTGCTTGTGTTGGTCATATTATTTTTTCTTGCATTCATAAGAATAATGCCCAAACTTCTTACAATAATGACATTGAATGTGTGACTTGTCAAATTTTTGGCCAATTGGGTGATTGAAATTCTGATTTTGACCTCTACTACCAACATTTACAAGACTACTACTATGCCCACTTCCATAAGAACTTCTCCCTCTACCTCTAAGACTGAATTTTTGGGTTCCTCTTCCATGAATTATAGATTATTGAGATGAAAGTGCATTTTCCAATGAAATTTTTAACCTATAAATAGTCTATAGTCATGATTGATGAGAGAGGCATGAAGCTCATCAACACTAAATTGACTCAATTCTTTGGTTTCTCCAAAGCCACAACTAGAGGAATAAATTTAGAATGGAGTCTTCTAAGAAATTTCTCAACAATATTCCTATTCTCGATGACCTCTCCATGTGATTTTATTTGATTAAATAGGCCAACAATATGGGTAAAGAATGATTCTATTGAATCTAAGTCTCCCATTGATAAATTTTCAAAATCTCTTCTAAGAATCTATAATTTAGCAGTATTTACCTTGTCCATACCTTGGTAAGCAATTTTTTAGTGTATCCCATGTCTCTTTATCTTGTTTTTCTACTACTACTCTTAGGAGTATGCTCTCATTCATTTCTTGATTGATATAGAATAAATCCTTACCATCCTTCTTCCTCTATTTTTTTAAATAATCTCTCTAAGCTTATGTAAGAGAATTATATGTTCTCTAGTGCACTGGTTCCACATAACTATAAATTTCAACTATCTCCCATACATATTGAGACTAAAAAAATGCTTTCATAGTTAAAGACCAATACTCATAATTTTTTCCTTTTAAAATAGGGGTTTGCAAACTAGAAAAGATGTGTTAGAGGTGGAAGCCATTAATTGATTTGAGGAGAATGAGAAAAGACAAAAAACTAGAAGAGCAAGGGTTCCTTTAGCTTTGATACTAGATGTGGGTTTTAAAAGAGGATCAGAGGAGATAAAATCAAACTTAATGCTTTAAAACAAAGAAGCATTAATATAATAATAACCAAAAAAAATTAGAGAAAGAGAAAGAACAACAACTACATTTTTTGGTGAAACTAGATTTTCACATAAATTAGCTTTAGATATATAAATATATTCAATAGCATCTACAACTACACATAAAAATACATATTAATCTGTTATGGAACAAGCTTGAGCTAAACTACTAATGTGATACAATACCATACAAAAAATAACTCTTTTTTGTGGCTCATGAGAAAAACTAAAAGTTAAAAATTAATGTATAGATACAACTCACACATGTTAAAGATTAATATAAAAATAATGAACATTAGAAAGGATCATTAAAGAAAGTCCTCTTAGCTAGAAAAATATAATTAGAAATGACAACCAAAATACTTAGACAATAAATGCCCGACCATGAAAAACTATAGTATTTCCAATATACATTTGTGTAGTACCTGAGGTCAATTGGAAGGTAATTTAGAAAATGATGTTGTTTGTGCAACAAAGGTCTCAATGGAGAAGTGATAACTTCAAATCAACCATACATCCACTTATAGAGATCTAAAATAAAGTTTTTTTAATAGATTCAACATAGTCAACAATATTTATATGACATTTTGCAAAAGCTCAATGCCATGTAAAAATAGTATTATGACCAACATAGGGTACTCCATCATTTTCAAGTTGGTGAAAACATATAGCTATATTTACTAAAAATGAGACTAAAAGTAAAAATGCAAACCTATAAAATACATGTTATCATAAGTCAAGTATCTTTTATACCACTTACAAGATCTTTGCCCTTCATTACAGAAAATGCCACTCAAAAAGAAGCATTCCTACCATATTATTTGGATAATTAAAAATTTTATGAAGGGGATATCTTAGATCACTCATATACATCCATGCATATGAAAAAATTTATTTCCCTAACTCTCTCTCTTTATCCATATCATTTATTCAGCCCAATGTCTTATCTATCTCTACTCTATAGTGCATGATATTTTTTATCTCATCTCTATAGGTTGCTTGTCTCATTTTTCAATTTCATGGAATATAAGTTGGAAGTCACATTTTTGTACTATAATACACAACTATTTGTCATGCCCATGCATGTTTGGCTCAACATTATCTATAAGGTACAAACCATTGAGATGCTAAACTTGGGTCAATGCAGAATCATGGGGGTCCAAACTAGGTCTTTAAGTGGCAATGAACATTCAAAAAAGTAGAGTTGAGCAACAAGACATAAAAAAATGAATAGGTTGTTATTAACATAATTTGAAAAATATGTAGAAACAAGATTGTAGAAAAATGAATGTAGTTTCTAATATACTATTCTTTTTTTGGAAAAAGGTAAATCTATTTGGTGAAAATTTGAAATTTCAATGCAATAGCACTAAATTTTCAAGAAAAAAATAAAAAGTAGGTGTATGTCTGACCAATCTATGTACAAGAAAAAAATAATATATATTTTTTTGAAACCTTCAATATAAGTAGAGGACACATGCCCGAATGTGGCACATTTTTTGTGTAATTTTTTTGCAAGTAAATAATTAGTTTTTCTTTTTTATTAGAAAATTTTAAAATATTAAAACTTGTTTGTCTAACCACAATAAATTGGTCAAAAATTTATGAAATTTTTTTTTTTTTTCTTTTTTTATCCTATAGTATGGGAAGCATAGAATGTGCCACATCTTTTGGATTCAAAAATGTGATTTATCGTTTGAGAACTATAAATGTTTTTCAATCAACCTAACAATCAGGACTTTAGTCATAATGCATGTAGAAAATCAATAATAATTATCTATTAATTTCAAAATAAGGCATTTCTTATATTGGTGGAAAGATAACAATTTTCTTTATAAACCCTTTACATTTCATCATATTTGGATGAAAAAGGTCATCAACCATTTTTTTGGCATATCATTACTTTTAAGATCCCATGATCCTACACTCACCTACCTACCAACATTCCTTGGATAATCTTGAAAAAATAATCTTGTTCTTGAGACACCCTAATGAAAAACATGTTGAGCCCAAACACAATGTAGAATGTGGTCAACTCAAAACCAGAGTTATTGCAAAATCATTATTTACCTAAAGCATATTCATTGAGAAGTAGATAATTCTTCATTTTAGGTTATAACTAAGACCATTGTAGAAAGCATATTTATCAACTTACATAGTTTGTCATAAACAAAGCAAAGATAAACAAAGCAAAAATGAGAAATGCTACAGCTCAAAACAAAATATTTATTAATTTGATTGATGTCAAAAAGGCTACAACATCCTTGTTTAAATAGATATAATGCAACATTCTACAATGAAAATGAAATGAAACTTCTATTTATCCATATAGACTAAGATGGAAAAGACCAAAACAATGTATGAGTTTAGATCAGCAAATTCTAAATGAAACTACAAAAAGTTTAAAAGAAATTAGAAATTTATTTCCAACTCTCCCCCTTAATTTCAACCATTAATCATTCCCAAATTTTGTCTTAGATATTAGAATTTTTCCTTCAATAATTTCTTGGTAAAAATTCCTTCTAGCTAATCTTTGGATTTGCAAAATTCAAGACATATTTCTCCATTGTTCACCAATTCCTTGATGAGGTGGTACCTCATATCAATGGCTAACTTGGATAATGCAATGAATGACTTGTTATCACAAAGAATTGGTGTTGGTTCCTCTTGATGATGCAATAAATCTAACAAAACTCAATGCATCCATATTGCTTTACATGTGCTAATTGCAGTTACATATGGTGCTTCAGCTAAAGAAATTGTCACTATAGGTTGCTTCTTCGATGCCCATGAGATAGCTCTATATGTAATATGAGACATATGTCCTAATGTACTTTTCCTATCATCTATGCTACCTACAAAATCATCAATATAACCAACCAAACTAAAATTATTAGTTTTCGAATATAGGATTCCATATCCTCGTGTACCTACAACATATTGAAGTATTATCTTCCCAACCTACTAGTGAGAACCCTAAGGTGAATCCATGAACCTTGAAATCATAATTAACCATACATGATACCTGGCCTTGTAGCTAAATGTAAGATACATCAAACTTCCAACAAGTCTTTTAAACATGGTTGGATCAACATTTGACCCCTTATCCTCTTTGCTCAATTTTGTTCTTGTGACATCTAGAGTTGATGCAGGATTACAATTCAAAATTTTAAATCTTCTTAATACATACTTGGAATATTTGGATTAAAAAATGAAAATTCTCTTATTTGCTTGAACAACTTAAATACCCAAAAGGTATCTCATCAAACCAAAATCTATCATTTCAAACTCCATAATATTTAAGTTAAGCATGTCTACACACAAATTTTCAGTGAAAATCAAATCATCAACATACAAACATACAATCAAAATTTGACCTTGATCATTAGTATTTATATACAATGTAGAATCACTGTTGCTTCTATCAAATCTATTACTTATCAAATATGAATCAATTCTACTATACCAAGCCCTAGGTGCATGTTTCAATCCATAAAGTTCCTTTTTAAATTTATATACTTTATTTTCATGACTGTGAACTTCATAACCAAGTGGTTGTTGAACATAAACTTCTTCATCAAGAAAACCATTTAATAAAGATAATTTTGAATCCATTTGAAAAAAAATTCAATTATTATGTACAGCTAGTGCTAAAATAATTCTAATTGTATCCAACCTTGCAACTCGAGAAAAAGTTTCATTATAATCAATCCCATACTATTGTGAAAACCCTTTTGAAACTAATCTTGCTTTATTTTTACAATTTGGCCTTCAACATTAAATTTAGTTTTGTAAACCCATTTAACTTCTATGCAATCTTTACCTTCAGGTAAAATCTACTAACTTCCATGTTTTGTTTCTTTCAATAGAGTCCATTTCTTCATCCATTGCCTTAATCCAACTATCATCTTTTACTGCTTCTTCAAAATATAAAAGATCATATAAGTAAATAAAGAAAATTTTGAATTTGCATTCTCTTCTCCTTGATCATATATCGCTTTTAATCTTTTTGTTTTCTTACCTTTATACCTTTGTCTTAGTGAAGCAAGTGTTGGATTTTATTCATCACTTAAATTTGAATTTGGATTAGAATGATTTGGATGGGATGATGATGTACCTTGCACAATATTTCTTGGTGGAGTACTTGGTGGTGTTTGACCACCTTGTTCTTCTAGTTCCTCTTCATTGCCATGTATTTGTGCTCCACTTGTGACTATTTTTTCAACATTTATATCTCATGACTCTTCTTTAATTCAACATTTCTACTAATAATAAATTTCTTTGTAATTGGATTATATAGTTGATAATATTTTGATTTCTTACTATAACCAATAAAAATACATTTTTTACTCTTATCATCCAATTTCCTTCTCAATTATGATGGCACTAGAGAATAAGCAACACATCCAAAAATTCAAAAATGAGAGATTGTATGCTTAGATTACCATTCCATTCTTTTTGGGGAATTTTGTCCCTCACACTCTTTGTAGGACTCCTATTCAAAATGTAAATTGCACATGCTATTGCTTTTTCCCACAAATCATTAGATAGATTCTTGGCCTTGATCATGCACCTAGCCATATCAATTATCATTTTGTTCTTCCTTTTGGGTACTCCATTATTTTGTGGTGTATATCTTGTTGTAAACTATTTCTTTATCCCTTGATATCTACAAAAATCCAAATATTTATTAGAATGGAACTCACCACCCCTATCAGATCTTAAGTACCTTAATGTAGAATCCAGTTTGTTTTTCTATCAAATCTTTAAAATCCTTGAATTTATCAAATGCTTAAGACTTTTTCTTAAGAAAGTATATTCATGTCTTCCTGTTGAAATCATCAATAGATGTTAGGAAATATAATTTTTCTCCTAAATATAGAGCCTGCATTGGCCCACATATATCAATGTGAACTAAGTCTAATGGTTTTTTTGCTCTGTATGAACTTTTTATTAGAAAACTATCTCTATGTTGTTTTTCTAATATACAAATTTCACATGTACTAGCTAGATGATCTATAACTCGTAAACCTCTCACCATATTTTTCTTTTGTAATAAACTAAAACCTCCAAAATGAGGATGACCATACCTTAAATGCCAAATCCATGTTTAGTATAAGTACACTGATTTGAAGATAATTTCCTCCCTTCTTTGGATACAATGAATTTGGAGAGGGAACATTTAGTTCCTTGTCATTTCGACCCTTGCAATTTATCCATAGTTGTATAGTGATCATTTTTAAAGTGAAATTTGTACCGTTTTTGCATTAATTAACAAACACTCAACAAATTATGTTGTAATTTAGGTACATAGAAAATATCATTGAAATATGTCTCTTTTCACCATTCTTAGTCATGATATTAATGATTTATTTCCTAGTTACAGATACTATACTATCATTTGGACTAATTTTACTTATAATTTAATAGTCATCCAAAGTAGCAAATAAATCTCTATTTCTTGTCATATGATTTCTACAAAAAACTTTTTAAGAACCATACATCATTATAACTTTCTTGAGCCACATTACAAGTTATAAGTAAACTTCTAGAGTTATTACAAAATACATCTACATAATTTTCCTTTTTCTTATCCACTTCAAATTGTTTGTTTCTACATTCATTTGCAAAATAGCCAAATTTCTTACAATAGTAACATTGAATGTGGGAATTATCATACCTTGATGATTGGAACTGATTTATTCCACATCCTCTATTGCTAAAATTTTGATATGATAGATTGCTTCTTTATCCTTGATCTAAACTTGTGTGTCCACTTCTTCCTCTTCCTCTTCCAAATGATACCTATGTCCTGAAAGTGATCTCCAAAGAACCATTGTTATTTTGATTCATCCTAGTCTCATGAGAAAGCAAGGACCCATCAATTCATCTATTGAAAATTGAGATAGGTCTTTTGATTATTTAATTGCAATTATTATTGCATCAAATTTATTAGGAAGAATTCTAAGAACATTTTCTATCACCTTTTGATTAGATATATTTTTTGCATGTGTCTTCATTTGATTTACAATATTCATTACATTAATGATGAAGTGATCTACAGATTCTGATGAACTCATTTAAATATTTTCAAAATTCCTTCTTAATGTTTGTAATTTTGTAACTTTTACTTTAGTTCTCCCTTGGTATGAATTTTCTAAGATTTCCCAAGCTTTTTTAGAACTAGTTGTTGAAGCAATCCTAGAAAACATAGTATCATCCATTGCTTACACTGAACAAAAAATAAAGCTTCAAAATCTTTGTTTTTGTTTTCCTTAATTTCTTTTTGTGTTTGTGTTAAAGTAGACAAATCTTGAGGTTTTACAAACCCATTTTGAACAAACTCCCATAAATATTGTGAGCAAAACAATGTCCTCATTTTTATTGCCCATGTATCATAATTTTTACCTATAAATAATGGAATTTGAGGTTGGGTTAAACTACTGGTGGATTCCATGATGTTATCTCTCCTTCCCTTATTTCTTTAAACTATACCTTACTTTTCATGCATTGACACTTATCATCTTTTTCATAAAAAATAAGATTTAACTTTATTTAATCCTAGAAATATTAATACAACATTAAAAGAAAAAATCAGGACTAAATTTAGCACATACTATCCTTTCCTTAAAGATAAATCCTTCTTCCACAATTTCCTTATTTAAGATTCTACAACTTCAGCTATAGTTGATAGCTTTTGCAATGCCAACATATCTCTTTAGCTTTCAACTTTAACTTTTATTTTTGCACACATGATCAACTTGCACTAGTAAACCTAGCTCTGATACCAATTTGAAAAATAGAGCAAAGACAAATAGAAAAAAAAAAAAACCAAAAATGCTATAGCTCAAAACAAAATACTTTTTAATTTGATTGATGCCAAAAGGCTACAACATACTTGTTTAAATAGATACAATGTAATAGTCTACAATGACAATGAAAGGAAACTTCTATTTAGCCATACAGACTGAGATGGAAAATACTAAAACAAAATATGAGTTTGGATTGGAAAATTCTAAATGAAACTATAGAAACTATGGGATAAATTAGAAATGTCTTTCCAACAGTTTGGGAAAATAAGCACAATATGTTGAAGCTCAAACTATCAAGTGGATAGAACCAAATCAAATTTTTAATCTAAAATAAAAACTTGAAAATAAAAAATATATCAAATGTTGTAGGAATACTATTAGTACCATGTATCATTTGACTTAAAATTCTTGTAATTAGAAACTTGTACTGCACTACTTGACAAAAACTACAATCTAGAGAAGGTCTACAAGGTGTGATCCTAAAATATATGGTAATGTTGGTAGGGAAACAAATAGACTATAATAATATAGGATTCTCACCCTCTAACTAGAGGGTGTTTTCCTAGCATTTGTGACATGTTTGAGTGATTTGTATTTTGTATTATCATTTATTTTAAAGGCCCCTTTAGTAATTTTAAACTCTTTCCCATAAATATTTACTACGTGTTAGAACTATAAAATTCTGAAATTTTACAGTCTATTTCATTCAAGAGTTCCAACATTGAGTCTTCATCATAAGAATAAAGTTCCCTCTTTGTATTGTCTTGCTTATTTTCTGTCATGTGACCTATCTGAATTCATCAAGTATTTCATTTTTCATTAAAAGACCCGAGTTGGAAAGACATGATAAAAGTCTCCCTAACCCGATTTTTCACTAATATATGTTTGTTGTAGACTATTGGTAGGACAATTTTCTTGTTTTGGTGACAAAAGGAGTCATTTCGGCAAAGGGAATAATTGTCGGAGTGAAGTCATAGCGAATACATTGTGTTTCGCAGACTGGTGCATGTGGAAGTATATTGGTCAAGCTAAAAGTATTTAGGAGGATGCCCTGGTGAACTATTTTTTCTTGCCAACAGGCATCTATAAAAAATATATTGGCATATGCTGGGGCATCGTTGTAATGTCATAGCAAGATCATTTTGTCTTACTGACTAGCATGTAAAGGGGTTGTTTCAGCCAGACTGATTGGTATTGGCATGAACTCATAACGAAGTCATTTTGTCTTATCAACTGGCTTGCAAACAAATGTTTTGGTAAGGTTTATGTGCATCGGGGAAGGTCTTAGCGAAGGGGCCATTGTTTGGCTGAACCAAGTTCAAGGGTATTCAAAAGCTATCTGTGAGAAGCTATAGATTCTTGCTGAGTTAAAATTTATGCCGATGGAGATGTGCATCGCCAAAAAAGGAGGTTTTCGGTATGAGCTTCACTGAGGTTTGAAAGATATAACGATAAAATATTTCGGGGTGAGTCTTGCTGAATGGAGTAATCTGGAGGAGTGATTTTGGTAAGACATTTAGTGTTGGTATAAGTCTTTCTAAGTTCTCAGGGTCTTTCTGATTGAATTTATTTCATCGGTAGGATTATTTTCATCGGCGAAAGGGTGATCTCGTCATAGCGGCTGGAGAATATTTTGAAGAGTACATATCGGTAAGATGCAAAGGTATCTACATAACATCTCCTCGACTTTGAAAGTCACAGTGAAGCGGGTGAAATGAAGATTGCATCGGCAAGAGTATAAATTCATCTTGGTGACCCAAGGAAAATGAAGACTTTTGGTGAAGTAGGATGAAGTCTGCGAGATATCTCCCCAACATTTACAGGTTATGGCGAAGAGCATAAAAATAAAGGATTTCAGTCGATGTGAGAACATTAATGTCTCAGTGACTGGAAAATGCTTTGAAGAATGCATATTGGTATGGCACCATGAAGTCTATGTAATATCTCCCTGACTTGAAGTTGTCATAGCGACATGAAAAATAGAAGCAATAGCCATCAATTAGATTCTAGGTGTCGGCAAGAGCACAGAGTGTCTTGGAAAATGGTGTAATGAACGTTAAAAAGGGATTTCACCCCAGATTTGAAATTTTCTCATCGATAGGACATTTGATGTGGCAATGCCAGTTTCAAAGGAGGCTTCATTCATGCTTCATTAATGGCACGATGGGATAAAATAGTAATGACAGTAGTGTTTTAATCAATTCTTCATTTATGAATTGATTGCTGGTGAATTGGCATGCTGAACAAAGAACAGAGATATTTTTTCAGTCTAAGGAGCTCGAGCAGAATATTGTAAGTAATTGATTCTTTGTTTTTCACATTTTGATTCTGTAAGTTTGAAAATGGAGTCTTCTGGTTCTAGAAAGGGTAAGGGTAGAAATCTTGGTGAGAGTAGTCAATCGAAGGGAAAGAAACAAAAGACTAATATGGAGCATGGAGGCACTGAAAGGAGGTTGAACCAAGACCTCATTGATCAACTACCTGGTTCAGGGCCTAAAGCTAGAAGGTCTGCACAACTTAGGGCAGAGGTTGATAAGCTAGATGATAAATGCAAGTTCATAGGTGATGTCTGGACTGTTGTAAGAGGGTATGAGCTTTTCAATTTCCACTACCATAGGAGGAACCGTTTTGAGCTAGTTTGTAATCCATGGAAGTTGAATGTAGGGAAATTGGTGTGCCCTAATGTATTTGTTAATGTTGAATTGGTAAAATTACTTGCTAATCATTATTATCCAAATCATAGAGCTATATGTGATCCTTCTAGAAAACCACAGATACATGTTTCAAAAGAAGCAAGTGGTGAGGTTTTCAAATTGGAAGGGTTTTGCAACGAGGAAATTAATTGTGAGGAGTTGCAGAAGGAATTTTCAAGAATGGATACAAGTTACAAGGGTTGGAGGTTACCAATTCATAGGGTTAAACAAGGTAACAAGCCAGAACCTCTAGAAGATAGTGAAGGGCCTCCCTATCATGTAGATTTGTTTGAACCCTAAATGAAATACACATATTTTTCAGTGTGTCAGGTGTTGGGGATGGATGCCCCGGAATTCATGTCAATGGTGCCAATGGTTATCACAGGAGATATTCAATATCACAATTCTAGGCCATTTGATTATGCTTCATATATTTCTAAGGAGATTGACTCAGGGTTGATAGCTATAAAGGGTGGAGCTTCTATTGTTCATCTTAGAAATTATTCATTGTTGATGCATTTAGTGATATATTTTGGATAGGAGTTAGGGGTATGGCCTTCAAAAATGAGAATTTCTCAAATTAGCAAGGAGGGTGAGGTATTGCATGTTCAATTGTGGACTGCTATTTGGGACAACAGGTTTGCTGGTTCTAGTTTTATTCATTTTGAAGAGCATTTTGTAAAGACATTGTATAAATTATATCATTATCCTTGTAATTATTCATTGACTAATGAGATCAAAAGATTCCTTCGGCCTAAAGACTTCAATGGGTCTATTGATCATAACTGGGGAGACTGGTATTGTTTGGAGGGAGCTACTGTAATCAGAGTGTATGGATTTCAAGATGCTCCTCTTATTCTACCAAGGACAATTCCTAACAGGGTTGCATATTTGGAAATTGTTAGACAAATGGATTATTGTAGTGTGATGCATTTCAATTCTTTTGGGAAGCAGGCTTTTATGCCTAGTACTTTGTGTTTTGGTGATTTCACTATATTGGCTAAAGAGGGATATAATTCAATCCTTGACAAATTGTTGCATTATAATATGAAAAGAGGACCAACCAGGAAAAACTTTGACCCTGTTAAAGGATATACCAATTTAGCCAAAGAAAGGATTAATTTTGGAGGGTATCAACATGTACCTTATCCTTTTGATGATATGACCAGAAATCTAGATGAAGATGAAGTAGAAATGGTAGTTGAAAGATATAACCAAGAGCTACAGGATATTGAGCTATTGTCTTCTAGAGATGAGGAAGCACCAAGAGCTAATGTGCCACAGGGTAAAACATAAAAGGTATCCAGAATGAGGACTCAGCAGTTGATGAGCTTAAAATATGCTCATAATTTGGATGTTATGATAAACTTTTAATGTCTTTACTTTTGTTATTTCATGGCTGTTTAAACTTTGTTGAAACCTTTTTATGGGGATATCCTATAGCATAATACTTTCATATTCCTATGGCTCATGGTGTTGACTTGATTGCATTTATTGCCCGTTGACTCCCTAAAATGGCTGGTATATCGTATACAGTTTTTGAATGATGAAGCAGATTTAAAATGTGTGATTAATGAATAGATATCGTGTATGTGCCATACACATTTTCTTTCGCATCTGTTACCTTTTGTTTTGTAGGTTGTTGAAGAATGATCGAGTCATGTGCAGCCGATCTCAGCCTTGCAGTAAAGACCATTTCCTGCACAACTTTGAGGAAGCTCCGGCAAAGACTCTTTGACCGAAACTATGGGAAAGAATTTTAATGACAGTCAATCTGGAAAGAGTGGAGCGCTAGATTCTCTCCAAATTGGGTTGAACGCATAAATTCATTATGAAGTTTGTTCCTTGATTTGGGGATACACTTTACTTCCACGTCTTCCTTTGATAAGATTAGTTAGCTAGTTGCTCTCCTATTTATAAATAAAGTTCTCCTCCTACGCGAGGGAGACAGAGGAGAGGATAGTTAGAATGAGTAAGAGATGATAGTTAGTAATTTAAAAGCATAGTAACAGCAGATATCATGTAAGAGTCAGTATGATAATGAGAAACAGAGTTTGTATGATCAAAGACAGAGTTTGTTGTTAGTTTCCACATCAATAAAGCAATGTATACCATTCTATTTTCATGAATAAAGTTCGATGAAGTTTTGAGTATAGCATCTGTGTAATCAGTAGATGCTTGCTAAGGGGGCCCACTTAGTAAGTATCTGTAGCTAGTTAGTTAGTTGTTATTTTATGTTGATCTTCAGATTAGCTTTCATCTTTGAAGTTTTTATACAAACTCAGTCTTATAGTGCTCCTACAGCATAGAGAGTCCATCCCTGTGACTGTTCCTGCAGCATAAGGCTGGTTCATAGTTTTTGTTTCAATCATAGTTATTATGGTTTCTATCATAGTTGAGTTAAAGAATTTTACATTACCATTTTGTGGCTTAGATAGAATTTCTTTCCAGTATTGTTTCTGCTAAGATTTGACCAAAACTAGTTCCTAGTGCATATATTTTGCCATGCCATTTAAAGTCTACATCCCCTAGTTTGACAAGTAAAATGAACATCCATAGAAAGATATAAGTCACCTGTTGGAATGTCCAATTCCCAGGAAAGGTTTTACTGTGATTTTCATATCCTTTTGTGGGCACGAGCCAGCAGTATGTTTTCCCAATTAGAGAACAAAGTATTGAAAGTGGTGATGTTGATACAAGGTACATGGAGTACAGGTCATTTGTCTCTGATGATGAGTTTATACATTCCCCAGAGTTCAAGGCATTCTTGTACAAGTAGAAGGGGAAGGAAATAAGAGAGAATGTTGATGATGTTACATCTAGAAATGAGGAACAATTGTTGGCTCAATTGAGAAGATGTGTGGATGATGAAATGAAAAATATGAATCCTGAAATGGGGAGAAAAATGTTGGAGAGTGTTGGTGTCATGATCTTTCCTGGCTGAGATTTAAATTTTGCATTGGTCTTTGATAGTTTCTTGAAGGGAAACAATGCTACTCACAAGCTTGATAAGGAAAAGGCGACAGAAGTGTATGCAGGCTCCAAGTATAATACTGAAGAGGGATCAATGTTGGTATGGGCTTTGTACCCACCCCATAGGAAATCAGTGGTACTTGATACAGAGAAGGAATTTGGCCATGTCCTGACTCTAAAGGCTGGATAAGCTAATCCTGTTGCTACTGCAGATATTGGGGTAAATATTGCAAAGCTGAATAAAGCACAAATTTAGTTGTTGATAAAAGAAAGAGAAATGTATAAAGACAATAATGAGAAATTGCTGAGAGAAAATGATAGACTCAAAGACTTGGTTGGTGTTTCAATGGGGACAACCAAAATGATCACTCAAGGAGAAAGCTCTCAGGCAAAAGACCACTGGGTAGGGTCAAGTGCTTATTCTTAGGGGAAGCATGATGCTATTGCTGCAATTGTCAAGAAGAGGTAGGATCATTTGACATCCTGGTTGAATAAATTGTGGGGAAAATACTCTCATACTCTTGCTGCATTGAAGGAGCACACAAGGATGGATAGATGAATCATGGAGAAATTTCATGAGTTGGCTCAAAGTGATGAAGCTAGTAGTTCTGCACTTGAAGCTGCAAATCATATAATCGATCGCTATCAAAATTTCCATGATGAAATGCAAGGGGATGAATAAGGGTTAATTACAGCTGCTGAGAAAACTATAATTACATTTTCTAATGATAATGGGGATTTGAAAGAAGCCACCAGATGGAAAAATGAATGTGAGTCAATGCTGAATGAAATCATGAGGATAGCTTCTGCAGAGGATACAACATTGGAAGAAGTGAGCAAGCAAAATGAGGAAATGGTCAAGATGGAAGTCACGATCTGGAATGCTGTTGGAGATGCAGACACATATGAGTGCCAGGATTATTTGGACCACCTCAATAAGACTCACTTATGGCTAAATAGAGCCTAGTTATTCTCTATCTTTTGTTTTATAAAATGTATTTTCTATTTCCGAAAGGATGCGTCCTTTCGTATTCTCAATGTATAAATGTCCATTTTGAAATCATTGTGCGGGCGAGAGGTAGAATAGGATAGAGAATAGAAAATACGATGGAACACCATGTTTCACAGGATTGAGACTCTAATTTATGTTTTGAAGCCATGGAGATATCAATGAAAATCATTTGATTTGTTGGTGTATTTTGGTGTCAATTGTTGTGTTGTGCCTATTGAAAGAATTATTTGAGTTGTCTCTAAGATTGATGTTGCTTGGTTATTTAGATCAACATAACAAGTTTATGTCTGGTTTATTAGTACGTATTTGTCGTATCTGTGTGATTTGTTGATAGGTTCTTTCAAGGAAGGATTAAATCCTTTTGATTAATCACATTAATTAGGAAATTTTATTTAGATCATTAGGAAGAACTTAATAATCACAACCTTGCATTTTTATACTGGTTATAAATAAAATATGCCAAACAATTTGAATGAATCCAGAAAGAAGTCAGTTGTTTAAGATTTCATTTGACTCCGTATATTATATAAGGCACTAGTCTCATTGTTTCCATCATTTAGTTTTATTCATATTTCTTACATCTGTTAACTAAGCATATTAGGGTTTAGTTTTGAATGCTGGTATACAATATATACCAAATTTGTTTTATTTTGTCCATTCCAATCTGCCATTGTGGACAAATCATGGCATGAAGAGAAGGTCAATAGTCAAGCCTACTTCATTTGTTATAGGTACACCTGCCTAGGTCTAGCAACACTTGGAGAGTAGAAGGTTTAATTGTTTCAAAACCTTATTTTCTTACCCTAAAATGTCGTGGAAGCTTGGCAGCCTTTCATGGTTCAAACCTACATTTTTGAGAGCTAACACTACATACATTCTAATTATGTAAATTAGACTGCTATGTTAGTTCTATCTTTATCATTAATTTACTCTCAAACTCCTACAAGCCTATGATATTCCATGATTTGAAAACATGTTGCCTCATCCTAACTATCTAAATCAAGTATACAAGAATGGTTTGATGGATCCATTGTAGAACAATAGAATAAATATTTTGGTGTGATGGATCAATTGTAGAACAATAGAAAAAACACCATTCTATTTTGTTGCTCAATAGGTTCAAAGAGAGTGTTTTTGAAGAGAATACTGGAAATTTGATTTGTCTAAATGAGGGGAGATTGATATGATAGAAATATTATGGTTTAGTTTTATGTAGGACTGCAAGTTTATAGTATGAAAGAGGATACATGTCCATTAAGGAAAGTTGAGAATTTGGGGGAAATGTCCATGTGTTAGCCACAACATCACGAAAAAAGGTGAAATAAACTAAAAGAGCTTCAAGAGAGGTGCAAGACACATTTGTAAATGGTGATCCAATGAATCCTTTCCATTGGTAAAGACTACAACAAGGAGAGGGGAAGAGCTACAATTCTATGCCTAAAGTAATTCTTTTATTTGTAAAATTGTAACAAAAATATCTTTTCCATGACAAAAAGAACTATAACAATAGACGTAGTATACAGTGCTTCATGATAAAATGAATGTGGAAAACCAAAAAGCAGTAAACAAGAAAAACCAAACATTTAATGGTGCAAATAGTTTTTATAGTCTTGCATCCCCTATTGAACAATGTGTGTTATTAATGGACAAAGTCTTTCGACCTCTATGCAAATAGGTAATTCCTTTGGCGCAATTATAAACCCCACACAAATGTTCCAAATTTGAATTAAAATTAAATATAAAAGGGAAAAAATATATTATCAAAAAAGGATGGTAACTAAAATAAAAATTATAATCTAATTTCAAAATCGATGATTACAAAGGAAAAGGTGTTAAGAGTTTTTGGGAAGAATAAAGAGGAGAATTTTAGAAGCATTAATTTATTTTATATCAAAAGGAAATATGTAGAGTAAATATAGTGTTGGGTTTTGGAAGGTTTTGAATATTTTTATATAGATAAGATATATTTAGTATTGATATTTAACAAACAATCAAAGAATAGTTATATGAAATATCAATATGAAGGTTAAAAAAATAGTTACATATTTGAAATTTGTAACACAAATATAATTCATATAATTAGAATTGATAATAAACTATTAAAAATTATAAATAAAAGAGACAAGCAAGTGAAAAGTTAGACAAGTGGCATAAAATTGAAGATCATCTCCCAAGAGAGATTTGAACTATAATATCTTTTCCCTCTAAATCATTGAATTAGATATTTTTCTTAACTATTCTCGCTTTTTAAACTATTGAACCTAACCAAAAAGATATCAAATAGCTTCTAGAAAATCCTCTATTTGGAACACCTTATGGGCTTGACTATATGGGATTTCTTTTATATTTTCCTAGAAATGGTATGATGAAAGGAGGTGAAATGTAGGAAAAATAGGGTTTGTAAAAATGAATCAACAAGATGATAAACCACTACTTTTCACTTGTCATTTCATTCAATTATGCATAGAAGAACATCAAAAAACACACCTAACTATTATAAAAGTAAAAAGGTAGATTTTAAGATGCTAAAATGAGGTGTCCCTTTTTGGAAAAGTGTTGTTTCGGGCCTCACTGAGGACTCATTCGCCTAGTGGTGAATGGGTCCCTACTAGGGATCTAGAAATTTGATTTCCAGGTTCTATTCTTCAATGTATGCACTCCAAGATCCTAGGTTTTTAGCTCTTGAAAGTCAAAAATAAATCTTTTAGCTTAGTCTTTGTGGTCTTCCAAGAAATATAAAAACTTTTACAAATTTGTAACATTGAAAAATTTTGTTCTCCACTTGATCTTCAACCTAAAACCTGTATTCACACATCATGAGAGAAGAAAAATTGTTGTTTGTTAGGGAATACGGATTTTCCTTTATCAGACCCAATTTTGGTAATTAAACCTTATGATTAAATTATGCATAAAGGAAAGATGAATGAACAATGTAATGCCACAACTCACCAATCCTCAATTGAACCTTGGAGTAGAAATCTAAAACTTAGCATGAAATGGTCTCAATGAGAGTAGATCTTGATCATGAATTTGATATACATAATGACTTTGAACATTTGGACTTGATCGCCAATGTTACACATCACATTAGCTCAACAACATGCATAATTCACTATGCCTTTGACATGATGATATGATCTTTGATTACTACAATAAAACCTTGATAATTTTCCCTTGAATTCTCTATAGTACTCTTGTGAAAGTTCTCTTATGATAACTTGAAATTTTTAGGTGAAACTATGTAAAATAACCTTTTATTTATACCTAACTTAATATTTAATCTCAAAATTCAAATCACAAAAGATGACATTAGATATAGGATTTTGAACTAAACATTTTTGGGGATAGGGACTCTCTTACACTTCAAGGGTTTTGTACTTAAAAGGAGAGAGGAATCCCACAAACCTTGATGGCTCACTCAAGAATATTCCCTTGAGATTCCAATGCAAAGATGACTAAAATATATCTAAGGGGAATGTCCTAGATGAAAATAATTGATAAAAGATATTGAATACTAATGTAAAACTAAGAAAATGCACTTTTTTTGAAAACACATTGTGATATGCAAAATGAACTAAAAATGCAAGTAAATTGTAACAAAAATTAATGAAACTAAAGAGGTGCACCTGAAAACTAGAAATTGATGTAGATGAGCTTTGGAATCCTGTAAAAAACACTATTGAATCCTATTGGGACACTTATGCCAAGCTAGGCGACTTAGTCCTATTTTAGGGAAATTTTGTCGGAACAAGTTTTAGATAAAAGGGTATCCAAAACTGCAGAAATCACTTTTCAATCCTAGTAGTGGGACTAATATTCCACTGATGGAAATTTAGTCCACTTCCAAGTTTTGAGAAATTCAAAGGTGCAATTTGTAGCTCATGGTTTGCACTTTAGCTCTTGACAGGTTTCTAGATCCGAAACTGTAGAATCTTACTTGTAGGTGTTCTCCAAGCTTCCTTTAGTGTTTTGACCACTTTTAATAACTTTGAAAAATTGGTGACAACTTTTTAGACCTTGCTCTTTGACAAATTTGCACACAAGACTTGCAAAACACATGCAAAGAATGCGAAAAGTATTAAGGGTTAGTGAATAGGGGTTTTCCTTGGTCAAACCCCACTTTGGTAATTAAACCCTTGAAAATGAAATGAAATGAAATGAAAAGAGAATGATGAATGAACAATATGTAATGCTACAACTCACCAAAACCTTGAAGTGGAAATCTGAAGAGATGCAAACTTGTAGAAGCTCCAATGGATGTATGCTTGAAAATTCCTAGAATGCTAAAGTGATTGATGGAATGCTTGAGTGAATGAAAAAGCGAATTAATGAATGAATGGGAGTGAAATGAGAGGAAAAACCCTATATTTATACATGATTATGCAAAATTTCCTAAAAATACCACATCATAGGCCGACCTTAAGGCTTAGAGAATAATATCCTGCCATAATTTTGAAATAATTTTGATTTTTTAGCCAAATGGGACTCATTCACCCCTAGTAGTGAATGGGTCCCACTTAGGCATTTTAAGTGGGTGTCATTAATTAAGATGTATTAAATTATTTTTAATGGGATTATTCTCAAAAACACACTTAAGGCGTGTAAGTGTAAAATGGGGTCAATTAAGCATAAGAAGGGGTCAAATTATTGATGACAAGCCTAGAAAAGCATGAAATTTTGTTACAACACTTTGAAATAAGGCTTGGTAAGTGATAAAAAGAGGTTGTTTAAGTGAATTATAGTAAAAGGGTCCTAGAAAAGTGTGAAAGTGTGTTACAACACTTCGCAACAATTTTGCAAGGAATCATAAAGTTCTTATTGATTCACAAGAGTCGAAGACCTAATACAAATGTGTTGACCACATTATAACATTAAGTCCAGGAAAAACTAGGCCAACATCCATAAGAAAGACCCAAATGAGCATGCAAATGTCCAAAGATACATTTTTCTACACTACAAATTTAAAATTTATTAAAATTCTACCCAAAAAATATAACAAAGGGGGGTGTTCTAAGTTAAGGAGGACCCATTCACCATAAGGTGAATGGGTTCTAGCATACTTAACTAGGACATGTTTTAAGGATTGTGAAATGTCATGCCAAAAGGGTGTCCTAGGACCTAGTGAGGACCCATTTTCCAAGTGGTGAATTGGTCCTAGGTCACTATCCTAGGAAACATTCCTTGCAAAATTAAGTGTTGTGTAATTTCATTTAAGAATGTTAGGTGTGAGAAAAAGGGGAAGGATCAAGCCTCGATTGCCCATCAGGATGTGGAACACGTCTCAAATTTTTATTATAAAATGTTCACAAGAAAAACATGTTTTCCACTATGCAAACAACACATGTGCTCACTTTGGGGTAGTGGAACCTTAGGCCGTCCACTCAAATGTGAGTATCCCAAAAGGGTGGAAAATGAGAGAATCATATTAGGCTCCCATACCACATTGAAGTTGTCCTCCTAAAAACTTCGACAAGGAACCACCATGTTGAATGTTTATGAATATTATGTTTATAGGTTTTTGTTCAAGGGGATATTGCTTCATGTAAGGTCTTCTTCTTAGGGAACATCATGGCTAATGTCTCCAAGAGAGGACAAGTCAAGAGTATTAGACTACCACTTATGGGATGCTTTGCTTCACATCAAGCCACTAAGGGAAAGTCATAAGCTTAGAAATATCACACCCTTGGAAGACATCAAACCCAATGACACCACCAAGAAAAGGATGCATCACATGAAAAAGAAAATCACACCATGAAATATGTAGAATGTTGAAAGATGTTATCAATGAATGCCCCCACTTTGAAGCAATTGTTGTAAGAGTTGCTAATGAACTCAAACACCCAGGATCACCTACAAAACCAAGATTAACATTCTATATGAGAGTGGAAAGAGGATGAAATGTTGGAATTGCAATAACAAAATGATGATATTATCACACTTGAAATGATATAATATGCGTCAACACTCCCTTGAACTGATTGAGTTGATATGAGCTCATTTGGACTAGATAGGAGGGAGAGGTGAGTGTTGATTATATAGTTGAATATGGGAACATAATTCCAAGAGGGTTATTAACTCCCAAATAAAAAAATTAGGTGGGAGTTATGCCTACTTGGAAAATTCCAAACATGTGACATAACCTACTCATAAAAAGATAGGATAGTCATTTTGTGAGGTGGAATAAAAGGCCAAAAGAGGGTGTGAGACTCAACCACCCAAGTGTGGGTGAGAGTGACACATGTAATCAATGGATTATGCCATGTTTCCTCACATAAACCATGTCTCACATAACCTAAGTATGCTTAATAATTTGTAGGAAAAATAAATATTAAAAAACCTACACTAACACCCCCCCTTGAGCATAGCTTAGGTGCGTGAAAGGATGAAGCAATGCAAAGATGGGTCCCGACTACATGGACATATTACATACCCATTTACAATGATGAAACCTCTCAAAATATGAGAAAGGGAAAACCCGTAGGACAAACCCCCCACCCCCCCCCAAGAGAGAAGAAGAAGAGAGACCATGTAGTCCCCTAATGTAGAATCTCTTGCATTGTTGGTGTATGTTCAAAACAAAAGGTTGAAGATGATCCAATATTTTTGAACAATATTCCTCCCTTTATGAAGAAAGAAAACCAGGGATGTATGTAGGATATCTTCCCATTCTTGAAAGGAATATGTAGGAAGAATGATGAAAATTACATATTATGTCTCTAAACTCTACTCAAGTGTCCCCATGTCGATTCCAAAATTTGTCACCATCAAATGAGGTGTTCTAGGCCACACTGAAAAAGATGAAAATCTAGGACCTAGTGGAGATGTATGTAGAACAAAATCCAAAGATAGATATCTCCTTTGAAGATAAAGAAACCTCCTCCAAATTTTGTCCAAAAGTATCCACATTCACACCAAACTACAAAGAATGATCATGTAGAGAATGAACAAGAGGGTCAGAGTGTTCCCTCACAACAACTAAAGAAGGATCATCTCCATCAAAGATAAGATGAATGCTATTGATGATGCCTCCCAAATCTGCAATATGAGACTCCGCAAACAACTCTAAAATACCTATCAACAAGCCATCACTAGTAGCTGCATCTCGAAGACAATGAATGTCCTGCTACACTAATTCAATAGAAGCCATGTATGTAGCAATACTAGTATCATCAATAACAACATGTGATTTATGAGATGAAGTCTCAACACATGCCTCTTGAACCTTAATTGAAATAATAACAAGATTCTCTTGACTGTACTAAATCTCCTCAAAAGTGTCCATACTACATGCCTAAGTGCATACATCAGCTGAAGGAACATCAGAGGGAAAATGTGAGAAGGTGTATATCCAATATTGATGGTCTACCTCCCCAACTGCAACAATATCTCTGCTATCCAAATCATGAACAATCATAGAATCTGGTGTGAACTCAACACTCTTTCCTTCCCCACCATGTGTGATATGATAGATAGAAAGGATATTTATTGATAATGAAGGAACACAAATGACATCATTGAATGATCCTTCATCTATGTCAATAGATCCTTTCCTAAAAACACACATATATATGTGTTGTTATCCATTAGGATGTTTGGTGATGAACAAGTTTCAAATGAAGAGAACATACTCTATGATGAAGCCATATGATGTGAAGCTCCAAAATCAAGGATCCATCTCCTTGATTCAAAATCTACAATTGTAGCAAGTGCTTCCCCCTTTTGTTTCTTTGACTTTGATTTAGAAGAAGATGATGAATCCTTTAACATAGTTGAAGGAAAATTGATTTTATTCTTTTCTAAAAGATTCTTCAACTCATCAATTTGTTTTATATAACATTGATGTTCATCATGCCCATATTTCTTACAATATGCACATGTGGGCTTATCCTTTTTAAATGATTCCCCTTTTGAGGAAGAGGATTCAATTTATTTTTGTGGCTTGTTATTTTTCTTTTTTTTTTATCAGGATGCCCTAATTCTTTATGTACCTTAGACTCACTAGCCACTAATTCTTGTGACTTGGAAGCCTTGATGAGACCCATTTGAATTAGCCTCACTTCCTCTTAGATTAGAAGAACTAAAAATGCATCAAATGTAGGCACAACATATGCAGTTTCCATAGAAATCCTATTGGTGTGAAAGCCAAAAACAAACACAGAACACTCAGGACCAAGCTTGAATAACACATTGAGAATCAACTATAAATCCTCCTTAGTAATCTTGTAATCTTTTTAGCTATTATCTTAGTTTATTAATCTTGGAGATATAGTCTTGGATCACGGTAAAAAAAAAATGGATCAAGATTCCTCAAATCATTATTAATTTGATAACCCCTAATCTTATCAATTTTACCATACAAGTTTTCAAGAGTCTCCCAAGCCTCCTTAGGGGTCTTGCATGATTCAAGATAAAATTGTAAATCAAAAGAGACTAGTGAACAAATGTAACCAAGATTTTTCTTATGATTGATTTCCCACAAAACTTTTGCACCAACATTAGTAGGTTTAGGAATAGATTCTTTTACATAGCATGTGCAACCTTTTCCCCTTAGATAATTTTGTACTATTTGTTTCCATGATGCATAATTATATGGAGTTAGGAGTTCAATGTTATGTTTCCCCATTGTAAGAACACGCAACAAAGAAATGAATGCAATCAAAACACCACAAGATCACCCCCCCCCCCCCCCCCCAAATTCACTCAATCAATGACCCGCCCCAAAAAATACGATGGTAGCACTTTATAATTCAGTGTGAGTACAATTTCCACTCACAACACAAGTGAAGTAGTCTTGATTTCAATTTTTATAGATGCCCAATATAGGCCATAGAAAAGGAAGTACAATTTTATTACAAAATGAGATTAATATGATCACACCACTATGAAGTACAAAAAAAATTATGCACTTTCAAAAAACATTTCACCCAAAAATTTTACTATATGTTCCCGAACAAAGCCTCAAAAGGTCTAAAAATGAGGATTACTTAGCAACACCTGTGAAAATCTACAAATTCTAAAAAACCCAAGTGTCAAAACTAGAAAATAATTGTACCACCACAAAGAGCATGAAATTATAGCCCAAATAAATAAAAATTCTTGTAAAAAGGGCTTTGTATGGCTAAGAACGGGCCTCCCAAAGTTGACCTTCCAAACTCAAATGATCAATAGAGAGGGGCAATAATTTCAATTGCATGCTAATGTCACTACTGACATAGGTTGATGTTAGCAATTGACAATGTTAAATTTGATGACTACGAGCCTATCAAAAGAGAATATACTCTTTCCCAGAATCTTCTTTGTTTCCCAGGCTTAAACTTGACATCTAAATGGACGTCATTTTCACCATTGAGCCCACCAGAATATTCCTCAGAATAAGAATATTTGGCTACCTAATGGAATCTTCAACAAGAATCTTTACAAAATAAGGAATATTCTCTCCTTTCACAGGATTTCCTAATGATCGGCTGGTTTACTATCCACTGGTAGGAACTTTTTTACCATTTTCTTCAAACCTGATTGCTAGATTTGATTTGAAGTGGCCACCGTTGCTTTGAATTTTAAAGTCGAGATTTTGATTATTGACCGCCAGTTGGTATTTGAATGTCAGTTTTTAAAATCAAATGTTGATTGGAAATTTTTGAATGTTGTTTAAATTGACATCACAGGAATTTATGATGAATTGTCGGATTGTATTGCAGCGACCAATAGTTTGTACAAAAGGAGGCCACCAATTTTGTGAGTTGCAGTGGTCGATAGGGAGAGTGGGGCCGCCATGCCTGCATGGTACCCTGCAGGTATGAAGTTGAAGTACTTTCAAATTTGTTTTAATTTTTTTATATTGTTTTTTAAAAATTTCAAAAATATAATAAATTTTAGAAAAAAAAAATGACATTTACAAATTACAAAAAAATTGTGAAATATAATTTTTGAAGGTATATAAAATTTGCAGGAAAAATAAAAAACTATTTTCTTTATTTTTTTGGAAAAATTCACCTCAAAATGCATGCAAGGGGTTCTCGGGCAAAAACATTTTTCTGCAAATTCAACTTTGTCCAAGTTGGACAAATTATATATTAAAATGGGGGTTTTGTGCCTTTTGGACTCAATGGTGTAGTACGTTTTGGCTCAAAATACTTCTAGCAAAATCCCAATGCTAAATTCTCCCAAAATCAAGAAGGGGCTTACAAATCTGAATGTTATGATACCATGTAAGAGTTGTTGATGAAATCAAGCACCCAGGATCACCTGTAGAACCAAGATTAACCTTCTACATGAGAGCAGCAAGAGGATAAAATGCTTGAATATGGTGCAATAACAGAATGATGATATTATCACACTCGAAATGATACAATATGCATCAACACTCCCTTGAACTGATCGAGCTAATATGAGCTCATCTGAACTAGATAGGAGGGAGAGGTGAGTGTTGATTATATAGCTAAATATGGGCACATAATTATAAGAGGGGTAATAACTCCCAAATAACCAAATTATGTGGGAGTTATGCCTACTTGGGAAATTCTAAACATGCACTACTGGATTTGACACCATTTTCCGATGAGGGTTCGTTGGTCGTTCGAAAAATATTTGTCGGAAGAGTGACGCAATGGCGAAAATCTTTCCATCACTTTTTTTTCGTTGAAAGTCCAACAACAAATTAAACATCGAAATAACGGCGAAGAATCGTCGGTCGATGGCATCGTGAAATACCTCAAGATTTCGTCAAAATATCAACAAAAACTGTGTATCCACTGACGAATTACACCAAAAGTTTGCCATCAATTCGACGAAATGGGAAAGTAGTAGCGTCAAAATAACAGAAGATGTTTGTCACAATTGCGACGAAATAGGCAAGTAGTAGTGTCGAAACAACACCAAAAGTTCATCGAATGTGTGACGAAATATGCAAGTAGTAGCGTCGAAACAACACCAAGAGTCCATCGACTTTGCAATGAAATTAGCAAGGAGTAGCGTCGAAAGAACACTAAAAGTTTGTCAAAAGTGCGACAAAATGGGTAGGGAGTAGCGTGGTAGCAACGCCAAAAGATTGCCAGAAGGGCAACGAAATGGGCAAGGAGTTACAATGAAATCGTCATCACAGCTATAGCAACTTTGTCGAGCCTTTATGTTGATTTTTTAGTGGTTGTCATCAAAATTGCGACGAAGAAGCAATTTTTTTTTTAAATATTCGTGGAAATGTACCATTGCGGAGACTTACGACTGATCATACATACAGACTGCATATTGGTTTGATGCTTCAAACGATGCATTTCTTATATTGAAAAGTGCATTACCTTATTGAGCTTCTCTTTGTTTTGAGTATAGTTTAATATTCTCTACTTAACAAGGCCAACCAAGTGATGGTGGAAGCTCATTTGGCCCCTCCCCTCCACATCACTCTCAATTCCCCATACCCAATCATATAACATTAATCATTGATTCATCCATTAATAACATATAACATTCATTCATTCATCCATTAATAACATATAACATTCATTCATTAACATATTTGCATTCATTCATTAACATATAATATTCATTCTTTACATATTATCAAAATATGGTTGTCATGATATGATTACATCACTTTTTTTTTGTTTCTTTTTCAAAGCTACATAAAGCTGAAGTAGAGTATCATTTTCTAAATCAATATATGTCCTCCCTTTAGTTTTTCTACCCTCTACTTGTGATCTTAATGTATGCATAGTCATCTGCTCGTGACGTGGATGCCACTTCAAGGGGGGATCTGCTGCAATAAGAAAGAACTGTTAAACTAATATGTTTTATTATTATTGTTACAAGTATTTGATTAATTGAAAGAACATCAGAGTGGTTCTCTTTACCTAATGGGTCCACATCATGTTCCTAAACTTTTTTTATAGACTCATGCTCAACATGTTGAACACCCTCTAAATCCTAATCTGCAGTTGAAACACAAAAGGTTACATTAATTAATACACAAATTGAAATTAAATATGTTTAAGAGAACATGAGGGTGGTCCTCTTTACCCGATGGGTCCACATCATGTTCCTGATCTTCTCTAGCTTGATCATGCTCAACATGTTGATCATAGTCTACATGCTCTATAGTTGAAACACGAAAGGTTACATTAATTAATACACCAATTGCAATTAAATATGTTTAAAATAACTTTAGAGTGGTCCTCTTTACCTGATGGGGCCACATCATATTCCTAATCTTCTCTAGCCTGATCATGCTCAACATGTTGATCACACTCTGCATGCTCTAAAGTACCGGGATGCACACCATGACCTTCATCTGCACGTTCTGCTCCACCCTCACCAAGCTGCATTCCAATGTCATGTGTAGTATTATCATTGCTTGAATGTTTAAAACAAATAGGCATGTAATTACTTTATGGTGGAAATTAATATTGAATAGATTGCACAAGTATTCAATTTTAAATAAACTTTATTGAGTTTATTTATCTGCGAGTTGGATGCAATGGAAAATTGTGTTTTCCCAATCAAGACTCTTAGGTGTTGATACGGCTCCATAGCCTTTCGAGGAAAGGCAATCTTGAGGTCCTCTTATATAGAACTCTGTTGAATTGAGCCACATTTTGTAAGAAGATCATGAATTTTGGCTTCTATGGTGTGATAAAACCAAAATTGTTTTCAATTTATTATAATTTGGATGCAATATTTCATTTTATTGATACCGCCTTAAAATTCATGCGGCTAATTTCATATAACCACCGAGCCAAGTTTATTGTTGCCATTACTTTTTCTAGTCTTTCCTTTGCCTTTGATGTCTTTGGGCAGCCTATGTAAAGTTTAATCACGTTAGATATGTAAAAGAAGGTAATCAATATATAATTACATTGTTGATAGTATCACACACAACATACAACTTTTAAAAAAAAATTAATGGCATTTCCATAGCATATATACATTGAGAGAAAATAAAATACAGAGTTCAATCCATGAATTATAGAAAATTTATTTTTGTTGGTTATATTCATATCGCTGATTACATTGCACAAAACATACTACAAATACATAAATATCAGATGGTGACAGTTGTCTATGCTACCACATTTCTCATACATGTCTACCAAATCATTTTATCAAACAGTTCTTTGCCCTTTAACATATGGCTAAAAGCCTAAAATAGGTGCTTTCAAACAAGCTATGGATGCTTGGAAAAATCTATCTTAGCATAATAGTAAGCAATAGCATAGACAAGGCTGAGTGAACTATTTTAGAAAATGCCTCAAAATGGTCTCATGGTGATGGAATGCCACTGACAATCAAACATTTTATCAAAAGCAGTTCAAAATGCCTTCATGCTATGGCTAAAAAGTAAAAACCTCAAATGAGGTGCTTTCAAACAGAAAGCTATGGATTACGGAAGAAATCTACCAAAGCATAATAGTAGCTTAATAGCATAAGACAAGCTAGTGAATTGTTTGAAAAATGCCTAAGAGAAATCTTGATCTCCCGCGGTGATGGGAATACATGACAATCCATAGTAATTTTCTGGTCATGGCATTAGATCATGGAATTCCATCACCATGAGACTACATTTCTTTGAGACATTTTCAGCGGAGTTCAACGCCTTGTCTATGCTACTACATTTTTCATGCATATCACCAAAGCATTTTTATCAAACAATTCATTGCCTTCTGCTATGGCTAAAATTCTAAAACAGGTGCTTTCAAACAAGCTATGGATGCTTGGAAAAAATCTATCAAAGAGCATAATAGTAAGCAATAGCATAGACAAGGTAGTGAACTATTTCAAAAAGGCCTCAAAGAAATGTGGTCTCATGGTGATGGAATGCCATGACAATCCATAGAAATTTGCTTGTCATAGCATTTGTTATGGCATTCCATCACCATGAGACCACTTTTTTTTGAAGCATTTTTTCAAATAGTTCACTAAGTTTTCTATTCTACCACATTTTTCATACATGTCTACCAAAGAATTTTATCAAACAGTTCGACGCCTTCATTCTATGGCTAAAAAGTAAAAACCCCAAATAGGTGCTTTTGAACAAGCTATGGATGCTTGGAAAAAATCTACCAAAGCATAATAGTAAGCAATAACCTAGACAAGGTAGTGAATTGTTTGAAAAAATTCCTAAAAGAAATGCAGTCTCACGATGATGCAATGCCATGACAATCCATAGCAATTTTCTTGTCATCACATTCGTCATGGCATTCCATCACCATGAGACTACATTTCTTTGAGACATTTTTCAAGCAGTTCACTACCTTTTCTATGCTACTACATTTTTTCATACATGTCTACCAAAGCATTTTATCAAATAGTTCATTGCCTTGCTGCTATGGCTAAAAGCCTAAAATAGGTGCTTTCAAACAAGCTATGGATGCTTGGAAAAAATCTATCAAAGCATAATAGTAAAGCAATAGCATAGATAAAATGGTGAGCTTGTTTCAAAAAGCCTCAAAGAAATGTGGTCTCATGGTGATGGAATGCCATGACAATCCATAGAAATTTGCTTGTCATGGAATTAGTTATGGCATTCCATCACCATGAGACCACATTTTAAATCATTTTCAAATAGTTCACTACCTTTTCTATGCTACCACATTTTTTCATACATGTCTACCAAAGCATTTTATCAAACAATTCACGCCTTCTGCTATGGCTAAAAAAAACCTCAAACAGGTGCTTTCGAACAATCTATGGATGCTTGGAAAAAATCTGCAAAGCATAATAGTTAGCAATAACATAGACAAAGGAAGTGAATTGTTTGAAAAAATACCTAAAATAAATGATCTCACGGTGATGGAATGCCATGACAATCCATAGCAATTTTCTTGTCATGGCATTCCATCACCATGAGACTACATTTCTTTGAGACATTTTTTTCAAGCAGTTCACTGCCTTGTCTATGCTACCACATTTTTCATACATGTCTACCAAAGCATTTTATCAAATAGTTCATTGCCTTGCTGCTATGGCTAAAAGCCTAAAACAGGTGCTTTCAAACAAGCTATGGATGCTTGGAAAAAATCTATCAAAGCATAATAGTAAGCAACAAGCCATGGTCTCATGGTTTTTTTTGCGCAAAAAAATTAGCTCAATTTTATTCACTTTTTTTTTGCAGATTTTAAACACATTTTTTTGGCAATTTTGAAGTTTGAAACAGAAAAAAATCATTGACCAAAATGTCAATGATTTTTTCAAAAAATCAAGGAAAAAATCGTCCAACCTATAGTTTTTTTTTAAATCACAATTAATCAGGATTTTTTGCTGACTTATGCTTCTATATCACATACCTTCCTTGGCCTGGTGGTGTCTTTCCTTTTTTCTTTTCAGCCTTCTCCTTTCCATCAGACACTAGGTCCTTCCACTCCTTATCCGAAATTATGGGGGGACGCTCGTACTTTTTGTTCTTCTCTAAATGTGACCTATATTGGTCCCTCGCATACTTTAGATGGGTACTAGCTTTCTTAAGGACCTTGGTTCGGATGAATGTTTATCACCGAACATCACAACTAAACGGTTAATGAGCTCATCTTTTAAATCTTCATTTTGGGAATTCCACCGTGTACGTATGGTGGGCCCGAAGAGCTCCAACGTAATATCACTTATATTTTTATAAAAAACATCATTTCTTGTAAAATGATCATGGGATCAATAGTCTAAAAAGAGCGATCAATAAGTAAATTTCAATTGGATTATATAGAATAATAATTAAAACATTTTAAAGTACCTGGGACCTTCTCTATCTTTATGGGAACGAAATCCTCGGTCACCACAAGTGTGACCGGCAATGTTCTCGTACAAGTAATACACGAAGATCTAGGAAATGCTGCTAAAACATCACTAGTACTAGAGGCCTCTGCATCCCCAAGTACATGTCTTGATGCATGTTCTGGTATGAGTTCGCTGCTAGAGGGTGCATTAACAGATGCTTGCATGGTATGTGTTGCTGACATTTCAAATGACGATATAGGCACGGATGATAGGGTTAGATAATGTGATGTATGCCTAGGAAGATTAGGATGGACACTTGTACCAGCCCTTACTCCTTGGGAAGCACTTGCAGTACCCTGATCATGGCCAAGAGCGTCATGAGGAGGCAAATAACCCTATAAAAACAAAACATATTTTAGTTCATGACATAAAAGAGTACAAAATATAAAACCATGAATGAACTTATGTTATAATTAAAGACCTCATGACAGCTTACTTGCAAGTTTTGTAATCTATCTGTCAATACTTTAACCCTCTCTCTTATCTCATCTGTTTGAGGCATTTTGAACATCCATTGAGTCATTTCTTCATTGAATATTTTCATGAGCTTCTTTATCATATCGAAAGGGTTTGTTGAATAAGCCATGTCCTCATCAGAAAATATTGAATGCACCTCACTATGGATGCTCTCCTCTACTACTGGTTCCTTTCCCCGATCAGTTGACTGCAACAATAATATTAAAAACATTATCGAAATTAACCCAAAAAACTTATGAAAAAAACATAATAATAAAACATTTTCCTCATATCTAATTTGTACAATTACAATGAGGAAAACCTATTGGGTAGAAGCACCTAAAGATACATCATGATCTATGCTCTAGGCTAGAGCCTTCTCCGTATGATCAATGTCCCCCTGTAACAAAAATTAAATATAAAAAAACATTACCAAAATGAAACCAATAGCCATATGAAAAAAACATAAGAATAAATGGTATATTGGAGTCATTAATTGGAGGTTGGGTAAAATGGTACATAGTAAGTACCACCCCCATAGTAACTATGTTTGTAACTAAGCGATTCAAATTGTAATCAATTAGCAACTCTTCCCCTGCGGTTATTGATTTTATTGCACATACGAATATGCAATTGGGTTGCTTATTTGTTGACCTAGGTCGTGTACTATTTATAAACCCTGCAATATTCCCTGATGATTTTGGCCTTCCATCAATATACATAGCCACTCCTTTATTTTGATCCTTATCTTTTAGTTGTATATAATTTGTTGATAGTGCATACCTACGCATACTTCGTGTATATTGAACCAGTTGCATCCAATGTTTGTAACTGTAACAGGGTCCAACATACTTCATCAATTCAGTAACTTTGTCATAATAGACCTTTATGTCGTCCATGAAAAATAGGCCCAAACCATGTAATGACGATGGTGTTATGCGATATATCCTCTCGTTGACACAAAAATTGATGTTTATTGGAGGAAGTTCCTTGGGTACCCATTGTTTCCATAGATGTTTGTACCTCAAGGGCACCTTGACGTCGCCTATGCTCTCATCATCATAAGAACATGAACCCCCTTTAGCAAGAAAAAATTCCATGTGTTTACGGAATTTTCTTCTAATCTTTTGATGTCTAGTTGATCTCCCTCTTTTAGACATACTACATGTCTTGTTTTCCTCTTCTCTTCCTGAATTTCCCTTGCTCAAGGAAGATAGAGCTGACAAATACCTATTTGGTGGTACCTGCACTCATAAGGATGTTGGATGAAGTTCTTTCATGGTGATGTGATCCGAAGGTGACATTATGATTAATCTATCATTTCATCGCTAGAATTTCACAGGTTATAAGGTAATCAAGTCTTGATAGATTGCAAGCTATTGTTACTACCGTCCAAATGTGTCCATCACAAATCAAATCTACTTAACATTTTAACTCCCAAACTTTGTAACAAGTGATAAATATGACTATGGTCTACCAGTTACACAACCAAGGCCTCAAATGTATTCTCTAATTGTAATCAAAGGACTTTTTCTCTTCATTCAAGTAAAAAAACTTGAAGGGAAACACCACCAAGTGGTTTATTGGACACCTACATGATTAAAAATAGAAGCAAATTAACATTTAATTTCCATATGTCTAAGTGGTTAACAGGGAGTGAGTGTGTACTAGGCCTGATCAAGTTATCATGTAACAACCCGACCCTTTGGTAAAATTAAAATTTTCATAATTTACATCCTACAAGTATGTAAACGTGTTAATCATGTCATTGCAATAAAAAAATTATTTTTCTTTATTGACAAAACATGAACAAGTTGCCATATTACTATACAACAAAGATTTCATTTCAATATAATAACTTCACAAGTACATGAAACAAGAATACGTACCTTAACTAACATAGCTCCAATGAGATTTAGAACAAATAGTAGTGATAAGGTCCAAAAATTTTCCCTTTCAAATCTTGGTGCATCGGTTGCTTGCTGAGGAGGAGAAACATCACTCGAGCGCTTTTCTGCCAACCACGGACTTATAATGTGGTCCCCCACACACCTATCATTAGATAGATGGTCCTCCCTTCAAAGATGAGATTGGTAGGGTATCCTTTAATGATTACCAACTGAGCATAGTGTTGTGTTCCTACATAACTAGGTCCTATGCATATAGAAACTCTTGGACTAGTATGTACTTCAAGATCACAATGAACTGATAGTGTAGTCTCAACTATTTCACACTTAAGTGAATGTTGTACATTTCACTACTTTGGCCAAAGTATTATCATTCAGTACTTCAAATGAAGGTCATTTATCATATGCACTACTCAAGGCTGATTTGCATTAAGGCTTTCTTACACTACGTGTAGGTTGGTCTATCGGGGTAGTTCGTACCCTAGACTTCCTACAACAATCTATCTACTAGAACAGAGATTATTTTAATAAGATCCTACAACCAACTCCCTTATACAGGATACTCTCATCCTACGAGGTTCATTAACTTGACTAAGTTAACTAGCTTTTAGTTGTAATGTGTAGCTTATTAAATGCTCTCGATTCATCCCTAGTATTAATTAGCTATGTTCAAGCATATACTCCATATATGGAGTCAATACAATTAATATAGTTTCCTTTTTGATGCCTAGTGTAATCTGTTCACTAATGAATGCAAAACCAATAGAAGAGAGCATGAAAAAATCATCCTATTTAACAATTTATCTTATGCTGACAAACATTTATCCTTACATATTTATTCCTAAGTAAATTAGCTTTCAGTCTCAACTCTTTTCAGTCAAAGAACAAGATACAGGCTTACTTCTGAATACAAGAATAATAGAAAGCATAAAAAGGAAAAGATTAACATGCCTGGTAAGAGCTTTCCTTTAAAATTTTGGAAAATGAGAATACTTCTCCCTCTTAGCCTACCACCAAATGATTCACAACTGGCTTTATAGCGAATTCTTCTTAGCTTTTTTATTATTTCAAGCTGTAATTCTCAGACACTAATTGCTTCTTTCAACACTATAGAATACCTCCCTTAACAAAATATAGACTAAAGACTTTCTTAACGATCTGACGAATGCTTAAACAATACTCTCAGATTGATGAATTCTTTATTATCAGAAACAGCTCTTCATTCTTGATTGAACAGTACGAATTACTGAATTCTATTTTCATGTCCTTTACAGTGAACAAACGCAGGCTTTATATAGAGTCAGAAACTTAACTATTTCCCCTTTCTATGGTGCCAGTGCTTCCAACAGAGCTTCAAATGCTTCAAAGAAGAAACGTGTTGCTCTATGGAAAGGATTTTGACTTCTACTAGCTGACAGCAATGAGGTACTTTCAATTCGCATGTGCCCAGTTCATCAAATCGTGACACCTTTTGTTATGGGTGCGATTCAACAGGTAGGGATAAGCGTTAGTTTAATGAAAGACTAATTCCTAGGTCGAATGGCTTCCACAACACCATTTTTAGCTGTGCACGAATTTATCTCAGCCGTTTTTGGTTGCTTGGCCCTAGTCGCATGATTTCTTCCTACGCGGTTTCCACGGGAATTTCTTTATTTCTTCTCTATTTTCTTCTTTCAAAGTTTTAACATAGTTTTAAAAGAAACATTCGAATCTTGGCGATTTTGGTAATGATGTTTAATTTACTTTTGAAGTCACAATAATTCGATGACTTTTAAATAAAATACTCATCTTAGAGAAAAAAAACATCATATTTACAAATTCGTGATGCAATTTTATCTGCTTAGTGAATATTTAATAAAATGTTTATTTAAAACTTCATTTGATTTCTCAATTCTATTTTATAAAATATATTTATATATATTTTATTATATTAATATATATAATATAGTTTTAATTTACATAATATATTTATGTATAATTATTTAAATTTAATAATTTAAATAATCTCGTATACATATTTATATTTTGTAAAGACTATTTTATATATAGACTTAATATAATATTAAATATATAAATATATTTACTTTTACGTATTTACATGAATATACATATACATTTTAAATTATACGTACGTATACTGCAAGCCAGTTAGCATACTTTCACTATACATACTCATGTATATGTATATATATATGTGTATATGTAAATTATGAGGTAATATCATCATAATATATATTCATATTCACATATATACATAACGGGTTAGTTGTGGGTATGCATACATGCATATTTACTTGTATATCTCCTTTATGTATAAGTATTCATAAATACATTTATATCGACACACACGTATGGCATATCCATCTACTTTCATACGTTGTATCATCATGAATGTACTTATGGACACTTGTACATACCGTATTTATATGTATATATAAATATACACATGCCCACCCCTAACTAGAAACATTATTCCACATCAAATTATACTGGCAAGCATCACTTATTTACACATTCAGAAGTAGATACGACTCCTAATGATCATAAACAAGCCTACAGATGACTTACCCTTAACTTCAACAAATGACTTAGCTTACTTATTCTATAGTATGTGTGTGTATGCCCAATTAGTACTCGTTACTGTTTACCTAACCAAGTTCCTCCCTGAGTGATATCTCTCCTCTGCCTGGAGGATTGGTCCTATACCTGCACATCATGACACGACAATGAGAGTCATATGCTCAAAATAAAGTAGAATACATGAAACATTTCAAAAGTTAGATTATTCACAAATCAATAACCTTATATTCTCCTTTATGCAGTATTTCACCAAGAATAACATCAAATGAAACAACATTCATATTGAAAACAAGGTACAAGCATCATTAATTTACCTCCAAAATTCACATTTACTCTATCTAGTAATGGTAAGTTGTAACGTCACATTTTTGGATGTAACATACTTCCCCCATTGTGAACCATCATCCTCGATGAGGTATAGCTTTTCAACATATAGTTAAATTCAAATAAAGTGTTACTTATAATTCACAAAATATGTAAGATTTATAAAGCATTCAACCTATGTAGCAATGTTTTCTTTTTCTGGAACTTGCTTCGAATGTTCACACTATCGCATGGGGAAATCTTGTATGCCTCACATATACTTACTCTTCCGAAGAGTTTTAACATATATACACATCCGAGTAATAATAGTAACTATACATCACACCAAACACACAGTGATCGGAAATCATTGGTCCATGAATTTATCCTTAGCATAATACAAATAGAATAGGAAATTCAATGCATTGTACACTACATCGTGGGTCCAATCCTTCTCTTTTGGTATTTACACTTTTAGAAAATTCATAAACCAAGTACATCCGCCACTTATACATTCATTATCCTTGCCACATATTATTTATACTTGATTACTTGTTTGTTGGGAGCACAACTTTACTCCTGGACACCTGTCAAATCTTTGATACTGCTTCATATGTAAGCTTTTGTATCGTCGAAGTTTCATTGGTAATTTTGATCTATTACTCCTTTTTGACATTATATCAAATCTATGATTCACTCAATTCTAAGACTTTTTTAGTTAATTGAGTTTTTAACCTTTTATTTCATATAATGGTCCAAACTTCAATATTAGAAGTTTATAAATCATTCAAGACTTATTCTACCATCTTTGCTTATTTTGACTATACATGATAATATACTGCACATTCAATCCATTGAATGTTTCGTAGTTTGATCAAGGTTTACACAACCTTATCATTATTGCTAAACTGAGATAACCTCTCAGAATTACTAAGCCTCTACTTTCCACAATATATTATTTAGGACCAAATATCCTATAAGTCATATTTTCCAAAAAAATGTTGGTTTCATCGATGAGTTTGTCTACTTGAACATTATGTGAGTTATACTAACTTAGACAGATTGATCTGTCTCTTGTTCTACCATTTTTCCTCTGGAATCTTAAGAGAGTATACATGACTTACCGATGATGACATCCGGTCCTCATTTCCTGGTATACTAGTCATTACCTTGCCACATTTCGTGTAGCTTCAAACTCTATCTTTCCAATTTTATAGTAGTTTCTCATCCAACAATTCTTGTTGTCGTTCTGATGTCCTAACTCTAACATTAGTTTCCTCGTTCTATTCCAAATTCTTCAAAATTTTGGGTACATAGACCTTCTTTTACATCCAATAATAGTTTACTCTTGACTAGTTGGAAACCTATTTTACAATCTCACGTAACCTTTTCATTTCCATGTAATAATGGTTACAGGTTTTGCGGAGATAAATCTCATTTATCTTAGGACATCCATATCTTGGATCTCTTATGTCCTTAGATTTTATTTTTAAAGATGTTATCCATCTTTTAACTCAAAAATTTTCCCAATAATTTTGTACTAATTTTGAGTGTTAAACCATGTTCCGTTTAGATGATGGTAAATTTAATTACATATCTAGTTACCAAGCATGAACAATCGTTTTTGGTTCCATTGATCCTCTTAATCATATAGGAGAGTTCCAACTTCGGTACATCCTTTTGATTAAAAGTAACATCCCCAGTGCTCTACTTAATAAATTTTCCCATTATTTCACATAAAATGTTATTTTTCTCCTACATAACAATGGATGTTCCCCTTTTGAGAGTGTATTCTTTTTAATATAAGAGCCACTCAACAACGTTCTAGTCAATATGATGACTCCTTTCTTAGAGTATAAAGTAGCTTCTTTAACTCAGTATTCTACCCTTGTTCCCACTCACAAAATCTCATAAGTTTAAGTGATATACACATTTCCATTGGTGAATCACATTCCCAATATCCCCTTCAAACTCTTGGGATTCTCTATCAATGATCAGTCTGATGTTATAGGTTTCTCTACCTCTATATAACTCAATCAAGACTGAATGTACAACTCAACCAAGTAGATTTATTCTGACTACAAGGAATTTAAAGAGTAGTCAATTGTTTAACCCAACTCAATGGGTTAGATCTTATCCTTAGATCTTTCTCTTTTCTCATTCGAATGAACTTCATGTCCCAGCTAGGTTATTACAAACCTAGGGTTTCATTAAAGAGCGAGATGGTGATCAAGTGATCAACCAAGTAAAGATAATTGATGCCTTGCATAGCGTCATATCTTACCTTAATTTCCCATTCCATCTCTATGGCTTATGGTTAAAACTTTTCATTCTCGGGTTTCATAGCACAATAAGCTTACAGTTTCAATTCGTTTTCATGACATGAATATATTTCATATTGAAATAACATTTTTATCTACTTTTCCTTAAATGAGATGTATAGGAATGTAGAGACACTTTCTTTCAGTCATGAGTATCTTAAAGCTTTCCTTGCCAATCTTATAGGTGGCCTTTCATATCATGATCAAATTATCTTCCTATCCTTTTTCCTGGGCATCAAATGATAATTTCATTTGATTCTTCCAATCAACTAAATATAAGGTATGAGATGATAATAGGTAATAATCTTTGACCTTTTTGATTATCTTTCTCCGGAATTCTCAATACCTTTTTCCTTGTGAATAACAAATGATAATATCATTTGATCTTTCGATCAAATAATCCATCAAATAATCCTAGGTATGGGTTTATTTAACTTTCTCTGAAGATCCCAATACCTCTTTTCTTGTATTATAAACTATATGACTTATTTGTCATCATGACTTGCGAAGAAGACATTAGTTCTTCCAAATTGAGAACATACCCACGTTCTTTTGTTGAATGGGGTACTAAACTCGAATCAACCCACTCTTTTCCTTCCCCCTTATAGTTTCCACAACTTTTGATCTACTCAAGTTGAAATCCTAGCAAATTCTTACTTCTTTTGTAAGGATTTGTCATTTCCTTGTTGATGAATTTCCATTGCCTTTACCTTGTCTCAAGGCATACCTCAAATATACTTTTCCAAAGTTTTATTTGTCATTGATTTCTATCCCATAAATTTCAATAACTTGGATCATCCAACGAAAGATCTAATAAACAGCAACTTATAAGTTACGAGACACTTCATTAATCCCATTCTCTTTTCAACATCCCTTTGGCGGAGGGTACTCTATATCCACAAAACTTGTATTCCCTTTCCGTTTGGAACATTCTAATCAAAATTTTGATTTTCACAAACATGAAGATGAGTTCAGCTTATACTCTAACCAATCTTTGTTAAACCTCTGGTAAAACTGTCCTGACTTACCACTTCAGGCTTCTTTATTCTTCAGTCAATTTTGAAGTGACTTAATTCCAATGCTTGGAATCTTTCTCATTTTTAACTTCTAAGATACCAAAGTTGTTTGGTCTCATTTTTATATCAAACTCCAATAATCTAATTGATTTTGGTCAGTGGAACCCTATCCACTTTGTTGATTAATTTAATTCGGACCATTCTGGTCTTTTCTCTTATATCTAAGGTACTAACTCTTTTTCCTTGCAAGCTCCTATATTTACATAAGAATTAGCTTAATGTCAAGAGTTCTCCTACTCCCATGGGTACTTCCTTTGTTGACTTCCTTTATTCAATCTAATTTATGCTGACATTGCATAAACATAGATTCGTAGTGTTTTCAATAAATCCAAAAGTTCCTAACTCTCTGCAACTATAGTTTGCTACTATAACAAGGGTTATATTATTCCTTTTGGCTTCCTGTAGAGTCATAAAACTATTTCGTTGGATAAAGGTATACACTATTTATTCTTCCTAACCTTTCTTCATAGCTTGATTGCATATTCTTCCGCAATCCTAAGTATTATCATAAATTGTTGGTTTAGGAGTTCCTACTCCATGGATAACTTTTAACTCATCCCAACTTAACAAGCTACTAGGAGTTTCATCTTCTTTTCACTTCTCCCTCAGTTCTTTTCCTCTTGCCATTGTGGCACAAGAACTTTTCAACCTTTATCTTTTGACAAATTTACGCATTGTTGTGTAATGAGCTCATAGGTTCCTAGTGTAAAACCTGGTAGCTCTGATACCACATGTAACAACCCGACCCTTCGGTAAAATTAAAATTTTCATAATTTACATCCTACAAGTATGTAAACATGTTAATCATGCCATTGCAATAGAATTTTTCTTTTTCTTTATTGACAAAACATGAACAAGTTGCCATATTAATATACAACAAAGATTTCATTTCAATATAATAACTTCACAAGTACATGAAACAAGAATACATACCTTAACTAACATAGCTCCAATGAGCTTTAGAACAAATAGTAGTAAGAAGGTCCAATAATTCGTCCTTTCAAATCTTGGTACATTGGCCACTTGCTGAGGAGGAGAAACATCACTCGGGTACTTTTCTGCTAACCACGGACTTATAATGCGATCCCCCACACACCTATCGCTAGATAGATGGCCCTCCCTTTGAAGAAGAGATTGGTAGGGTATCCTTTAACGATTACCAACTGAGCATAGTGTTGTGTTCCTACATAACTAGGTCTTGTGCATATGGCAACTCTTGAACTAGTATGTACTTCAGGATCACAATGAACTGATAGTGTAGTCTCAACTATTTCACACTTAAGTGAATGTTTTACATGTCACTACTTTGGCCAAACTATTATCATTCAGTACTTTGAATGGTCATTTATCATATGCACTACTCAGGGCCGATTTGCATTAAGGCTTTCTTACACTATGCGTAGGTTGGTCTATCGGGGTAGTTCATACCCTAGACTTCCTACAACAATCTATCTACTAGAACGGAGATCATTTTAATAAGGTCCTACAACCAACTCCCTTATACAAGATACTCTCATCCTAGGAGGTTCATTAACTTGACTAAGTTAACTAGCTTTTGGTTGTAACGTGTAGCTTATTAAATGCTCTTGATTCATCCCTATTATTAATTAGCTTTGTTCAAGCATATACTCCATATATGGAGTCAATACAATTAATTTAGTTTCCTTTTCGATGCCTAGTGTAATTCATTCACTAATGAATGCAAAACCAATAGAAGAGATTATGCAAAAATCATCCTATTTCACAATTTATCTTATGTTGACAAACATTTATCCTTACATATTTATTCCTAAGTAAATCAGCTTTTAGTCTCAGCTCTTTTCAATCAAAGGACAAGATACAGACTTACTTCTGAATACAAGAATAACAAAAAGCATAGAAAGGAAAATATTAACATGCCTGGTAAGAGCTTTCCTTTAAAATTTTGGAAAATGAGAATACTTCTCCCTCTTAGCCTACCACCAAATGATTCCCAACTGGCTTTATAGCGAATTCTTCTGAGCTTTTTGATTGTTTCAAGTTATAATTCTCAGACACTAATTGCTTCTTTTAACACTATATAATACCTCCCTTAAAGACTTTCTTAACGATGATGAATGCTTAAACAATACTCTCAGATTGATGAATTCTTTCTTATCAGAAACAGCTCTTCATTCTTGATTGAACAGTACAAATTACTTAATTCTATTTTCATGTCCTTTACAGTGAACAAACGCGGGCTTTATATAGAGTTGGAAACTTAACTGCTTCCCCTTTCTATGGTGCTAGTGCTGCCAACAGAGCTTGGAATGCTTCAAAGAAGAAACGTGTTGCTATGTGGAGAGGATTTTGACTTCTACCAACTGACAACAATGAGGTACTTTCAGTTCACATATGCCTAGTTCATCAAATCGTGACACCTTCTGTTATGGGCGCAATTCATCAGGTAGGGATAAGCATTAGTTTAATGAAAGACTAATTCTTAGGTCGGATGGCGTCCACAACACCATTTTTAGCTGTGCACATATTTATCTCAACCGTTTTTGGTTGCTTGGCCCTAGTCGCGCGATTTCTTCCTATGCGTTTTCCACGGGAATTTCTTTATTTCTTCTCTATTTTCTTCTTTCAAAGTCTTAACATAGTTTTAAAAGAAATATTCGAATCTTGGCAATTTTGGTAATGATATTTAATTTACTTTTGAAGTCACAATAATTCGATTAGACTTTTAAATAAAATACTCATCTTAGAGAAAAAAAAAGTCATATTTACAAATTCATGATATAATTTTATCTCCTTAGTGAATATTTAATTAAATGTATATTAAAAACTTCATTTGATTTCTCAATTCTATTTTATAAAATATATTTATATATATATTATTATATTAATATATATAATATAGTTTTAATTTACATAATATATTTATGTATAATTATTTAAATTTAATAATTTAAATAATCTCGTATACATATTTATATTTTGTAAAGACTATTTTATATATATACTTAATATAATATTAAATATATAAATATATTTACTTTTACATATTTACATGAATATACATATACATTTTAAATTATACGTACGTATACTGTGAGCCAGTCAGCATACTTTCACTATACGTACTCATGTATATGTATATATATGTGTATATGTAAATTCTGAGGTAATATCATCATAATATATATTCATATTCACATATATACATAACCGGTTAGTTGTGGGTATGCATACATGCATATTTACTTGTATATCTCCTTTATGTATAAGTATTCATAAATACATTTATATCGACGCACACATATGGCATATCCATATGCTTTCATACGTTGTATCATCATGAATGTACTTATGGACACTTGTACATACCGTATTTATATGTATATATACATATACACATGCCCACCCCTAACCAGAAACATTATTCCACATAAGATTCTACTAGCAAGCATCACTTATTTACACATTCAGAAGTAGATACGACTCCTAATGATACTAAACAAGCCTACAAATGACTTACCCTTAACTTCAACAAATGACTTAGCTTACTTAGTCTATAGTATGTGTATGTATGCCCAATTGGTACTCGTTACTGTTTACCCGACCAAGTTCCTCCACAAGTGATATCTCTCCTCTGCCTGGAGGATTGGTCCTCTTACCTGCACATCATGACACGGCAACGAGAGTCATATGCTCAAAACAAAGCAGAATACATGAAACATTTCAAAAGTTAGATTATTCACAAATCAATAACCTTATATTCTCCTTTATGTAGTATTTCACCAAGAATAACATCAAATGAAACAACATTCATATTGAAAACAAGGTACAAGCATCATTAATTTATCTCCAAAATTCACATTTACTCTATCTAGTAATGGTAAGTTGTAACGTCACATTTTGGGATGTAACATATCATAAGTTTACACTTTGGCAATAATTTTTTTTTAAGTCATATTAAATCTTCCTATGTATAATTGCTAGGATATTTTTGGTATGTTTTAAGGTAGGATGATTGATGAAAGAGCCCAAAGACTAGCCTTTCTCCATGGTATCTAGGTACACATAGCAGGTCTTGTCTTATACGGTTGGACATGATTTAAATAACTTAGCTAGGAATTATTCATTTAACCTAAGGTTTTCTCATTATGCCATCATTGGAAAAGTATGATCAAATTCTTCTATTATGAAGAATTGGTCTATGTGCCTCTAGTAATCACTATAAATGTTTGTAAGGATAAAATGACTAATTGCATCAAGTAGGAGAGAATCAACTTTGAGTTCTTCAAAGATTATATTCCTCTATTCATAATTTTTAAGAGTTGTGTGTGGAGGAGGTTATCACTACCAAGAAGGGAGGAGACCTTTCCTTATATTCTTTTATAATTTTCATTATTCTTATTTATTTTACACCTACATTTACAAATACACATACATATGTATTTACTGTTTTCATTTATTTCTCATGTAGTTTAATAGTTTGATCTGATGGAGCCTCAAATTTAAGTCCTTGGTTTCCTTTTGTTACAAGTACTTAACCAAAGAGGAGTGAAACGGTGTTTATTACTGGCAACTGACAGCTCAGTGGTTATATTATAACTGATTATGGTTTTTTTTCCATGGCGGCTTTGGGCATAGGTTCTGAGGTGTAACAAATGCTGCAGCTATTGTGTAATGAGTAGAAATCAACAAAAAGATGCTCCAAGACTTGGTGGTTTTGATCATAGTTTTGAATTGGCACATAGCGGTCCAATTCATCAGTGAGATGTGTAATTTTTGGCCCGATGCTTGTTGCTCCTTCGTTTTATATAAGAAGGATTTCAAGGCCAGAAATAAGGGTTGGCAAGTCAGATATTTTGAAGGTTGAGTCTAGGTATAGTTGCAGAGCAGATTGTAAGAACCTTTTTTCATCTTGTTAAGGCAATTTAGGTTTGGGGTTATCTTGTAATGGTTTTAAAGTTATGGAGATTTGATGTTTCATAGCACTAGCATTTGAGCTATGATGTTATATCTTAAGCTCATGTCTCTCCTCTATACAAACATATCATAATTTTGAATAGAATAATCAAGGATTATGGCGTTCATCTCATTGCTCTGATGTGTGTGTTTTCCATTTTGGCTTTAATTCAAAGAATTAATTAAAGTGCTTAATAGAATTATGGATGGGTATGTTTGTAGAGGGATTTAGTAAGAAGTATTGGGCTGGGACAGGAATTGACACTATTGTAATGCAATATTGCCAGGGATCATGTGTGCTAAGTATTTAAATCTGTTGTTGAGTCATGAATGTTTTTGAATTTGACTCCCCAATGGTATATGGCACTGATCTAAATTGTATGAATTTTTGAAACTCTATGTCTGTATGTCTTTGTTTAGGGCTTGCCACCAAATTGCAAATAAAATGACTATCATAAGTTATGAAATAATGTTGTAATCATATCATGATCCAAGTAGTTGATATTACTCGTGAAAGGCCAATTCATTTTAGTGGTATCCTATTTGGTTGAGCTATTTGTGGGATTATTTGTGAATTGTTAATGATTGTTTATGAGTTTGGTGCAGAGATCATAAACATATTATAGGGACCACCCTCCTGAGTCTTGCAGAGCCCAAAGTGTAGGAGGTTATTATTAAAATCCTCGTTAGTTGGTCCAGGTCCTTTGAGCTTCCCTTGATTGGAATTGGCAATTCCATAGGTAGATTAGAAGACCAACCTAGTTTACAGGAAAAAACACCAACATGATCGATTTCATATTATATGTGTTGAAGACTTTAGAATTTCAATTACATTAATTTATGGATATGTTGTATCTATAGCACTACAAAACCATATGCTCTTTGCATTTACACTTGCGTTTAGAAATACACATTTATATACATAGATATAGATTTCTTTAATGATTGATATGTTGCATTTATTGTTCTAGGAGAACATCCAATAATTGCATTTACATTTAAATTTAAAAATACATATACATACATATATGTGTGTGTGTGTGTATCATTTATATTCAATGTTTTAGAAACAACCCATTAGATCTACACATGGATAAAAATTCATAAAATCAGATCTCTCATACATGTTTTGTTGAAACCTACACCCTATTCATGCATCCTACAATTACAACAGTATCCACGAGGCCTGTTACACAAGCTACAATAATCACAAAAAGTGTAAGAGCCACTTTATATCATGTTTGGACTACAAAACCGTGAAAAACAAGGTAACTCAGATTGTGATTTGTTGGTGAGCTGTATGGACAAAATCATTAGCACCAGCTCATTCTTGGAGTCTTTTGAAAGAGAAGCGAATCAAGTGGTAGTTAAGTACAAACCTTATAGTGTCAAGGTGAATGAGTTAATCAATTTTGATTGGCCAACTGATGAAGAGTACAAGGCGGTCCAATTGGCTAGTGACACATGTGCTTTCTGGACCAATGCTTGTTTGCTCATCCTTTTTCTATAAGAAGGATTTCAAGGCCAGAAGTACAGGCTAGCAAGTTAGATATTTTTGGTTGATTCTAGATGAAGTTGCAGGGCAAATTGTAAAGTCTGATGATTTTAGGGAAAATGTAATTTAGGTTTTGAGTCATTCTGTAGCAGGTTTTGAATTCATGGGGATTTGATGTTTTATGACAGTACTGACATTTAAATTGATATGATTAATTCAAACTCATGTCTCTCCATTGTACAAGCATATCTGAATTTTGAATAAAATGATCAAGGGTTGTTTCATTCATCTCACTCTTGTGGTGTGTATGATTCTTGTTTTAGGTTTAATTCAAGGAATTAATTAAAATGCTTGAATGGGATTATAGGTGGATATGTTCTGTATAAGCTATTTTATTTTTTTTGTCTTATCTTATACCATTTTACAAGAATGGGGGTGCCAATGTATGAGAAGATCTTTGGAAACTAGGCATGAAAATTGAAGGTTAAAGAGAATGGGGGTGCCAAACTTACAGTACTCATTGCCCCTTGGTCATCGATTTTTTGTGAATTCCCTCAACCTCGTCCTCGGCGCTGGTATTGACCTTGTTTTCACTCCTCCAAACTCTTCCTCAGCGTTGATATTGACCTTTTTTTCACTCCTCCAAACTCTTCATCAGTGCTGGTATTGACCTTGTTTTAACTCCAAACTCTTCCTCGGCACTAGTATTGACCTTGTTTTCACTCCTCCAAGCTCTTCCTTAGCGCTGGAATTGACCTTGTTTTCACTACTGCAAACTCTTCCTCGGCGCTTGCATTGACCTTTCACTTCTCCAATTTGATGAGCTACAACCTAGTTTTGTTAGCTTTTACAATATGTTAATTAAGTTCAAAATTTTGGTGCCATTTAGCTAGGTTTTAATATTCTACAATATAGTTAAGTATATATTAGCTATATTTTACATAATAAATAATATAATTATTCAACTTATCATAGTTAGATATTATATTCTTTAACAAAATTAATAAATATGTATAAAATTATTATAATTAATAATTAATAATAAAAAAAAATTATATAATACAAAATATAATTAATATAATATATATTCAATATAATAGTAATATATATATATATGAGAGAGAGAAAGTAAATTTTGATTGGTTGTTTCATGACAACAATCCAAGGATGGCATGTGTCCTTGGGGAGTTATGCTCAAGGTAGCATGCCATTTGATTAAAGATATGATAGTTCTCCTTTAAGACCTCTTCAATGTACCCATTGCACACTTAAGGAGACAAAGATAAATATAGGGAAGAAAATATAGAGAGAGAGGGAGATAATGACCAACATACAAATAGAAAGGGAGACAAAGAGATAGAGAGAGGTAGAGAGATAAAGAGCTAAGGATGAATAGATAGAGATATAGGGAGGGTGATTGATATATCTCTC
>VDFB02075321.1:108975496-109053589 GCA_007258455.2 Sequoia sempervirens | reverse complement strand
TGAATGATGATGAGTAAAAAGAGTGGGCTACTAATAGGTGGTAAATCAGATGTTGCAGTTACAATGTTTCCAGTTTTGTATGGATGACTTTCTTGGCGTGGGTTTCACATGGTTTTTTGTTATTGTATCAACCTTCCTCCACCGACATGATGAACGAGAATATGCTCTAGGATGATTGTTGTTGTAACAATTTTTGAACAAGAATATTTTTCAAGGTGGTGGCTGTTGTGAAAAATTTTGGAATATCACTAGGTGCTCAATTGATTGTGGTAGCCAGTGTACTTTACGGCCAGTCTTTTGCTCCTTCATTTTTCTATAAGAAGGATTTCAAAGGTTAGAAGTCTGGGTTAGCAAGTTAGATAACTTTTGTCAGTCTAGGTGAAGTTGCAAAGTGGTGTAAAGTCAGTGGTTTAGAGAATGCAATTTAGGTTTTGAGTCATTATGTGAGTTTTGAGTTCATAGAGATTTAATGTTGGATAGCGGTACTAGCATTTGAGTTGGAAATGAAAATTTGAGCTCATGTCTCTCCATTGTACATGCATATCTAAACTTTGAATGAAATAACTAAGGGTTGTTTTATCCATCTCATTGTTGTGGTGTGTATGATTCTATTTTAGCTGTAATTCAAGGAATTAATCAAAATGCTTGAATGGGATTATAGGCGGATATGTGTTGTATAAGGATTTCATAAGTAGTCCTGGGTTAGAATGCACACTGATGAAATTGTAATGTAATATTGTCAGGGTTCTTATATGTGATGTATTAATTTTTTTATAAACCTCTAGAAGCTTATGAATTTGACTCTTGCAATGGATATATGGTACTGATCTAAGTTGTAATTATTCGTGTAGTTTAGTATTTGTTTGTCTTTTCCTAGAGCTTGCTACAAATTGAAAATCATTGACTATCTTATACAATGGATTGTGTTTAGTTATCTCATGCTCCAGATAGTTGATATTTTCTATGAACAACCAATTCTAGTTGATATTATCTTATCATGTTGAGCTATTAAATGAGATCATCTGCTATTGTTAATGTTGCTTATAATAATGGTGCAGAGGTTGTAAACACATTAAGGGATCACCCTCCTGGGTCTTGCAGATCCTGAAGTGTACGAAGCTTTTAAAGTCCTTGTCAGTTGGTCCAAGTCCTTTGAGCTACCTTTGATTAGAATTGGAAATTCCATATGTATATTAGAAGACAAACCTGGTTACATTGTAAAAAGAACCAACATACATGTCAACCACTGAACAACCACCTCTACAACTAACTTTTTAATCTTTTATGATCACATGAAACATAAAACACACTAATTTCAAGGTTGTTAACATCACTATTAAAATGTTTTAATTTTTTGACCTTTCAAACATTAAAAAGTACATCATTAAATTAATTATGTAATGGCATAAAAATTAAAAACATCATGAATTAATTATGTAACCACATCAGTCAAATATAATTCTATCAAAAAATTAATATCCAATAGATAATATAATCGCATAACTCATACATTTCAATTTCATTGATCTTCTTCTTCATCAAACTCTTTGTGTGTATCATCCAATCCAGGTTCGACATTGTAAGGATTGGTCATATCATCATCATCGTCATCATTGATATCAGTTTAGATAATGTCATCATCCACATGGATATCATCTTCATGAACATTAACTCCTACATAATCATTATCTAGTTCCTCTTCTTTGACATCTTCGTCAGGTACATCATCAACTAACTGTTGATCCCGATCATCATCTACATAATATTCTAGTTCTTCAGTATCTTCTTCTTCCACCCTTCTCTGCTTCCTCTTGGATCATGTCTAACAACAAATGACCAACCTAGTTTTGCTTGGAACCTCTAGAAGTAAAATACCTACTCACATTGGCTTGGAAGAACATAGGGCTCATTTCTAAGCTCGCTCAATCAACCTTGTATTAACCATGGTAAATCCATTATCATGTTCAATAACAATTTTCTCGGGATCATTTTCATTCAATTGTAAGCTTGTACCATAGGACGATGAACATAATTAATCTAAAGTACTTAAAGTCACACTCAAGTATATCATCCAAAACCTCATAGTATCAATTTTCTAAGACTTATAGATGTATGTTGCTTCTAGATGAAACATTAGTAACCTGAAAGTACGAATTATACGAATCACAAGTTTTCTTCATGTCATCCAACATTTTGATTCAAAATTTACAACCATTGCACCACTGCTTGGTGTTTTCACTACCAATATGTCAAACATGTAAAAATTATTGCAATATCGTCAGTTGATAAACATATTTATTTTTGGCCGAATGTATGCAAAGAAAACAATCTCAAGATATATATACATCAATATACTTGAAAATAATTAAATAATATGGGTGATTAGTATATTTATACGTACCTATTTATCTCTTAAACCATATGCTAAATCATTTTCCCTTTGTGTAACATTGGAATCTCCATTACGATGAGCTTCTTTAACCAATGAAGCCACACCTTCCCATGTTAATGTGCGACCAGATTGTTGACATCGTTCAATCCATAGTGTCATCCAATCAAGATTGTTGGCAACGTACAAATGTAGTGCATCCCACTCTTGACCAACTATACCAAAATAAATTGAAATTCACAAACGATGTATAACTAGTTAAATACCATAGTACACAACCTTAATTTATAATTGATGTATATTGAAGATTAAAAATTAAATAAGTACAATATACATAAAAACCATATGTAAAATGCATTCCAATTAATCTCCATGACCATCTTATAATTACCTCTCACTTTTCTCAATCTAACTTTCCCCAATAGGTACTCCCCTTTGAATTTGTTAATGGAGTTGGGATCCCAAATGCGATCTAAATGGATCTTTGCTGCAAACTTAGGAAGATATTCACTAATGTACACCATGGTCTAGTCTCTCAACCATCTACATTGACCTTGTATGTACAGGTCCACACAATTCAATCTCCTCAACTTGGTGTATGAGGTAGTGCTCTTGTGCATTGAAAAATGTTGAAGGTAGACAGTCTTACATTTCACACATTAGACGAGGAATTTTTCTCTTCCAATAATTTATATTTTCTTTATGGATTTATTTAGATGATAGCCATCTACAAGTTATTCAAGGTGCAAATATATTAATGATATTTAACAAAAATATACAATATATTACATAACAAGTAAAACAAATGCTTGGTCTCACAGGTGTATCTGGGGGGTGGAATAAATCTCACTACTTACCTCATGTATTTTTTCAAGATCATATATAGCTTGTGACAAATTGTTGTCAAAGTTGTCTAGGAGAGATGAAATTAGAGCGTGCTGCAGCAATTATAAAATGATCTTTTCATTATTTTCTAAAAGTAGTAAACACAATACAACTTTGAAAAGTACATGCATTATACAAGTGTATATAATATACGGAGATAATTACCTTAATGAAGGTATGCCAATTATGTGTTTTTCATCTGACCCAAATTCACCTTTCTTTGTTATTATATTGTTTATGTTTGCAGCAAATCCTGGGAAATTGAATTTTTGTGTATTCTTTTATAGAATTGCTTCTTTGCTATGTTAATAACCAAGGAAGGGCACTTATATTAATTTGGTCTCCATCACTATTTAATTGAATGACATTTATCATTGCATGATTGGCTTCCTAAATGTCACTACAAATTTTGACAATTTTTTCTTTGTCATGCCTTCCATCCAATATTTTCCATAACGTTTTTGTTATATTATTTCTGATATGCATTGTATCAAACAAATGCACAATTTGTAGCTGCTCATAGTAGGGCAGCCTACTAAATTGTCTAGGATAACTTTTCAGTCTATGTGGAAGCCGGCCATTAATGCCTTGACGACCTTCATGAAGCATATATGATCCTATATAGGATCCTAGGATGGTGGCTTTCTGGAGATAAATAGCATTAAAAGATCAGTGTACAATGATTAACATAAATGATTACATAATTAAATGCTCAAATGAATAAATCAACATAACATAAAATAAATGCCAAGATAATGAACTGAGAAAGAAAAGAGAGAAGAAATAGAGAGACAAAACCACAATTGATAACGGAGTTCGTCCCTAAGGACTACGTCTCCGGGTCCCTCTCCAATGGAGGACCGATCCGATTAGCTCCAAATTCAATTACAATGGCTTCAAGACTATCTCCTTCAAGCACAGCAGCATGACATTACTCTGATGTGCAGAAACGTCTTCAATCTCTCGAGCATTCTCTCGCTATCTCCACCTGGAATTGTGAAAACAAGGACTATACCCCTCCTTTTATACAAAAAGTTTTCCTAATTAGGCTTAACCATAAAAATAAATGCATATCTTCCCTGATCAGTTCGTATCAGGTCTGTTTTATCCTCTACAATCTTTCGGTTTCAGGTGGTTTAGGTTGTTTTCTTTGTTTTGGCCTTATTTGGCCATTTGGTTATAGATCGGCTAACAACAACTCCATAAAAGAAACTGGTGCCAATATATCTTTAGAGTTCATCCGTGGTGCAACGGTGTATAAGTTTTTTGTTGAACCGGCCGGTGCGGGTTCAAACCACTGGCCGGTTTGTTTTTTTAAAACAACACCGAAAAAACTCACAATAAAAGCAAACCACACACTATATATAGTAGCGCGTAAGGCGATGATGCAATGGTTGACCGGTGGGCTCGTTGGGGTATGGTTACGTGGTCGAGCCCAGCTAATACCTTTTGTTGAAACAAACCAACAAATCTGCCAATGAGCTGAAGGCTAAGAAACATGCCACGTGTCGTGCCACTATTGGCCTGAACATGCCACGCTGTCTGCCGACGAGGACCAATCGTATGCCGACAAGGACACAGACGTGTCGATCTTCTATTCGCCGAGCATATTGACGTGTCATGCTGACTGGGGTGATGGCGTGGCTTCCGTACCGCTGACCGTGCTGCCACTTCAATGCTGACTGCTTGTACGAACTGCCACGTGTCAGCATCTGATTGGCTCCATACTGATGACTCACCTGCCACGTGTCAGGCCAAAATTCATCCACTTGGCTTCTGTACTATACGGACTGACATGTCAGCATGATGACGTCATCATATGTACCCTCAAGTCAACCGAACTTTGACTACTTGTATCTCGATCATACGACATCGGATATCGACAAAACGAACGCCGTCGAAATTGTCTCGACGAGCTCTTCGCAATGACGCTGCTTCCATAAATTTCTGAGATGATTATTTTTTCACCTTCTAGACACCCCTAAAGCCAGTTTGACTAGAAGTTTGACTGGCCGTAACTTGCACAAACGGAGTCCCTTTCGACCCGTTCAAGTTGCGTTGGAATCAGGACGTCGTTCTCTTTCTAATGAAGCTAAAATCTGGAGCATTGGGAACACTTCAATTTTCACTGAAAAATTGTCCCCCGGATCAATATAAGTTAAATAAATTAACAACAAAAATCATTGTCAATTACAACATGAGTAAACACAACACAATATAAAAATATAAATTCAAAACATATCATATATGATAGATAAACAATTTGATCCGATGTATAACCTTGACGATTAATTTTATTATATTCCAACTTCCATAGGTGAGGTGACATTCTTCATGGTTTTGATGTAGTCTCCTCTTTCCCATTGAAAAAATGTTTTTCAATAGTTCGATACTTATGATTTCTATGGAGGAAGTGCCTATACTCATCAAACACCTGCTTTCCTAAACTTGTTGAACTACAAGATTTCATCTTTGGACCACAAATTGGACATGCAAATTTTCCCTTTGTTTGAAGACCTGCAAGATGATATATAATTGGATTATTTATGTCATTTTTTATAACTATATGTAATGAATAGATTATTTTAAAAACATTCATGATATCTACTTCATCAAATTAAATATTGTTAAAGTGCAATCGAATGTTATAACATACCACAAAAATGTGTTAGCCCCGGGGCATCATGAATTGTCCATGCAAGCATTGCACGGAATTGAAATTGTCTTTGTCCTATTGGTCTGGAGACGTCATACATAGTGATGCCATTCCATAACTTTAGTAACTCATCGATAAGAGGCTCGATATATACATTCATATCTTTCACTTGGTACTTACCTAGTTGAATGAACATAAACATTACATAATTATTATAACCACCATTTTACTGCAATATATAAATTAATGTACATGACTATTGAATGAAAAAAATATGTCATTATGCAACAAATAAAACAAATGAGATGCTACTTCGTTAAAGAAAATTGATGTAAACAAATACCTTGAACAATCATTGACAACATTATGTGCTCCCTCTTTATTGACATCCATGGAGGCATTTTATTGTTGATAACAAAAACAAGCCACACTAAGTAAATAGATCTCAGCTCTCCAAATGGATTGATACCATCTGCTCCCAATGAAAGTCTGAGATTATGAGGTTCTTCTTTAAAGTGTGGCCATTTTTCCTCCATGTTCCTAAATGCAGAACCGTCTACAGGCATTCAAAGAATGTCATCTCCACTTCTATTTCTTGCATGGTAATCCATCAATTGTGTTAAGCTTTCACACCTAAATAATCATTGCATACGTGGAATAATGGGAATATAATGAAGAACCTTGCGAGGCACCTTTTTTGTTACTTGATCTGTTTGATATCTACTGATATGAAATTATGGGCATTCTGTTGCAAATTCCTATTGTTTATGATAGATAATATGATCATTGGGACATGCATCTATTGCTTGATACTCCATTCGGATATCTTTCATAATGGCACATAAATCTCGGTATGAGTGAGGTAAAATATTTGATGGTGGTAACAAAAATTCACCAATCAATCTACAACAAAAAATAATTTGTTCATATAAACAATATTAATGGTACATATTTCATCCTTTATTTACTAGTGACAAACTAACAACAATTAAAATAGATGAAAAAAGATGACATATATGGCATACCTTAACATCCATGAGATTGCTATGTTTGATAAACCATTCATAACCTTAAAGTTCAACAGCAACAATACAGCAGAGAGAAGAGTTGTTTCAGAGCCTTCATAAAGGGGCTCATATGCCTTGTCAAGTATAGGTAAATCATGAACATCATCAAAGTCATCTCGATCATCATGATCAGCTGTGCCACTAAATGTGTCATGGATCAATGTATTTGTACCATCATCTTCAACTGTGTTTTTTGACGCATGATCATCTTCTTCCATAGGATCATTAAATTCATCTTCGATATTCACAACTCCATGTTCGTCCACTTGCAAAACCACATTCTCCAGGCCGTGATAATCCATATCATCTTCCCTAGGGCACCCCACCTTTATAATAATGATAGACACAAATAAACCATGATCATGATCAAGTGATTATATATATATAAAATGTTAAAACAATATAAACATTTACAAATTCAATCAATATAAACACATATAATGAACAACTTACCAATGGACGATAATCATGCCCCCCTTCAATGTGACCATGATTCCTACAATTTTTCTCAGTTGTTGTGATTAAAATTCATCTCGTCTTTAAACCCTTGCAATTATTGCAAGGACAATAACATTTCCCATCACCCTTTTTTTTCAATCTAGCCCACAATCTATCAAGTGTCTCTTCATTTTGTTCTGGACTAATATTATCTAACATGATTTTTCTTTACCAAGCTTGACTATTTAGATCTTCAAAAAATATCAAACTCACACTCCAATAATTTTTATTCATAGACAAGTAACATAATCTAATAATTCTGATATTTTACACCAAAAAAATTTGGCATGCAACCACCCCTGCAAAAGAGAAGATAGTCTGAAGTTAATGACCCCAAAAAACACTTTACAATGCTAATTCCAAAACTTATTAAATTCTGATTTTACTATGATTTCCAACCGTTAAGACTCCTAAAATCAGAATATTGAACTTGATCACAAAATTCCTACAACAATGGAGGTAGTGAGCTAGTAAGAGCAAGTGACCCATTCCTAAGGAGCAACGAGTCAGAATCATCATCACTAATTTCAATATGGATTTATCCTTTTAGTTAAAGATGCAATGTGTCACTTCTTATGATGAGCTTATCCCTAGTGCCCTCAACATCAAGAGAGCCCTAATAAAAAACAATAGAAGCATTGGTAAGAGCATGATTAGGGTACAAACCCTAGGCCTCTATAGAAACATAAACAATAACTATAGCAGATTAGTGAGGTTGCAATACCAGAAAGATTGAGACATTGTAGGTAATAACAAAATCTTACAATCTAAAGATTGTAGCCAATAACAAGCACACTATGTAGCTTAGTGACATTTGTAAATGTAATCTATGGTAAGAAGAATGGCATTCACTTGAGATGTGATAGTCAAAAATAGGCTAAGCAGTGACAAGATAATAAAGCTCAAACCTTGCATAGTAAACTGGAGATTTTAACAGTGAGTTTCCTTAACCCCTTGTTGACCTTAAGGGTTTTTCAAATGCTTTTGGTAGTGTTAGACAAGGAAAATACAATTAGGGAATGACTGTCCAAATGAATTAACAGTGGTAATCATAAGTTCAATGTTTCTTCTTAGCCATTAATATTGTATAATGGAGGTAGTGGATTGCATGTTTGAGTAGTGTTTTGAGACTCACCAAAGATGGGAAAATAGTGAATAATACCTTGTGGGCTTTGAAGTAGTGTCAATAAGGTTGAAAGATCTTAAGAACTACAATGCCATGAAACAATGAGTCCCTTGTAGTAAGTAGGAGGTCTATAGGGCATAGTTTGATTTTATAGAAGGATGCTCATGAAAGGAATCTTCAAGTGATAGTGAGTGAGTTGTTTGAGATTGCAACTGAGAGTGCAATACCCAGTCTTAAAGGAAGTTATCAAAGCATTAAATGTGAAAGAAAATAAAATCATACACAACAAACAATTCACAATGTTATCTTCCATAATGCCCTAAGTTTGAAGACAAAAATCTCATTGTATCTTCATTATGAAAGTGGTGAGCTTAATGGTCAATCACTGGAAACCATGATTTTAAAACATGCTATTGTGCTTATGGAGGCAACATTTTAAGCAAGGCAGTGAGTGGTGGTTTGGAACAATGGCAGGTATGAAGGACTTGCTTTATATGCATACTATGTAGTCTAGCTTAAGATAGCGTTCTTAGAAGAGATTGAAGGTGGATTATGGAACTCAAGGGTTACCATGAAAAGGATTAAAGCAAAGACTGAGATCTATTTAAAAGCCACGATCATGAAGATATTAAAGATGTCACATGCAAAAACCTAGTAGCTGGAGTAATGAATACAGTGCCAAAGAGGATAGTGTGATGGGGCAGATTTAGGAGATCTCCACATTATCTAATTACAGGGAAATACATCATTTATTTATTTTTTTAATTAAAAGAAATCATTCTAAACCCTATATAGGATACATTGATACTTCAAAAGCCTCTGAAGGAATTTCAATTATGCAAATATATGTCAAGTAACATTCATAAGGTTTACAAAATCTTGATCACTCTCTAGAATAGCCCATTAAACATGGGTTGTGCTTGAATGCACTACATAATTGATATAACACAACCACTCTGCATATCAACCAGAGTTATAGGCTCTTTATTGCAGCAAGAGGTAATCACTCTTCGATCATGCTATAATTACATCCTATCCTGTTAAACTTGAGACAACCTGAATGCATCCAATGATGATTGACACCTACATTATACAACCTGAATTAACTACATTATATGAGTGCCTCCATTTCTATCACAACATAACCAAATTAAACTTGGGTCACACATGAATGCATCATGTATTTGTTATAGCACAATTGTGTCACATGACCAATACAATTATGGATCACATAATTACAGTCACAAGAATCTGTTCCTCCGTTGTGATCTTATGGTGATTCCACATAACAAAATCTGGACATGAAATTCTCAAAACCATTAACCTCTAAAAATGAAATCTAATGAAATGTTGCTTTAAAATATGATTTTCAAACCTGGAACTACAAATCTGACTTCACAACTAAATTCTACAAAAAGACAATGACTACCCTCAACCTGGTGATATCTTCTTGAATTTTTTCTAATTTTTCCCAAGAAAATCGTCCTTAGTTCTCCACAAACTATCTCAAGTGGAGCAAAACAACATCGCAATAAATCAGGTGAACTCACTTTTCTTTATGTTGGCCACAATTTGATTTTTTTTAATTTTTCATGTTTGTCAAAATTTGATGAAAATAATAGCTGAAATTTCGACGAACGTCGAGGATAAACTTTCAAAAAATTGGAAATTACACATCAAATTTTACAAGCACCCGACGAACATCAAATTTTATATATTTTGTCGGATAGTTTCATCATATTTTGTAGTCAAATGTATTAGTGATGTGGCATAACCTACTCAGAAAGAGACAGGATAGTGGTTTTGTGAGGTGGCATAAAAGGCCAAAAGAGGGTGTGATCAAAACATGTAATCGATGGATTACACCACATATCCTCACTGAAACCATGTCTCACATAACCTAGGTATGCTTAATAATGTGTAGGATAAATAAATATTCAAATACCTACACTAATAGTTGCTAACACCATTGTTGTGAGCAATTGCTTTAAAGTAGCCAATGTTCTATCCCAAGACATGAGATCCTACTAGGAAATCCCTATGCCAAGTTATATGTTCCTGAAATAGAGCTATGTCATGAAAAAGGAAGGAGGGGTTGCACCCGAAAATATGGAAGAGATCTATGGATCCGTGGTTAGCATATATTTGCTACAATGTTGTCATAAAGTGTGGAGCTGTCATCATTCCCAAAATACTCATAGAACTAGAAGAATGACACAAAGAGAGGGAGAAAAAAGAAAAATCCTTTAGGTCAACATGGAAGAGACCTAAATGTCTCGACACATTGCATCATCCCCAAAAGGAAAACACAAGATAAATGAAAAAGAATAAAATGTTTATGACATATAGAAGAAAGTAGGTACATATATAGGAATGCACAAAGAGAGAGAGAGAGAGATACATCAAAAGAAACATCACAAGGATCACATTACACACATGCAATCACATAAAAAAATATTAAAAAGAAAAAAATCAAAAGACTAGTAAGGCACATGTGAGTCAACCTATATCAGGTCATCCACATCCTAATCTCAATTAATATATATGAAAGGTAGACAACTAGCCAAAGGGACCACATCAAGTGTCGTACTAGGACAAGGCTAACTAACACTTTTCCCCCACTAAGTGTCGGACAAGGATGAGTTGATACAAGTGATGAGAATGAGCTCCTTGTGATAGAGAGAATGATTTGCAGTGAATGTACAATATGTAATAGTGAGAATGTTAAAATCCTATAATTATTACATGGCAAGGAGTGAAAGGGAATGCTTTAGGTCAAGATGGATTTAGAAAGGGTAAAATTTTTATCTCTTCAATATCTTCGTTTAAGGTTGACAATCATCAGTGTGGTTTCCAAAGAATCTATGATAAGTGCAATATGGTTTGGTTTTATCAATTTGTCTTTTTGTCAAGCTTTTAGGTTTAGGTGGTAAATCAATTAGTTGCCAGCATAAAAGAGCATAAAAGATTTCTTAGTTTTGGATAGCTTTGTAATGTTATAAAGAGATTTAGGAGGCTCATACAGCTACTTTAATTGGTTTTTTTGTTGTTCATATACTCTACGTCTCTTTTTCTTTGGTTTGATTACGATGTTGTCATCACTTTCTTCTTCTAATTGTCCTTTTTAAGAAAAGGATGAGTTAGCAATAACAAAGTGCTTGAAACTTGTAGGTTCACCTTTCTTATGAATAGGAGACGTAATGTAAGTTGGTTGAGGAGGAGGAAAATTTTAGTAAATTATATGGACTAAGGAACATATGAACTCTATCCTATCATTATGTTTAAGTGTGATTCATATATAAGAGGAAGGGCATGACAAGCGATAGGTTTGGTTTTCATGAAGTTTTGTAAGATTTTCAATTCTTCATTTAGCCTACTTATGTTTTCTTGTGGGAAATGAACTTCACACACATTGGTTGTAGGTAGTGAAGTCATAGGAAATGAGGTATGCATATTAATATGATCCATAGAGGGTTGATTATCAACACTATTAGGAAGATAGCTAGAAAACCTAAGATCCACAATGAATGGTATATCATGGGATGACATGAGTCTCGAACTACGTCTCACAATATTATTGCTAATAGGAAACCAAGTTGTAAAGCTCATACAATTTTTACAATCTTAGTGTGAAAACCCATAATAGAAAGAGGATTAAAATGTAATGCAATGACCTAGAATGAAATGTGTAAATCCAATTTTTAGATTCTAAGTAAGGCAATTTGCTGATTACATTATGCAACAATCTAAAAATGAAATGTTGTAAATGAAAATTTGAATTTATGCAATGCACTAAATGAAACAAATTAATCTATATCTAATGAAATGAATAATACAAAAAATCAACAAATTGGAACAAAGATCTAATAACAGAAAACAGGAGCATAGAACTAAAGATTTCAATTTCTAGAAATGTAGATTTAGGTTTGATCAAGGAATCATTTTGCCTAGGGTGAATGCGTCCTAGATTATGATTTTGAAACTAATTTTTAATATATTTTTAAGCCTTTACTAATTATTTTTAGATTCATTTCTACTACAATAAGTTTCAGGTTTAGTTTTTTGTAAATGTAATATGAAATGCAAGTTGAAAATGTGACAAAATGATGAATTAAAAGACATAGTTTGATGTACAATTTTGTTTTTATATGATTTAAATGATATGGAAAATGACTAATTTTTTTTAATTTTTAGATTTAAAGAATGCAAACAATGCAATTCTAAAACCCTAGATGAAATGAAAATTTGAATGCAAACTAAGACACCCTAAATGAGATATAATTCAATAAAAATGAGTGCAAATGAATGATGAACCATAGGAAATAGGGTATGCTCCACCTTTTAGGAGATGTAACACACAAAAGGGGTTCCTCCTATTTCACTCTTCATTCATTAAAGGAAACCCTAGAGGTCCCTCAACCAAGTGAATCAATTGAGGGAAGGACCTTGACATATTGCATGCTTGAATCTTGAATATAGCTCCAAATTTCTTGATAATAAACTCTTGCATCCTATTGATCTCATAAAATTGCTAGGATACTTGCTAATAAAAGTCACTAGGAGAAAATATGTGAAATAACCTTGTATTTATACTTGTTTATGCCAAATTTCTTGAAATTACAACACTATAAGCTGACATCAAATCTACGAGAATAAACTCCCACCAAGAATTGAATTAAAAATAGGTCCAAGATAAAGAGGAAATAATATGCCATTTGGGGTGTATGAGTCCTAGTAGCCTAGGCTTGGGAAAAAAATTTCAAGAAATATTAAGTTCAATGCAATATTCAGGATTAGGCCCCAAAACCTAGGTGGGACCCATATGCCCAAGGTGGCGCATGAGTCCTATATCACTAAATCTAGAACACACAACCCAAAATCATGAATTATGATTGGTCATTAGATAAATTTTGGGATTATCCTTAAATAAATGCATTAAATAAGGCTTGTGGATGAAAATTAGGAACAAATAAGGCATAAAGAATCCCAATATTAGCAGGGAGGGCCCAAACAAGTGTCAAAATGTAAAGGGGTACATTTTTCTACACTAAATTTATCCCCCACTTTAGTGAGAGGAGTAAATTACTTCAAACTCACACTAAAGTAGACAAACTCGCATCAAGAGGGGTCCAAGTTTACCAATGCTAGTGATATAGGATGACAATGATCAAGAGGGTTGTGCAAGCCCCTAGGATCAAGATCCTATATGCCAAACCAACATAGGCACAAAATAACACACATGTGAATAAAATAAGGATCAACAACAAGGTACAAGCATATACTGCCAAAGACACAAAGAAGAAAGAAAAAGAAAAAGAAGGGCAGATCAAGCCTCGACCATTTTTCCAATGTGATGTGGATCAGATCTAAGTTGTTTGTCCAAAAAAATTTACAAGTGGAACATGATGTCCACTATGCAAACAACATGCACGCTCACAAGGGCTAGTGGAACCTTGTGTCGTCCACTAGGTGAGCCCCCAAAGAGGTGAGACACATACGCACATGACTGGTATGTGTCCACACACACAAGCAAGTGGTTATGGGAAAGTCATGCCTAATTCAGGCTCCTATACGCTAACCATACCAAAGCTATACCTCCTAATAACTTTGATAAGGTACCACACAACAACAAAAAAAAAAATTCATGAGGCAAGAAAAATTTAGTATGCTTGAAACCCATGAAAAACAAGATGGCTCCACAGGAAAGGAAAGTGTGTTATGCAAGGTGGCCATATAACAATTATTGTAAATGAAAAATAGTGTAAGGTACATTCAAAGGAATTTTTCTTATTTCATGTAAGGTATTAACTTAGGGAACATTGTGCCTAATATCTCCAAGAGAAGATCAATTGAAGAATAGAAGATTCATAACTTAAGGGATGTAGTATGTCACATCAAGCCATTAAGAGGAATATAATATGCTAAGTGAGATCATGCTCTTGAGGGACATCCCACCCAATTTCACCACAAAGAGAAAGATGCATCACATGAAGTAAGAATACTACACAATGAAACATGAGACCTGTAAAAGAATAATGCCAATGTATGCCCCCACTTTAAAGAAATTGCTAAACACTATACTCTGAGAAATTACTTTAAAGTAGAAAATGATAAATGCTAATTATAAAGAGTACATGAGAGCTCATTTGGAGATCCCTATGCCAAGTCATATGTTTCCAAATGAAGCTACATCATGAAAAGGGGTTTCCCCAAATTGAAATCCCAAAATCACAAAAGGGATCCATGGATTCAGGGTTAGTATGTCTTTGCTACAATTTTTAAAAGAGATCAAAACTATCATCATTCCAAAAATACTTATGGAATAGGAAGAATGACACAAAGAGAGAAAAATAAAAGAAAAACTTTTGGGTCAACATGGAAGAGACTTAAATTTCTTGATGCCTTGTGTCATCCCCAAAAGGAAAACACAAGATAAAGGAAAATATATTGGGTCAACATGGAAGAGACCTAAATGTATTGATGCCTTGCATCATCCCCAAAAGGAAAATACAAGACAAACAAAAAGGTAAAATGAAAAATATTTATGGCATAGAGAAGAATGTAGGTACAAATAGAGGAATGACACAAAGAGAGAAATACATTAAATAGAACTATATAGGGAGATCACATTACACACATGCAATCACAAAAGAAACATGAAAAATGAAAAGAAGAAAAAGATTAGACTAGTAAGGCACATGCAAGTAAACCTATAACAGGTTGCCCACATGCCAATCTTGTTCATCATAGATGGAAGGTGGAAAACTAGCCAAATGGAAAACATTGAGTGCAATACTAGGAGCATCACCAAGTTCAACACTCTTCTTAAGAGAATGATAATTTGAGCTCATAGAAGAGAAAAATAATGAATTCAATTCATTATGCACCTCTTCATCAATTTTACCAATCTCATCATTGTCATCCAAGTTAATCACAATGGGAGGTTGAATGATAATGTCTAAACTGGGTGCTAGTCCTTGTTGTGGTTGCAATATAGGATCTCTTTGTTGTGGCGAAGAGGGAGACCCAGCATGTATTGCTTCAATTGGGTTTGGATGTTGATTTTATTTATTTTTCTCTTCATTTAATCTTCAAGCAATAGCACAACATCTAGGGTATGTGTAGGATCATCATGGAAAAAATAGGCCCTTAAGTGGTAAAAAAATCAAAAAAATCAGAGTTAGGCAACTTGATGTAAAAATTTGAAAAAATTATATATATTATTTCAAAAATATGTAAGAATAGAATCTGTAGCAAATTGAATGTAGTTTCCAAACTACTAGGTTTATTTTAAAACAAAATCTATTTTGTGAAAATTTAAAATTTCAATGTAGTAGTACTTAAATTTTAAGGAAAAAATATGAAGTAGGTGTCTATTTGACCACCCTAACCAAAATAAAATGATAATATATTTTTATAATATTTTAGATGTAAGTAGAGGACTCATGTCCCGATGTGATAAATATTTTTTTGTAATTTTTTTCCAAGTAAATAATTAATTATGCATTTTGTATTACAACTTTTAAAAAATATTAAAAACTCGTATATCTGACCACCTTAACTTGGTCAAAATTTCATGAAATTCATTTCTTTTTTTTTAATCCTATAGTATTTGAAGCATAGAATGTGACACATGTTTGGGATTTAAAAATGTGATACCATTTGAAAGCTATACATGTTTTTCAATCAATGTATCAATCAAGAATTTAGTCGTAATTAAAATAGAAAATGAATAATAATTATTTATTAAATTCAACATAAAGCATAATTTATATTGGTGGAAATATGAGAATCTCCTTTAAAAACCCTTTTTGTTTCATCAATTTTGGGTAAAAAAAAGTTGTCAGCCACATACCCTACACATACCCATCATATCGCCACTTTTTGGCCCATCATGATCTTGCACATACCCTCTACACCTATGCTCTCTAGAATTTATATTTCTTTAAGTACGATTTTTGCATTGTGTTTGTGTAAGAGTGGGTCTATCAAGCATTGGTTTCTTTTCTTCCCTATGGGGAGGAACAGAAGTAACCATAGGAGGTTGTTCAACCATCTTCTCTTTAGCTTTGTAAACTTTGTTTATCTTAGGAGGAATTATGGAATTATTTTTATTGTCTCTTGGTTGTTTGTGGGAGATAGGAAAAGGATCTGTCTTGGGTTGGTCTTGGTTATTTGGAATGGTTTTTGGTTCTATCATGATTTCATCAAAGATAGGAGGTTTGATCATAGGTTGAGGCATGTTTCGAAGGGATACTTCTGCTATGAATTTTTCTTTAAAATTTTGATAGGATAAATCTTCATGAGGCTTAATAGGTTCAATAGGCTCAGGCCAAAAGGAATCCAATGAAAAGTTCCCATTGGAAGACACAGGATTGAAACCACTATGGTGCACAATAAAGATTTCATTGTCAAAGGGAAAATTTAAACATTTATGCACGACCGATGGGATGGCTTCCATGGAGTGTATCCATGGATAATCAAGCTTCACATGAAATTGATATAACGTTAGGATGATGGAGAATGAGATATCTAATTGTTTTGGTCCTACTATTAAAGGAAGGGTGATCAATCCCATCGTAGGGAAAGAAAAACTATTATGTTTTTTTATCCATGCTTCTAGTTTTCCATATATACCTTGATACAGTTCATGCACAAGTAAAAATTCTTTAGTGATCACATTCTCTCCATAGATGGGATCAATTAATATCCCATTAGTGGGCTTATCATTGATTCAGTAGGCTATATAAAGAGGACCATCAGGTGCATGTTTAAGTATGTATTTTTGTGAGAAAGTGATATCAAGAGGCATTTTAGTTTGACCCTTCTGAGGTTGAGTTTCGATCAATCCAACCATAGTATCCATAAGACCTTGTTCATTAGAATCCATGTTTTCATCATCCATGTCAACATTCTTCATGTCATTCTTCTTAGTTTCACTAGTTTTGACAAATGAAATATTATGATTTGGCATGAGGTTGGTAAAGATTTGCAAGTTTTTGTTGGGAATGGAAATAAACTTATTTCCTTGATCATTAACACCTCTAATTTCAAGTCAATTAGAATCAATGAGGTTTTGTACAAGATGTTTAAGATGCTTAAAATGTTTCATATCATGTCCATTTTGTTGGTGATAATGAAAATAGGAATTTGATCTAAATTTTGGGCGTAATGGCTTAGTAGGATCAGGAATTCTTATGGGAGGTAAGGAGATCATTTTCTATTCTATAATTTGTAAGATTTTGTCATGGAGGGTATCGGGCAATGGAGTAAATTGTCTAGTTGGATCCCCAAATGTAAAAGGATTTGTGTTATTTATAGCAGCCACTTGGGTATCAACATGTGGGTTGGTTGAGGGGCATTAAGTTGAAGGAATCCTTTATTCTATTTCCTGAAACGGTGGTAATTTTTTTGATTTGCAGATTCAAACCTTTTAGGACAGCTAGAGGTGGGTTTTGTTTCATGACTACTAACTGAGTTTTGATAATCACGAAGCGTAGTATACAAGTATACAAAGGAAAGAAACGTCATCATGTCAAGATTATCTTGTATCTTAGTTTGTAATTTTTTAATGAACATTTGTTGAAGGTGAGGATCAGGAATCTTTACTTCAATTTGGGAATAAAGTGATTGGTATCGTGAAATGAAGTTGGTAACTTTTTCATCATCCTTATGCTTACATCTTATCAAATCAGCTAATATCATCTTAGGAGTCATGTGCACTTGGAAATGGTTAATAAAGGCCTCAAAAATGTCATTGAATGAATGAATTAAGTTATTCAGTAACAAGGAAAACTATTCTAGAGTGGTATCTTTCAAGGACCAAGGGAAAATCTTAACCAAGATCTCATCCTCAAGGATGAAATCACTACATAAGGTGGTGCAAGCAGAAACATGGTTAGAAGGATATCCTTTCTCTCCATATTTCTCAAACCTAGGAATCTTTATACCTTGTTGTATCGGTGTTCTTAATATCTCCAAGGATAAGGGATTTCTTTTAACATAGTATGATGGTTGGCCATTTTCATTTTGGTTTATGGTGGAAATTTTATTTTGAAGGGATGAAACATTTTGCAAGATTTGGTTGAGGATGGCACCATTGGTTGTATTTTTAGATGGAAGTGAATATGATGGAGGTGTATATGTGTTCGAGGATGAAGTGAATGAAATTCTTATGGGAGGTAAAGTGGTGGGAGATATGACATGATATGCCACAAAGGTACTAGGATTGCTTGTGGAAATACCCAAGGTGGGAAACACAATACTAGTAGGTTGCATCGTTGTGGTAACTTGAGGGTTGGTATAGGTAGGAATAGAGGCGATGGTTGGAGGAGGAGGAATTTTGGTTCCTCCTTGAATTTGGACATTTTTTGAAGGTTGGGAACAACAAGATTTTGAGGTAAGATGTTTTTCAAAAGTCTAAGCTAAGTTACATGCAATTTCCATTCCTTGTTCACTTTCAATCATTTGGTGTATGTTATCTATAGTAGGAATAGAAGTGTTGGAATTTTTTTTAGTACTCACTTGATGTTGTAGTTCTTCTAAATCTTCATGTATTTGGATTTTTTTTCTTGAGGGATACTAGTAACCATTATTTCAACACTTTTCATACTACTTGAGGGTAAAGAGTTGTCAAGGGTATGGTTCATACCTAGTGAACTAGTGTGAACAAAATGAGTGAAAGAACTAGATAACCCAAAATCCATGATGAGTGTACTATTGTGGGATTACATGAGTCTCAAACTACATCTCATTATAGTATTAGCAATACGACACCAAGTTGTAAAGCTCATGCAAGGGAAAATTAATGAATGCAAGATAAATGTAATGAACATAAAATTTAACTAATATGCTTTTAATTCCAATTCTTATGTTTACAAACTCACTTGAAATGAAAAAAAATAAGCTAGATCTAATAAAATAATTGAAATAGAAACTTAGTAATCTAAAAAAAGGATCTAACAATAGCAAACAAAAGCACAAAAACAAGGTTTTTAATGCTATAAAATGTAGTTTTAGGTCTTATATGAGACTAAATCACCTAGAGGGGCATATGAGTCCTAGATAAGGTTTTTAAAAGGTTCAAACAATGAATAACATTCAACACAAATTTCCCAAAAAATAGGCAAAAAACCTATATCAAGACTAAATCGCCCATGTGGGAAAATGAGTCCCAGATTAGGGCTTTGACACTAAATTCAATAAATTTTGAGTGAATGTCAAGGTTTCTAACTTGTATGTTCAAATGGTTGTTTGCAATGATAGATTTCAAATGAAATTCAATGATGCAAGATACAAAAATGCAACCTATATGCACTTTCACTAATGCAATATTTAGAAGTCCTAAATGCAAATTAATTAATGCAAGATCTAATGCAAAGATAATGTAAACTATATCTAGGACTTTAATGCACTCCAAATCATAAATAAAGGGTTTGAAGGTCAGGTTCACCAAAATGAACCATAGGAAATAGGGTGTGCTCCAACTTTTAGGATATGGAACACACAAAGGGGGGTCCTCCTATTTCACTCTTAGCTCATTAAAGGAAACCCTAGAGGTCCCTCAACCAAATCACTCAATTGATGGAAGGACCAAGGGGCTTCCTTAGGTGTGATTAAAATGGATTTTCACTACTAAGAAAATTCTTAGAAAGAAGGAAATGAATGCAATATGCATATCTAGCTATATAACCTAGAAAATGAACTTGAAATCAAAATAACAAACTGAGGCTAAATAAAGAAGTACCTGGAAGACTAAAGATGCCTAAACCAAGGTATGTAATCCTAAAATTATGAATTTTTCTATGAATTAGGATTTATATGCCAGATTGGGTGATTTAGTCCTAGTTTAGGGTTTCTTTTTTAATCTAGAATCTATAACTAGTAAACTAGGATCTACAAAAAATTGTTGAAAAGTGGAATACTAGAACTCATATTCCCAAGGTGGTAATTTATTCCTAGTATTAGGGTTTTTCTAGAACTCTAGTATCCTCTAGTGATCTTTTGTAGCTTCTCTCCTATTTGATTTCTGAGTCTAAAAGTTAGAATTCTAGCCTGTAGGTGAGTTTTCGTGAAGATGATAACTTCTTGACAACTTTATTCAATCTTGCAACTTTTCCTTCAAATGATCTTAAAGTCTCAAAACACCTAGATTTGTAATCACACATGTAGAGGGAGAAAAATTTTGATTTGTTAGTGGATAGGGGTTTTCCTTGCTCAAACCCCATTTTGGTAATCAAACCTTGAAATGAAATGAACTGGCATGAAGAAACGATGAATGAAAAATATGCAATGTTACAACTCACCAAACCCTTAATATAAAGGCTGCAATCTTATGTGAAATAGCTAGCATGAATGTAGATCTTGACTCTTGATTGTTGATATGAGATAATTTCTTTGAATGCTTGCTTGAATAATAAAAACCTACATCACAAATTTTAGCTCAAAAAACACACATGATGCATGATGACCTTGACATGATGCTTGAATCTTGAATATAGCTCCAAAATGCTTGATAATCAACTCTTGAATGCTCTTGATCTTATAAAATTTCTAGGATACTTGCTCATAAAAGTTGCTAGGAGAAAATAGGTGAAATAACCTTGTATTTATACTTGTTTATGCCAAATTTCCTGAAATTACAACACTACAAGCCATCATTAGATCTAGGAGAATAAAATCCATCCAAGAATTGAATTCAAAATAGGTCTAAGATAAAGTAGAACTCATGTGCCAGTTGGGGCATATGAGTACCAATAGCCTAATATTGGGACACAAATTTCAAGAAATGTTAAGTTCAATGCAATATTCAAGATCAGGCTTCAAAACCTAAGTGGGAACCATATGCCCAAGGTGGTGTATGAGTCCCAAATCACTAGATCTAGAACACAAACCCAAAATCATGAATTATGATTGGTCATTAGATAAATGTTAGGATTATCCTTAGATAAATGCATTAAATAAGACTTGTGGATGCAAAATAGGACCAAATAAGGCATAAAGAAGCCTGATTTTAGCAAAGAGGGACCAAACAAGTGTGAAAATGTAAAGGGATACTTTTTTCTACACTACAAATGAAAGATCTAATCTAAGATGAAAAGGGACTCCAAAATCAGAAAAACTACAATGTTCAAGAAGCCAGCTTCATCAAAATTAAACAAAGAAAAATATGTGTCACAAATGGGATTAACCAAATGGGTACACCTAATTTTTACTTAGTTTCATTCAAAACTATGAGGGAAATAATATATAATTAACAATAAAATAAATAAATAAATATTATAATAGTAAAAAGGTAGGTTTTAAGATGCTAAAATGATGTGTACCTTTTTGGAAAAGTGTTGTTTCAGGCCTCATTAAGGACTCATTCACCTAGTGACAAATGTGTCCTTGCTAGGGTTCTAGAAAATTTATTTTTGGGTTTTATTCTTCAATTTATGTACTCCCACATCCCATTTTTTCATCTCCCAAAAGTTATACATAAATTCTATAGCTTAGTTTCCATGATCTTGCAAGAAGATAACTTTTACAACTTTCAATATTTTGTTCTCTGCCTGATATTCAACCTATAACCTACAATCACACATCAAGAGAGAAGAAAAATTATTGTTTTTTAGAGAATAGGGATTTTCCTAGGTCAAACCTCATTTTGGTATTAAACCTAATGATGAAATAATGCATAAAGGAAAGATGAATGAATAATGTAATGCCACAACTCACCAATCCTCAATTGAACCTTCGAGTATAAATTTGAGACTTAGCATGAAATGGCCTCAATGAGAGTAGATCTTGATCATGAACTTGATATAATATAATAGCTTTGAAAACTTTAACTTGATCACCAATGTTATATCATCACATTAGCTCAAAAACACATGATGCACTATTCCTTTTACATGATGATAGGATATTTGATTGATGGTAGAAAACCTTGATAATTTCCCTTGAATTCCTTCTTGAATGCTCTTTAATTCTCTATAGTACTCTTGTGATTCAAGTTCTCTTATGATAACTTGAATTTGCTAGGTGAAACTATGTGAAGTAACCTTATATTTATACATAACTTAAGATTTAATCCCAAAATTCAAATAACACAAACCAACATCAGATCTAGGATTTGAAATTATTAAAATCCCACCAAAAACATATCCCAAAGGGGGTGTCCTAAGTTAAGGATGACCCATTCACCAAAGGGAGAATGGATCCTGGCATGCTTAAGTAGGACATGTTTTGGGGATTATGAAATGTCATTCCAAAAGGGAGTCCTAGGACCTAGTGAGGACCCATTTTATAAGTGGTCAATTGGTCCTAGGTCACTATCCTAGGAAACATTCCTTGCAAAATTAAGTGTTGTGTAATTTTATGTAAGAGTGTCAGGCTTTAACCCTTGGAAAATGCAATAGATTAGGCTTAGATTTGAATATAATGGGTCAATTAAGTTCAAATTAACCTCATTAAATAATAAAACCCTATATTAGTGTGAAAGTGTGAAGATACACTTTACCACACCCTAAATAAGGCACAATTAAGTCAATTTTATTAATTCATTCCCAAATTAAGGAAAAAAGGGATACTTTTTTTGTTACTATGGGAGGATAAATTGTCCACATAGATGTTATATCATTTCTTTTCTATCAAGGACCCTTTCACCCACATCTAATACTTTCCCACTTCCTACAAATCTCCACCTAATCCATCAACTCTAAAGTTACAGTACCCATCTTTCTAATTTTCAGTTTAAACAAAAAAAATATCTTACAAGGGATTTGTACCTCAATCAAATTTTAGGGGAAGGTCACCAATTAAATGGTGATCTCTCCAACTATTGCTTCTTATTTTTCTTTATTCTGGGAAATATAAAGTCATATTAAGTTAAAATTTAAAAATAAAAAAAAATTAACCCATAACATCATCCTTCAAGTACTATAATTATAATCCTATAAGCTTCATTGAGGTTATGTCCCTATTAATTAAATTCTCAAGATCAATGATTGGTTTCTATTTTCTCATTTTAGTGTCAAAAATTTTCATCCATGAAATTTTCACACTTTTTTGGGTCCTCCTTGTTAAATTGAGCTTAAAGCTACCTTCATTTAGTGTTGTAATGTGTTTAACACATTCACATTAGGTCTTGGGCCCTTATGAACTAGATGGACCTAGTTGTAGCTTATTTAAGGTGAGTTTTGTACCACACTTTCACACTAATCTAGGGTTTTTTATTATTAATTGGGCTTCTTTATGCCTTATTTCGCCTTATTTTGCATCCACAAGCCTCATTTAATGCATCTTTATGAGGATAATCTTGACATAAACCAACATCCAATCATAATTCAGGTGTTTTTGGATTGTGTCGCCCAGATTTAGTGATCTAGGACTCATACACCACCTTGGGCATATGGGTCCCACCTAAGTTTTGGGGCCCGATCCTAATTTCACATGAATATAAGCTTTTCTTGAAAAATTTGTCCCATAGCCTAGCCTAATGAGACTCATACACCACTTTTGGTGTATGAGTCTTGTGTTGCTTAAAATTTAATTTAATTCAAATTCTTGGTGGGATTTTATCCTTCTAGATCTAATGCCAGCTTGTAATGTTGTAATTTTAGGAAATTTGGCATAAACAAGTATAAATACAAGGTTATTTCACTCATTTTCTCCTAGAAAGTTGAATAAGCATCCTCATAACAAATTTGAATTCACAAAAGAATTCAAGTGTTTACAAGAGTATTCAAGAGTCTTCAAGAGTTGATTATCGAGTGTTTTGGAGAATTATTTAAGTATCAAGCATCATGTCAAAGTCATCACATGTGCATCATGTTTTCTTTTTGAGCTAACAATTTTGATGTAGGGTTTCATGATTCAATATAGCATTCAATTCAAGATCTATCACATTCAAGAAAGAGTCAAGATCTACATCCATTGGAGCCATTTCATACATGTTTGCAGTATTTTATTGTTAGGGTTTGGTGAGTTGCAACATTACATTTTGTTCATTCATCATTCCTTTATCTTGTTTGATTTCATTACAAGGTTTAATTACCAAAACAAGGTTTGAACAAGGTGAACCCCTTTCGACTAAAAAAACAACATTTTTCCCTATCTTTAGTGTATGATTTACAGATCTAGGTTGAAGAACCTCTGAGGAGAAATATTGCAAAGAAGTTGTCAAGTGTTCAAATTTAAGTTGTCACTTTGTTTAGAAGATCATTGGAGAACACCTATAGAGCAGAATTCAACAATTCAAACTTGAAAATCAAGTTGAGAAGATAGAGTATAGATTCCAAATTAGATTTAGATTATGATTCTCTGAAAATTCCAAATTGGACTGATATGCCATGTGTGGCATATGAGTCCCAATATAGTCAAATTTGCAAATTTCAAGAGTTTTAGAAATATCTCTGCCATATTTTTGTTCTTGCCAAGAAACCCTAATATGGGACCAAATCACCTAGTATGGCATATGAGTCCCAGTCTACATTAATTTTAGTATTTTTATAATTTCAAGTCTCCATTTAAGCTCTTACATATTTCCAAGTTCCCCTCTATATTTCTCCTATTTTATATTCTATTTTACATTCATTTCTAGGTCATTTAGTGAATCTTTGCATATCATTAGGTTTCATATTTGATCTTGCATGCAATTTGTCTTTCCAATCCCTAGCTTAGTCCAATGAACCCTCTTTTACTCTCTAATCATACCCTAGGACACCCTATTGCAAGATCTCTTTCTGTACTTCACCCTTGGATTGAGATCTATACGATCTCCTTGAATGAGAGTGTAGAAGATTGTTGTTCTATGTCTTAAACCATAAGCAGTGAAAATTTTCTTCCTTTCACTTTGGTGAACCCAAATTGCATTTATACCTTTTATTCTAAGTTCTTGCATTGCTTTTCATCATGGATATGTGAGCTTTAGTAAGTTGTGGATGTCCTTGAAGTCCTTAGTGTATGTGTCAAGTTCTTTTGGAAATGACCCTAATGAAATTGAACTTACTCATGCTCACTCAACTCCTAATGCATGTCCTCCTCATCATGTTGACATCATTGGACAAGATGATGACAACATGAAAAAATTCCTAAATTATTTCCTAAACAACCTTGAGACTAATGCATGATTTTATCCTTCCATGAAACAACCAACACCCACTATAATACCACCACTTGAGATGTTAGGTTTCCTACACCCTAAAACTAAAACACAAACCAAACCTAAGTTCCTTACAATAGGGGAATCTAGTTCCTCTAATCAACCAAACATTCAATCATTCTATGTTAAAAAAGTGATAAACACTCCCATCAATCTAGAAGAGACATTTGGAAAAGGATTTACAATCTTAAGCAAACAAGGATGTGATATAGCAAGTGAACATGAAATTCATCAACTCTTACAAAAAATTCCAACTAAAGATACTAAAGGGTTAGGATATCAAGATCCCCCTACTAACATGAATATCCTTCTTCCTAAAGAACAACCAATGATTCATAATGATGATAAGGATGATAGTATCATCTTAAGTCCTCCACATTTAACTAGAGAAGTCAATGAATCTAGCAAGTGACGATGGCCTTACAAACTAAAGAAATTAAAATTCCCTTGTCCACCAACTACCACTGAAAGAACTTTACAAATTCTTGTAAACCACAAACTGATTAAATTACCACCCATAAGAGAAGATTGATCTCCAAATCTTAAGAATATAAACACATCACATTATCGATACCATAGAGTTATTGGACACAGTACCAATGAGTGTCATGATATAAAACAATATTTAAAAAGTTTGATATCATAGAAATAGTCCCTTAAAGTGGGACCCTTTCACTCCTTGCCATGTAATAGTTGTAGAATCATCATATTCTCACTATTGCATGCTTCACATTCATTGCAAATCATTCTAAAATGAAAGGAGCTCTTTCACATCACCTACCTCAAATCATTCTTGCCTTGCGCTCCATGGGGGTAGGAATTTGATAGCCTTGTCCTAGTATTGCATTTGTCGTTGTCCCTTTGTCTATTTCTCCACCTTCTATATACGATGAGCATGATTGGGATGTGGATGACTTGCTAATAGGTTGACCCATATGTGTCTTACTAGTGTTTTACATTATTTATTTCTCTTATGTGTGATTTCATGTGGGTAATGTGATTGCCCATGACATTTTATTTGGTGTTTCTCTCTCTTTGAGACATTTCTCTATTTTTCCCGATATTCTTCTCTATGTTGTAAATATTTTATGTTTTTCATTTGTCTTGTGTTTTCCTTTTAGGGATGATGCAAGGCCTCGAGACATTCATGTCTCTTCCATTTTGACCCAATTTTTTTTCCTTTATATTTTCCATTTTTCTTGCACTTTCCTTTTGGGGATGACACAAGAAATTGAGATAATTATGTCTCTTCCATGTTGACCCAAAATATTTTCCTGTATATTTTTCATTTTTCTTGTGTTTTCTTTTTGGAGATGATGCAATGTGTCAAGACATTTATGTCTCTTCCCTATTGACCTGAAAGGATTTTCTTTGTTTTCACTCTCTTTGTGTCCTTTTTCTAGTTCTATGAGTATTTGGGGAATGATGATAGTACTGAGCTCTCTAAAAGCATTGTAGCAAAGACATATTGATCCCAAATCCTTGGATCCCTCATGTGTTTGGAGTTCCATTTTGGGTGCAACCCCTTTTCTTTTTTATTTTTCATGGCATAGCTTTATTTGGAAACATATGACTTGGCATACGGCTTTCCAAATTAGCTCTTGTATCTTCTATATTGTTAGCATTTATCATTGGCTACTTTAAAGTAATTTCTCACATTATGGTGTTTAGCAATTTCTTTAAAGTAGGGGCATACATTGGCATTATTCTTTTGCTTGATGTGACACATTGCATCCCCTTGTAATGCAGTAAAATGCATACCATTACATTTTCACACTTGTTTGGGCCCACCTTGCTTTATTTATGCTTCTTTATGGCTTAATTGGTCCTATTTTGTATCCACAAGCCCTATGAATGACATTTTTTTCTAGTTAATCATGTCATTTTCCAATGTATAAATTCTAATTTAATGACTCCATCAGTGTGTCCCTAATTTTTGGGTCAGGACTAAAACGCCACCTAGGGCATCTTAGGCCCCCAAGGCTTTTGGGATCCTGATTTTGGCACCTCTAGATTGGTCCCCTTTTTGGTGTATGTGCCCCAAGTTTTAAGGACTTGGGACTAAGAAGCTACCTAGGGAATCTTAGTCCTCTTTGAGTCATTTTTGGGATTTAATTTCAAATTCTAATGGGATTTAGCCTCCTTTATTCAATGAATTCATATGTCAGCTTGTTGTGATATAATTTCAGGATATTACGCATAGATTATAAGTATAAATACAAGGTTCCTTGTTTCATTTTAACCCAAGTCTTTTGTGAGATATTTTATCATAGCATAATTGGGTTCACAAGAGCAATCAAGAGTAGATTCATCAAGCATTTGAAGCCATTTTCATATTCAAGCATCATATCAAAGTGTTTTCTTGCATCATGTGTGTTGTTGTGCAAACATTTGTGATGTATGGTTTTGATCCAACCAAGAAATTCAAGCATTATCTATCAAGCATTCAAGATCCATATCCATTATTTCCATTACACACAAGTTTGTAGGCTTTACAAAGGTTTTGTGAGTTGTAGCATTGCATGTTTTTCATTCATCATTCCTTCATTTCATTTCAAGAGGTTTAATTACCAACAAGGGGTTTGACCAAGGAAAACCCCCATTCACTAACAAACAACAAGTTTCTCCCATCTTGCACATTTTTTATTGTAGATCTAGGTTGTGGACTTGAAGATCACTTGGAGTACAAATTTGAAAAAGTTGCAAAGTTGCATTACAAAGTTTTCATCTTCACAAAAACAAATGTATAGGCATTATTCAGAAGTTTCAAAACCTGAGACCAGAAAGGAAGCTTGTGCAGACCTTGGAGCTCAGGATCCTATTCAGAGTTTGCAAAATTTTAAAAATGGACTAATATGCCATCTTGGGAATCTTAGTCCTCCTAGGCTTAATTTTTAGATATTTTCATAGACTCGATTCCAAGATCCGAAGACTTGGCATTTTCCTCGAAAGATAGCAATAGGACTAATACACCATCTTGGGCATCTTAGTCCTCCACAAAATATTTTGGCAGTCTATTTGCATTTCCATAATCCTCATGGCATCTCTAGGTTTTGCAAGTGCACACATACCATCCCCCTATTGCTTAATTTCATTGTTTACATCCTTCATTTAGATTGCAATTGTTAGTTTTAGGTCATTTTGCATATCACAACATGTTTTCAAACATTTTATTTTCCAAGTATTTGCTTGGTGGTGAACCCCTTAGAACTAAAGAAACCCTTCCTAGGAACCTCCTAATTGAGAATTGGCTCACCTTGAGAGGTTGTTATTCAATCCAATTAGGACTCTTAGGAAATTAGTGAATGATTGAGTGAGAAAAGTGTGATATCCCACAAAGGTATCCATTTTCCAATTAATCATTTTGGTGAATTCGACGCTTTGTCTTTCCTGATTTGGAGTCTATTAAGTGCTTAGATCTAGATAGCATTCATTATTTCATTACATCTTGTATTATTGAAAGTGCATCTAGGTATCTTGCATCTTGCATTAGTGAAATTGCATTTATGGCTTCCTATATTTTCATTAGTGAAAAGTGCATATAGGTTGCATATTTACTTTATTGTATCATTTCATTTCATTGAAAAAGTGAAAATTGCATTGCTCTTCATCTTCATTGCATTCTTATTACATTCAAAATTGAAAATTTTCATTCACATCTTGCATTCAATTTCTTCTTTCTAGCTAATTTTTCTTTCACTGATTTGCACATTTTTCTATTTCTGAGCATCAGTATACTGCATAGGCAATATGTAAACATTGTTGAAATTCTACAATTCCCTATTTTTCTACAAAAAACCTCTACTAGGACTAAAACGCCCTTCCTAGCATCTTAGTCCCTCTCAGGACTTTTGCTTCAAAAATCTTTGTCTATTGTTTGTTGTCTGTTTCAGCCTCTAGAACCTCAGAATCTCACTAGGAGGACCAAGATGCCCTTCTCGGTGTCTTAGTCCCTATTGACTTTGATTCTCAAGTTTTCAGGATCTAAAATTGCTTTCTTGTGCTTTTGTGGGTTGCTTGCTATTTTTTGTTTCAACTTCTAGATGTGTTGTTATTCCAATTTCTTTCATTTCAAGTGTAATTGCAAGCATAGAATATTGTGTTCATTGCACTTTTTGTGGTTTATCCCTTGCATGATTACTTAGTGTCCTATTGCTAATATTGTGGTTAGATGAAGTAAAATACTCATGGTATCTTATGATAAGACAGTCATTGTGGATCTTGGGTTATCAAGCTCTCTTACTTCTGTTATTGGTCCTAGTTCACTAGATATGGACCATACCTTTGACACCTCTTTTTCTATGCCTACCTTGCCTAAAATTGATGTGTCGAGTATCCAAATGATGATTGATCATATTCCTCAAGAAAAAATAATTAAAATGCATGAATACTTGGCTCATTTACTAGATAGTATAATCATTGAAATCATTTCAAACACTGTTATACTTGCCATAGAGAACCTTCACAGTATGATGGAAAGTGATGAGGGATTAGAAGTTGTGTGTAATATAGCTCAAATCTTTGGAAAAAATATTCCTCCCAATACTAATGGTGCTCAAGCCTCAAACAATATTCAAAACCAAGGATAAAATCAATCTCCTCCCTCTTCAACTATAACCTCAATTCCCACCTATACCATTCCACAAGTGACCAAAAAAATGCAACCCACTAGTAGCATCCTTCCTACCTCAAACATTTCCACTAGTGTTCCCTATACCTATGTGGCACCTAATCTCATATAACCTCTCATAATCATCTCATTCATTAGTCATTCTAACACATACATACTGCCACCCTATTCATCTCCATCACCTACTTCAAGTAATGACCCTATCATTAACCACCTCTTAAAAATCCTTTCATCCATCCAACATCAAGTTTCCACCATCAATCAAAATCAAAATAGTCCACCTTCATACTATGTCAAGAGCAATCCATTTTCCTTGGAGATATCGAGAACTCTAGTGCCACAAGGTATAGAGATCCCTAGATTTGGGAAATATGGAGGAAAGGGAAACCCTAATAATCATGTTAATGTATTTACTACTTTGTGTAGTGACTTTATCCTTAAAGAATTTTTTTTGGCTAAACTCATTCCTTGCTCCTTGAAATGCATTACTTTGGACTGGTTTTCTACATTATCGAATAACTCAATTCGTTCAATCAATGAACTTGTCAAGGCCTTTCTTAACCACTTCCAAGTGCACATGGTCCTTAAAATGACATTGACTGATTTGATGAGATGTAAAAACAATGAGGGTGAAAAATTCACTGACTTTATTTCATGCTACCAATCACTTTATTCCCAAATTAGTGTGAAAATTCATGATTCCCACCTTTAAAAGATGTTTGTAGAAAACTCACAAAGCAAGATAAGGGATAAGCTTACAATGATGAATTTTCCTTCCTTCATGAATTTATGCACTATGTTGGATGTTGTGGTTGTGTTTTTTATATGTATTTTTCATTGATGTCAACACTATTAGCACTAATTCATTTTAAGTTTTATACGTCAAGGATATTAAGAAAATTGTAATAAATGAGTTGTAGGTTGACAATAGTGAAGTGAAGTTCAGTATGTCAATGATTTTTGTACATTGATGATCAAAGGTTGTGGACTAAAGATTTTGTTGATGAGTGTATCTATTTTATCCATGTCGAGTTTCAGAGATCTGCATGAAGATTTGATTGAGTCATGAAGATTCTCATTGATAGTTTTTATGTTCCTTCAGTCAATGTTCCTGATTGAAGATGATGTTATTTCAATTAGTTCAATTGTTTTGGATGCTTCTCTTGTGATTTGTGATGCTTGTGGATTTTTCTAGATCATGCTCTATCTTTGTTGCACATCTACACTGATCATTCTGCTCATGATATGATATTTTCTCTTGAGTGTTCATGTTTTTCTTGTTCTTGGCTGACATAGTGTTTGTAGTGTATTGTGGATCTTCGAGGAGAAATTAATTCAAGTGTTTTTGTGTTGGAGATGTTGATCTGGGTCCTCACTATGCTTTGGTTGACCTTGGTTGATTCACATTGATAATCTTTATTTTTTTTGGGCTGACAGATTATATTCATTTTATTATTCTTGTTGAGGCTGACATGAAGAAATGAAATTTCTTGTTGTAGATATATAAGAGCAATTGTTTATTTGAATAGAAGTTAGTGAATTTTTGTGAGTGGATGCAAGAGTGTGCTTCTGTGTGTGTATGTGAGAATATCATTCAAAGGAAAAGAAAAGTGTGAACAAGTGTGTAGAAGAGTGAAGAATTGTTTATGTGCTTAACTAGAACACTAATCAAGCATTGGCAGATGTTATTTGCTCAGTTCAAAATCTAGATGGTTGTAATCCGAATCTCTATGTAAGACAGTGTTTCTTCATTTGTAATTGAGCAATGAGCTCTAGGAAGTGTTCCTAAATGCATGTGCATTCCCTATATTTCATTTTCATTATACTTTTAATAGGGTATAATCTTGTGGACTAACCTCCACCGTGGTTTTTCCCCTAATAGGGTTTCCACGTAAAAAAATTTGGTGTTATGTGTGTTTCTGTTGTATTGGTGATTTATGCTTTCATGGCTAATTATTAGATCTATGAAAAAGGTTAATAAGTTGAATAAGTTTTGAATTTTTGTGACAACTAATTCACCCCCCTCCCTCTCAGTTGTCTACCCTTATTTTTCCAACAATTGGTATCAAAGAAGGTTCCTTGGAATAAGTTTAATAGCTTAGGGTGATCTGGGATGGCAAGTTACAAGAAGGATAGTCTAAGACTTGATGGAAAAAAATATTCTTTGTGGAAGACTCAAATGGAGTGCCATCTAAGATGCATTGGTGAACCCTACTAGAGCATTACAAGTAATATGTATATTATTCCATAGAATGGTCCTACTACTTCTATTGAGATCAGTGAAGTTGAGTATAATATCCAAGCTAAGGAGGCTTTGTTGAGTGCTTTGACTGATTCTGAGATGAAAAATGTTATGGATTTGAAGACTACTCATGAGATCTGGAAAAAGTTGGAAACCTTGTATGAAGGTGATGCTAATGAGAAGATTTCTAAGCTGCAATATTTGAAAGGGTAATATGAAAGGTTGAGAATGGGTGATGATGAGAACATTAATACTTTCATGAAAAGAGTGAAATAACTTGTGTGTGGTATTAGATGTTCTAGTGGAAAGATAGATGAATATGAGATTGTTGCTAAAGTGCTTAGATCCCTACCTGATTCTTACAAATTCAAAGCTACTGCTATTGAAGAGCTCAAAACTATAACAAACATAACCAAAGATATGTTGGTTGGTAAGCTGACTACTTTTTTTGGTGATGACCTTCCTAAGGTTGAATCTGAATTTAAGGATACCACTTCTGGAATCTTGAGATAGACAGAGATATGATCTAGGTGAGAGTTCATCTAGAAGGAAATTCAATTATGAGGATGAAATCAAAAATATTGAAGAAGAAGAAAGAGAGATGGAAGAGATTGAAGCATTTATTGTCAAAAGAGTACCGAGAGGAAAAGGTAGGTATGAAGGAAAATTTCCTCTTAAATGTTTTTCTTGCAATAAGATAGGTCATTTTGCATCAAGATGTCTAGAAAGAGCTCCTAAACCAACACATAATAGGCCTATATTTTAGAAGAAGTGTTACTATGTTTATTGATGGTGTAAAAGATGATGAATCTAATAAAGGAAATAGAAGTGATGATGAATGAGTATTTATTTCTATCAAGGAAAATAATCATATATCTATTGAATCTTCTTGTTGTACAAATGTGGAGAAAGCCCTAGCTGCTCGAGTTGAAGAGAAGGATGAATGGGTGATTGAAATTGGATGTTCACATAATATGACAGGAGACAAAAGTAAGTTTTTAAGCTTGGAAAAGCATGATGGTGGTGTTGTGAGATTTGGTGATAATACAGCTGGTGTGATCCATGGAAGAGGATGCATTTATCTTTATGGTAAGCATAATACTAATGATGTTTTTTATGTGGAAGGCTTGAAGCATAATATTTTGAGTGTTGGTTAGATGGTTGATAACGGTTAAAATATTCAATTCAAGGATGGAAAGTGTAGAACATTGAGTTCCTGAAATGAAATTGCATCAAGTACAAAGAAAAAAGGTAATATCTTTCACTTGAGTGATGCTAGCAAAAGTTGATTGATTGCTCAAGTTGATTAAAGTTGTTTGTGACATAAGACAATGTTTCATGTTAACTTTGATAATATTTTCAAGATAAGTTCCACTAAAGTTGTGAGAGATCTACCTAAGTTGTTGAAACCTACTAATGCAATATGAAAGGAATGTCAATTGGGAAAGCAAACTAGAATTTCATTTCAGAGTAAAAAGCATTGTTCAAATGAATTGTTAGAGCTTGTGCATATTGATCTATGTGGTCCCTCTAAGGTCAAAATCTTACTAGGTTACAAGTATTTCATGTTACTCATTGATGATTATTCTAGAATTGTATGGGTTACCTTCTTAAGGGAGAAATCTAAAGCACTAGAAAATTTCAAGATCTTTAAAGCTATGGTTGGGATAGAGATAGGTTTGAAGATTAAATGCATAAGATTAGATAGAGGTGGTGAATTCACCTCTGGTGAATTTAATTCTTTTTGTGAAGAAGATGGAATAAAGAGACAATTATCTACATCGCGGACCCCTCAACAAAATGGAGTTGTGGAAAGAAAGAATAGAAAAATTGAAGATGATACTAGAACAGTGATGTTGGAAGGAAATATTCCTCATATCTATTAAAGAGAATTTGTGAGTACTACTATGTACACACTCAATTGGGTACAAATCAAAGGTGATACTAGTAAGACCCCTTTTGAGCTATGGACTGGTCAAAATCCTACTATTAAATACTTCAAGATATTTGGAAGTAGATGTTATATTAAGAGAGATGAAGACATAGGAAAGTTTGATGTTAGGAGTGATGAAGGTATCTTTCTAGGTTATTTTAATAAGATTAAGGCCTACCAGTGTTACAATAAAAGATTGAAGAAAATGATTAGAAGTGCAAATGTTAAGATTGATGAAGACTTAGGTACACCATCCAGAACCTATGGATATGACTCTGATGATCAGGATGATAGTACAAACAAAGGAAATCAAGTCCAGACTACAAATCAAGTGCAAATCAATCTAGTGAATCAAGAGAATGAAGAAGGAGAAACTAGTGGAAGCACAGAAGAGAGAACACAAGAGCCCAAAGTTGAAGAACATCCTAAGAAGACTCTGAGGTATGTAAGACTAAATCATTCAGAAGATCATATTATAGGTCATAAGAAAAAAAATTCCAGACTAGGAGAAATATTTTAGAAGAGTATTGCTTGATTTCAAAAACTAAGCCTACTAGTGTGAATGAAGCATGTAAAGATGAGTATTGGGTTGAAGAAATGAAAGAAGAGTTAAAACATATTGAAAAGAATTATACATGGATTCTTCTTCCTAGACCTAAGGATAAGAATGCCATTGGAACTAAATGGGTCTTTAGAAACAAACTGAATGATCAAGGTGAGGTGGGTAGAAACAAAGAAAGAATGGTATGTAAAGGATATTCATAGATGGAAGGAATTAATTTTAAAGAGAATTTTTCCCCTATTGCTAGAATTGAAGCTGTAAGATTATTTCTTTCCTATGCTTCTCACAAGAACTACAAAGTTTATTATATGGATATCAAATCATCTTTTCTAAATGGAAAATTGGAAGAAGTGTACGTTGAGCAACCTGATGGATTCTAGTTGATTGATAAGGAAGATATGGTGTGTTGATTGAAGAAAGCATTGTATGGAATCAAGCAAGCCCCTAGAGCATGGTATGCCAGATTGGACAAGTATTTGTTGAAGCTTAGATTTAACAAAGGTACTACTGATAGTAATTTGTATTTCAAGATTGATCATAATAAAGATTTGATTGTTGAATTATTTGTTGATGATATCATTTTTGCAGGAGATGATGGTTTGTGCATGAAGTTTTCTAATGAGATGCATAATGAATTTGAGATGTCTATGATTGGTGAGATGAAATTATTTTTGGGATTGCAAATTAATCAGTTAGATAAAGGTATTTTTATATCTCAGTCCAAGTATGTGAAGGAAATGCTAAAGAAGTTTAGTATGGAAGATTCAAGGCCAGTTGGTACACCCATGGTGACCGAATGCAAGTTGACAATAGAAGATGATTCTTTGAAAGAAAATTAGACAAGATACAGATCAATGATTGGTGGATTTTTGTACTTAAGTCAAACCAGGCCTGATATCATGAATGTTGTATGTATTGTTGCAAGATTTCAAGTTGATCCGAAGGAATCTCATATGACTGTTGTGAAGATAATTTTTAGATATTTGAAGGGAACTGTTGATCTTGGCCTATGGTATCCTAAAGATGATTATCTTACCTTGAGTTCCTTTACTAATGCTAATTGGGAGGTACATGTGAATGATAGAAAAAGTACTAGTGGTGGAGCATTTTTCTTGGGTAAGAAGCTAATTTCATGGTTAAGCAAGAAGCAGAATGTTATTTCCTTTTTCTACTACAGAAGCCAAATACATTGTTGCTACTAAAAATTTTACTCAAGTATTATGGATGAAGTAGACGTTGAAGGATATCAGAGTTGTGTATGATGAGCCTATTGTTATATTCTATGATAATTCAAGTGTCGTTAGTATTTCCAAGAATCCAGTGCTACATTCAAAAACAAAGCATATATCTATCAAATGTCACTTTTTGAGGGAAGAATTAAGTGAAAAAGAAGTCAAACTAGATTATGTGCCTACTAAGGAGTAGATTGCATACATCTTTACCAAGCCATTGCCTAAGGATACTTTTGAGTATCTTAAAGGGAAGTTAGGGGTGATTGACCCTCCTAATCAGAACTAAGGATGTAGTGCTTTACATTAGTTTGTGCATTTCATTATCATATCTTGTTTTGGATTGATGTTGTGGTGGTTGCTACTCAGGGGGAGTAGTCAGATGGTTCAAAAATTTAGATATGTTGTTCAGAGCTTAGAGATATTTTTCATTGATGTCAAAGGGGGAGAAGATTCATGTGAAAAATTGGTGATTTTTTGGGGAAAAGAGCCTTGTGGGGAAAATATTATGTGAAAGTGCTGAGGAAAAAATGATTCAAATCCTAAGGGGGATTAAGTGTCAAGATTTAGTTGTGTTGATGGTTTTTTTCACATCATGTGTTTCCATCAATTACAAAGAGTGAAATTCTTGGAGGTTTTGGTTGTGTTTTTGATATGTGGTTTCCATTGATATCAATACTATTAGCATTAATTCATTTGAAGTTGTATATGTCAAGGATATTGAGAAATTTGTAATAAATGAGTTGCAAGTTATTAGTAGTGAATTGAAATTCAGTATTTCAGTGAGTTCTATACGTTGATGATTAGAGGTTGTGGACTAAAGGGTTTTTTTTTAGTGTATCTAGTTTATCCATGTTGAGTTTCAGAGATCTACATGAAGATTTGATCGAGTTATGAAGATTCTCATTCTAACAATTTTTTTATTGCTTCAGTCGGTGTTCTTAATTGAAGATGATGCTATTTCAATTAGTTCAGTTGTTGTAGATGCTTCTCTTGTGATTCATGATGCTTTTGGATGTTTCTATATCATGCTCTCTCTTTTTTGCACGTCCACACTAATCATTGTGCTCACGATCCTAGATTTTCTCTTGAGTGTTCATGTTTTTCTTGTTCTTGGCCAACATAGTGTTTGTAGTGTGTTGTGGATCTTCGAGGAGAAATTAATTGAAGTGTTTTTGTGTTGGATATGTTGATTAGGGTCCTCACTATGCTATGGCTAACCTTGGTTGATTTTCATTGATAATCTTTAATTTTTTTGGGCCAATAGTTTATATTCATTATATTATTCTTGTTGAGGCTGACATGAAGAGATGAAATTTCTTGTTGCGGATATATAAGAGTAATTGTTTATTCAAATAGAAGTGAATGAATGTGTGCGAGTGGAATCCAGAGTGTGCTTCTCTATTTGTATGTGAGAATATCATTTGAAGGAAAATTAGAGTGTGAAGAATTGTTTATGTGCTTAACTGGAACTGTAGTCAGGCATTAGCACATGTTATTTTCTTAGTTCAAAATCTAGATGGTTGTAATTTGATTCTCTTTGTACGGCAGTTTGTCTTCCTTTGTAATTGAGAATTTCTCTAGGCAGTGTGCCTGAATGCATGTGCATTCCCCATATTTCATTTTCATTATACTTTTAATAGGGTATAATCTTGTGGATTGACCTCCACCATGGTTTTTCCCCTGATAGGGTTTCCACATAAAAAATCTTGGTGTTATGTGTGTTTCTGATGTATTGGTGATTTATGCTTTCATGGTTAATTATCAGATATGTGAATAAGATTAATAAGCTGAATAATTTTTGAATTTTCATGAGAACTAATTTACCCCCCCTCTCAGTTGTCTACCCTTGTGTTTCTAACACACTTCCCTTCAAGACTATCAAAATTCCCTAACTAGTAGTGAACCAAAAACCACCCATACCCATCCTAAAAATACTAAAAACCTCAAACCAAAACACTTACCAACCATTTTGAGAATAAATTAAGATTTTCCTTTAGCTAAATTCCACCTCTCAACCTACCCAAAAAATTGATACCTAAGTAGCTACTATAAAGAAGAGAAATACTTATATCTTTGGGGATCTGCAAAGACAATTTACTCCCATACCCGATACTCTTCATAACATTATGACCCAAATCTTAAACAAAAACATGATTACCTTACCTCACATTCAACCCCTTGACCCTAGCAAGCCATTACCTATGAACTTCAGACACAATGCCTATTGTGCTTATCACCAACAAAATGGACATGATACGGAACATTGCAAGCATCCTAAAAATATTGTGCAAGAGCTCATTGATTCTAATTATATCCAAATTGGAGGTGTAAATGACAAAGGTAATAAGTATTTGGCTCCTCCCAACCAAAACTTACAATTCTTTACCAATCCCATGCCCAACGATAATATTTCATTTGTTAAGGCTAGTGAAACTAAGCCCGATGTGATGAATGTTGACACGGATGATGAGAATTTGAAAAATAATGAACAAATTCCAATGGATGATGATGAATAGATTCCTATGGACACTAATGAATAAATTCCTATTGATATAATGATAGGATTGGTTGACATCGAGCCTCATAAACAGAAAACCATTGATATTACTTTCTCTTCAAAAGAAACAATCAAACATGCACCTAATGGTACTCTTTACATAGCCAGAAGAATCAATAACAAGCCCACTCCTGGGATTTTAATTGATCCCATTTGTGGAGAGAATGTGATCACAAAAGAACTTTTATATGTGCATGAACTTTCTCAAGATAGATATGATAAACCAAAGGTATGGATTACAATGCATGATGATTTTTCTCATGCTACAATGGACTCGATCACACTCCCTTTACAAGTAGGACCAAAGAAATTAAATTTATCATTCTCTATCATCTCTAATTTGGACCGATTTCATGTGAAGTTAGGCTATAAATGGCTCTGCTCCATGAATCTGGTCCCATCTATTGTCCATAAGTGCTTATAGTTTCTAGTCGACAGTAAAATATTTACAATGAACCATAGTGGCTTTACACCCTTGTCTTCCCATGGAAACTTCTCCTTAGATTATTTTTGGCATGAACCTATGGAACCTATAAGACCCCATGAAGACTTCATTTTCCTATCCTACCAAAAATTCAAAGCCAAATGCATAGCCAAATATCTCTTGAAAACTTTCCTCCACCCATGATTGAACCTCCACCCATGCTTGAACCTTCACCACCTAAAGAAAACAATGTTGAGCCTAAAACCCATCCAACAAACCAAGACCCACCCATGCACAATCTCTTTCCTATTTCATCCAAGAGACCTAGAGAAAATCAAACAAGTCTTAATCCACCTCCTAAGAAAATTTATAGAGCCAAAGGGAAAGTGGTTGAATAACCTTCTATGGTTTCTTTTGTTCTTCCTTCATAAGAAGAAATGGAAACTATGGTTGACAAACCCGTTCCTATAGAAATACATCTTGAAAATCATAATAAAAGAAACTGCAATGCTAGAGAGCCTAGGAATCTAGACATTGTGGTATTTCTCAAAAGATGAATAATGATAACAACATTGAAAATAAAAAATCCAAACTTGATAGAAGCAATAAAAAATGACCCTCCTCTCTTACTTGAACAAACAGAAGCTATACCTTCCCCACAACAAGAACTAGCAACTTCTATGGATATTATCATTCATCCTCTTGTTGTGGTTAACTTGGATGATGATGAGGAAACAGCCAAAATCAATGAGGAAGTGCATAATGAGTTAAAAAAAAAAAATTTCTTCTTCTATGAGCTTAAATGACAATAAAAATCATGATCCTCCTAACTCGAGTGATACACCATGTGTTGACCCTAGTGATTCTCCTAGTACAACACTTGATGTTGTTCCTCTTGCTAGTGATTTGCATTCTACGTATACTAAACAATACTAGGATGTGGATGACCTATTAGATGGTTGCCTCACATGTGCCTTACTAGTATTTTATCTTTTCTTTATCTTTTGCTCTTCTTTTCACTTTTTGTTTGTTTACATGTGCATAATGTGATCCCTTGTGATGTTTTGTTTGATGTTCCTCTCCCTTTTTCCATTCCTATATTTGTACCTTCATTCTTCTATATGTTGTACACTCTTTCCTTTTGATTAATATTTTATATTTTTCTTTTTTTTTTTTCTTGCATTTTCCTTTTAGGGATGATGCAAGACATTTATGTATCCTTCATGTTGACCCAAAATATTTTACATTATCTTTTCTTTTCCTTTAATTTTCCTTTTCATTTGTCTTGTGTTTTCCTTTTGGGGATGATGTAAGGTGTCGAGACACCCTATGTCTCTTCCATGTTGACCCAAAAGGCTCTTTATTTTTCTTTGTTTTCGCTCTCTTTGTGACATTCTTCTAGTTCTTTGTATTTGGGGAATGATGATAGTTCCAAGGTCTCTAATATCATTACAATAAATAGCATACTAACCACAAATCCATAGATCCCTTATGTGTTTGGTGCTTTCATTTTGTGGGAAACCCCTTTCTTTTCCTTTTCTCTTGCATGACGTAGATTTACTTGGAAACATATGACTTGGCATAGGGCTTTCCAAGATGGCTCTCATGTCTTTGTTCTTTTTTGCATTCTCATTTTTCTACTTTAAAGTAATTTCTCATAGCATGGTGTTATAAATTCTGTTAAAGTGGGGGCATACATTGGCATTATTTTGGTAGGATTTCATTTGCATTTTCTTTCTTTCCTTTTCATGTTCCTTGATGTGATTTTCTTCCTTTATGTTATTTTCCTCTTGGCAGCATCTTTGGGTTTGACTTCCTCTGAGAGCATGATATTTCCTTATCCTCTCTTGGAAACATTAGATAAAATTTTCCCCAAGATTAGATCTACCACTTTTCCTCTCTTGGAAATAATGTGAGACCCTTTGTGCTTGTCCTCTTTGGAAACATTGGGTATGATGTTCCCCAGGATGAGATCTTGTATTTATCCTCTCTTGGAGATGTTAAGCATGATGTCCCCTAAGAGCAAAACCTCGCACATGAAGTACAAAAAATCCATTTTAACATCCCTCTTTCTTGTTGCATTTTCTTTACCTTTTTTTCCTTATTGAAGTCACGGAGGTATGGCTTTGATATGGACTTACTTCGGGTTCACCTAGTGAACACCTAGCTTCACTATCCCTTGTGAGCATGCATTTTTGTACCTTATTAAATTCATGGAGGTATGGATTTGATATGGTCCCCTAGGGCTCACCTAGTGAACACCTAGCTTCACTAGCCTATGTGAGCATGCATCTTTATGCCTTATTAAAGTCATGGAGGTATGGCTTTAATATGGTCCCTTGGGGCTCACTTAGTGGACACCTAGCTCCCACTAGCCCTTGTCAATGTGTCTTTTGTTTGCATAGTGGACAGTATGTTCCACTTGTAAACCTTTTTTAGACAAACAACCTAGACCTAGTCCATCACATTGGATGGCCAGTCGAATCTTGATCCATTGCAGTTTTTCCTTTTCCTTTTTTGTTTTCTCTTTTCTTTCCTTTGATGGTGAATGTTTTCAATTTGGTTATCGCTTCATTTATCATCTACAAGTGTGTTCCTTTGTGCTTATGCTATTTTTTCCATAGGATCTTGATCCTGGGGGATTGGCCACCCTCTTGATTATTATCATCCTATCTTGCTAGCATTCATAAATTTGAACCCCTCTTGATTGTGTGGTTGGCTACTTTAGTGTGATTTTGAAGCAATTTCATCCTCTCACTAAAGTTGGGGTTAAATATAGTTTAGTAAAATGCATACCCTTGCATTTTCACACTTGTTTGGGCCCTCCTTGCTTTATCTATGCTTATTTATGGCTTAATTGGTCCTATTTTATGTCCACAAGCCCTATGAATGACATATATTTTTGGTTAATCTCCACATTCTCCAATGTATAAATGATAATTTAATAACTCCATCGGTGTATCCCTAATTTTGGCACCTCTGGATTGGGCCCCTTTTTGGTGTATGTGCCCCAAGTTTTTAGGACTTGGGACTAATATGCCACCTAGGGAATCTTAGTCCTCCTTGAGTCATTTTTGGGATTTAATTTCAAATTCTGGCGGGATTTAGCCTCCTTTATGCAATGAATTCATATGTCAGCTTGGTGTGATATAATTTTGGGATATTAAGAATAGATAAGTATAAATAAAAGGTTCCTTGATTCATTTCAACCCAATTCTTTTGTGAGATCTTTCATCATAGTATAATTGAGTTCATAAGAGCATTCAAGAGTAGATTCATCAAGCATTTGAAGCCATTTTTAGATTCAAGCATCATATCAAACTATTTTCTTGCATCATGTGTGTTGTTGTGCTAACATTTTTGATGTAGGGTTTTGATCCAAGAAAGCAGTTCAAGCATTATCTATCAAGAATTCAAGATCCGTATCCATTGCTGCCATTAGACACAAGTTTACAAACTTTACAAAGGTTTGGTGAGTTGTAGTATTGCATGTTGTTCATTCATCATTCCTTCATTTCATTTCAATTCATTTCAAGGTTTAATTACCAACAAGGGGTTTGACCAAGGCAAACCCCCATTCACTAAAAAACAACAAATTTTTCCCATCTTACACATTTTTGATTGCAAATCTAGGTTGTGGACTTGAAGATCATTTGGAGTGCAAAGTGGGAAATGTTGCAAAGTTGCATTACAAAGTTGTCATCTTCATGGAAACTCGCTTACAAGCCTTATTTAAAAGTTTCAGAACCTAAGACTAAAAAGGAAGCTTGTGCAAACCTTGGAGCTCAAGATCCTATTCAGAGTTTATAGAATTTTAAAATGGGATTAATATGCCATCTTGGGCATCTTAGTCCCCCCAAGCTTAATTTTCAAAGATTTTTAGAGATCCAGTTCCAAGATCTAAAGAATCCACATTTACCCCAAAAAATAGCAATGGGACTAATACGCCATTTTGGGTGTCTCAATCCTCCACAACATATTTTGGCAGTTTGTTTACATTTCTATAATCCTCACTGAATCTCTAGATTTCCCAGGTGCACACATACCACCCCCTTGTTCTATAATTTCATCATTTACATCCTTCATTTAGCTTGCATGTTGTTAGTTTTAGGTCATTTTGCATATCATAGCATATTTTCAAACATTTTCTTTTCCAACTATTTGCTTGGTGGTGAACCTCTTAGAACTCAAGAAACCCTTCCTAAAACCCTCCTAATTGATAATTAGCTCACATTAAGAGGTTGTTAGTCAATCCAATTAGGACTCTTAGGACATTAGTGAATGATTGAGTGAGAAAAGTGTGATATCCCATAAAGGTATCCATTTTCCTCTTAATCACCCCTAAGTTGTGAATCTTTAATTATTTGATTGGTCCTCTCTTGGAGACATCAGGCACAAAGTTCCCTAAGTTAAATACCTTACACAAATAATGCAAAACTTTTTTGAACATTCCTTACAATACTTTACATTTACAATTTAGGTTATATGGCCACCTTGGATAACACACTTTCAATCCCTATGGATCCATCTTGTTTGTTCATGAGTTTCAAGCATATGAATATGTACTTACCTCATGAAGCTCTAAGTTCATTTTTTGTGTGGAGCCTTATCAAAGTTATCAGGGGGTATATATTTGGTCTAGTTGTATGGTAAGTTGAACTTAGGCATGGATTTCCCATAACCACTTGCTTGTGTGTATGACTGCATACCGGTCATGTGTGTATGTGTCTCACCTCTTTGGATACTCACCAAGAAAATAGCTTAGAGGCTCATTGCCTCAGAGTGAGCATATATTTTTGGACAATAGCCTAGATCTAATCCACAACATGCATGACAAATAATCGAAGCTTGATCCACCCTTCTTTTGATTTTGATTTTCCCTTTCTCTTTTATTTGACAATGTATTATTATGCCTAGTTATTGCTTAAGTATATCATTTTAAATGTGTTTCCTTTTGTGCCTATGTTGGTTTTCTATAAGATCTTGATCCTATGGGCTTGATCACCCCTCTTGATCATTTTCGTCCTATCTTACTAGAAGTGGTGTATTGGGACCCCTCTTCATGTGTGTTTTTCTAATTTAGTGTGATTTTGAAGCAAGTTCATCCTCTCACTCAAGTGGGGGATAAATGTAGTGTTGAAAAATTTCATCCATGACATTTTCACACTTGTTTGGGTCCTTGTCAAATTGAGCTTTAGGTTGCCTTGATATAGTATTGTAATGTGTTTAACACATTCACATTAGGTATTGGGCCCTTGTGAACTAAATGGACCTATTTGTGCCTTATTTAAGGTGTTGTAAAGTGGTGTACCACACTTTCACACCAATCTAGAGTTTTCATTATTTCTTAGGCTTCTTTATGTCTTATTTTGCATCCATAAGCCTCATTTAATTCATCTTTACGAGGATGATCCTAACATAAACCAACATCTAATCATAATTTAGGTGTTTCTAGATTGTGTGGCCAAATTTAGTGATTTGAAACTCATACGCCACCTTGGGCATATGGGTCCCACCTAAGTTTTGAGGCATCGATTCTAATTTCACATGAATCTAAACTTTTCTATAAAAATGTGTCACATAGCCTAGCCTAATGCAACTCATACGCCACTTCTAGCATATGAGTCCTGTGTGGCTTAAAATTAAATTAAATTCAAATTCTTGGTAGGATTTCATCCTCCTAGATCTTATGTTAGCTTGTACTATTGTAATTTAGGGAAATTTCACATAAAAAAGTATAAATACAAGGTTATTTCACTCATTTTCCCCTATCAAGTTGAATAAGCATCCTCATAGAAAATTTGAGTTCACAAGAGCATTCAAGTGTTTACAAAAACATTCAAGAGTCTTCAAGAGTTGATTATCAAGTGTTTTGGAGCATTATTCAAGTATCAAGCATCATGTCAAAGTCATCAAATTGCATCATATTTTCTTTTTGAGCTAATAATTGTGATGTAGGATTTCATGATTCAAGCTAGCATTCAATTCAAGGTCTATCACATTCAAGCAAGGGTCAACATCTACATCCATTGGAGCCACTTCATACATGTTTACAGTATTTTATTGCTAGGGTTTTGTGAGTTGCAACATTACATTTTGTTCATTCATCATTCCTTTATCTTGTTTGATTTCATTACAAGGTTTGATTACCAAAATGGGGTTTGACCAATGCAAACCCATTTCCACTAACAAAACAACATTTCCCCCTCTCTTTAGTGTGTGATTTGTAGATCTAGGTTGAAGACACTCTAAGGGGCAAGAAGCAAAGAAGTTTTCAAGTGTTCAATTTTTTTCAATTTGTCACTTTGTTTAGAAGATCATTAGAGAACACCTATAGATCATAATTCAACAATTCAAACCTAAAAATCAAGTTGAGAAGATAGAGCAGGGATTCTATAGTAGATTTAGTTCCTAATTCTCTAAAAAATCCATACTAGACCGATACACCACTTGTGGCATACGAGTCCCAATACAATCAAATTTGCAAATTTCAAGAGTTTCAAAAATATCTCTGCCATATTTTTGTTCTTGCCCAGAAACCCTAAGCTGAGACTAAATCACCTAGTTAGCGTATGAGTCCCATTCTGCATTAATTTTAGTATTTTTAGAATTTTATATCTCCATTCATGCTCTTACATATTTCCAATTTCCTCTCTGCATTTCTCCTATTTTATATTCTATTTTGCATTCATTTCTAGGTCATTTAGTGAACCTTTGCATATCATTAGGTTTCATATTTGATCTTGCATGTCATTTTTCTTTCCAAGCCCTAGCCTAGTGGTGAACCCTCTTTTAGTCTCTAATCATACCCTAGGACACCCTATTGCATTATCTCTTTCCCATACTTCACCCTTGGATTGAGATTGTTAGAAACCAAGATCGGAAATGCAGACCAGAAAAGCCTTCCATAGAAGAGAAAATCAGAAAAAGCAAATCTTTGCAAAAGATGTGCAAAATAATATTATTCAAGAATTCATAATTACATGAGATAATTTTCTTTATAAAATAAAAGATGCATAACCCTAATCTTATCTTGAGCAACAAGATAGCTCAACAAGATAAGGATGAGAATAATTAACCTAGGAATTAAAATATTACCTAAGTAAAGTTATGCAAGTGCAATTAAATATTAATTACACTAACACCCCCCAATAAGTGCAACTTAGGGAGACTAAAAAGCATGAACCTAAAACTAAGATGAATGCAAGAAAGCATGAATGGGTCCTAGCAACAAGGCTCATCAGGTACCCAAGTACAAATGCAATGATGAGGTAGAGAAGGAAAACCCAATGGGACAAAACCCCCCTACAATGAGATGATTGTTGCAAAGAATCACTAGAAGAACACTGTGGAGTAACACTGGAACCGCAATCTGACAAGAAAGGAAAGATACTTCTGTCTACAAGAAACCAAATCAGAATCATAATAATGTGATAGTAGACTTGATGCCACGGAACACTAGAAAACTCACCAACTGGAACAACCTTGGAATCTATGAAGCAATAGTAGATGATATGATGACATAATTTGGAAACCATGTATCTTGATGTAGATGCCAAACTGAGACTAAAACTCTTCCATGGGAACAAGTACCATAAAGACTCTGGAACATTAACCATAAAAACATGGCGCTCAAACTAACAAGGACCTGAACCAATGTAGATCAAGAAACATAAACTCCCAATCCAAAGTGTGAACTGATGTGAATCTGATATGTGTCAAGCTAAGACAAGATGTGTCCAAAAGAAACTAAGAAACCAGATGTAACCCATGCGAGCTATCAGCAAATCAAGATGGAGATGGAGATCAAAGTGCATGCACACTCTAATCAAATTATTATGCAAGAAACCCCCCTAATGGAGCTTTAAATTGGTTCATTTATTACAATAACCCAATGATTGTAAAATGAGAGAATGCTAAATGTGCATAAACAAAAAATAAGATGATGTGGTACTAAAATGAAGTGCAAATATTCAAGTTTCACCCTTCCAACTTCCAAAACATCCAAGTAATCTCCAAAAAACCCAACAGGACAAATCTAGAATAATGATCAACCTGGGATAGATACAAAAAAAAGTGCATGGACAACAAAATAGAGCTCCTCAATACCTTTCCAACGCTGCAAAGAAGACAAAAATTGGAGATCGTGGAAAAAATTTATGAGCTCAGAATCCATAAATGAACATCTGAATTCAAACAATAGTAATGAACCTAAATAGAAAAATACTAAAAAATAAATTGCACCACTGGAAAGTGCTCAGAACCAGCTTTATGGCGATATCTCATTTTCCCAATTTTTATATTGTATGCCCAAGTTATGCCAAAAAGAAAAAAACTGCTCCTTGAAGGAAAACTGAGGTTAGGAGGGGGCAAAGAGGACCAGTCGTACAATGATGTCATTCTGACATCAGCACTTCATGAGGTTAAATTTGATGGCCTGGAGGCCATCAAGGAAAAAAAGTGCCCCCCTTCCAGAAAAAAATTGGCAACCATCATGACAACTAAGAAAAAACTCCTTTGCCAGAAAAAATTGCCAATTAGCCAAAATATTCCATGTGGTTTCTGAGATTCTATTGCTAGAATTTGGAGGGGGTCACTGGATTTCTTTGGATGGGCCGGTTGGTTTACATGCGCCGGTGAACTAACTTCACTAGCTGCCAATGAAGTATGTCAGACAGGGAAAGAGGGTGTCAGTTGGCTGAAATGGAAGTCGTTGACGATCGGTTGGAGTGGGTGGCCTGTGCAGGTACGGTACGACCTACGCAGGGATGTGACCTGCGCATGTTTGTACCCCTGTACAAATTTTGATAAAAAAAAATTGTTTTTTTTTTCTTTCAAAAAAACAAAACAGTTTGATTTGATTTTTTTTACAGCAAAAAATAATAAAAAACCAGATTTTTTTTATCAACAAAAAAAATATTAAAAACCAGAGAACTTGTACCGTATGCCTACATAGAAATTGAGACAAATAGGGCCCAGATCTATACGAATCTGCGTGCCCTTAAAAAAAATTCCTCTCGTTGCAACTGCTCGTATTTGAGCAAAATGACAGGCAATCTTAGGGTTTTGGGGCACTGCGAACGTGATGGAAGTGTATGTTTTGCTCTAGAATGCACCCAAAAAATGCTCAAGGTTAGATCCCTTGAGGAACCCTGAATGAACTTTGCACTGAATCTCTCCAGAAATCTGAGAAGGGGCTACATATCAAGGCTTTGATACCATGTTAGAAACCAAGATCTAAAATGCAAACCAAAAAATCCTTCCATAGAAGAGAAAATCAAAAAAAGAAAAGCTTTGCAAAAGATGTGCAAAATAATATTATTTAGGAATTCATAATTACATGAGATAATTTTCTTTATAAAAGAAAAGATGCATAACCCTAATCTTATCTTGAGCAACAAGATAGCTCGACAAGATAAGGATGATAATAATTAACCTAGGAATTAAAATATTACCTAAGTAAAGTTATGCAAGTGCAATTAAATATTAATTACACTAACAGAGATCTCTAGGGTTTCCTTGAATGAGAACTTGTAGAATATTGTTGTTCTATGTCCTAAACCATAAGCAATGAAAATTTTCTTCCTTTCACAGACAAAGAGCCCAGTTTGACTAAGAAATAATAAACCATATAATATGGTATACACACAATCTTCGTGATTTGAAAATTATATAAAATATAAGTTGTGAATCATATCCAAGATCTCAATTCAGCCATATTAATTTCATTTATGTTTTCCTATATTCCAACTACATTGATAATTAGTCTATAGATTAAAAAATTTCCAATGAGTGAATTCTACTCTAATGAAAGATTTATCAATTAAATTGGGAAACTTAATATAAGAATACTTGTTTTGTCCATAATAGGTTGTAAAGAGGAGAGGGTAGGAATTGATTAATTCTTACCTTCAATCTCCTCTACCTAGGTTCACTAACCATCTTTACGACTTGAGGATAACACACAATTGGTAGCCTTGTCCACAAAATTAGCTAATGGTTCGCTCAAGGCTTTATGACCAACAATCATTACACTCAAAGCCCTAGGACAAAAACCTCTATCAAAACTAGCTATACAAGAGTAAGAAGAGTAATCATGGGTCTCATCAATACATTAAATAATATTAACAGTAGTATTTGGCCTATAAAGAGGAATGAGAAGATCTTATGTAATCCCTTCCTAGAGAAAAGAACAATTGAATCATTAACTCCACAACAAAACCAAATCTCTTACATGGGAAAAATTATTGCATGAACTTAAAAACAAATAATATTAGGGAAGATGTCAACTTCCAAAGTGGCTTAGACACCACAATTATCATTACCAAAATATACTTCATCATTAATAGAGATCCTTGCACTAGAACAATTGATCAAGAAAAAGTCTTATAAGACTCAATTAATTTCCTCCTATTATGATAAGAATGAGTCTCCAATTAAAATAATGGATGCTAAATCATCCAGTGAAGTTATGCACACTTCAAAGGATCTTGCCAAGAAGAAATTCACCCACACAGAAAGTGTTGCAACTAAGGGCATGCAAATGGAGATTGCTATTGATCTATCTAATATGATTACAAATGTACATATGCCTTGAATATATAGGCATGAGTGATATACGAGATGCAATATGATGTTTCCATGTGTCTTGATCTAACAACATGTGACAACATGTGAACCCTAACTGCCTACCTAGGGAATGATAAACTAATTAAGATAAGTTCTAGAAGGAATCTTATCTCCTATTAATATGGAAAGGGTAATGAACCTGTTATTAATGATTTATAATGATGCAACCTAGGACTTAATTAATTAAATAAAGACCTAAGTTAACTTATGCTAGTGTAATAAATAATTAATTACACTATCACCCCCCATAAGTGAAACTTAGGGAGGAAATGAAAAATGCAATGATTATGCAATGATGATGGGTGATGGGTCCCAGCTATATGATGGCCATTTTAGGTACCCATTTACAAATGAGAATGAAAATGTAGCTAATCTCCCACAAACAAACAAAGGGGGAAAACCCATTGGGAATAAAAACCCTCTCCCAAAAGGAGATGAAATGCAAAAAAGTGAGAAAGGATGAGAAGGATGGAGGACTCCCAAATACACTCCAAGTACACCATATGTCACATGGATACAATAAAATCAATATCCCCCCATAGGGAGGAAATAGAGAGACTATATAGCCCCCCAAAACATGTGATCACCTAAAAAAATGGTAAGTTTTTGAAGACAAACATGATCCAATGTCGAAAAACAACTTGTCTCCCTTTCGAAAGAAACAAAACCAAGTGCAAGTGTAGAGATGCTTCCCATTTTAGATAGGATTGAAGGAAGGAAGGATGAATATGGATGTTAATGATGTATCTGAAATTTGCTCATGTGTCTACTTTTTCACTGAAGATGAAGATGCCCCAATCAACTTAGGTACATGCCCAAACAATGAAGAAGGTGACAAACCAAGACTATGTAGAAAATGATATTGAACAAAATCCAAAGATTGTAATACAATGATCCTTCCATTGAAGGAATAGATGGATACTAGATTTCCCCCCCACAATGAAGTGTCCTCAAAACCATTGAAAGAATTCTAAAGCAACAAAGGTTTCTAAACCACATGTTTCCCACTAGGAAGAAGAAAATTCAATGGTAGATGTTGAAGAAACTGCGATGGGGAGGGAAGAAGTCTGATATATGAAATATCTAAAGAGAAATCAAGTGCCTCCAAGATAGTCTTTAGATTTCTAGTCAAGGTTGAGAGAAAAGAATATGGAGACTCAATAAAACTCTCAAAAGTAGGATCTGAATAGAGGAGAGATATCCCCTCAAGAATGTCCTTCAAACCTATAGAAATAGCCAATTTTGCAATCCCTGAAACAAAACCATCTTGTGATGTCAAGTCTGGAAAACTAAATGTTCCCTAATAAATTATGTTGGAATCCTCAATCAATGAATATGGACAAGGAATCATTGAATGTGAAGGGATACCAATATTATTTTATGGAGAAGAAGGAACATCTGAAGAAACCTTGTCAACCTCTTCAGAAGATTCAGGGAAATCCAAACAAACAACCTCCTGCACAACAATATCATCATGAGGTATCTGATCTGAGGAATGACATTCTAAATCATGACCATCGGGAAAGGGTGGAGTATCAAAATATCCAAATGGCTTCCAAAGATTAGTCCAAAGGATGTGAGGACAATCACAATGATCAATAGAACTCAAAACATCACAATCAACTTGCATTCCAATCATCTCTAAGATAGTATATTTATTGCAACTCCAAGCAAACTCATGAATACCTTCACTTGGTTGGGGAACTATACCATATAGATGTGGCAATAAATCAAGTGATTTGAGATGGTGTATGATCACATCCCTCCATTATTTATAGTTTCCCTTGTGCAACATAACCAGAGGAGTATATGCAAGCCCCATAATGTACTATTAAATTTCTCCAAAAAACAAAGACAATGGCCTTCAACAACAAATAGATACTTCCAAATATGATATACAACTGAAGATATGTCACCCAATACAAAATACCTTTTCCCAAGCTTTAGGATATCCAATTAATTGAACAAATGCACCAAATTGAACAAAACTAGTGCAAGAGTACCTAGAGCTGAAGCTGATCAAAGTGACTAAACTAATTAAAAAAGCTCTGAAATATCTTCTAAATTTCATTGGAATTACTAGATTTTGAAAATCTGATGAGAAGATATTGCCTTTTGAGTCTATAATGAAGGTTTTACTTTAGTTTACTTGAACATTTAATAGTAGTAAAATTCTACAAAATGGATATCACCACTGGAAAGTAAACCAAATCCTCTTTCCAATGGTACCTTATTTTTTGAATTTTGATACATTGGGTGAAAGTTATGACAATTTGAAAAAAACTTCCCTTTGAGGACTACAGGCTAAATAGGTGAAAAAAAAGCACTAGGGGCAAAAACAAGTCAGCCCTCGGTCACTGATATGACCTAGGGCTTAATCGGTAATAAAAAGAAAACACACCTCTTGAAGAGTGGTGGTGGAGCAAAGAAAGTCTAGTGGTAGGTTGGTAATTCATGGGCAATGCCACTTACAAGCCTAGCCCTTATGCAAAGCTCTAGGATTTGAGGTGACCATGAGCTACAAAGAGAAGCCAATGGGAGATTTTCGGCATGTCAGCGGGAGGAACACGAACTGTCAATGAAGTTGGGTGAGGTGACACGATCGCCAAAGGATGGAATGGATGTAGGAATATGGGAATGGATGTGATGTCGGCCCAGTCATAGTACACTCCCCTATAGAAACAATGAATGCTCTACAAACTATATCCAATAAAGCCAACAATGATATTTTTTGAAGATTTTTTCAATATTGCATAAATGCAATTCAAAAAATCAAAAAACCATTTTTTTTTAACACTATCGACAATGAAATATATAGTATGCAAAAAAATATATGATGTTCGCTGATCAAAGTATTAAAGCCGATGGATTAAAAATCAAACCCCAAAATGTTGACTATGCAATAAAATTGTAGGTCGCTCCATGATTTTTTAATTTTTTGCCAAGCTATAGAAAAATGACCAAATAAGATTTTTTGCCAATTGAAAAAATAAGCCTGATTTTTTTGAAAAAATGGCCTAACTAAAAAAAAAATTCCACAAAGGACAATTGACCAAGGTAATATTTTTTTCTGCAAATTGTACGGATCATACGATTGATTTTGCAAACCATAAAATACCTTTGATGGCTCCTGGGTTGATGTATATGAATTTTATTAATCAATAGGTGATCCTATGGTTTTGAGGCCTTCTAAAGAAAATGGCAAGCTCGGATCTGACACAATCTGCTCTAGAAATTAGCTTCGTCCCCAGGAGGAGTCAAGTAGCCTGTAATGGAAACCTTCAAGCTTGCAATGAATCTCTCGAGCCCAATTTTCTTGATCCTAGGATGAACTCTCAATGGAATGGCTCTAATACTATGTTGAAATTATAGATGATGAATCATCCAATGAAGTTGCTCACACTTAAAGGATCTTGACAAGAAGAAATTCACCCACATAGAAAGAGTTACAACTAAGGGCATGCAAATGGATATTGCTATTGATCTAGAATATGATTACAAATGTACATATGCCTTGAATATATAGGCATGAGTGATATACAAGATGCAATATGATGTTTCCATGTGTCTTGATTTAGAAACATGTGACAACATGTGAACCATAACTACCTACCTAGGGAATGATAAACTAATTGAGATAAGTTCTAGAAAAGACAACTCATCTTCTAGAAGGAATCTTATAGATCCTAAAAATATGGAAAGGGTAATGAACCCATTATTAATGATTTATAATGATGCAACCTAGGACTTAATTAATTAAATAAAGACCTAAGTTAACTTATGCTAGTGTAATAAATAATTAATTACACTAACATCTCCAGCTATAAAGCAATTAGTTTCTCAATTTTTTCTTCAACATAAGATTCTCCCTGACTTTAATCTAATCAAAACATAAGATTCTTCCCATTTGATATTCATCCTATTTACCTTAATCTTAATGAATATTTTCAAGTAAAAAACAATGTGCAAGCATATTTTTACTCAAAGCCCTCTAATATTATATTAGAAGTAGCTTAAAATATCTACTAGAGATTCAAAAAAAAGGTGACAACAAGGTTAAATTATGTACACATTTATCTTGTTACTATAATTTTTTCATGTCATAGTTAGTCACATTATATCCATTTTAATATCACATCCTAACATCTAAGATACTTTTATGATTCAATAGAAATATAATTTTACTTAATTAATTTTATGGAAAAATACTTTAAATATATGTTCAATCTTGTTTATTAATATTTGTTCATTTTGAGATTATTAATAGTAAGTAATGATATGCAAAGGATAAACTTAATGGTGGTTTCTATACCATCCAATAAATACTATATAATTGGTTATATTTTTACTTTATTTTTAAATTATATTTTATTTGTGTATATAATGAAATAATTAGTTCTATCAATTACCTATATATAATTTATTTCTTGTTGTATGAAAAGAACAACTAATATTATCTAACTTAAATAAACTATTTGAGTTGTCCCCTCTATATAAGTACATGAAGGAACAGCATAAATTATGTGCAATAATGTTATTTTTAATAAACTTAATCTGAATGGCTAGCATTGGAGAAATACAACTAATAAATTTTACTATAATTTTGAGGGAAGTTTAGATGCTAAATTAACAAGAGATTATTCTCATTAAAAACTATGAGATAGGGCATGTTAGTGTAGATTTCATATCTCATATTAAATTATTTAGTTAGATAGCATATGGCTATGCCTATTATGTTTTTAGCAATTGCATTTCTCCTTGTATAAATTCACCGCTATTTCATCAAATGAATTAATCAAGTTATTTCCCTTTTCAATTTGGTATCAGAGCAATTATTGATCCTATTCTTGTGAATTTTGTGTTGCAAAGAGAAAAAAATATGGTGGCGCCTTTGCCTTTCTAAATATACTTGATGGAGCTCCACCTAATTCAAGATTTGTTTCTTTAATGGAAAATATTCTAAAGAATGTATATTTATTTGATAATAAGCCATTTTTTCTATGCTTCTAGAGAGGGTTTCTCCTATCACTATATCGGGTCATCTAGATGTTGACGATTATCCGAGTGTAAACCCATAATTGTAGTAGAAAGGTGAGATTGGGGTTGTTGGTGGTTTGATTGATGTGGATACCTAGGTTGTGGACTTGGAGAGGCTAAAGAAAAGAAAGGTTATGGCTAAGGAGATCGTGAATTCCATCTGCAAAATCAAAACACCGGTTGCAATTGGGAAAGGTAAGGAAACATCTACTAATTAGGATAAAGTGATTTCCTCTAAGGAAGATGTTGCAGGGAAAGGGGTTTTAATATTGATAGGGAAGATATCTCTGATGTTCTTGGAACTACTCGTGAGGGTTCCATTGTTTTGTTCAAGTTGTTCAAATGGTTTTTTCATGAACTCAATAAAACTAATTTCAAAGTTAGGGATGTGGTGAGAAAGGCTAAAGAGTCCTCTATCCAAAACCAGATTGATGAATTGTTTGATTCCTTAAACACTATGGCGGATACTATGGCGAAGGAAACTCTTAAGATGAAACAGAATCTAGAAGGTATAATCCTCACCCTCGAGGATCAAATGGAGTAAGTTTGGTCTAGTGTGATCAAGGGTGGGGAAGTGACTAAGTCTATTGTTAACTTTGATTTTTTTTGTGTCACTTCTCCTTAGGTTAGTGCCAAAAAGTGTAAGAAAATTGCTCATGCTAAAGAGATTGGTGTTGCTGGAAAGTTGGTGGAGGAGGAGGTTGTTGTTGGAAAGGGTGAGGAAAATAGTAATGTTTTGATTACTAAGGTGAATACAGATGGACTTGGTGCTAGAACTAGAAACAAGACTAAGGCTCAAGTTGGGGCTGCTGGTAAAAAATTACCTGATGTTTTGGATGATGCTTAGAAGGCTACAACAAGTGATGTCGAGGTGGCTGATATTTTGAATTACATGTAGTGTTGCTGGTTGGGGTCCTCCTTTTTGGCTAACATTTTGTTGTTGGTTCGTTGTCATTGGGTTGATTTATGCTTAGTGTTGTTTTCTTAAGTTTTAGTTGTCTTCTTTTGTAAAGGGTTCTGAGCCCCTTCAAAACCCATATTTTACCTCTAATTAAAAACATTTTTTTGTGTGCCAAATATTTTCCTTAAGAGGGGTCCCTTGGTAAGGTGAAGTTTGAGGTTTTAGGGGTACATTTGTAAGAATAATGTAATAAGAGGGAATTTTAGCATAAATTTATTATTTCATATTATGTTGTTTTGTGAGATAGCACATGGTTATGCATATTTGGTTATATAGTTAGCAACTATATATCTCCTTTTATAAATGAACCTCGAGTTCACTAAATGAATTAATCAAGTTTTTTTACCTTTAAGGGCCACTTATTTGAAGTGTTTATTAATAATTGATTGAATTATTTTCTTTATTGTGTGATTTTGAATTTCATTATATAATATGCATGATTTGTAATTAATTTTTTTTAACCCATGTGATTGAAAAAAATAACCATTATTTTTATTTTAATTAGGATTATAATTTAAAATACCTAGCAATCTAGAGTATAAGATTTTATTTAAATTTTATAAAGCATAGAGTTATTTAACTCTTATTAAAGTAAAATAGAAAATGCATATTTATACAAATTTTATCATGTTATAATTAGATATTGTATAAATATGCAAACAATTATTGTCATCACTATGCTATTTTTTAAAGCATTGTTTGTCACTATAGCTAGTTTGTTATAGTTCACATAGGATTGCAAATTTTTAAGAATGGTTTAAATTTTTAAGTAATTAATACTATCCTTATCTATATTTTATTTTAAAATATAGCTACATTCATACTATTCTCAACTTCAATATTTATAGCCATTGAACATATTTACACTATATATTTTTCAACCTTATGCTTTGAGATTAACATAGGATCACTCTATAGTATATTTTAGTAAATACACTTAATTTAAATATCATATATTCCATATATCCATAGAATTCTCTACAAAAAATTTATCTAATTAGGTTGAATAAGATCAAGTTTCAAATTCAAATCAATAAAATTAGGAATAAGATAAACAGTGTTGTTATATGATGGAAAGTTTAAGCAATAAGGGAAGTTGAAGATGCAGTGGTTGGGACCATATTAAATCCATAACATAATCGAATTTGGACCAATCAAACTATGAAAATTGGGTGGTACACTTATAGTAGGGTACATCAACAGAGCACTATTGAAACATTATTACCTATCATGAGATTAAACACATTAAATAATAAAATATGTGATGTACATTATGTACCATAGTTTTAACCTTAGAAAAATTAAGCATAAAAAATATGAACTCCACATGTCAAATCAAATCAATGGCTCAAAAAACTCACAAACCGGATAGAGAAATAAATACCTAGTTGTCACTCCACTACATCACAGCTCATACCCCACTAACTAAAACACTATATAAACTCATATCCCAACTTCAATCTTAACAAATGTGATTATGAGATAAGTGTGCACTAAGCATCCACTGATAAATTTAGAAGCTTACCAAAAATCCCTCTAAAATATCCTCCCTAGACTAAAATGGCCACCACCATAGTTGTAAAAGTCTCTAAGAAGCCCATACTAGTATTCAAACAATACACATTCAAGGCAATGAAAATTGGCAAGAATAAGGAATTCTTGGTAGTACCCCACAATATCATCTACTTGGAGGATTCCTAGAAATACATCCAAGAAATAATAGAAAAAATTAACCACACCAAGCTGGAAAACCTCTAATACTAGTTTCTAGAGGATGATGAAAAAACCTACAAGTCATAATATATAGAGATTGGTCAGAAGAATTTGGACATATAGAAATATTACCTAGACTTTTGCGATGAAGAGGAATGGGTTTGAATTGTGCTAAGTTACATATATGATGGGTTCATGTACCTAGATAAACCATACAGAATTACAAAAGAAGTCATCTACACAATAACAAGGCTAAGAATGGTAGGGGAATTCTGATAAAAATGGAGATTAACAACACTGAAGTGGAAAGGATAATTGGAACAAAATTTGATGATAGAAGCTTGAGCTTGAAGATAATCACCAGCCCTGAAGTTTGGTATACAGTAATGGGTATAGCGTATGAGTTCTACTACACCAACCAAGAAGACTTCGCAACTGCCATCATCTTCCACACTACATATCAAATGGTGGTAGAAGGAAAGGACTTTGACTTGTACAAATTTATTAGGGAAAAATTGTTGGAGAACTTACACAAAATCAAGAACTCCAAGTACCATTTCTAGTAGGGTACACTACCTATCTGTTTAATGTTCTATTTTCTCAATGAACTACCAAATTTTAAGGGGAAGTTATGGCAACTCAACGAGACTGTAGCTACTCAAATCAAGTATCATACTCGCCAATATTTGGACCTCCAATCACATAAAGAAACATACTGGGGGTTTTTCAAAACCTTCCCAGAACAAATACAACTAAGGGATAGGGTCCCCTATGCATCAGCTCAACAATATGCAAACACTATAATGTTCTTGGTAGATAAAGATTCTACATATATAAAGGCAATCAAACCTCATATTATTTGGATTCCAACATTACCATACGAAGTCTCCCCTCAAGAGATAGATGCATATGCTACAACCTTTCTCTGAATCCCCAAGGATATTGAAGTGGAGTTATTTGGAACATATTAGGAAGTTATGGATCAAAATATTTACAAAGAAACCCAAGAAGAGTTGGGGAAGAATAAAATAAAATTATATAAGAAATGGGGCATGCCAGAAGAAGGGATCAAACAAGCAACAACCACCATAGCACAATCAAAAACTTCCAAGAGAGGGGATACAAGGTTCCAAACCACCCTACTAGGAAAATCCAAAGGACCTTAGATGTAGGAACTAGTAGTCTCTCACTCAAGGAAGCCATCACAAGTCCCAAAAAGAACCTAACATGTACTTGGAAGAAATAAAGGGCCCAAAGGTAGAAAGAGGAAGAGGCAGATGAAGATGAGGTAGAACAAATATTAGAAGAAGAAGAAGAGGTTGATTAGCCTTTGCAAAAAGAGAGAAGAAGATGAAATACATTGATCAGTCATGTTGGACACTAGGAACACTAAGAGGGGGGTGAATCAATGTTCCACAATATTTGAATTTCAAATCAGATCTTAAACTGTCAATAGCAATATTTAAAATTTAATAGCATCCATAGCATATAAACAAAAGGAAACATGAAAACACATTAAATAACACCATAACACCAATATTTTTAATTGGAAACCTTGTTAGGGGAAAAACCATGATGAGATTAATCCATAAATTATACTCTGTTAAAAGTATGAACAAAAGGGAATGCACTTGCATTCAAGCACACTGCCTAGAGCTCACTGCTCAAAATAAGAAAGGCTCACTACCTTACAAAATGTTTAGGAATACAACAAAAATGTTGAACTAATAAAGTAGCATCTCCAAATGCCTAGATTTAGTTCCAATGAGGCTCATTTAAAATGATCCTCAACCCTTTTGACTGACTCTATTTTTGCTCTACTCTGCTTTGTTTTCTACCCTTCTGAAATCCTTCTAATACTCACACACACAACTACTCTTCTTTACACACATTCGCATACTTTCACACTTCTCCACATACTCACACACTCTCTACAAAATGAATCAACCGGTCTCATATATATATATATATATATATATATATATATATCCACTAACAAGATTTCATTACTATATGTCAACTTTAAAAAAATATATAATATTCTTCCACATGTTGGCTCAAATCACCAATTAGAATTAATGTGTACCCACACAAGTCAGCTAGAATATAGTAGGGACCCAAATTAAAATTCCCAACACAAGAAATATTAAAAAAACTACTCTTTATACATCCACGACACACTATATACATCAGGTCAGCCATAATGAGAAAATAGACAATAAGTCATTCTACTGAATCTCCAAACTCATACATCGATACATCAATCAATGCAACTTTACAAAACATACTAATCAGGTAACATACATTCTTGAAAAGCCTCCCTAGGGATCAACACAATGAAATAATGATCTGGTGAAGTATTCAAACAACCTTACTAACTGGATACTTCATTCTTCATGCTTTCTTCCAGTAGTATATTATCTTCTACTTTTCCTGCCAGTATGGGCTACTTCTAAACTGTGAACCACACTAGTGACTCCAGTTGCCATCAACGACAACACTAGCAACCAAAAACAATCTCCCAAATCCATATTCCAACAATCTCCCCCTTTGGAATTGATGGCAACACGTAGTGAAAAATAATTGTCAAAACCAAAACTCAAAGCTTCACAACACAAAAAAACACTGCTCCCCCTTTGGAAGTCAAGGCATTTTTCACTAAATTATCTCACCCTTTGACATCAATGAAAAAAATTCAACTAATTTTTCTCCCCTTAATATTTTTGCTGCACTCTCTCTCATTGTATTCTTTCCCCCAATTGATCAAATAAATTGCAGCTACTACTAAATTTAGAAAAATATTTTATATTTATCTTTCATCTTCGAAAGAAATTTCTTCCAAGATTCCTCTACAATCCCAATAGCTATTATCAAACTATTGTTTTTTGATGTCCTATTGATGACCTACACAAGGGATTTGGGAATGGTAATGGCTTCTTCTAGATTTTATCCTTTCATCAGAACTTCAATAATTTGCTCCAGTCTGCATTCGGTATGATCCTTTGCTTTCTAGAAAGTATCCATAAGAGTATTTCTGTAAAAGTGAACCTTTGCATGCTCAACCTATATCTCATGAATCTTCTTCTTAACTACTCCATCCTTGTCCTAAAACATATTGTAGTCCTAACCAAATCTGACAAGCTCATTGTCAATTTTCTCTAACTTGTCCTTATATTTACCAACCACATGAGGCCACCTAAGATAATAATTGAAAATATTATTTGCTAAGTCAATACATTATCTTAGTACATTCATTTTCTTTTTTAGTTTGGCGAGAGATAGCCTAAACTGCACCTTCAAATGTGAGATTATCTCATCTTCTTTCCTATCCAGAGGCACAAAATCCATAGCCTCCTTGATACACTCAATCAATTCTTCTGGAAGTACATTCTGCAAACTCTCCAATTCAATGTTATCAATAAAGTATCTTCCTAGAGTGTCTTCAATGAAGTCCTATTCATATGATGGCCCATTTATACATATGTTAGTTATCTTTTGCATTCCATCTTCTTCCTAAACAATATGCAGTATCTTTGCTTTAAATAAAGCACCTTCTTCATCACTTTCTTCTGCTATTATCACATCTGGTTAAACTAGTTTCGGTTCATCTCTTGGTGTATATTCCTTAGAATATTCATCCACTATATCCACATCCATATGCTCTTTACCTTTTCCCTCAACTTTTTTTGACTTAGATGCTAGAGGAGTGACACCAGCCAACTCTCTTGCTCTTTTTTTCTTTTTCACCACCTTACTGGAGGATGATCCAACTTCAACTACTTTTACCAGGAGAGGACTATCACTTACACCAAAATTTCCTAACAACTTTCTAAAGAAGTTTTCATAAACTTTTTCACCATTTTCAAAAGCATTGAAATGCTCAAAAATTTGCTTACAAATTGGTATATTTTCCTTCCATATCACATTATCATTCTGAGGTAAGCAATTCAGGAAATGCATCATAATGAATATAATTAGGGTACCAAACCTAAAAGGGTAATCTATATCCTTCATCAATTGCGCATTCTCCATCAATTGATCCTTCAGCAATCCACACAGATCAAAGTCTTCGTCTTCCATTATCATTTTTTGTGCAATGTAGATTGTGCTTACAGAGGTTGCTCCTTCCCTATTTCTGAAGAAAATTTTGTATGAAATTCCATATGCAATATACCTTTTCAATGGATCTTTGATTGTTGAAATTACTAGCACCCTCTGATCTCTTATTACTCTAGTTAGGGCTTCGACTTCAACACTCTGAATCAATTTCCTTTTCAGGAAATCTCCAACATTGCATAATCCTGTCAAATTTCTAATTACTTCTTTCAAAATTTGATAGGGTTTATCCAGAGTATGGATATCATCATCCAATCTATTCAAGATAAACCGAACCACTTTTGTATTGATGAAATAAGGAAACTCATTCCAAATTTCCAAACTCTTGTGTTTTGCACCTCTAAGCTTCTTCAATTAAATGGTAGACAACAAATTTCTTACATCCCTGACCTTTCAACTACTATATTCATCCAAAGTTACTATTCCTTTGATTTGCTTCATTTTTCATACCGAACAGGGTTCTACCGATCACCGAATAAGTAAAAATTTGACAATCAACAGAAATACCTAGGAATTCATTGTTGAATTGACTTTCACTCCTTCAAAATTTTCTTGAAAATGGCTCTTCAACTATTCTCCTTCAATGCATGGTGACAAATGATGGTTCCAAATTTCCTTTTATAACTTTTCACACCTAACTTCCTTGTCGCATTAAATTATTTTCCCTAGAAGTTCTAATTACTCTGCATTCTCAGACAACGGGAGTTGAATCCATCTATGAAACTTCAAATTTTCATCCTACTCAACAAATGATCATTAATACATTTGAAGATGAATAACTCAATTGTTGATAACTTCCTTAAATCCAAAACCAACTACACATAGGGGAACAAAATATTTTCATGAAAACTCCCGCTAGGCCAATGGCCTGAAATCAATTGTTGGATGAATTACCAGAGGGAGCTTCCAACACAGTCTTATTACTTTCATCAAATTCACTCTTCTTTACCCACATTTTCTTCATCCGATCTCTTATCTCTTCCACAGATGCTTTTCCTTTTCCTTTATCACCTTTCTATGAATTTCTTCCTTGATACACCGAACCTCTCCTATCCATGTTTTTGTTTTGGCAGAATCTTGCAATGTGACCAAATTTGCTACAATTGTAGCATACCAGATTTTTCTATCTATACCATCCATTCCACTGATTTCATCCTAATTTTCATCGATTAGCAGCATGTCCAAATCTTCCATAGGTGTAGAATTTAATGTTCCTTATACTGACAGAAATACTTCTACATTCTAATGACTTATGACCAAACTTCTTGCATTTAAAACACTGACCAAAAAATGATGACCTGCTAGAATTTATCTTACTTCTACACTGATAGGCCATATGTCAAAATTTATTACAAACAAATCACTATCCATTAAACTTCTGAGTGTTGGGTTTCCTTACTGGATATCTTCTACCTTTTTTCTTTTGAGTTTTCCTTTCAAAATCCTTTTGTTCAAATCCAGAGCTCTCATCCTTCACATAGCCAAGACCTTGCTTATCATTCGCATCCTTTTTTCCTTTAGTTATCTCATCAAGCTTAGCATAATTGATCCTAAACTTCTCCTTAAACTCATTTGCAACTTAGCAAGCTCGTCTCTAAGAATAACTATCTATCTCTCAAGCTCTTGTTCATTGTTTTTGGAATGTTGTAGTTTAATCTCCAATTGAATGAATCCATTATTAACTCTTAGATTTTTCTTTCAAGGATTGGGCCAGATTATCCTCCTTTCTTTCTTCAATCTCTTTAGTTAACTTCATCGTCACATATTCCATCTCAAGCTTTAGAGCAGCATTGTCCTTAGCAATATTTTCACACTCTTTTATTATTTCCTTTAGGGTTTGATTCAGATGAACATCTTCCATGCCTTTGCTTTCTTTTTACTTCAACTATCCACATAGTTCCTTCATCTTTTCCCTTTACTCATTTATTTTATCCTTCAGTGATTGAATGAATTTTTCAGTAGCCACAAGACTTGCTTTTAACTCCATGACCTCTACTTTAGACTAATCTAGATCATCAAGTGCCACCATAAGTTGTTGTTGAAGACCACCAGTGTCCATTGTAATCCAAGATCCACCTCAAGCTATTAAAATTCAGAAGAGGAACCCACTCTAATACCAATTTTTGGACACTAGGAACATTAAGAGGGGGGTAAATCAGTGTTCCACAATATTTGAATTTCAAATTAGATCTTAAACTGTCAACAACAATATTTAAACTTTAATAGCATCCAAATCACATAAATAGAAGGAAACATGCAAACACATTAAAGAACACCATAACACCAATATTTTTATCTGGAAACCCTATTAGGGGAAAAACCACGATGGAGATTAATCCACAAATTATACTTTGTTAAAAGTATGAACAAAAGGGAATGCACTTGCATTTAGGAACACTACCTAGAGCTCACTGCTCAAAATAAGAAAGGCTCACTACCTTACAAAATGTTTGGGAATACAACAAAAAGGTTGAACTGAGAAAATAGCATCTCCAAATTCCTTGATTCATTTCCAATGAGGCTCAGTTAAAATGATCTTAAAACCTTCTGACTAACTCTATTTTTTCTCTACTCTGCTCTATTTTCTTCCCTTTTGAATCCTTCTAATACTCGCACACACAACTACTCTGCTTTACACACATTCACATACTTTCACACTTCTCCACATACTCACACACTCTCTACAAAATGAATCAACCGATCTCATATATATATCTACTAACAATATTTCATTACTATATGTCAGCTTTAAACAAAATATAATATTCTTCCACATGTCAGCTCAAATCACCAATTAGAATTAATGCGTACCCACACAAATCAGCTAGACTATAGTAGGGACCCAAATCAAAATTACCAACAAAATAAATATTAAAACAACTACTCCTTATACATCCACGACACACTATATACATCAGGTCTACCATAATGAGAAAATAGGCAATAAGTCATTCTACTGAATCTCCAAACTTGTACATTGATCAATGCAACATTACAAAACTTACCACTCAAGTAACATACATTCTTGACAAGATTCCCTAGGGATCCACACAATGAAATAATGATCTGGTGAAGTATTCAAACCACCTTACTAACCAGATACTTTGTTCTTCATGCTTTCTGTCGATAGTATACTATCTTCTACTTTTCCTACCGATATGGGCTACTTCTAAACTGCAAACCACACTAATGACTCCAGTTGCCATCAATGACAGCACTAGCAACCAAAAAAAATCTCCCAAATCCATATGCCAATAACTTATCCACCAGCTTAATCGGAGCAACAAAAAGTGATACAACTAGAGATAACCTAGAGCAATAATCTTTGGTGCTACTGGAAGATCCAATCAACATGCTCAAAAAATTTAATGCCATTGTTCATCATGGGATGCTGCCAAAGATCCTCAAAATGTTTGAGGATTACAATGAGGAGAATAAGATAAATAATTCAAATTTTAGTACAATATGTAAACCATTTGAATAAAGGCCTAAAAAAGGCAATAAAAGGGTTTCCAAAAGAAATTGCAGCAACTCTAAGTAAAACAAGAGCTAGATACTTGGCTCGAGATGAAGAGATAAAGGAGAAAGCCATATCAACAATAAGCCCAAATATTACAAAGGAAAAAAAATAGCTCTAGAAAAAGTGCAAGCACAAGAGCTCCAGACCAAGCATCAGATCGACAAACTCATGACAGATGATTCAAAGGACATGGAAGCCATTTGGAAGGAGATAGAGGAGACTACCTAGATGCTCTATGAAGAAATTACTAAGGACCTAGAGTTATTTGTAGGTCTAAATCTAGAGGATATCATTCCTCAAGAAACGGGAACCAACACAAGAGAAAAAATGGAGAAAGAGGAAGGAAAAGTAGTGGCATCCGAAGGAGTAGAAAAGAGAAAGAAAGACTCTAGAGAAGTATCCACCCCATCAAATACTATCTCTAGGTCATCAAGAACTTCCTAGCCTAGTAACCAAAAATTCAACTAGGACCACCTCCGTAATTGCTCCAAGTTCCATTGGTGGGTTCCCAAGTAAACCTATCATGAGTGTTAGCCATTCAAAAGATACAACTAGGAGACATATTTCATATAAATTTCTGAGAAGAGGTCCTCTAATAACGTGTACAACAAATATAAAAACTACATGAGGCTATAGATACACTCTAAAAAGATTTTTTTTATATTTTTCAAGGATCAATCCCTTCCCTTGCCTCAATAACTTAAATAAATGGTGATTGGAATATAGATAGACCTAACATCCCATAAGGAAAGCATAAGGAAGGAGGCCCAAGATGAGATTATTAAGTAGAATATCCAACAGTTCATTAAATGATGTGCTACTGGACACAAACTCAACTAGATCAACAGATCAAATAGATCAAGGACAACATAAAGGAGGCTGAGATGATATACCAATTTTACTTACAATGTTTGAATACAACAAGGAACCTCCAAAGCTAGATCATTTAGCTAGAAGATTAGATAGCAAAAATGTCCTATGATCCCTTAGAAGACCTAATCAGAGCCACAAGGGATAACATAGAACATCTACACATTCATCTACAATAAATCCATACCCAAAGGGAGCTAGTTAAAGAGAAACTACAATAGTAAAGGGAATCAATCAATAACAAGTTGTGATTCCTCCAACTCATCTACAAAGAGGAAAATTATATAATTAGTAATATCACAATCCCCACTATTCTTCAAGAAGCAGAGCATACACTAGCCCAAATAGAAGCATAAGGAAGCACAATCCTCTAGGAATAGGTACATTAGACCTCTACATTGTCCAAATTAAAGGTAGAATACTAGAACATCCTTCCCAACTGAGCAACATGTCTTGAGGAAAAGATATCATTTTAAAAGGGGGGTGATGTTAGCAAGTAAAGGTCAAAAATAGAACATATTGCAGGATAGAGGAAGGATTTCGTAGTAATGAGAGAAGACTCTTGTTAAGTTATTAGGATTCATGTCCCTTCAAGGGAGTATATGTACATATTTCATATGTAATTGAATAGAAGTTTGTGGAAATATGTGTATATGTGATAAGAGAGAAATACTTAATAAAGTAGAGACTAGACCTACCCTTTTATATCACCTATACTATAATATAAAGGAGTTACAAGGACTATGCATGCATAATAGATATATGAGCGTTTTCTTTTGATTTTATGATATTGAGTGTGATGTATGTCTTCTATATTCTTATTGCACATGCTTATTTCTCTTATTATACTCTCTAGGGTATAAATAGACTACTCAAGGAGTATTGAGGTATAGATCTTTGGACTATAATTTCCCCATTTCTCTTTCCAACAATCATTATTCTATATGTTGGACACCTTTTTTATTCATGTTGAGAATGATGCAATGTATTGGGGCATTTAGGTCTCTTCCATGTTGACCCAACTTTTTATTTTCTCTTCATGTGCTCTTCTTCTTGTTTTGATCTATTTGGGGGGTGATGATAGTTCATAAAAATTATATTATATTTATCTATCTATGTCTATGATCAGATCTAACACTGAATAATTGGATCCCCCTATGATCTTGATTTCTTGATTTCTTCTCTTTTTTATGTTGTGGATTATATGTGTTGTCCCTCATGTGACAACATTCCATGAATACATCTTGCTACATATTTCATGCCACAACATATCTTTTTCTTTCTCTCCTCCATGGAATGACATGTGCTCCTCTATGTAGCACACATTGAATTCTAAGGGGGGTTATCATATCTACTTGTTTTTCAAAAAATATTTAAAAATATGTCTTGATGTCTTTTAATCTCCTCATCTAGCTTGGAGGCAACCTGAATAGACTTATCTTGTTTTTTTTGTCTTTCATGCAATGCAATTTGTAGCAACCATAGGTCTATTGGCTTGTCATATGGTCTTTATCCTTTCTAGCCATACCTATTAGCATGACTATCTTTTTATCTTATCAGATTATGTCATGTCATGTCTATGGAATTTTAAATCATATCTATTTTTTGTTTTTTCACCTAACATATTTGTTTGCATCTAACATGTTTGTGGTGACATTGCAATCATCTTTGTAGGATGGAATATTGGTGCCCTCTCCATACCTTATCTCATCTTCTCTATTGCATATATTGGATCAAAAATCTACATCCTCTTCGTCTTGGGTATATTCTCTTCAACCTCTTTCTACTTTAGCTCGCACATGTTAGAATATATATACTCACTAAGGGTGGGGGAAAAATGTAGTATCATAAAATGTCATCCTACGAAATTTCACTGTACATAACCTCTCCCTTTATCCTAATAAAGATGATAATGAAAATTCCCCTTTTCCTTAACTTTAATTTCATCCATAAACCGTTTAATTTTAGTATTGGTGTAGGGGCATCAAGAGACTCATAAGCTTAATTTTGTCATTTTTTGGTTTTTAGGTTGATGGTTTATTTAATTTTTTAATAAGGTCATTCATGGCCATTTGGAATCATATTAATCCATTTTTTAAGTGTTTTGGATTGTTGGTTTAATTGTTGTTAATGTTGCTAAAAATTGCCAAAAAGTTGCTAAAAGTTGTCATGCAACTTTAGCACGGTGGAAAAAAAAAGAAAGAAAAGGTTACATGCAAATCAAGAAACTATTACAAATAGTTGGAATGGGTTGTAATATGGAAAATATACAATTTAATTTTTAGCTTAGAGGTTGGTGAAGAAGGGAATGAAAGAAAAGTGAAATTTGTCATGAAATGAGACTATATTTTTCTAGTCTTTAATATTTTTAAGTCTAAGTTTTTTATGGTACGGACATGTACAGTACAATACATGGAAAGTCAAGAAAAGAAAAGAGATAGCAAGATGAAGCAACAAACTCATAAGGAGAAGATGATAGTCAATAAGATAAGATCATAGTTTGAAAGAGATGGCAGAGTTTGAAAGATGTATTGAGCTTATAGTGCAACAGTGTCTTGAGAAAGTATAGCAAGGAAATGTTTGGTATTGGCCAATAAGAAAGAAGGTGAAGTGGTTTCTAAAGGTGATTATTCAGAAAAGAAGTTAGCAGCAGGAAGCTAACAAATTAAGAAGGTGGCTGAAAGTATTTGACAAGCCATCCAAGGAAAGAGATGTGGAGGCAAGTAAGTCATTGTTTTGAAATTAATGAAAGCTTTGAGTGTGTGAATGCAGGAATAACAATAAATGAAGAAGAAATACTAAGTGAAGAAGATAGAATAATGTGTTATCCTAAGGAATGTGAGATACCTGGTGAATGCATATTGAATTAAGTTTTTGATAGTGAAAGGTTGATGAATACAGAATATGTTTTGTGTTCTTGTAGAGAAAGACCAGTTTTTGATGACATGCATGATGAATTGGATGCTTTATTATTGGAATAAATGGATGTGAATGATAAGTTGTTTGCAGAAATAGGAAAAAATAAAAATTTCAATGATGAATGCAGCCGTGAAGTGCAACAAGAAGTATTCAATCCATATACATAGATTGATCACATCCTTTGGAAGGAGATGGCAGGTTTGGAAAAAGAGGAACACTACTTTGTGTATGAAAGTCAAGAGAAATTAACAACTGAGATGGAAGTGTTAGAAGATTCTATTTATCAAATGAGACCCTTAGAGGATAAGTTAAGTCCTAAGCCAACAATAGTATACATGGAGGATCTCTTGGGTGTTGAAGTGGAGTGTATGGTGCATGGAGAAAAGGAGACCTCAATGTCTCAATATTTTATTTCTAATCTTTCATTGGACTATGTATGTGTAGGTTTGCTAGACAAGGAGATAAAAATCATTGAGAACTAGTCTCTTAAAAGAGATCAAGTTCAGAGGAGGATGCCAAAAGAGGAAAACCTTGCAAAGAAGAAAGAAAAGGAGTTGAGAAGACAACCTAGAACAAGCAAGTGGAAGAAATAGAAAAATTCAAGAAGACATCAAGGAAATAGTACAAAAGAATTGGAAGACCAAGAAGAAAAAGAATACTTGCACTCAATTGGACTTGATTTTTTTTCCTCCCCTTGGGTGTCAAGGGCATCAAGAGCCTCATAAACTTAATTTTGTCACTTTTGGGTTTTTAGGTTCATGGTGTATTTTAGTGTTTAATAAGGTCATTTATATTTGGAATCATATTAATCCATTTTTGAAGTGTTTTGGTGTTGGCCCACAATTGTCGTTGCACCAAAATATCAACCTATTAATGTTGGATACAACTGTCAGAGTTAACGGGTCCACAAGAGGCAATTAGTCCATGTCACGAATCCCAAGGGGAGCACTAACCATTTTCCAACAAACTAACCCTCAGCATTACTCAAGGGGATTCAAACCTGGCACCTTTGGCTTAGATAACTTGTTGGAAAAATAATGATAGAAAATTGAGAGGGGGGGTGAATCAGTTGTAAAAAAATAATAAACTTTTTCAAGGATCCACAGCATGTTACCACCATCATGTCGGCCAAGAACATGAAAAATTAAACATGCACAAAAAAAATTTCAACCACAAGCACACCAATCAATGTGGATATACAAGAATGATGGAGAATGATCTAGAAGCTTCCAAGAGCACCAAGAAAAAATAGAGAAACATCCACAACAACTAGAATTACTAGAATTATACTAACTTTTAATCAAGAACACTAACAGAGACCACAGAAACACTATCAGGACACAGATCTTCATAACTCAAACAAATCTTCATGTGGACCTCTAAAAATTTTGTGGATGGACTAAATACACTTAGCAATAAACCCTTTAGTCCATAGTAGCTGATCTTCAATGTAAAGAACAAAACGCCTTCATGACCTACACAGTTCCACTGGGAACCTGGAACACTTTCTTTTACAATTTTCTCAATATCCTCGACATATACAACCTTCAATACACAAAATGCTAATATTTTTGACATCAATGACAACCACATATTAGCAACACATCCACAACATCCAACAATCTCCCCCTTTGGCATTGATGGAAACACATGATATGAAAAATACCATCAACCCAACACACTTGCTTCTTAACTACTTTTCTCCCACAAGGCTCTTCTCCTCGAAATATTTTTCACATTGCACTTCTCCCCCTTTGGCATCAATGGAAAAGGTAACCATGATCTTTCCATATACACACTTTGAACCACATATCTGGACATTTGACTACTCCCCCTAAGTAGCAGCCACAGAAACATCAATCCAGATCAAAATATAGTAATGTAGCTCACGTATTGATGCAAGTAAATGCATATTTTAGTTCCTATCAGGAGGGGTAATTACCCTAGCATTCCTCTGAGATACTCAAAAGTATCCTTCAGCAACAGCTTAGTAAAGATGTCTACAATTTGTTCTTTGGTAGGCACATTCTCCAATCTAACTTCTTTCTCATTCACTTTCTCCCTCAAGAAGTGAAACTTGATTGATATATGTTTATTCTTAGAGTGTAGCACCAAATTCTTTGAAATATTTATTGCACTTGAATTTTCACATTATATGGAAATAGGCTCTTCATATATCACCCTGATATCTTTCAACATTTGTTTCATCCATATCACTTGAGTACAATTATTTTTAGCAGCAATATATTCTACTTTAGTAGTAGATAGAGAAATGGAATTCTAATTTTTTCTCAACCAGGACACCAGCTTCTTCCCTAGGAAGAAAGCACCACCACTAATAATTTTCCTATCATCTACATCTCCATCCCAATCCACATCAGTATATGCACTCGAAGTGAGATCATCATCCTTTGGATACCAAATTCCAAAGTCAACTGTTCCTTTTAGATATTTGAAGATTCTCTTAATAGCAGTCACATGTGATTCTTTTGGATCAACTTGAAATATATCAACCATACATACAACATTCATAATAGCTGGTCTAGTCTGGGTTAAATAGAGAAATCCACCAATCATTTACCTATATCTAGTTTGATTTTCCTTAGGAGAATCAACATTTTGTGTTAGCTTCCATCCAGTCACCATGGGAGTACTAACAGGATTTGATTCTTCCATCCCAAATTTCTTCAGTAGGTCTCTCACATATTTGGACTGAGATATGAAAATTCCCTTGTCTAACTGGGTAACTTGCAATCCCAAAAATAACTTCATCTCTCCAATCATACTCATCTCAAATTCACCCTTCATCTCATCGGAAAACTTCATACATAGATTTTCATCTCCTCCAAAAATGATGTCATCAACAAAAACTTCTATAATTAACTCTTTATCATGATCCAATTTGAAATATAAGTTGTTGTCAACAAAACCTTTAGTGAATCTAAGCTTCAATAAGTATTTTTCCAATCTAGCATACCAAGCTCTAGGGGCTTGCTTAAGTCCATATAGAGCTTTCTTCAAGTGGAAAACCATATCTTCCTTGTCAGTTAGCTGAAATCCATCTGGTTGTTCAATGTATACTTCTTCTAGTTCTTCATTTAGAAATACTGACTTCACATCCATTTGATAGACTTTATAGTTCTTGTATGCATCATAATCAAGAAATAATCTAATAGCTTCAATTCTAGAAACAGGGGAAAAAATTTCTTCAAAATCAACACCTTCCATTTGAGAATACCCTTTGCATACTAGTCTTGCTTTATTCAGGACCACTTCACCTTGTTCATTCAACTTGTTCTGAAACACCCATTTAGTACCAATCATATTTTTATCTTTAGTTCTAGGAACTAATGTCCACTTGTCATTCTTTTCAATTTGTTTCAGCTCTTCCTTCATAGCTTCCATCAAGTTTTCATCTTGGTAGGCTTTAGTGACATCTTTAGGTTCAATCTTGGAAATCAGGCAATACTCTTATGCAATCTTTCTTCTGGTTTGCACTCCTTTATTCTTATCTCCTATAATTTTACTTTCAAAATGATTTATCTTTACATACCTTGGAGTTTTGGGACTTTCACGAGCTTCTAGTTCTTTTGATCTTTCTTATACACTAGCACTTGTCTATGCTTCCTGACTTACTTGATTTACTGGAATGAATTGAGGTTGTTTTACCAAAACATATGGAATAATCTAGAGTTGGTTTTGTGCCAAAGAATTCTTCCCTTGGCTTGTATTGTCTTCATCTAAATCATAACCATAATATCTAGATGATTTGGTACAATCCTCATCAACTCTGACATTTTCAATTTCAACCATCTTTCTCAATCTTCTGTTATAGCACCGGTAGGTCTTACTTTTAGTAGAGTAACCTAAAAATATTCCTTCATCACTTCTTGCATCAAAATTTCTTATATCATCATCTCTCTTAATATAACATTTTCTTCCAAAGATCTTGAACTATTTAACAGTAGGCTTATAACCAAACCATAGCTCAAAAGGGGTCTTACCCAAATTACCATTAACATTTACCTAGTTTAAAGTATACACACCAGTGCTTATAGCTTCACTCCAATAGATCTGGGGCACATTTCCTTCTATCATCATTGTTCTAGTAACATCCAAAATTGTTTTATTCTTTCTTTCTGTAACTCCATTTTGTTGAAGGGTTCAAGGAGCAGATAATTGTCTTTTGATTCCATGTTCTTCACAAAAAGATTTGAACTCCCTGGAGGTGAACTCACCACCTCTATTAGATCTCAGAAACTTGATTTTCAGACCTTTTTCATTCTCTTCCATAGCCTTGAATTTTTTGAACTTTTCTAGTGCTTCACATTTTTCTCTTAAGAAGGAAGTTACCCATATCATTCTAGAGTAATAATCAATAATCAACATAAAGTACCTTTCTCCATGAATACTTCTAACTCTGGAGGGACCACAAAGATTAGTATGTAGCAGCTCCAACAAATCATTTGACTGAAACTATTTTCTCTATAAAGAGACTCTAGTTTGTTTACCCATCTAGTAGTTCTTGGAAATTGTGTTAGTAGGCTTCACTAACTTAGGTAGATCTCTTACTACTTGAGTGGAACTTACCTTGACAATGTTATAAAAATTTACATGACACAACCTCCTATGCCACAACTAGCTTTCATCTACTTGAGCAATTAAACAACTCCCACTAGCAATATTCAAGTGAAAAATATTACCTTTTTTCTTTCTACCTTTAGCAATCATATTTCCAAAACTTCCATGTATCTTGCATCTTCCATTTTTGAATTGTAGATCATAGACTTTGTCCACCATCTATCCAACACTCAAAAGATTATGCTTCAGGCCTTCAACATAAATAGCATCATCAGTGTTATCCTTACCACCAAGGCAAATAGAACCTTTTCCATGAATCACACCAACATCGTTGTCTCCAAATCTTACAACACCACCATCATACTTCTCTAGACTTACAAATTTGTTTTTATCACCATTCATATGATGTGAGCATCCACTGTCAATAACCCACTCATCCTTTTCTTCAACTCAGGCTACAAGAGCTTTCTCATCTTTAGCAGATTCAATAGCCACGGGACTATTTTCAACGGTAGCAATGAAACACCATTCATCTTCATTTCCATTATCTTTATCAAAACTATCATCAGTCACTCCTTCTTCTGTAAAGTAACATTTCTTTTGGAATCTAGACTTGTTAGGCTTAGATCTAGGAACTCTTTTAGGACATCTTGATGCAAAATGACCTATTTTACTACAAGAAAAATATTTAATAGGCAACACTCCTTCATCCTTACCTTTTCCTCTTCCTTCTTTCTTTATAATCAGTGCTTCCAATTCTTCTACCTCTCTTTCTCAATCTTCAAGTTGTTTTAGTTATTCATCATACTTGGATATCTTTCTAGAACATTCTTTTAGACCATATATTTGCTTGTTATTTTTAGATACAGTAGCCTTGAATGCAGATTTAGTTTTCGGAACAAATTCACCAAATTCACTTAATTCAAAAGTAGCAAGCTTACATTGAACCAACGTGTCTCTTGTCATCTTTGTTACTAATCTGAGCTCTTCAATAGCGTGAGTATTCACTTTGTAGGAGGGAGGCAAGGATCTAAGTATCTTAGCCACAATTTCATCCTCATCTAGAGAACCACAGGAACATCTAATACACATCACTATTTTATTTACTCTTTGCATAAAAGAAGTGATATTTTCATCTTCACCCATCTTCAAATTCTCATACTTTCCTTTCAAACTCTGTAGCTTAGTCATCTTCACCTGTGCATCTCCTTCATACAAAGTTTCCAGCTTCATCCAAATCTCATGAATTGTCTGCAGTCCTATCACATTTTCCATCTTTGAATCTGTCAAAGCATTTGCCAAAGCTTCAATATCCCTAATATTATTTTTATCTTCTTTGATCTCATCAGTAGCGGAGGGACCATTCTGAGGAATAACATATGGATCTTTTGTAATCTTCCAAAAAGCTTCACCAATACACCTTAGGTGACATTGCATCTTAACTTTCCATAGTGAGTAGTTAGTTCCATCAAATCTAGGATTGTCCTTCTTGTATGTTGTCATCTCAAATCACCTCAAGCTTTTGGACTTCTTTAGAGGAACCTACTTTGATACCACTTGTTGGCCCAAAGTTGTCGTTGCACTAAAAGATTGACCTATTAATTCCTGATCCAACTGCTAGAGTTAATGGGTCCACGGGAAGTGGTTAGTCCATGTCACAAATCCCAAGGGGAGTGCTGACCATTTTCCAACATTTGGTTCGATGGTTTAAAAGTTGTTAATGTTGCTAAAAATTGTCAAAAAGCTAAAAGTTGTCATGCAACTTTAGCAAGGTGAAAAAAAGAAAGAAAAAGTTACATGAAAATCAAGAAACCATTAAAAAAGATTGGAATGCGCTGAATATAGAAAATAGGCAATGTAATTTCAAGCTTAGAGGTTGGTGAAGAAGGGAATGAAAGAAAAGTGAAATTTGTCACAAAATGGGACTGCATTTTTCCAGTTTTTACTATTTTTTAGTTTGAGTTTTTTATGTTAAAGACAACTATGGTATATTACAGGCCTAAAACTAATGGTAAAATTTGAATACATGAATCTAGTTTAATATAATTTTGGTTTGAGTGAATTTCATTAAGTTTTTCAAAATTTATAAGCAATTTGGTGCAAGTCACCAAGAACTCTGCCTAGGGTTTCCAGTTTTGGGAAAAAAGGACATAACTTTCTTTTCCATAATTGAATTTTGATGAAATATGGAGGGAAATTATTTATTAATGTTCTCTTCAATCTCACTAGAGAAATTGACCTCATTATTTGTTTTATGAAAGTTATTAATGATCATTCCTTTTGTTCTTGCACATCAAAATTATGTTTTCCTGCATGAATTTCTTGTTCTATCATGTCCGGTATGGAATTGTACCTGTTGGTACAGCCTAGAGGATAATTAGAGAGTTTTAAGGGGTCTCTTAACTTTATTATTCCTTTTTTTTACTTGAATTTGTTGAGATTTGTAAAAGTTGCAAGAATTTTGGTAAAAACTATCCCAAACTCTGCCTAAGGTTTCTAGACATTGAAAAAATGCTATATCTTGAGTTCCCACCATGGGAAATGATGAAATATTGTAGGAAATTATTTTTTTATGTGTTCATCATCCATGCAAGGTTTGGAGTCTCCATTTGCACGTGGGAAGGAGAACTCTTTGACAGTTTGCTTCAAGTTTGTATGGAGACAGTGTAAAAGAGCCTACACTATGACTATTTGCTCAAGTCCTCACATGCATTCATAAGGTTTGGGTTTAATAAATGTTTGGTAATTCTTTTAAGCCTATGCAAGCCAAGAGCAATAGGTTCTCAAGTCATTTCTTGCGAAATTTGAATGTTCAAGTTGAAACAAGCTTTGGGGCAGCAAACCACAGATTGGTGGATTGTGATTCCTACAAGATCTAAAACTTGTTGTTAGTCATTGGTAATGGTTTGGAAGTGTATTGGGAGGTCTTATAGGTCTATCAATTTTTTTGTGGATCATTCTTGAAATTTTAAATGAGTCTTGTTGTGACTGTCCCAAGAGGTCCAATTACACAGTCATAAGGAAAGGTGGGTTTCCAAGCAAGATTGGGTTTGCACATGAGTGTAGGCATTGAATACATAGTGGAAACGCATTTATAATATTGGAAAGAAGCCTTCAATTCAGTTTTGAGGAGTTGAAACATAGCATGATGGTTTTCCTTTGTTCATTGGAGTCATTTTTTAAGTTTTCACATAGGAGCAGCAATGAGGAACATGCAAGATCACTTTTTCATTTAGGTCTATTTTCATGAAGAATGTCTTTCCTTTGCATCAAGTATTCAAGTGATTTTTTATCAAAGAAACTCCCAAACATGGCTTCTTGCATGTTATTAGTCCATTCAAACTCACATTCTTTCATTCTCTCAAGTGATTTCTTTTAATCTTTGATTCTATCTCACATTCTAATTCTACACCATCTCTACACCATTTTTGTCAAGATTTCTTACAATTTCTTATCTTTTACATTGGAATCTTGGCTCTTTCAACTCATCTAAAGTGTCGTACTCTCTTTCAACATCACAAGCTTGCTAAAGGGAGGGTAAACACTCTCTTTTTATTGCATTATCATCTTTCTAGTATCATATCAATATTCTAACATATCTATTTACTTTATCTTGTCAATCTATCTAGCTATTATCTATTTTTTTATTTTCTATTTATCTACTTGGCTATTCATGGAGTTGGAAACACTATAATGGGGTTTTGACTAAGAAAACCTCCAAAAAAACCCAACATTTTTCATTTTTTTTATGTTTGTAGATTTTTCATTTGGAGCATTGCGAGATGTTGCATATCATTGGACCTCTTATGAGTTTGTTCATCTCTTCTCTCTCACTATTTTGTTTTGTATAATTTAAATCTTTGCATGTTAGTTTTCTTCTTATTTTTATTTCTATTATTTTTAGCACTTTATTAGTTTAGTAAAACATTCATAATTCACCTCCCAAATAGATAGTAGACTATGTGTGTTTCTTGAGCATGTTTTATTCTTAGACCATACAATACCATAGCATTTTGTGGGAACATTCATATATCACACTATTTTCCTTGGTCGAGAGCTATCCAATTATCGCTTAAGACCTTAAAATTGTTCTCTTTTATTCCTTGAAGTCTTTTTCAAAAATCTATCCTAAAACATAAATTATAATAAAAACTCCTTGTATTTCTACCTTTTTCACCTAATATTTTCCTTTGAGGTAGTTGAGGACCATTTTCTCCATATATTATCTTCTTTTTCCTATACACTCGAGAGTCAAAAATCTCCTCCTTTATGATTATATATATTATATTAATATTAAAAAATTCTAGAGAGAGGTGGAGGTAGGGAAGGAGAGGTAGAGAGGGAGAGGTAGAGAGGGGTAGGTAGAGGGAGAGGTGGGGTGGGAGGGATAGAAGAAGGGA
>VDFB02075321.1:108918852-108975396 GCA_007258455.2 Sequoia sempervirens | reverse complement strand
TTTTCGATCAAATAAAAATCAAATGACAAAACATCAAAACCTAGAAAAATGACAAGTTGCCCTCACTTTTTAGTTCGAAACAATGCATGCCCACACATGCAAAATGTTTCCAATTTAAACTTCTTTTTACTAACTTTTAAATTACTTTTGTGTTTTAATTATTTTATTTCTAAATTTTCCATTTTAAATTTCAAATTAATAATTTATATAAATAACATTATCCAATGCAATAGAAATTAAAATAACTTTATTAATAATAACAATAATCTTCCTTTTTATTTAAATTTAAAAATTAACATTATTAATAAATGGAACAATAATCCATTACAAGTCATAAAACATTTCTCATTAACAAAAGTACATATATTTATATTATCAAATCATTGAATTCACATATTAATTTAATAACTGAATAATTAACAACAACATCCATTTACTAAATTAATAATCCAAATTTAATAATTTAATTTGAAACATTGATTAAATCAACATACTACTTATGGACATCGTTAACTTAACCAAATACTTGAATGGCAATAAACTTAACACCCCAAGAACAACAAATACAACATTAAATTAAAACAACGTTAATTAAACGATTAAAATAAACGACACCAAATGGGAGGATACCATAACAGGGACGGGGTCACAGACGAATGACACTGTCAGACACAACGACGGGGTGATAGACTCAGACGGGGACTTTCTTGTCAACTCCGTTTTCAACTTCATAACCGTTGGGATTGTAGGGCACGCTTAGACCTAATGACGCAGGTGGAGTTGGTGCCAAGTACCTGCATCCTGCATAAACCAACGCCAAGTAACATATAAATCTCTAGTCACAAGCACACTGTGAAAGGTAATTGTGGCATAGTAGGGTGCTCACAAACGAGCGATGCTACATCGTCCTTTCACCAAGACTCAGAAAGAAAATACATCATCATAAATGTTCAGAACTAAGCATTAATCTATAACAATACAACATAGTACCACATGAGAATAATAACATAACCAAATAAAGATAAACACCACATATCATTATGTCATCAATCATCATAAAACAATATCATGAGCATCCAAACAAACTAAACTGCAAATCCACACAAGTCAAACTGGTGAAACAATCACCATCAAAGTCTCAAGTCCACAACACAACATAAAAGAGTATCAAAAAAGTAACAGCTACATGAGGGGTATTACAATTTTCATTAAAAAAAATAAATTATTTCGTAGAGCTTAGAGTCTAGAATCTAAATAATAAAAATAATATTTTTTATTAGTTTTATTATAAATTTTTAATTTATTGCAAGTAGGTTATTATAGTCAAACGTGCACGAGGTTGATTAGAAATTTAAAAAATGGTAAAATATATTAAAATTTGAAAAAATATATAGCACACTAGATGAGACAATTCTCTCCAAGAGAGTAAAATTTTCTATTTAGTTATTATAAATTTAGACAAAAGCTAATGTCCCATCAAAATTATGCTATTTAAGTAAATTTGACATTTAAAATTTCCTAAAAAGCAAATACTCATCATTTTTTTTTCTCCATTTACTAGATTTTGAAGATATCTAAGTTGGAAAAAAACTCAAAGAAAAAATAATAATTTTTTAAATATTTTTTGCGATATCCTATCGACCTCACCATTTTCAAAAGAAAATCAATAATTCAAATTAACTATTAAATAATAAAAAAAATATATTGCACTAATATATATATATTTTTAAAATATAAATATAAACTACATTAAGAGTTCTATATTTTATTAGTTAATATTATTTTAAAATTTAAAATATACATGCATCACTTTCAGGAAATCCAAGTTGAAAATTTGTATTTGTGTTGGCTATATCCTTTATATAAGTGCGATATTAGTCTAAACTTTCACCCTTCACAAAATTGGATACATCAATAAAGTTTCAAATACTTCCAATAAAATGTGTTTTCCAATCATAAATTTAAAAGGCATAGATGGAGATAGTAGCATATAGTGAAATTGTACAAAGCTCTCATTGCCAAATTCTAGGATTGTTTATATATGAATAAAATCCAAGACATTTTTCTTACCACCACATAATCTCTACACAAAATCCATGTTTTCTCATTAATTTCATCTATTTGTAATTTGTGGCATTCAATTTGTATTCATTATATAACAATTATGTAACAAGGGGTCAATGTAGAATTTTGAATCATAATGGCATGGGCATCCTTGTAGGTGAGTATGCATAAAAAATTTCCTTATTTTATCAATTTGAAATGGGTAGGGAGTGTACATGAAAAATTTGTAGAGTTTCTCTTCAAACCTACCAATTGTATTTTCTTAAAATTCACATGGGCCTTAAGAAGTGATTTAAGTTGCACTCTTTGAATTTTTGGTACATACTTGATATTTTATATTGCAAGTTATATTTAACATCCTTTTTTCTTTTCCTTCTAAGAGTGCTCAATATGTTTTATGTTTTTATGATTAGTCATGTGCCACCCTCCTTTGGGTTCCATATAAATTAGCAATTTCAGCAATACTAATAACTCAAGAAAAATTAAAAATATTTCATTAGAAGAATGTTTTTGTATCCTAAAAGAAAAAAAAAACAACTAGCAACAAAAAAGTCCTGATATTTTTTTAGCATCTTGTAGTTGGACACCCAAGTTTGGTTTTGGAAGCATTTAAAGAAGATTTAGTTGAGATAGTAATGATAAAAAAACTATAACAACAACCAATAAGAAACAATGTTGAAGGGATGCCAAATATTGTATCCAAATTATGAGCTTGAACGACACCCTATTGTCTATGAGAAAAACATGTGTGCTACACATTTTTCATAGAAATAAATAGTATTTGTAGATACCTACCATTCATATTCAACATATTGAATCTATTTTATTTGTCCACTTGTGCCTAATCCAGTTCTTATTGATGTAATCAAAATCATTTTCTTATTATTGTTCATATCCTTGCAAAATATGTTATTGGTTCATGCACCATAGAATCAACAAGTGAACAAATGGAATCAAATATTGAATCACCAACAAGTATTTATGTTGGAAAGTTAAGATAAACTTGAATCATCACTATTTTTATTAAAGAAACCTCTTTGCCTAGTTGATATTGTAGAATAATCTAAAGCATCATACATGTTAAGAAGTGATAGAAAAGAAGTTATGATACAATACAAGCCACATCCCTAATCTTTTACTATTCATTGGACATCGTGGGCATTTGAAAACATGATTGTTGAATAAGGACATAATCATGAAGCTAACTGAGCCTCGACCAATGATGAACCTATAACATATGAGTTTCCCAATATAAATCTTGAACAAGAAGAACCTATAAAAAATATACTTCATTTGGCCTTGCCATTTTCCAAGGTCTTTATGTTGAGGATCCTAATATGTTCTTATTTGAATTTGATGTGTTTTGTTACAACTATGACCACCAAAGTGATAATCAATAACTTAAATATATATCCATCCATGTTAAAGGATGCTACATTATAATGGTTCATGGGAATTGGATGAAATACTAAATATTCACAAATTGGATGATATGGAAGAACAATTTTTGATAAAATCCCTAGATTATTGTAAAATTTTTTAAGAATTATAAGATGAGATTTTTATGATGTCACAACGTGAAGAAGAAACAATAGAATATTTTCCTGAATGATTCTTATTCAATCTTCAAAGATCATGAAAAACACAATTTTGAACTAAGACTATTAAAATGCTTTTCTTAAGAGGGATTCATGATGAATGGATCGATGCTTTAAATCTTATAGGTGTTGGAATTACTTATTGACTTTATTTTGATGAAATTTGTGAAATTTATAGGAACCATTCAAGATCCCACTAATATACATTAAGTTACGTTGGTAAATAAGTTTCTCAAGGTGACACATCAAGTATTATCAAGCGAGAGTTAGGTACATTACTTGATGATTTAAAACATACTCTCTTGACTCATATGAGAAAAAAAAATACAAATTTTGTATACACCTAAGAAACAAGAAGAAACTAAAAAGACACTTGCTATTTTTTCCCTACTTTTTGTAGGAAACATATCAATGAAGAACAACCTTATAATTGAACAAAAAAATCATCTTTAGAAGATGTTACTAATAACACTCCCTTGTAACCATTACCATTAGGTGTGGTAGAAACATTTAATATACTGAGGAACTTTCTTATTATATGCTCAAAGAAGACTTTGGCAATCAAGAGCAACGCTAGCAAGTATGATTAATTATTTTAATGGGTTAATTGCAAGGGTTATGTAAATGGTAGTCGAGTAAAATAGAGAAAAAAGGGTGGAAGGACAAAAAAATAATGAATTCAACTTCACAGCTAGATTTTTGGCATATCTAACAATAATGAAACATTTGCTTCGAAAAGAGTGAATAAATAGTATTAAATTATTAAAAAAATGATTTGACTTAATGTTTCCACCAGCTAAAAGTATGATGTCTTCCTTATAATAGAACAAAAATTTCATCCTTAAAAGATATTACTAAAAATACTCTCATGCACCTATTACCAATATATATGGCATAAATGAAATACTAAAGAATCTATTTATTATATGGCCCAAAGAAGATTGTGGCAACCAAGAGCAATGCCTTTAGGTATGATTAATGATTTTAATTCACATTATAATTCTATGGGACCTAGTGGATAGCCTACTTATTTCCAATATTCTTGTCCACCTATACGGTATATGGAGGTTGGAAACAACCTCATCTTATCCTCAAGGGCCAAATCAATACTCATAACATTATCCCTCTTCACAACTGGATGTGAATAGTCATGGAGAGAAACACCACCTTTTTTATCTAGAACATCCATGATCCTATCCTATACTAGACCTACCATCACTCTGTAGAAGGAACTATAGTAACAAATTTTACCATAGATACCATCATCATCAAATTCATCTCACCCACCAAAGGGCTATACCCATGCTTGGAAAGCCAACACCAAATCCCAATAATAGGAAGGTGACTAAACCAATCTAAAATAATGAGGCGTATGAATTTCTAACCTATCCTATTAGTAAATTAGATGCCAATGAGTTACAAATTTGACCAAACAAAACTCTCTAAGGACTTGGACCTCATGTAATCACTAAGCTTGAAGAGTCATAAGAAGAATTTAAAGAAACCCAACCTAATCTCATTAAGACTTCAGTGCAATCAACACCACCTCCATATCCAGTCTAGTTTCATTCTTATCCTACCTGAAAGGAAGTTTCTAATTCAAAAATTATTCTTGTTAGTGAATTACGAAATGTGTGAAAAAATTCCTCTTTTGCAAGAAATTAAGGATATTCTTGTTTTGCAAGAAATTAAGGATATTCCTATTTATACCAAAATTGTTAAGGAATTATGCACAAAGAGAGAAAAGAAGAAGCAAGATTCAAATACTATTCAAGTCCTTGGGAAACTTGTAGATATTATGTTAGGATTTATATTTTAGTTCTTAAATATTTTGATCTTGGAAGTACAATAATAGGTATGTATTAGTCAAATTTTTATTCCAAATATATTTATTGATCTTGGTGCTACTATTAATGTTACGAACAGTGAAACTAAAGAAAAGTTAACCCTTCAAGGACTTAGAAATGTACACATATAGTTATTTTGATGGTTGATCGATCATTAGTAAAATCTAAAGGTATGATTTGAGATATAATTATTTATGTTGAGGTTGAGTGCAAGATTATGATGGGCCAAACAATGGAAATAGGCAAAAAGCACATTTTTCCTTAGCCAAAATCTCAAAATGGATGTTTGAATTTTTGTTTGGGTTAGATAAAAAGTTGGGGATATCCATTAGTAAAAAATATATGTTAGTAATGGCCATCCTTTAGTAATGAATACCTATTTTAACAAAACAGATGTTTGTTGCCTAAAAGCCTAAAAAAAACACACTTTAGAAAAATAGGCATAACTTTTGTGTTACTTTAAATGAAATTTTGATTTTTTATAGGCATTGGAAAGATGATTTAGATCTCTACATAATGGATTAGGTAATTTATCTATATTATATACAAAAAAATTAGATATAATTGTTTAAAATTCATCCTTCATTTTTGAAACTTCAAATGCTGACAACTTTTGCATACAAAGTTCTTTTTCAATATTAATTACCCCTTTAGTATTATAGAATGAGAGAATTCATTTCACTTGGAAAAATTATTTGAATTTTGATATTTAGAAGGGTATGAGTCATTTTGACTTGAAGATCTATATTTGGAAGCATTGGGTGCTATTAATTTGGACCATAAAGTGTGCACACAAATCCATAAAAGAAGAAAAATTATTCAAGTATACATTATCATGGATTGGCTAATGTAGCCCCTTAACATAAAATATTTTACAATCGAAATCCATGTGGGGGGGTGATCATTTTAGAAAATAAAGATTCATATCATATGACATAATCATGTTTATGTGTTCATTTGATCCTTGCGCACATTCAAATAGGTTGGAAAGGGTTGCTCTAAAGCCCATGTTAATGTTTCAAATTGTTTTAGGATCACTCTTCAAATAATTAAATGAGTGTATATGTCCTTGATGAAGTGGAAATGACCACTCAATATCATAGTCCTTAATAGTGTAGAAATAGATTTGTTAATAACATGCCCATAAATGAAGTCTGTACACATATACATATGAATGATCATAAATGGGTGTTGGGGTCACCTTTCCATCATACATTCAAAATCATGGTGCCATTAAACCTATGGGTAGTGGATATGTCACAATATAAAAAGCTAGGGGTGTATGTCTAGGATTTTAGAATTCATCATTCTCTCACCTGCTTGACGTTACATTGACTTTCGTTTCTACTTGATATATTTTATGAAATAGTACATCTAGGATTGAAGAAAAAATAGTGATATGGGGGATTGGGAACCACTATGGTGTTTATGAGCATCATTAAGGAACATACAAGGGGTGGATAAACTAATTTATTGGTATAATGGCATGTACGAGTTAAGTTACTTAAGAGTATTCAATGTATGGGACATAGTAGCGGATGTGGAAGTGGCTTGAGTGATTGTGATACTAGTAGGGTCAATGGTGGTTGACGAAAGAGGCATAGAAGTGTGATAAATCATTTGGGTGATGAGTATAAGTACTAAATCCACCAGGACACTAGTGATAATGGTACTATGGTGACAAATAATAGTTGTAGAGGTTAGTGGTAGTAGTGGTAGTGGTTAATACAAGCATTAATCCAAAGGAAGATTAGGACCATAAGTAGCTCATGACATAAACAAAATATAGGAAAGTAAATCCCAAAGGTACAATTTCATAGTGAAAATTAGAAATTTCAATGATGTATCAAATGCAAAAATTAAACCCTAATGTGGTTGCCAAGGATGGGTAGGGTGAGTAAAAGGAATTTCACAATCAAGATAATAGAAAATATGTAACAATATAAAATCAATGAAGAAATAGTCATACAAAGAGTTTTAAATATAAAATTGAGATGTAAATATCATAAAAGTATAGATAGATAAGAAACCCACATGATTGTTTATATAGTCCAATTTTTTTTAATGACACATCCACTCCAAATAGGCAATCATCAATTGATCTCTCATTACCATCCACCTCAAAATTAGCAACCATAGATATAGCCACACCTACTAAATTAAATCTAATAGAAGCTATGCTAGGAAAAAACACTTAATATATTCACAATTAAGTACAACACAAATAAATGATTTGATTTCTATGTTAAGAATTCATAAAGTTGCATTTGCATGTGAATATCAGGATATCTGTGGTATACATCTAGACACTTGCACTCACCATATCTATATGGAGGAGGGAAGTCGTCTAGTTGTAAAAGATGGGAACTCTCATCCTGATAAATGTTTCGGTAATGGATAAACCATAAAAAATATGCTTAGCTTTAGAGGTGCCAAATCAAATTTACATTATATAAATAATGCAATTTATGAATGTCACATTCTTTGATTATTTCAAGAAATTATTTATATGAAGGTTCTTTACTTGAGATTATTGCCTACTCTATACCACTATCCAAAAGCTCATCACTCTTGTTGTATGTATTGGATTATCCATCATCAAATTATCTATTTTGTGCAACTAGTTGGACTTAAACAAATAATATGACCTTGTGCATAGGTCTTAGAGTTAGATTCAAAACTTTGACTAAAAATCTTCTATTCTCACGAGTGGATAGCATTTTCACTTGTTATTTCAAGCAAAGTGGACTTTTATTGTATATGCATAATCCAAAGATGGATGGACATTACAAGCAAAAATTAAAAAGATTATCTCCCTTTTCCCATTGCCTTGTCAATCACAATTTAGATAATAATTATTTAGTTCTCAGATTTCTGGTTTGTAACTGTGTATAATCTTTTTTGCATCAACGTTTCGGATCATACTCCATGATCATGGACTGTGGAAACCTTATGAAGTTAAGAATTATTTAGTTAAGAGGAAGTTTTCTCTTTACATATTCTATAGTTAGTTTGTACAAGGCTTAGGGATTACATTTAGCTTACAGTTAAATCAGAGTTGTACAATTGATTGTTTAGTTTGCATATTGTATGTCTTTCTAAGTCAAATAAGATTTCTTCAACTTTTTATAGGCTCTAGTCACTAGACATTGCTATTTTGATCACATAAAACCAGATAGATCATGGCAAGAGATGCTTAGTCATTAGTTTAACATTTATGCATGCATTTAAACAAAGGGATGAGAAGATTGGTTTTGAACTTACTTTATATATTGGTTTTACGTTTACCTTATATATTGTTTAAATGAGACACACAACCCTCCTTCCTTAATTCAACCTTATAACATTATTTTAGAATACACAAAACTTTATTAAAAACCGACTAAATTTGTTTTTTTTTTTAAAATATTGAAATGCATTTTACATTGATAAAATTGCAAATACTGTATGAAACATAGCAGCAAAGATTACAACCTATTAACCAGTTTAAATTGTTTGAAAAGAATAAATATAGACCATTGCATAAATGATACATTTCTCTCCTTTTTGTTAATTCAAGGAACAAAAATATGTGTCTGGGAGGCCTTGTTGCAGACTAATGAACATTGTCTAATGCTACAATATGGATATAAATGTGAGACGTGGAATGCTATAGTATCCAAGTATTGAGTAAGAATAATAATGTCCGCAGTTGAAAAACAAAAGATAATGTCGGTAGCAGCACTAGGGTGTGATGCCGTTCTTGTTCTTACTGTGCATGGATACGGAAGAAATCCTTTGTCCCTGAGGTTGGCTACTGTATCAATCAAACACTCTTTTATGGGCGTAAATGAGAGACCCAATTCCCTCAGCTTTTGATTGCTGAATTTGTATCCCACTTTCCTTGGATTTTCCTGGTCTGAACACCTACAGGAGAAGATTAACATTGTGAAAACCCAAATCATGTCATTAGTATTCGGAGTTAATAGGAAGGGGGCAATGGCAATAGTAAAAATCCATACTTGGTAGGAAGTGGGTACTGTGGGAACAGTTATGCTAACATATCCACAAGCTCTCCTCTGTGCAGGCTTCTTTCTCCACAGAAATATCGACCAGAGGCAGAGTGATTTTCGTAGAGCAATATATGTGCTCTCGCCACATCCCGCACATCCACGTAAACCTGAGTTGCGTTTGCATATGTCTTCGCGGACCCTGCGCCAAATTAAAACAATTAGTCTCATAGCATACAATGAGTGAGAAAGCAGAAAGGAATTAGGATAATATTAGCTCACCAGTTAAATATTTCAAAACATGAGCAGTGCTGAAGATCATAGTGGGCTGGAGCAGAGGACCCAACACAATAGTGGGATTAATCCTTATCAACTCCATACCCACCTCCTCCGCATACGTACACGCGGCTTTCTCTGCTACTGTCTTTGCATAGCAATACCAATTCTGAAATTTAACAATAATGGAGATTAAGAAATGTATCCATAAATATTCTTTAAGCTATACAAATTAAAATGGTGCATTTAATTTACCTTGGTTTGGATGCAGAAATCAAAGTCGCTCCAGCAGTCTTCATCGACTATGTCTTGTGGATTCCTGTTGGGGTCGAGGTAAATGGCACCGATGCAGCACGTGAGGATTACACGCTTCACTCCCAATTCGGTGCAGGCCTTCAACACATTTAGAGTGCCCTTCACAGCCGGCTGCAGCACTTGTGCCTGTGCCCATCCATCAAATCTCTAATTAATTTAAAATCAACTATTTAAGTGTGCCATAGTTTGCAGGGCAGAGAGCGCGAGTCCAGTGCAGACCGGTTCTTACTTAGACAGTAAAAATCCTACGAATCTATATTGATCAGGTAATCAATTGAATAAACAACCTGCATGATGTTTAAAAGGGACATACCGGATCTTCAATAATAGGGCAAGCCGTGTGAAAGACTCCTTTACATCCTGTGATAGCTGTTATCAAGCTGTCATAGTCTAGAATATCAGCCTTGACAAGCTGAAGCCTCTCTTCTGCCCTCCCAACTCTCTGATATGCTCATACTTTCTATCATCCGCGCATATAATTGATAACTAGTTGAGATAATAACTAGCATACATATATTAAATATTAATATATATAAAATATGCTGAGAGTGTTCGAGGAACCTATTTTTCTCAAATTCTATAGTTATAAAAAAATTTGTTTTCAATTCAAAATGACTTTAAAAAATAGTAAAGAATTTTGACATAATTTTATAAAAATTCATCAAAAATAAAAATAAGAACTTATATGTAATTGTTAATTAATTTTCAATCAATATTTTTGTATCACATTTCATAAGCTATTATTAAAATTTAATAAAAAATGTTTTCATGGAGCAACTGTAGCACTAAAAGTAGGAGCCATATTAAGGAAAAAGGTATAAAATCTTGCTTTATTCAACCAAACCATTACAATCAAGAACATTTATCCATTACTAAGTGGATAACTATAATCTTCAAGATTTTTCAATTATTTAATTGACCATTGCAATGCTAAAAGATTTAGGAGGACAGGCATGGTAGGGCCAGAATGGAAAAGAAAGTATTTGATGTTTTGATACATACGAATGTCGATATCTATGTAACCTAATTGAATCCATTAAAAATAAAATAAAATATTTTAATTCTTGAAGGATTGCTCAGCATGACCGCCCTGGTGGGATCAATTCTTAATTTTTTACACAGATTAGTCTTTGGTGATTTGTAGTATATGCACTCTCCACACTCACCTGTAAATAATGGCAACACATGATCTCCCTCCTTGAGATCTTTCACGCCTTCTCCCACGCTCTCAACAATCATGTTTTCAACGCACATGCATCATGATTTTGTTTGATGTAGTTGCAACTGTCCTGGTAGACCTGCATTCAAAAACATTGAAGTATTGTTGGTTGAATATTTTGCAAACTTGTGAGGTTTAGCAAAATGGTGGTTTCAGCCACAGTATGTGAGAATAAATCTCTCCTATTTGTATGAGGGAAGGCTCGCCCTCGAATTTACTATTCTATTTGTTGCAAAAATGGTTGACTATATTAATTCTATGCTATAATTTATGGTGTTACTCATCCTATTCTCTTTTTTTAGAATATATGTTTAATCTTTCCTCCTTTCAAGAAAGAAAATCCAGAATAGTAAAGGGAAAATTTCTGCTATTTAACTATTCTATAATAGTTACATAAAGAGCGAGCTTAATGTGATTTTGAAAGAAGCAAAGTTTCCTGAAAGCACAAAGTCTTCCGTTGCTTCCCGGGATGGGTAGATACCACTTGAAACACAAAGTATTCACAACTTATCTTCCTATCAACCTTTTGAGATATGACTTCCATTAACCAGTAGTATAAAATTGAGCAGCAAAATAAAGCACAAAGCCTTTATTTAGATGCACTTCTAAACTGAAAATAAGAAAGATAATATAAGAACAAAGTCTTATATTATATCTCTTTATGGATTCACCTATCTCTAATTTAGTCCTTCAAATTTGCAGCACAAAGACTGCAAGAAATCAGACCAAAGTCTTTCCACAACAACTCTACAATTTCTCAAGAAAAACTCAGAAAATATACTACTATGACATAAGAACACAGTAATAATATTCAATAAGATTCAACACAAAGTTTGAAACCTTATATCCCTTCCTTGTATTACTTGAAAATCAGATTCACATATACAAAGCACAAAGTCTTTTTTGCTGTAAATTTTTGCAGAGTTCTCTCTATTGCCAAAAGGATAAAAATTACAAAAGACCCCCTCAAATATCTATAGGAGAGAAGTCATGAGAAAAAGGTGGGAGGATCCCAACTAACTTGAGAAATTCTCTCAACCACCAACTATTTGTAATTGACTTATTCCCAATTATAGTCCTAGTTTATCTTGACTTGTAATTTGATTACATGTAATTACAATTTTTGGCTTTACATGTAATTTGTCCAAAAGGAACAAAATTGAAAATAAAATAAAACTTCAATTATTTCCATGGCCATTCTTGAAACATTAAAATTTATGAATGGAATTCTGCAGTTCATCAGAATTTTAACCCCATTATCCTTCTTAGGAGTGTGATTATATCATTAATCTCTTCTTTGAATTCAGACTGGTATAGCTTGGGCCATCGAGACAAACAAGTTCGACGCTTTAGAAGCCATTTAGTGTTGATATGTTGCACACAATCTACTTTCTTTTGTTCATAGTGATCAAGAGCACTCTTTATTGAGATGTTTGAATACATAGGTGCATCTGGAACTCTGAAAATTCTATTAATGGTTTCTGGATCAAGCCTAATGACCACATTACCATCATCATCTCTGATAGTTTTGGATTCTTTGTCAAAGCGAGCTGTACATGTAAGGACAAACTCTGGTTCTAGGACAGCAACAAGAAAAGAGGAAACCAAATGGATAAGACTTCTCAACAATAACTGCATATCATGTGAAGTCGATTTCTCAGCTCTCTCAAGAAACTCAGACATATCAACATGTCCAATCTTCGTATCTCTGATTTCTTCGATGTTTGAGACCACATAAGATGGAGAAATCTCATTCTGATATTTATCAAACTTGTACTTCATCTTTTTATTTGGTGGAGAAGCTGGTTCCTTTGTCATTGAACAAAAATCTGCAAGGCTGCGATGAAAATTCCATAAAGTTAAGACATCATCAACATCAATATGCTAGACATGGTGAAGACTCAAACTCAGAGTGGTGCTCTTGCTGTATGAGGGAAAAAAATGAGGATTATAATCCATTTCGGATCTTGAAAGGCTGATTGCAAGTGAAAGAGACATGCTTTTCATGGAAAATGGAAAACTTGGTTTATATCTTTGAAAACTGCAAGTCAGAACCTTTAACTTGCAATTGCAGTTAAGTCCAAAAAGTCTGATTTTTAGGCACTTTTGAAGCATTACGGGATTTTGGATGCTGGCTGCAAGTAAGATGTAAAATCAAGGTTTTGGAGACATATTGCAAGTGAATAAAGTGCAAGGTAGGAAAAGTGAAGGGCAACTGCAAGTTATCATTTTAACTTGTAACCTTGGTCAAAATTTCCTACTTGCAATCAGATTATGAAAACCTGATTTTCAGCCAAGGGCATTATTTTTTATTATGCAGAAAATGGTAATGAGAATAATGAAAATGAAATGGAAGACAAATAGAATGAAGGCAAGGGAATGGAAAGGTGAATGAAAGGACGAAATGGAAGGCGAATGAAGGAAAAACACATTTTCAGTTGAAGGCATATGAATGAAAGATGATTGAGGGGTGAATGAAGTAGGCAAATGAAAGAAAGACGTCTTTATGACGTGGAGAAAACACTTTTCTTTTATATCATCTTAACTTTCAATGAAAGGCGAATGAAAAAGAAAGAAAAACGTCATTATGAAATGGAGGATGTGTGAATAATGAAAAACACGTTTTTAACTAAAACATGTTTTTAAAAAAAATATGCAATCTTAATCTCCAAAGAAAGGTGCCTCAGGAACAAAGATTTAAAGCAATAAAAGACTAAAAATAAGAAGAAATAAAAAGTGCTAGATTAGAGGCAGAGACAAGAGATAAATAGGGGAATGCAAGTGCAATCTTAACAGAAATAAAATACCCAAAATAGATTAAAGCTTGTGCTTGTTCATTCATTCAAGAAATCATAAAGATATAATAGATTTATAGAGCTTGAGCTCTTGATATGTTCATCAGAAAATAAAACACCAACTCCCATGTTTTCTATTCGTAGCCTTCATACAGAAAAAATTACATACTACTGTTCTATCTTCTTATCTTTTACTTCACCCATATGAAAAATAATACAAAGCTTCTTCCAGAAGCTACGTAAGAGCCCAGCCAAAATTGGAGGGAAAGCAAAAAACATTGATTACAAATAAGTGCTTATTTAACAACCAGCAAGCAAAAATCTGTAGGTTTAGATTTTGCATTAAATTCAAATCAAAAGCAATCCTATACGCAAGAAAAGAGAAATGATTGCTGGAAAAAGTATACAGAGGAGGAGTAAATGCAGCGGTTGGGATTTGTTTCCAACATTCCCCCTTAATCACAACTAGCTGACATTCTTCTCAAAAATTTGGAGCATCTGCTTTCACTTATAGTTCTGAAAAGTTCTGGTGCATCTGTCTTCAGCATTGACACCCAAACAATTTCTTAAGTATTCAAATGATTCTTTTGCCAATGGTTTAGTATTAAAGATATCAACAAATTGATCTTGAGACCTGCAAAATTCCAAAAAGATCTCTCCATTATTAATCAATTCTCTAATGAAATGGTACCTAGTGTCAATATGTTTGCTTCTCTTGTGAAATATTGGATTTTTAGACAGTGCTATGGCTGATTTGTTGTCACAATGTATTTTTGTTGCATCTTCTTGTTCATGCTTCAACTCTTTCAATACTCTTCTCATCCAAATTGCTTGGCATGTTGCCCCTATTGCTGCTACATATTCTGCTTCAGCTGAAGACAGAGTGACAATGGGTTGTTTCGATGAGGCCCATGATACAACCCCTGTTCCAAAATGAAAAACATAACTAGATGTGCTTTTTCTGTCATCAATGCTGCCAGCATAGTCACTATCTATGTATCCTATTAGCTTAAACTCGTTTGAACATGAATATTGAATGCCATAATTTCTTGTTCCACTGACATATCTTAGAATTCTTTTCCTAGCTTTCCAATGTGAGTCTTTTGGAGACTCCATGAACCTTGAAATCAAACTTACACAATACATTATGTCCGGCCTTGTGGTTGTTAGGTACATAAGACTACCAACAAGTTTCTTATATAAAGTTGGATCTACATTGGATCCTTTGTCATTTTTACTCAACTTCAAGCCTATGACAGTGTGTGTTGGTGCTGATTTGCATTTCAACATATTAAACCTTTTCAAAATATCATAACCATACTTTGCTAGAGAAATGAATATACCATTTTGATTTTGATTCACCTCAATTCCTAAAAAGTATTTCATGAGACCCAAATCAGTCATTTCAAATTCTTTTTTCATAGCTCCTTTGAAAAAATCAATGGACAAGTCACCTGTGAATATTAAATCATCAACATATAAGCATACAATCAAAATTTCACCTTTTTCATTCATCTTTGTGTATAAGGTAGGTTCACTGTTGCACCTATTGAAACCATTTTGTAGAAGATAAGAATCTATTATGCTATACCAAGCTCTTGGGGCTTGCTTGAGACCATATAGAGCTTTCTTGAGCTTATAAACTTTGTCTTCTTGGCCTAAAAACTCATACCTAGGTGGCTGTTCCACATAAACTTCTTCTTCAAGATGACCATTTAAAAATGATGATTTCACATCCATTTGATAAACAAGCCACTTGTTTTGAGCTGCTATGGCAAGTATCATTCTCACGGTGTCTAGGTGAGCTACAGAAGCAAACATCTCATTGTAATCAATTCTGGGCTGTTGTGAATATCCCTTTGCCACTAGTCTTGCCTTATGTTTCTGCACATCACCATTTGCACTCAACTTGGTTTTGTAAACCCACTTAACTCCTATAACATATTTTCCTTTTAGAAGGCTCACTAACTCCCATGTTTGATTCTTTTCAATTGAATCAATTTCTTCATCCATTGCATTTAACCATTTTTCTTCTTTAATTGCTTCTTCAAAATGAATTGGATCATCTACTTGAGTGAATATAAAGCAAAAAGAGAGGGTTGACCTGCATTATTTTCACCTTCATTATGCTCATAAATGTCTCTTAAACTTCTGATTTTCTATCTCCTTAAGCTTGCTAGTGTGGGGTTTGACATGTCACTTGAACTTGCTGAATGTGGACTTGCTAGTCCTGCACTTGAAATCCCTATTGTAGATGGTGTTTGCTGTCCTCTTATTGCTGCTCTTACATTTGATGATGGTGTCACTTGTGGACCACATGGTTGAACTTGAATGGGTGTGGAAGGAGTGACATTTGATGGAGCATTAGTTGGTACAAAAACTTCATTATCTTCTTGTGGTATGCTTGGTAATATGTTGACTATTTTCTCTATACTTCCATCCCATGCTTCCTCTTCTATAAACTGCACATCTCTGCTAATTATATCCTTTTTTTTGATTGGGTTATACAACTTGTAAGCCTTTGATTCATCACTATATCCCACAAATATACATTTTTCTCCTTTGTTGTCTAATTTTATCCTCAATTCATCTGGTACATGTGCATATGCAACACATCCAAACACTCTCATATGAGCAACATTGTGTTTTCTTCCATTGCATGCTTCTTTCAGAATCATATTCTTGACACTTCTTGTTGGACATCTATTCATTATATAGGCTGCACATGATATAGCTTCAGCCCAATATTCATGTGACAAATGTTTGGCTTTCAACATGCTTCTAGCCATTTCCATGATTGTCCTATTTTTCCTTTCAGCTACCCCATTTTGTTGAGGTGTGTATCTAGTTGTGAACTGCTTGTGAATTCCATGTTTCTTGCAAAAACTTAGAAGATCATTTGAGATGTATTCACCACCTCTATCCGTTCTCAATGCTTTGATGTAATGACCACTTTGTTTTTCAACAAGAGCTTTGAATTGACAAAAATATTCAAACACCTCACTCTTATGCTTTAGAAAGTATACCCATGTTTTTCTTGAGTAATCATCAATGAATGTCAAAAAATAGAAACTACCACCTATTGAAGGTGTTTGCATTGGCCCACACAAATCTGAATGAATGATCTCCAAAGGTGCCTTAGCTCTCATTGACATACTTGTTGGAAAAGATTCTCTATGTTGCTTTCCTAAAATGCACCCTTCACAAACTTTTTCTGGTTTCTCTATTAGAGGCAATCCCTTGACCATGCTTTTCCTATGAAGCAAATTTAGTGCTGCAAAGTTTAAATGCCCAAATCTTAGATGCCAAAGCCAATTTTCATCTTTAATTTCTGCTTGAAAGATCACTTGAGTGACTGCTGTAGTTTTCTCTTTACCCACTTGTGGAGACATTGAGTGATGTGCTTGAGCATAATCTACACTCAAATATGATTTATCCTTAGGGGAAACATCCTATTATTGGTCATTTGAACCTTGGCAATGAGCTGATTGCTAGGAAGTTTGTCTAAAATTGTGTACTCTCCATTTTTGAAAAATACTCTATACCCTTTTTGAACAAGTTGTCCAATGCTCATTAAATTATGTCTTAAACTGGGAACAAAATAAACATCAGTTATATATTTCTTCTCCCCCTTCTTGGTTAGAATATTGATGTTCCCTTTTCCTTGACTTCTACTTTGTTGTCATTTCCCAATGTTACATCTGATTTTACACTCTCATCCAAACTAGAGAACATTTCCAAATTCCCTGTCATATGATTGCTACAACCCAAGTCTGAAAACCATACATCTTTATCATTTGCTTGTGCAACATTGCAAGCCAAAAACATATTGCTTTGTTTTGGTTTTCTTTTGTGAAATTTGCATTTTGTTGTCTAGAGTCATATTGTTTCTTTCAACATTCACTCAAATAATGTCCATCCTTTTTGCAATAGTGACATTGGACTTGAGATTTATCATACCTTTGGCCTTGAGGCTGATTTTGAGTTGGGTTATAGCTGCTACCTCTTCCACTCGAGCTTGATGGGCTACTTCTTGCACCTCTATGAGAACTTCTTCCTCTACCTCTGAAATTTGTTCTTCCTCTGCCTCTACCATGGCTGATTGTAACTTGTGACTTGAATGCATGCTCCATAGATGTACTTGTTGACCTGCGAGCTACCTATGTTCATGTGAAATAAGAGATGCATGGAGCTCATCAACTGGAAACTAAGAGAGGTCCTTTGTTTCCTCTATAGTCACAATAATGGTTTCAAACCTTGTGGGTAAACTCCTTGAAATCTTTTCAACAACCCTCCTATCTTCAAGTGTCTCACTGTGAGATCTAATCTAATTTACTAGTCCAATGATTTGGGTGAAGAATGAATCTACTGTTTCATTATCCTTCATGTACATTGTTTCAAACTCCCTTCTCAGTATTTGTAATTTAGCTGTCCTAACTTTTTCCATACCTTGATATGCTGTTTGAAGTATATCCCATGCTTGTTTGGAACTTTTTGCTCCTGAAATCCTTGGGAAAATGCTCTCATGCACTCCTTGGAGGATGAAGAAATGGGATTTTGAATCCTTCTTCCTATTCTCTTTCAATAAATCCTTCTCTGCTTGAGTCAATGCATTATATGTTGCTGTATCAGTTGGTTCTGGAAAACCATTCTCTACTAACTCCCATAAATCTTGTGAGGAAAACAATGCCCTCATGGTGATTGCCCAATAATCATAGTTCTTGCCATTAAATTGTGGAATCTGTGGGTTTGTCAAGCTTGTGCTTGCTACCATTGTTCACTATGTATACCTTAGCTCCTTGAAAACCTGCTCTAAAATATTTTCTTGAAGACGATACCTTCAGTTTTGCTTAAAAATTTCTTTGAGCAACCTTTAGCTCTGATACCATGTGCTAGATTAGAGGCAAAGACAATAGATAAACAGGGGAATGCAAATGCAATCTTAATAGAAATAAAATACCCAAAATAGATTAAAGCTTATGCTTGTTCATTCATTCAAGAAATCATAAAGATATAACAGATTTACAGAGCTTGAGCTCTTGATATGTTCATCAAAAAATAAAACACCAACTCCCCTATTTTCTATTCATAGCCTTCATACATAAAAAATTATATACTACTGTTCTATCTTCTTGTCTTTTACTTCACCCATACGAAAAAAATACAAAGCTTCTTCCAAAAGCTACGTAAGAGCCCAACCAAAATTGGAGGGAAAACAAAAAACATTGATTACAAATAAGTGCTGATTTAACAGCCAGCAAGCAAAAATCTGTAGGTTTAGATTTTGCATTAAATTCAAATCAAAAGCAATGCTATATGCAAGAAAAGAGAAATGATTGTTGGAAAAAATATACGGAGGAGGAGTAAATGCAGCAGTTGGGATTAGTTTCCAACAAAAAGAAACATACCCCAAACAAGAGCTCACAAGCCAAAAATGAAGAAGAGAAACCCTAGGCGCCTTCAGCAAAAGAGGAAAACTTGGTTATTTAAGCTGAGAGTTCAACTTTCTTAGTTGAAGATTTATGAAATCTTCATAGAATGGGGTAAACAAGCAAAATAGAACTCAAACTGTTGCTTCCATGGATGGCATCGGGTTTTTGAAAGCCTTTTGCAAGTGAAATAAAGCGCCATTCTTCAAAAGAGAGTATTTTAAACTTAAATCAGGCTTTTGAGAGTCTTCTGCAAGTGATTTTAAGTGAAATCACTTAAATCGGGCTTTTACAAGCTGATAACAAGTTAAATTTCAACTTAAAAGAAGAAATCGGGCTTTTGAGAGCACTTTACAAATTCACTTTAAGTCAAAAGACTCAAATCATACCTTTTTGGGCTCTTTACAAGTCACTTAAGTGAAATCAAACTTTTTATAACACTTTACAAGTGACTTGTAAAATGAACAAAAAGTTCCTATACTTGCAAGTCAAGTAAAAACTTCCTATTATCACTTGTAATGAAGGTAAAAAGTTCCTATGATTGACTTGTAATAAGAAAATAAATCCCCTACTTGCAGTGATGCCCCAGAAACCCGAAATTGACCAAAAACATAAGGAAAATGACTCAGAAATTTATGAAAACAAACAGGAGTGAGTCAAAAAGGACATCCAAGGGAACCATGAATCTAAAATTGAAATTTTTCAACTTTTACACCTCGTAAAACATGCTTTAGGAGAGAAAATCTTCAATTTTTTTCTAAAATTTTGATAGGTTATCCCAATTTTTAACAGTTAAAAATTAGGGACAACAGTTGGCTCCGACTGGGGAACGAATTTCGAAAGTGAAAGTAGTAGAATCCAGAATCTTATATGCCTTAGTATCCATTGGGCCACGAAGTCGACAAAACAAAAGACGCAAAAATAATAAAACAAAAACAAAAGATCAAAAGACTAAAAGACTTAAAGGACTTATGCACAAAACTTTTCTGAAGCCTTACTCAAAGTAGTGCTTTAGATGCTACCCACTATAAGGCAATGCAAATGGAGTACCATATTTATAAGCCAATAGAAAGCCGTTCTCACCAACAATTTGATGAATTGTGAAAGGCCCACGCCAGAGAGAATCAAACTTTCCATGCATGCCTTTAGGTTCTCTTCTTTTGTCCCAAAGCAAAACATGATCTCCAACTTGAAATTCTCTTTGCCTTGACTTGATTTTGGTGATTATTGATACGATCCACCACTTGCGATCTTTGCTCCTCCAATTGTGAAAGAAACATTATTTGTTTATCCAAGGAACTTTCAAATGTGTCATCTTCAACAGCCTTAGCCAACTTAAGAGCTGGAAGCTCCAAAGTAATAGGAATTTTTGCATTCAACCCATAGAGAAATTGGAAAGGAGACATGCCAATGGCTCTTTTAGGTGTGATTCAATCGGTCCACAAAGCATCATACAACGCCTTGTGCCATGTTCTCTTATTTTCATCTACAAGCTTTCAGATTATGGTAACCAAGTTTTTATTACTGGATTCTGCTTGATCATTACCTTGAGGGTAATAATCAGAAGAGTGAGCCAAGATAATGCTGTAATCAAAACAAAATTGAGTTACCTCATAAGAGGAAAATGTAGCTGCATTATCCGTAACCACCTTGTATTGAACACCAAACCTAGAGATGATATTTTCTTTAAGAAATCTGCACACTACTTCAAAGGTAGCATGTTTTATTGGAATTGCTTCCACCCATTTAGTAAAATAATCTGTTGTAGCAAGAACATATGTGTTTCCAACACTTGAAGAAGGATTAATAACACCAATGAAGTCAATTCCCCATTTTCTGAAAGGTTCTTCTATTACCACTAGTCTTAGGGGCAGCGTTGCTAACTTCTGTTTACCAACAAACTATTGGCAATTTACACACTTGCGTACCCATTCATATGTATCTTGAAAGAGTGTTGGCTAGTAATACCTAGCTCTTAAGATCTTATGTGTAGTAACTGGCTATGAGAAGTGTCCACCTCACACCAAACTATGGAAAGATTCCAACAACCTAGCTTGCTGTGCTTTATCAACACAATGTTCATTGAAAATTACCATCAATTGCCCGTTTGTATAAAACACTATCCCAAAGAACATAGTTTGCAGATTTAAGCTTCAAATTTCTCTTTTCCTTAAATGAAAAATGCGTAGGACATTCACCATAAGTCAGAAAATAGGCAATGTTGGAGTACCATTCATTGGTAGTACTAACAAACAATACCTTGGGAAGGTCATCAAAAACATTTTGTTCCTATTTTTCTTCTAAATTATTTTCAGCCATAAGCTGACACAAACCTTTTCCACAAACCAACTTGGTAGGCTTGATTTCAAGATCATATTCTTGAATCTTAGCTACCCAATTACCTCTTTTTGAACCAAAACCCTGTTGTGTCAGAATAGATTTGATTGCTGTATCAAGAACTAAAACAATAGTATGCAAATTCAGAATATAAAATATGAAATACTTAACTTCTTTTACCACAACAAAAGAATTCTTTTCCATTAAGGAATACTTGAGTTCACAAGCTTTCAAAGGACAACTCATAAAAGCAATGGGAGATTCAATTCCTTCTTGATTTTTCTGCATTAAAATTGTAGACATAGTATGCTCAAAAGCATAATTATACATGATAAAGTCTTTAGTATAATCTAGACAAAACAACACTGGTGCATGAGAAATTGCATCTTTGATTTTAGTAAAAGTGGCTCTACCTTCAGCATTCCAACAGAAAGTGGTTTTCCCTTTCATCATATCAATGATATGACGAGTTTTCTTGGCAAAATCAGGTACAAATCTTCTCAAGAAATTAACCTTTCCAAAGAAAGAATGAACAACAGTTTTGCTGGTTGGTAAAGGAATATTTTGAATAGATTTTACCCTTTTTGGATCAATTTTGATTCCTTCTTTAGATACAACATGCCCAAGGAGTTTTCCCTCTGTTACCCCAAAAATTGACTTCTTAGGATTAAGAGAAATACCATGCTTGCGACATCTTTCGAGCACATCTTGCAAATGAAAGAGATGATTTTCACAATCTTTGGAAAAGATAGTAAGATCATCTAAATATACCATGTAATATATCTTCCCAAGATACCATGGAAAGCTAAATCCATAGCTCTCTGAAAAGTTGCTCCTACATTGATCAATCCAAAAGGAATCCTGCGATATGCAAATGTACCCCAAGGGGTAGTAAACACACTTTTATGTTGATCTGATTCACTTACCTCAATTTGATTATAACATGAAAATCCATCCAACATAGACATCATTTCAGCTCCAGTTACTGTTTGTAACACTTGATCCATTATTGGCAAAGGATAATTGTCTTTGAGTGACAATTGATTGAGATTTCAAAAATCTACACAGATACGCATCTCTCCATTCTTCTTGTGAACTAGAACTATATTAGCTATCCATGTTGAATGATGGATAGGAAAGAAAATTCATGCATCTAGCATCTTCTGAATTTCAGAGTAAATAGTACCTAAGATTTTAGGATTATACTGGTGTTGCTTCTGCCTGAAAGGTGTTGCACCAAGCTTTAAAGGAATTTCATGTTGCACTTCCTTAGGTTGAAATGACTTGAGATCATCATAAGAATAAGCCAATACATCACTTTATTGACATAAAAATTGAATAAACTGATCCTTTTATTCAGAAGTGCAATTGCTACCAATATTGACAAACTTTGGATTTTCTTCAAATCCAATATTATATTTCTCATATCCTATATGAGAATTAGAACTTGCTGTTTGTTGGCTCTTGATATAGCGATCATGCTTATCAAAAAGTATTTCCAATGAAACTAATCCTTTAGGAATTCTATTGCCTTTTAGCTGTAGAATTTCTTCATTTGCTTCTGATAAAGTGTTTGACATTGAATCCAAAGGAGAAAAATAATTACTTCCTTCAAAATATAGATTGTTGAAACTATCTTCAGCTTGCAAAAAAATTAATAATCTGTTTATCGTCATTAAAAATCTGCCAATGATCCCAATTTTTAGGTACACTTGGCCTACATATCAATTCAATGGTATATTTATCTTGATTAAAATCAAGATGTGGAGTTAAAAGAGTAGCTGGAACTGCTAGAGAATCAACTCTATCATTTAATTCATGTGGAACAATTGAGATGCTGAAAGCATCAAAATTCTCAATATTTTCCCATACTAGATTGCGATAGTGTTTGAGCCTTTTATTCTTTGTCTGATATGCATTTATTACTTGGAAAACAACTAATTCTGCATCACCTTGGGAATGAAGATTCTTAATTCCTCTTTTTAGTGCAACAAATATTCCCAACAATAGTTATTCATATTCTGCCGTATTATTGGTATTAGCAAATTGCAACTTGAAAGAGTAAGGGAAAATCTCTCCTTTGGGAGAAATAAGAACTACACCAACTCCAAATCCATTAGTAGCACAACTACCATCAAATTCAAGAGTCCATACATCATTTGAACTGATAATAACATTGGAATTGCTGGAACTACCTTCTTCTGAAATGGATATATCTTGAAGAGAAAGAGTGTTTTCTTCTTCCAAAAGGTGAGAATGAACTTCTGACTGAGGAAATGATTGAATATCCTCATCTTCAATTAAAGATGAAACATTTTTGATTCCATTATGAGAATCAGAAGAATTTACTTCTGATACTTGATTTTCATCCGTATCAACAGACCCTTCATTTGCTGAAAGAAACAAAGAATTTGAATCACTTGAAGGCCAATCTTCAGCAAACTCATAAACTTCATCGATATGGAGATAATAATTCCCAAAACCAGCAAATTCAAAGAGAATCTATGCATGAGGATCATCAAATTTTACCATTATATACTTGGTTTCTTTTTCAGGAACCAATTTCTGCACAACGCCTTTGATATGAATCCTGGCTTCTGTCATGTCCATATTGAGTTCACCCCCTACATCCTTACAAAAATTACATCCAAGTAACATACCATAAGAAGCAGGAACATCCGCAACCAAGACAATCATCTTTATTTTCTTGTTAGGAAATGCTATAAAAGCAAATTATGCATCTTTGATTTTCCCAACTAAGGGCACTTGTTTGTTATCCATTGAATAGCAACTAGCAAAAGTTTTGGTAAGAGTTAATCCAAGACAATTAGCCACCTTAATTGGCATAACATTGTCTGAAGCACCAGAATCAATAACACAGTTACTCAACTTAAAACCATTGATAAACAAGGAAATATAGAAAGGTTCTATCTTTCCTGGGATTGAAGATGGGATGGTAATCAAGTTATTAGAAATATTCTTAGCTTCTTGAACAACAAAGGTATTTTCAATAGAGCTTGAGATAGGACGAGTATCCTTATTCTTCACAAATTTTACCAATCTATCAAATCGGTCAGGATTGGCTTGAAGATACTCAACTTTAGACATTTGAATCTTAGTCTTTCTAGCATGGTCAATAATATCAAAAGCTTGAAAGGAATTTGCTAAAGATGCAGAAGTAGTATATTCAGCTTGTGATTTAGGATTTGATATACTAGTCTTTGGCTCATTAGAAGAAACAATAGGAGGATTACTCACCCGACTCTTCGCTACATCTAAAGTAGGCAGCGGTGTTCCTCTTTTAGCAATGGTAACTGGCAACTGAAAATTTTTCTTTTCCTTTGCTTCTTCATCTTGTTGAGCCAAACAAGTTTGGTAACATGTCATTACAACATAAGCTTGACTATGATTATTTTCAGTTGTTGCTGAATTGTCATAATGCATGAACCGTATAGTGGAGTCGCCAGCTGCTTCTTCTTCACCTTGATAAAAGACAACATCATCTTCAGCTTTAAAGTCAACAAAAGAAGGTTAATTTTGATCCATCTCATAATATCCAACTACTGCCTTCTGTGGAGGAGATTCAAGTGCAAGCCTCTCTTGAGGAGGAGGCAACTTGGACTAATTTTTAGCAGTGTAATTTGAGGTAGAGTTAGGATATGTTCTTCTAGGAATATCCTTGTATGGAACATCATAAGGAACTTGTGAAACTTGCTTCTTTAAAGCAAGAAGTTCATTGGCTAATTTCTGCACCATAGGATCAATAGAACCATAAATGGAAGACTCAAAAAGAATTTCCTTTGGACCGATTAGGATCCTTCCGAATTTTCCCAGCCAAGATCAAATCATCTTCTATTTCTATGGCAAGAGCTTGAGCATCGGCCAAATCAGTTGGAACAACTCTTCTTAGCAAGAAACTAACTTTAGGTCATTGAGTATTGATGAAGAAACACTTGAGATTTGCAGCAGTAGGTTGAGAAGCAGTAGGAGTTCTATTTTCCAATTTATTAAACTTAGCAATGAATTCATACATTCCTTCATGGGTATCTTTCTTCATTTGTGTTAACTGAGCCAACAATGCATGTTCATCCTCAACTGGCTTGAAACGCTCTTCAAAATTGGTCTTGAGTGTATCCCAATTGGTAATGACACCAGCTGCCAAATTATAAAACCAATCAACTGCAATTCCTTGTAGCGTCTCCACAAACAACTGTACAACAACATCTTGATGTTCTACACCTAGAACACCACATGCCATAAAAGAAAGCCTTGATATGTTCATCAGGGTGTTGCTTGCCATCACCATAGAATTTGGGAAGGTTCTTACGTGAGCCTTGTGGAAGAGCATGAAGAGGTGCGGTGAGATTTAGAGGACCAAAAGTTGCTCCCCAAGGACCTTGAGCCATTGCTGAAATAAAAGGGACAAATGGGACTAATGGCTTGAGAAAGAAAGGTGAAACTTCACTTGGGACGAGTTTCTTCTTCTTTAATGGAGGAAAACTAGTAGTTCGTGAAAGAGGGGTTATAGTAGTGAGAAGATCAAACTTAGCTTGTTCAACCCAACTTATTCCAACTACCTGAGAACTTTTCACCCTTTTTATGCTGAACGTAGTAACAAATGTCCTCCAGTGTAAGGACTTTAACAAAAAATCCAAGTAAGCAGATTTAAAACAAAAAGAATACTGGACTTCAAAAGAAAACGAGAGGCTTTCAAATGCATTCGTATCCCCAGCTGAGTCACCAAAAACTGTTGGTTGAATATTTTTCAAACTTGTGAGGTTTAGCAAAATGGTGGTTTCAGCCACAGTGTGTGCTCGAATAAATCTCTCCTATTTGTATGAGGGAAGGCTCCCCCTCGGATTTACTATTCTATTTGATGCAAAAATGGTAGACTATATTAATTCTATGCTATAATTTATGGTGTTACTCATCCTATTCTCTTTTTTCAGAATAGATGTTTAATCTTTCCTCCTTTCAAGAATGAAAATCTAGAATAGTAAAGGGAAAATTTCTGCTATTTAACTATTCTATAATAGTTACATAGAGAGAAAGCTTAATGTGATTTTGAAAGAAGCAAAGTTTCCTGAAAGCACAAAGTCTTCTATTGCTTCCCGGGACGGGTAGATACCAGTTGAAACACAAAGTCTTCACAACTTATCTTCCTATCAACCTTTTGAGATATGACTTCCGTTAACCAATAGTATAAAACTGAGTAGCAAAATAAAGCACAAAGTCTTTATTTAGATGCACTTCTAAACTGAAAATAAGAAAGATAATATAAGAACAAAGTCTTATATTATATCTCTTTATGGATGAACACCTATCTCTAATTTAGTCCTTCAAATTTGTAGCACAAAAACTACAAGAAATCAGACCAAAGTCTTTCCACAACAACTCTACAATTTCTCAAGAAAAGCTCAGAAAATATACTACTATGACATAAGAACACAGTAATAATATTCAATAAGATTCAACACAAAGTTTGAAACCTTATATCCCTTCCTTGTATTACTTGAAAATCAGATTCACATATACAAAGCACAAAGTCTTTTTTGCTGTAAATTTTTGCAGAGTTCTCTCTATTGCCAAAAAGATAAAAATTACAAAAGACCCCCTCAAATATCTATAGGAGAGAAGTCATGAGAAAAAGGTGGGAGGATCCCAACTAACTTGAGAAATTCTCTCAACCACCAACTATTTGTAATTGACTTATTCCCAATTATAGTCCTAGTTTATCTTGACTTGTAATTTGATTACATGTAATTACAATTTTTGGCTTTACATGTAATTTGTCCAAAAGGAACAAAATTGAAAATAAAATAAAACTTCAATTATTTCCATGGCCATTCTTGAAACATTAAAATTTATGAATGGAATTCTGCAGTTCATCAGAATTTTAACCCCATTATCCTGCTTAGGAGTGTGATTATATCATTAATCTCTTCTTTGAATTCAGACTGGTATAGCTTGGGCCACCGAGACAAACAAGTTCGACGCTTTAGAAGCCATTTAGTGTTGATATGTTGCACACAATCTGCTTTCTTTTGTTCATAGTGATCAAGAGCACTCTTTATTGAGATGTTTGAATACATAGGTGCATCTGGAACTCTGAAAATTCTATTAATGGTTTATGGATCAAGCCTAATGACCACATTACCATCATCATCTTTGATAGTTCTAGATTCTCTATCAAAGCCAGTTGCACATGCAAGGACAAACTCTAGTTCTAGGGCAGCAACAGGAAAAGAGGAAACCAAATGGATATGACTTCTCAGCAACAACTGCATATCATGTGAAGTCGATTTCTCAGCTCTGTCAAGAAACTCAGACATATCAACATGTCCAATCTCCATATCTCTGATTTCTTCGATGTTTGAGACCACATGAGATGGAGAAATATCATTCTGATATTTATCAAACTTGTACAGTTTCATCTTTTTATTTGGTGGAGAAGCTGATTCCTTTGTCATTGAACAAGAATATGCTAGACTGCGATGAAAATTCCATAAAGTTAAGACATCATTAACATCAATATGCATAGACATGGCGAAGACTGAAACTCTGAGTGGTGTTCTTGCTGTAAGAGGGCAGAAAATGAGGATTATAATCCATTTCGGATCTTGAAAGGCCGATTGCAAGTGAAAGAGACATATGCTTTTCATGGAAAATGGAAAACTTGGTTTACATATTTGAAAACTGCAAGTCAGAACCTTTAACTTGCAATTGCAGTTAAGTCCAAAAAGTCTAATTTTTAGGCACTTTTGAAGCATTACAGGATTTTGGATGCTGGCTGCAAGTAAGATGTAAAATCGGGATTTTGGAGACATATTGCAAGTGAATAAAGTGCAAGGTAGGAAAAGTGAAGGGCAACTACATGTTATCATTTTAACTTGTAACCTTGGTCAACATTTCCTACTCGATTTTCAGCCAAGGGCATTATTTTTTATTATGCAGAAAATGCTAATGAGAATAATGAAAATGAAATGGAAGACAAATAGAATGAAGGCAACAGAATGGAAAGGTGAATGAAAGGACGAAATGGAAGGTGAATGAAGGAAAAATGCATTTTTAGCTGAAGGCATATGAATGAAAGATGAGTGAGGGGCAAATGAAGTAGGCAAATGAAAGAAAGACATCTTTATGATGTGGAGAAAACACATTTCTTTTTGTAGACACGCAAAATATGCATACATGTCAATCCAATGGTTTACTCAAATAACCTTCATTTCATCCTTCAAATTAAATAAGTCCACTTCATCATTACAATAAATCAACCTTTAATTAAATAAACTAAACTTTATTTAATTAAACGCCTAAAATCATCTTCCATCCCTTTTGATTTAAATAAATCAAAGAATCAAGTCAAATAAGTCAAAATCATCCTAATCATCATTAAGCTAATCTAATCCTGATTAAATTAACCTAACTACCCATCACATCCTCTAGATATTCCCACTTGCACAAATAAATCCATTTATTGATTTATTAAAATCAGCATTTTCACTCAACATGGCAGATCTTCCCTCAAATTTGAATTCAAAAGCAAGTTGAAAGGTACATCTAACAAGGCATTTAATAGGTCTTACATGTCTCTTACATGTCCCTTGCACAAGTCAAACTCAACATTAACTCTCATTTCAAATTTCAAATTTCCCCCTCTTGGGCACATTTCCCAAATCTTGCACATGCATCAACCACTCACAAGTTGACAAGTGGCCTCTTTTCATTGGCTTGATTTTAGTCCCACATTGGTCCCTTTTCAACACTCCTAGCATTTGAAAATCTATAAAATAGAGGCTTCATTCTTAATTAAATCCTCCACAATTTTCATCCACATCTTTATGCAAGGTCATTCTCTTAAACTGAGAACTGATTTTGTTCATCATCATCATTTGCATTATCAAGGGTTGGGAAAGGGCTTCTTTCCACATCAAAGAAGCACCAATCCACTTATGAAGTGAAGGTTTAATCCATTTTAGATAGGTTTACATGTTTATGATTTCTTTGTAATGCTTTTTATCATGTTTCCTTGTCTTGATGTGATTAAGAACTTCATAAGAAGTTTGATTATTGTTTTTGGCTAACTTGACTAATAGTTTGTTGTGTTGATTTGGATAGCCAAGCAAAAATCTTGCTCACACTTTTATATCATCTTAACTTTGAATGAAAGGCGAATGAAAAGGAAAGAAAAATGTCATTATGAAATGGAGGATGTGTGAATAATGAAAAACACGTTTTTAGCTAAAACACGTTTTTAAAAAAAATGTGCAATCTTAATCTCCAAAGAAAGGCACCTTAAGAACAAAGATTTAAAGCAATAAAAGACTGAAAATAAGAAGAAACAAAAAGAAACATACTTGAAACAAGAGCTCACAAGCCAAAAATGAAGAAGAAAAACCCTAGGCGTATTCAACAAAAGAGGAAAACTTGGTTATTTAAGCTGAGGGTCTGACTTTCTTGCTTGAAGATTTATGAAATCTCCATAGAATGGGGTAAACAAGCAAAATAGAACTCAAATTGTTGCTTCCATAGATGGCATCGGGTTTTTGAAAGCCTTTTGCAAGTGAAATAAAGTGCCATTCTTCAAAAGAGAGTATTTTAAACTTAAATTGGGCTTTTGAGAGTCTTCTGCAAGTGATTTTAAGTGAAATCACTTAAATCAGGCTTTTACAAGCTGATAACAAGTTAAAATTCAACTTAAAAGAAGAAATCGGGCTTTTGAGAGCACTTTACAAGTTCACTTTAAGTCAAAAGACTCAAATCAAACCTTTTTGGGCTCTTTACAAGTCACTTAAGTGAAATCAAACTTTTTATAACACTTTACAAGTGACTTTTTAAAAAGTAACTTGTAAAATGAACAAAAAGTTCCTATACTTGCAAGTCAAGTAAAAAGTTCCTATTATCACTTGTAATGAAGGTAAAAAGTTCTTATTACTGACTTGTAATAAGAAAATAAATCCCCTACTTGCAGTGATGCCCCAGAAACCCAAAATTGACCAAAAACATAAGGAAAATGACTCAGAAATTTATGAAAATGAACAGGAGTGAGTCAAAAGGGATGTCCAAGGGAACCGTGAATCTAAAACTGAAAATTTTCAACTTCTACACCTCATAAAACGTGCTTTAGGAGAGAAAATCTTCAATTTTTTTTTATAAATTTTTTGATAGGTTATCCCAATTTTTAACAAGTTAAAAATTAGGGACAACAAGTAAATATATGCGAGTTTGTAAATAATAAAATGCATTAAAAAAACAAACAACTTATATTCAGGTAATGGTATTTTTTACTAGTTAGATTCAGTTTTGCATTTTAATGGCTAAGAGGGAAGAATGATTTAAATGTCAATTTATACATATTTGTAGTGGGTTGTATGATGTGTGTCCAGTAATTACCAAAAAATTATATAATAATAATGATATTTATTTAATTAAAGATCTACTTTTTCTTTTTTTACCTATTTTAATAAAATAAATGAACATCAATATATTACATGCTTAAGAAATGTAGTGAACTTTAAAAATGAAAATGTCATTCCCACAAAACTCAAATACATCTAAACTCTAAAAAATACCCCAACCATTAATTCGTTTGCTTGAATAGAGATATATATAATGATGTGGGATGGTAATACTAAAGATTTTCCATTAGACTATTAAATCTTCTATCCAAAAGTTTTTTGAAAGTTCATTCCCACCCAAAAATGCATATTATAAACTATATTTTTAATTTTATTTCTCTAATTGTATCCCATCTTTGGATTGTGCTGTGACAAATCAAAAGGGCATAAAGATGAAAATGTTCTTCATGCATTCGTTATCTTCTTTGCTTATATTTGTATGTGTGATAGGGGGAATATAGTCGTTAAAAGATGAGCAACAAACTAAAGAGAGTGCAAATAACAACTAAAAACACCCTACACTTCAAGATTGGGCAAATGATAAACTCAACAACATAAAAATGGAACCTTTTACCTTGTAGAGTTGTTCTTTGGTTGGCCCTTCGATTATAGATGAGATGTATGCTCCTTGATGGCAAGTAGATGAAAGATGTGAAGTGTGAGATGCAAGATAGTTGGACAAAATGGATGCAAATGGCTAAGTGTAGATTGAGAAACAAAATTGCAAGAGTTTGGCTAGCAAAATGATCTCCCTCCCAAATGAGAGAAAAGATGGGGTATTTATAGGAATTTTGAGAATTCCTAGAAGAAATGGACGGTTGAGATTGACCCCCCACATGGCCAAGATGTAGGGCTATGGTGAGTTGAGAACTCACAAGCCCTCACATCTTGACATGTGGCAAGGGGAGAGGTTTGAGAAAGATGAGGTGGAGATGAGGTGTAAGGGAAGTACATGACATGGATGTACTTCAAAGTACCATTGGGATTTGGTCAAGATATCCTCATAAATGATGTCCTTGTCCCATGTGGGTGAGAGGACATGTGAGGAATTAAAAATTCCTCAAATATCCTCATGGGGAGAAAGAAAAGAATAAAGAATTCCTTTGAGTGCATTGGGGAATTAAAAGTGAATTAAAAATTCACATGGGGAAGTGGAGTGCTTTGTCCAAAAGGGGAAGGCCTTTAATAAGGTTGACCAATGACACATGTCATAAAGGTCATGGGGAAGAGAAAAGGAATTTAATATTCCTTGAAAGATGAGAGTGGAATTAAAAATTCCTCAAAGGACTTTGGGAAGACAAAAGGAATTAAAAATTCCTTGGGGGATGGGAAGAGTTGACTAAAGGGGGTGATTAGACAAGTTGATGAGGGGTTAGAGGAAGGTTAGGTGGCTAAGAAAGATTAGAGGTCAACTTGCAAAAAGTTGGAGGATGTGACACCTCTAATCAAGGATTAGGCATGCACATCTAATGATGAGATTAGAAGAAGGATTAAGATTAGATAAATAAAAGATGGAGGATGTGATGTGAGGAATTACATATAAATGTCATATTTTATTAATTCATTTTGATGAAAGGAGGATTAAAAAATAAGGTATTGATTAAATACCTTAGGATTTGTAAAGTTATTAATTAAATAATAGCAGTATTACTTAATTAACGAAAATAAGATGAAAGGGGATGAATTTGGATAAATTAAGTGTCCAAATTTAGATGTCTACAGTATGAATGTTACAAAAAAGAACTGAAGCCATTTACTGCTAAGTTGGGCCATATAGGGGTTCACGTTTCAACTGCCTTTTATGTTCTAGAGGCACATTTGTTCTCCATGAACCTAAACTACAAAGCTTTTAAGGCTAAATAAACAGATAAACAAGTTAGATTGAAGAGTTTTGTTATAGAATTGGAGGTATGTACTTTGATCCCTAGTCTTTGTTTCTTGATAAAAATCTTGAAGACAACAGGAATCAGTGCTACTACTCATCCAGGGAAACCAAATGTAGATGCAAAAACCAAGCAAGTTGAAGGTCAATTTAGAGTTTTACATAAATGTAAGAGTTGTTCTGAATTTGATATAGCAGATCACTCTAGTATGAATGAAGAAAATGATTCATATTTGTAGGATGAGAGCATCGATATCTTTGAAAATCATAAGAAGTTAAGATATTAAATAAAAATCCTGAAGACAATAGTGATATCATAGATATCAGGCAACACTTTGCTAGATGGTACAAAGAACAAAAAAACAAACTTCTGAAAGAGAAAATAGCTCAAATAAAAAAACTCAAATAAAAAAATTGAAATCCAATAACTAAAATCGATATCAAGAAGGGAAAATAAATCATTATGTTTCGTATTACGATTAAAAAAAATTGATTACAAGTAAAATAAGAAATGCATATACCTGCACAATCCACAATTGTTGCCCTCTCCCAATTGCAATCTAGACTTTTGTCTCTCCCTTTTTGAAGATGGTTGCCTTTGGTTCAATGTTAAATCTCTTTTCTAACTCCACCTACATACAAAACTTGTGTAATTAGAATCATTTACTATTGATTGAGGCAACTTTGAACAAAATAAAACAAGATCTAGATCTTATTATATGCAGTAATATGCAACCAAGAAAATCATCAATCCAATATGCATAAAGTAAACCATGACTAAAGCTTGCATTACCAAGTGAAGCTTCGTACAATTCAAACAACATACACTCTTAATTTTTTTTTTTCTAAACCGTGTACATGCACTCTAAGCTATTTGTGCATTATATAGTTGAATGGTAGTTTTCACATAAGTTTATGTACAAAGTGAAACATTGGCAATACAGTTTTAAAACAACTTTAAAACTAAAAATAATATTAAAAATAACAACTTATCAAGATTTTAACAAGATTATCTTAATAATTTTTAAAATATTTTTAACAAGATTATTTTGAAATTTTTAATATCAATTTAGTAATTTCCATTTTTTTTTATCGGTAAGAAGTTGTGTCCACATGGGGTCCACTCACGTATAAGATATAGTAAAAAGAAGAATTGCATTAACCCTCAAATAGGGGTGCATTCAGAGGTTCCAAATTGGAGCAAAAAAAAAACAAAGACTATTATGGTTACTCATAGTTCCTTTTCCAACAGTGAACCAAAACATAGAGCTCCTACCCTAAAAATAAGAGACAAAATAGAATCACACCACATAGGTCAAGTTGTTGCATTTCCCCCCTTCTTAGACATCTGATGTGGAGGGATATATCTCCTCCTTTTAACTTATGTCTAGCCTTGATCGTTTGAATGACAGTTTCCTTTAGATTTATCCTCACAACCCATCCCATTTGAGGATGTCAAAGCATCTTGGGGGGGAGATTGTTCATTGTTTCCACAGGTTGTTTTGTTGTTGTTACTGAGATATTTGAAATTGAGGACCTTTGTGAACAAGTTGTCCTTTCCAAGTGGCATGGATTGCTTGGTTGAAGTAATTTCTAATCTACCTTTGGCTCTGGGGGAATTTTCTTATCTTTTCCCACTTTTTTCTTCTTGAGATCCAACTTTGAAGGAGATATTTTGTTTGGGAGGATGCATAATAGAATAGTGTTTGGGGGAAGAGTCCTTCCACCAAGAATCCTTCCTATTTGGATGAGATTTGATTGTTGGGAAATCCACTGCAATATGCCTAGTTTGGTAACACTTCCTGCATCTAAAAATTAACCCTTCATAGTCCAACGTTTGTTTCCAACATTGATCATTGGCCCTCAAGATAATTTATGTCGGAAGATCCTTGGAGATGTCCAATTCCACCAAAATCCTAGCAAAAGTTGTGTGGATGAAATTTTTAGAGTTATCATCTGCATAAACAAAAATGCCCAAAGAATTTCCAATTGTTGCAAAACATGATTCAAACCAATAGTGATGGGGGAGATTTGAAAGGCGAACCCAAATTGGAAAAACTGAAAATGATTAAGTAGATGGATCAAAATTTGGATGCTAAGATTTCAACTGTAGCATATTTTCTTCCCACATCCAAACATAATTAAGAATGGTGTTCTTGTCTCTCTTGCAGTCGAAAACCACAATGAAAAAACCCCTCGTGCCAGGGTAAATTTCAAGATTTCCCTCCATATGTGGAATCCATGCTTGTGTAATCCAATCATGAAGATCAAGAATACTAGGCCAGTGATGGTTAAATCACCCAATTAAGCCATTCTCAGAAAAGAAACCTTCATTTTCACACAATTCCTTCAACAGAGTGTCATCAAAATTTAGAGACACGGGTTTACCTGAGCATTGCATGATTCTCTTATTGCTAGTAAAATTCTTGTGTTTCTGCGAAGTGTCCAGTGAAGAGTGAGAGCCAGATTTGGCTACCTCCAAGAATGAGCATTTAAACCCACTCCGCCCCTTCCCCTGAAGCAAATAACTAGAAGCCTGAACATTTTGCGTTTGAACCCCCTTAGGAGACAAATCCATCCCAGTGTGGGCGAATCCTACAATGTTTCCACTGTGAATGGGCGAGGTGGAGTGCTAGGAGACGAAGCAAAATCATTCTTGAAGTCCAAGGAAGAAGCAAAAGTTGACACAGGAGCAGCCAGAACACTCAACAGACCCTTCAAAATACCAATCGAGCCCATGGAGATACCCTTCGCCGGAGAAAAATCCCCAACATCTGACACACCCATGGAGGAGATGCCATTCGTAGCGCATAGAGAACCCCTAGGGTTGGATGTGGACTATAGTTTCGCCATCTTCGCCAAATTCAATATTTTCGACAGCGCTCGATGTAATTTTTTTTAGTGATTGTCATTTTATTGTAATATTAAATTCAAGATTTTATTTATGTGTAAGATTTAAAAGAATTCATTATTATAATCCTATATATAATATTGTATATTTTTTTTTGTATTAGATATTCAAGATAATCTTGTTAAAATATTCTAAAAATTATAAAAGAATGAAAATATTGTAAATTAATATGTATTTCCATAACAAATATTATAAATTGAAAATCATGTATATTCTAAAAATGTATATTTTAGTTTTTTGAAAATATTCTAAATTAATATATATATTTCCATAACAAATATTATAAAATGATATATATTACTATTATAAATTGGAATAATATATTATATTTCCTTAAAAATGTCATATATAGTAAAACTATAAAACGATGATGATAATGCATGCTTTTAAAGCTTAATATAATATTACAATTAAATAAAAATTCTAAATTGATATTAAAAAACTATTCAAGATTATCCTGTCTAAAACAAGGAAATTTTTGTAGTATGTAAACTACTTTAAAAGTTGATTTAAAAGCATAAATCTATTGATAAATACTTTACTTTGTGATGGGTTAGTAGACGTCAATTTAAATGGGGAGAATAAAAATATACACGTACTCGTTGATGTGAGTGTAAGAAGCCTCTCAACTTAATTACATTAATGCTGGGCATGAGGTCCCCTGTTAATAAATAGTAATGTAGTAAATAGAAATACTGACCAGGGTCGCAGACTGTTCCTTTTATAGTGTAGCCCCTACTCAAGAGCATCTTGACAAGCCAGGAGGCAATGAACCCTCCTGCTCCTGTTACACACACACTTTCCATCTCGCTTCCAATTTCCAATTTCATATTTCCTGTGTATTTTTGTACATATGTTGTGCCTATTTATAGGGAGAATTACATCATGTTTTCACAAATTGCAGTGGTTTATCAAGATTCACAAACTCATCTATGGACTGTGGGCCAAAGGCTGTCGCCATCCTCAGTGACACTTCCAAAACAAATGGTGTTTAACTACAACACAGTTAGACGCTTCACCAACTCACTTAAACAACGTGCCAGTTTTGGAGAGAATATTCAGCTCAATTCAAACCCACGCCCAGATTTCATTTTTATAATGCGCCTGCCAATTTCCCTTATTGGTGCTTTCTATTTCTTATATGTCTGTCAAGTCACCTAGATAGTCATCAGATTCACCCTTAGTCATCAGATTCACCCTTACTTCCGGGTTGTGTAGAATGTTCATGCCAACTATCCATTCCTTCCACTATCATTGTGTAATTTCTACGTGTCAAATTTAAGAGGTATAGAAGCAACTAAAAATTAATTTCAAAAGATGTGTCAACTCAGCTGGGCTTAACCAACACACTCTAAGCATTGACCACTTAGAGTGTTATGTTGGGCCCGTCTAATCTATTCTCTTCCCCCACCCATTTTTGTTCCAAGAAACACTTGCCATTACAGTGTAGAAACTTGTCATTACAGCTATCGGTTAGCATTTCCCATGCATAAAGTAAATCGACCTCAAATCTCAAACATTATTCCCACATGTGAAAAAAACCAAACTCAAATCTTAAACATTGTTCCTGCGCAGTTGCAGAAGTTTAGTGGATGCCATAAAGTGTCTTGAGGGAGTTGCACTATTATACTATATGCAACAAAGAGGTCTCCAACCATACCATTATACATTTTCCAGCGTATTCGCAGCTTGTGCCAAAATGGGAGCATTGGAACAGGGTTTAGGTATCCTTAAAAGCATAAAGGATAGGTGACTTTTATCAACTATAGTTGGCAATATTTTGGTAGGAATGCTTTCAAAATGTGGAGGCATAGACAAGGCTTGTGAGTTGTTTAACCAAATGCGACAAAGAAATGCAGTTTCATGGAATGCTATGATTGCAGGATATGCACAAAATGATTTTTTTGAAAAGGATTTATAAACATTCATTTCAAGAAAATGCAATTGGAAAGTCCAAAGCTAGCCTTTGCAACCTTTAGCGGCATCCTCCCAGCCCGCGCCATAATGAGAGCTTTGGAGCAGTGTATGGATATCCATCAAAGCATAAAGGATAGAGGAATTTTATCAGATGTTGTAGACAAGGCACGTGAACTGTTCGACAAAATGCCTCAAAGAAATGTGGTCTCATAGAATGCCTCGTAGAAACATGTGATTAGATTAAAATAACGTAACCAACAATGTTGTAAATGACAAATGCAATCTCAATTTACATTAAAAAATTTGGAGCAAAAAACTTGCTTCAAAAACACCCATTTTCTTATGAGGATGGCAAATCATGCTAGAAAATTCCCTTACCTTGCCCACCCATAGATGAATGGAAAATTATTTCATTTTCACTAAGTTCATGAACTTAAAAACACAAGAAATAGATCCAACCCCACAACACAAAATAGGGTAATGCCTCCATAAATCTTCAACAAACCAAACCCATAAATTTATTCCTGAGATAATATTCCAAGATAGACAATCATCTGAATGAGTACAATGTTAATGACCCACATTCAACCCTGAATCTAGAAAGCAAGAATCCTACCATCTCAAAGATTTTTCTCTCCATTTTCTCCTTTATTTCATTGGTTGAAAGTTTTCTCCCTTTTTTCCAAGATATGAATTATTTGCTTGAGAAGCTACAACAGAAAATACCTAGGAAAATGTTGATTTGTGAATTGGAAGAGGAAAAAAGAACTTATTTTAAAATGTGGGTTAGTGCACGTAGAGGAAAGCCCATTGGATTATTCTTTTTTCTTGCATTTCTTTGTAAGATATCGAGTTGGTAGTAGGAAGAAGTTTCTATCCACTAAAAAAAAATTCAAACTTCAAAATTTTATTGAACATGGCGAGCTTGTTGACCTGGTTTTCATAAAAAATGGTTTGCTTGACTTGGTTTTATTTTAAGAGTTTATTTGCTTTCATTGGTTAGATCTAAGCACACCATTGTTGCTCCGACTTCCTTTAAGAAGCTTCACTTACAGTGATATCAAAAAAAATGTTATATGTTCAACCTTCCATGATGAAGATCATTGCTAGTTTGGAGATGGCATTGACCTTTTGAATACAAATGTTTTTTTTTAATTTCAATCAAAAGAGGTATTTTGAAATATTGAAATCATACTCCATACATTATGTTTACCTTTTTTTTAATATACTTTTCAACATATTGAAGATTACTACCTTCAAAAAATTATTTTCGTTTACTGGAAAGACAATATCATTAGTTATAAGAGTCTGGTTTTTAAATATACATTTATTCATTTCTTTGCATATAAGGCCGTCAAGATTGTTTTTGGGAAAAAATGTTGAAAACCAGAAAGGAGATGGAAATTAAGTATCTTTTTTATATATCGACCTTGGTGATTGAGGAGATGTCAAGATGGGTCCCTTATATATAGGGGTCGAGATACCATGGGTGATGTCTTGGTGGAGACGTAGCAAACATGTATAGTGTAGATACTGTTATTTCTACACATAAAATAATGAAACTAACCAAAAACTAAATTGGAATCCAAAGTTTATTGCACAAGTACTCATAGATGTAGGAGTCCTTAACAGGTCTTTTGTTTGTTTTAGTTTAAATGTAATATATTGAATTTGTTCGTAATATATTAAGAGGGTATACTTCAAATTTTATTGTAGGTTTCTCACATATTATTATAGTGAAGACAACTTTTCATTTATCTAATGTACAAAATTCATTCATTTGTTGTCAAGAAGAGAAAAATTATTATTTTATTTCTACAAGATGTGTCTAGAGAGTGGAAAGACTTTGCTATTGGAGAAAGTTTAGTCACTTTCCATGGAATGAGCTATTGAATAGGCATGATTTTTTTAATTTAATAGCTAGGATTATATGTTGAATTCATGTTGGTTTATAACAAATAGGGTGATCAATTTATATGGAATAAGCTTTCAAACATGCATGAATTTCTCTGCTAACAAGTAGGGATTGATACAACATAAAAAAACACAAACATTTATTCATACTATCATTTTTTATAGTTTTTCGATATCAATTCTTCTCGGTTCATTCTCTCTCTATATATATGAAATCAAGGATTTGTCTTCCTTTGTTTCTTCTGTCACAAGCTTTTCCACTTATATCCTCTTCCTTTAAGCTAAAGTATTGAAACCAAAATCACCCTTTGGAATGATAAAAATGGTTTATTACTTTTTGTGGAATGGACTTTGTTCAAGCAAAATTTTCTCTACCAATATCTAGGGTTGGATGTTGAATTTATGTTGTATTATAATGAATATGAGCCTCTTTTGAAGCATATAACAATTCTTGAACATATTATGTGGTTTCTTAAATAGTTCATGAACTCTATTATATTATGTGGTAAATTATAGGGGTTGATAAGGTTAACATTCCATTTCCCTTGAGATGAAAAGATTGTATTCTCGAATCACATTCATTTTGATAAAACCATAAAATTAAAATTTTAATCACCATCATTTTTCCTTCTTGTATCAGTCTTAGAGATCTAAAATGGGAAATAGAGAGTTTTGAATAGGCACATGAATTTCCTCATTTAATAAATAAAATATATTTATGTGGGCTGTGAGATCAAAACCCTGATTCAAAAAAGAGACAGGCTCACCTAAGAGTGGTTGGTGTGTCTACAAGATATCCTTCAAATGAGTTGCATTGAAATTAGCAATAGATAGGGTTAACAATTATAATTTTGAAATTATTGGATCGTAACAAAATGTGATAGTTTTGTTTTATACGAGCATCACATTTTATTATTAGAATAAGTGTATTGATTGCATGATTTTTATCTCTTTGAAAGTGGGGCATATTTTTAAGTCTAATTGCAATGGTAAGAATTACCATGAGATGAGATTCTCTTATGGAACAGGTAGTGGTTGTTAAGGCTATCCAACAATGAATAGTCATGCCACATCACTAGTCAACACATATAGTTCTCAAGAAAACTTAAGCCTAGTAGGAATGTGATCCTCCCTAAATTCTTTGACCATATTGTTAGTCACTTGTTTATTCATGAGGGATTTCAATAATATGACTTATGTCCTTCCAATTATTTATCATGTAAGTAATTATTTTAAATTTACCTTTCATTATATATCCACAAACTTTCCATGGCCTAAAATTAATGGTTTATAATCTACAAGCAAGTTAGGAATCTCATCCAATCTTGAATTTATGTGGGATATTAGTTTCCATATTTTTCTAAGGAGAGTTAGAAAATGTGTTTTCCTTCAAATTTTTAGGTGAAGAGAAAGATTCACAAAAATACACTTGCATGTAGTTCAATGAAGAGATATGAAGACACGTACTGGATGGAAGAATCAAGACATCAATGAATCTTCTTCAAGTGAAATTCAAGTGTGATTAGGGAATAACCACCTTCCTACTATTTATTCTACCCCTTTTCTGTAATTCCTTTGGGAATCTAGTAGTTTTCTACACTTAAACAACGGGCCGGGTTTGGAGAGAATATTCAGCCCAACTCAAACCCATGCCCAGATTTGTTTTTTATAATGCACCAATTTCCCTTCTTAGCGCTTTCTATTTCTTATACGTCTGTTAAGTCACCTAGCTAGTCATCAGATTCACCCTTACTTCCAGGTTATGTGGAATGTTCATGCCAACTGTCCGTTCCTTCCACTATCATTGTGTACTTTCTATGTGTCAAATTTAGGAGGTACAATAGCAACTAAAAATTAATTTCAAAATACGTGCAAACTCTAGGATTGTTTCTATACGAAAAAACAATCCAGACCCATTCTTTCGGTCCAAAACCCATGTTTTCCTATTAATTCGTCCATTTCTAATATGTGACATGTGGTTCATTTTCATTATATTACAACTATGCGATATGGGGCCAATGCAGAGTTTTGAATCTGAGTGGCATGAGCATCATTATTAGAGTGAATATAATGAACATGGCGCACATTTCTCTATTTTATCAATTTGAAGTAGGCTGGGAGTGTGTAGGCTGCAAGGGTTGTGGAGTTTGGCTTCGCATCAACCAATGCATTTGTTTACAAATCATGTGGGTCTTGAGAAGTGGGATTTTAGGTTGTGCTCTTCAAATTCTACCGACATACCTCATATTTATGTGTTGCTAGTAATCTTTAGCAACCTTGTTTGCTTTCCCTTCCGAGAGTGTTTTGTTTTGATGATTGGTAAAATGCCACCCTTCTTAAGGTTTCACATAATTAGGTATTTAAACAATACAAAAATTAGTCAAGAAAACTTAAAACGCGTGTGCTAGAAGAATGTTTATGCATTGTCAAAGCAACATGCAAACCCTAAAGATTTGTCCCAAGCTCTCAATATTGATTCCAAACTGACAAATCAATACTATATGAAGGCTTGAAGTTCCATTTAGTTATATAATCATATGATGGTTTGATACAAATCAAGTCAATATTATATACTAGCCATAGTATGATTGTGGTAGCACCTTACATTCTTAGTATCTGTGTTACACAAATGTTGGGTGGTACTATAGTATTTAGTTGTACAAGTAAAGGCTTGTAAAATAATGAAAGACAGTTGCACAATAAAAAAAGATTAGTTGAACAACAACTAATGTTTTCACTTTTCTATACAACAATCATGCTAAAGTATAACACCAAGATAAACCGCACACATCTAAACAGTTGAACAATAATTAATGAGTTGTCATACAAAAACTAAAGATTGTTGTGAAATAATTGAAGTCTTTAGTTGTTATGCAAGAGTCCCGCTAAAGTATGGCACTAGCATAGACTATCACAAAAGTAAATGGTTGCATAATAAGAGATTATTACACGCTAATTAAAGACCATTTCATAGAGGCCAAAATCCTTAGCTTTTTTCGATTAGTCCTACTAATTTATAGTGCCCACACAAAGAATAATCATCCAATAAAATTGTTAGAAATAGACAAAGAAATTAAGAAATCCCTAATTGATGACTCTCAACATGAATAAGAGTTGCACATGGCCAATGTTGGTTGTGCAGGTTATAAAATACAAAATTATATCCTTTTGTGTGCCCATGTGCTTTGTTCTGGCCTGCGCTTATAACCAATTTCAAGAATGTGTTACTTTAGGGTTTTCTAGTTCATTTGTAAAGATTCACAAAGGAAAATTTTAAAATAATTTGTGAAGAGATAATGTGGTGTTGAATTTATTTCCAGTACTTCAAGGTTAAAGATTGAGTGCTTCAATGGGAAAAAGTTGAGTTGTGAAAGCCAAAGATGGAAGATGATAGGAGCCAAATGGATGAACTTAATAAATGTATTTTTGTACTCTATTCTCTAACTAATTCATCGGTAAACTTAAAAATAATTTTTTTAATAATGTTGTTTTACCAAAACTTGAGAATGTTATAAGAATTTTGTTAATTGAAGATATTATAAAAAAATCAATGGATGAAGTCTCTCTAGATGCGCTAGTTGTTAAGGGCACGTTTATGAAGAAAGAGGGTAAGAAGAAGATTAGAGACAAGAATTCCAAGGGAAAGGAAATGTTAAAGTCTCTTGGGAAATCAAATGTAAAATGTTGGACATATGGCAAGAGAGAAAAAATTAAGAAGGATTATAAATCCAAGAAGAAGAATGATCTAATTATAACAAATTATCATATAATGATGAATATAATAGGGTTGAAGTCCATAGTTTTGTCACACTTTTGGCCAAGAAAATAATTTTATGAGAATTTTTTTTGCTCAAAACAATTTTAGCTAGAATGGTTTCCATTGAAAATGTGTGGAATCTACATGACCAAAACAATTGTAGCTAGAGGAATCTTGTTTGGGTGATGCACGAGGGAGTAGTGCTAGATCCATGGTTGGTGGAAAAGTGTCACAATCACATCCTCTGTCCTCATCCCCATAGATCAAACGATGTCATTAGTAGTGGTCATCACATATGATAAAATTGGTTAACTAGCATACAACCCATTTCTTTTCAAATACATGCACTCTAATTTTCTACTTATTAGGTTGGGTATTAAAAGCAAATTAATGTATATTGACCTTATATATGTTTTACGAGTTGTGCGCTAAATGTATGGTGATGTAGTTTGTAATGGAGCACAAAGATTTGCCTTCTAATTTATGATTCATTCAATATTATTTTTTAGTGTTGTACATTGGTTATTATGACGATGCCATTACTATTTTATGTTATTGTGTACATTTAGGTCTTGTGAGAAAGGTATACTTCTAATTTTTAATTAGTGGTAAAAATTGATTTATGTGATTGTTTCAATTTGAATATGGAAATGCTTCAATATTGTTATCATGTTGCTCCTTATGATTCAACTATTTTGTAACATGCTTGGCTTACCATGCATATGAAAACATAAGTTTGAGTGAGGAAATTTTATATATAGGTGATAACTTGTTGATTTGTAAATGGAGGACCATTTATTAAAAAAATAATCATTTAGCTGGGTATTATAGTGTAGAAAAATGTACTTTACATTTTCACACTTTGTTTGGGCCCTTTTAATTAAAATGAACTTAATTATGCCTTAATCATCCCTATTTTATATCTACAAGCCTAATAAATTACATTTTTTGAAGGGGAAACCTAACAATAATTAATGTCAACACATAACACTTTACCTTGTGCAATGTGTGTTCCAACAATAAGGACCTGGGACCCATTCGCCCATGGGCGGATGGGTCCACCCTAGGCATTTGAACTTGAATTTAAATTATGTTTTTGGTGGTATTTTAGCATCTCTAAATTCAAATTTTTACGTTGGCTTGTAATGTATAAATTTTGGGAAATTAATGATACATACCTATAAATACAAGGTCTTTTTATCAAATTCAATTCCTAAAAATAAAAGACATCTAGATTTCCAGTGCAAGTTTACAAGAGCTAATCTTGTGATCAAGAGCATTCAAGAGTAGATTTATCAAGCATTTTATTTCAGCATTCAAGATCTCAAGCATCATGTCAAAGTCTTAAGCATCATGCATGTTTTTGGAGCTAACATTGTGATGTAGGTTTCAAAGATCAAGCAAGCATTAAAAGTCATATCTCAAGCATCAAGATCCACATCCATTGAAGCCATTTTATATCACCCTAACTTGACCTTCATGGAAATTAGGTCTTGGACTATCCTTTAAGATTTTGTTGTTGCCATTTTGAGGGTCACCACAACATAGAAAAGAATCTTAGAGAAAATAAATTCATACAATCCACATATGTGAACCATTTTCTTAGGAAATTTTAATAAGTATTTTGGGTCAAAAATGATCCTAAACGTAAAATATTGTTTGCTCTATATGTGAGGGAGTGGGTTAAATAGATCTAACTAACGATTTGAAGTTTAGAAGCTAAACATAAGTTTCTTTGATATTGATGTGAGGATAATATATACATAAGATATTTTTGGATAGGGTTTATGAAAGGGATGTGGATGAGGTGTTGAAAAATGAGGCCATTCAAATAGAGATAAATGTGACACTTTATCTCAAGCAAGGTTAAAAAGGGCCAATACTTGAAATTTTATTATATTTAGACACAACATGCCATGCTAAATAGATATTTCTAGTTTCCTCTAATTCACAAGCAAGAATATATGAACTTCTAGAGTTGACACATGGTTATACTCTAAAAGAGACATGTAAGAGGGGGTTGGTTATGCCACAATTTGAAGTCTTCAGTTGAATAAGTTACATAGGATTTATTAGGTCCAGGGAAATGTGAATACTACTTCCTAACTAAGCATGTACTTGACAAACTTGAATATCAATAAATTGGAGTTTACTTGGACTTTAGGGTCTGTAAGATCTTGAAACCCAAACTCATATAAAATCTAGGCATGAAGCCCTAGATAAATTTGAGCTTATAAGAAATTAGGTATAGAATACGAAAGACACCCTTATAGAAAATCTAGGCATGAAGACCTAAATAAATGCAACAATTTTAGGGGGATGGCAAGTTGTCCCCACTTTAAAACATTAAAAATAAATAAATGAAAGTGTTGGACTCTCAATAAGGACTTCCCAATTAATTTTTAACATATTCTTTTAATTACCATATACCATTATCAGTCTATTTTATATAATTGATCATAGATTATATAGAGAAAAGAAAGTTCTACTGTAGTTGCACTCATTTGTATGCCCCTATCCTGTATGTTAATAAAAGGCTTCAATTGCCTAGAGATCTTCATCTTGTCACAATTTTCTGTTTTAAATATATTATAAATGTCAAAAGTTCATTTTCTCTTCTCCAAAAGAAGGTATAAACTGGTAATTTTTTACCATGTCGACAATCTATGATTTACACACTGTGTATCCTATGTTAACATGAAGGGTTCTTGAAAACAATGGGGATGATGAAGTCTATACAATATAATAAATGAAAAGGTCATTTCCAAGTTTCGATGTGCTTTCTAGTGAATGCATTGTGTAGTAATTTGATATTATGTTGAGCTATTGGTCAATCACAAGATTTTCTCCTGGGTTTTTTGACCTTAAAATTTAGATGTTTAACATAAACAGTAACATATTCTGGCACAAGCGATATTCCATCAATATTTATGCGCAAATTGATTGAAACTTAAAACAATTACAACGACAAAAGTTCATAAGAGTGATCAATCCATAAAATAAATTAATTAAAATTGAAAATATAGAGGATAATTTACTGTACCTCTGTTTGAACATTAATGTTCTTTGCTGGTCTGTCCAGGGTCGTTGATACTCTTATTTTTTCTGTGCAGTGTCGATGAAATAAAAACTACCGTGAATAGAATTTACTAATACACCATTTTCCCTCTTTTTTATTTTTGGTGGGAGTCTAAATTTCTAGCGGGAATCTAAATGTTTAGATGTGTGACAAGTGGCAAAAAAACTCCTAAGCTGGCGGGTCAATTTCTAGCCCCACCCCAATTTCACCAGTTAAAATCTTCAGTCCTAAAAGGTAGGGGCTGCTATTTTCCAAGAACAAATTCCAATTAATCTTGTAACATAATTAGCTTTTCCCCATGAGACCTCTTGCTCCATGAAAATAGATGCCCAATCCCCCCCATGGGACCATACTGTAAATCACAACTCATTCTTATGGGACAGTTAAGTGGCCTACTCACTAGATTCACCCTTACTATTAAGGTTAAGTTGAATGTTCATGTCAATTGTATTCTATCCACTCATATACGAGAAATCTCAGTTCATTCTCCCTACCTAAAACCACATGTTTTCTCATTAATTTTAACTAAATATTGTAAATTATGGCATGCAGTTCGTATCCATTACATTATAAAATCATATGATGGTTTGATACGAATCAACTCAATATTATGTAGCATTCATATTATGATTGTGGTAGCATCTATACATGTTTAATTGTGGTAGCATTTATACATTTTTAAGACTTGTACAACAATGAAGGACAATTGCGCAACAAATAAACACTATCTGCATAACATCTAAATTATTTAATTTTTTATACAACAATCCTGCTAAAGTTAACACCAATATTGATTGTGCATATCTAAATGGTTGAAAAATAATCAAGCACTTGTTCTACAATAACTAAAGACTATTATGAAAGAAATCAAGTCTTCAGTTGTTGCGCAAGAGTCCTAACAAAGTATAACACTAACATAGAGTTCACATCTAGAAGCAAATGGTTACACAATAAGAGACTATTACACACCAAATAAAGATTATATATCTGTAGACACGTGAAATTAGCAGTATGCACTTAATTAAATTCATATTTATTCGCTCATTAAATAAATCAAGCTCACTAAATCCATTCATCAAATAAATCAGGTCTATTTAATTCAATCTCTAAGGATCATCCATCAAATTGAATAAATTAACTTTATTTAATTTAAGCCTATCATTTCCTCATCTAATTAAATAAATCAATTTTAATCACATTCTAACATTCCATCTTTCATAAATCATCTCCTAGACTCATCTTCTTCAAATTAATTAACCTTTATCTTGCATCATCCTTTTAATTAAATAAACCAAACTTTATTTAATTAAATCTCAAATTCATATTCCTCCTTTTTGATTTAAATAAATCCAAGTATTTAAGTCAAATGGGTCAAAAACATCTAACATCACCTAAATTAATCTAATCCTGATTAATCTAATCTAATCACCCATCACATCCTCTAGCTTTTCCCACTTGCACAAATAAAGCATTTTAATTCATTTATTAAAATCATCATTTTCCCTCAACAAAGCATCTTTGGAGAATATTCCTTAAGTTTGAATTTGAAAACAAGTTGACTTGTCCCTTCCAACATGGCAATAACTCCCCTCTTACATGTCCCCCACTTGGCATTTATGTCTCCTTTTCTCCCTTCAACAAGCCAAATTTGAATTTGAAAAGGCCAACCGATCTCATTTATTGGCACATTGACCAAAACTTGCACATTCCTCAACCATTCACAATGTGACAAGTGGCTCCTTCTTATTGGCCAAATCTTTATCCCACATTGCTCTCTTTTGAGCACTCTTTCAACTTGAGAGTTTATAAGTAGAAGCCTCATTCTTCAACAATCCATCCACAATCTTCATGCAAAGTTACTCTCTTCAATTGAGAGCTAATTTTGTCCACTTCACTCCATCTTCAAGGAATCTTCACCATTTGAGTTTGTCAAGGATTGGGAAAGGGTCACTTCTCACAAGTGACACCAATCCACTATGGAATAGGTTATTCACTATGCTCTTTAGGATTTTAACTAGTGTGTTTTGTTGTTTTGTTTGTAGAGCATAATGGATTATTTCATAAAGAATGTCATTTTGTTTGCTTTCTTTTAACTAACTTCATGATGATATGTATATGGAATAGAGATAAAAGTTGTAGATATTTGGTGTTACAATATCATAGAAAATTAAATCTTTAGTTTTTGCCCAATAGTTTGACTAATTTAGAATGCCCACATAAAGATTATTCATGTAGTATAATGGAGACCAATAAATATAAATATATTAGCAATGCCCTAATTGATGACTGTTAACATGAATAAGGGTTGCACATGGCCACTATTGAATATGCTAAACAAATGTAAAATTTTATCATTTTATGTGCCCCTATGTTGTGGTTTGCCCCATGCTTATAACTAATAAAGAATATGTTAATTTATGGTTTTATCTACATAGTTTTGGCCCCTATGCACATGTCATGGTCTTGCTAAATTTATCTTGTGTAATTCATGTTTGCTTGACATTTGGGTTTCCCAATGTTGGGACTTGGGGGTGTTTTTCACATATAGAGATTTACTGAAGAGAGGGTTTATCTAACATTTTTTGCATTTTTAACCTTATCAAATTTTGAACTTTTCACCTCCATTAATTAGTACATGCTGCCAAGTCATTTCTCAAAATACATGTTGGTCTTCTAGTTAGGTGCAAAGTCCCTTTGTTACCTTAGCTCGATCAAATTGAAAATGTCTAACATCTGCATGTTTTGATCTAATATGTTTCACCAAAAAATGTCCATGTGGGAATCACCCTCTTTTGGGATAATTCAACAAAAAATTTGAATTCAACTTTAAATTTTTTCAATCAAGGGTATTTTCATGAAAAAACTAAAAATTATTTCGTAGAGCTTAGAGTCTAGAATCTAAAAAACAAAAATGATATAAATTTATTAGTTTTATTATAAATCTTTAATTTATTGCAAGTAGCTTATTATATAGTCAAACATGAGGTTGATTAAAATTTTTAAAAATAGTAAAATATATTAAAATTTTAAAAAATATATATCACACTAGATGAGAGAATACTCTCCAAGAGGGTAAAATTTTCTATTTACTTATTATAAATTTAGAAAAAAGCTAATGTCCCATCACATTTATGCTATTTTGAGTAAATTTGACATTTAAAATTGATTAAAAAACCAATATTCATCATAAACTATTTTTTTCCTCCATGCACTAGATTTTCAAGATATCTAAGTGGGAAGAAAACTCAAAGAAAAAAATAAATGCTATATTTTTTGCAATATCCTATTGACCTCGCTATTTTCAAAAGAAAATCAATAATTAAAATTAATCTAAATTAAATTTATAAAAAAATATATCCCATTAATATTTTTAAAATTGAAAAAAATATAAATATAAACTACATTAAGAGTTCTATATTTCATTGGTTAATATCATTTTAAAATTCAAAACATACACATCACTTTCGGGAAATCCAAGTTGAAGATTTGTATTTGTGTTGGCTATATATCCTTTATAAAGTGCGATATTGGTATAAACTTTCACCCTTCACAAAATTGGATACATCAATAAAGTTTCAAATACTTCCAATAAAATGTGTTTTCCAAGCATAAATTTAAAAGGCATAGATGGAGATAATAGCAGATAATGAAATTGTATTGAGGCCTCATTGGCCACCATATTTTGGTCATTTGAAATATGATAGTCATATTATATCAGTGTTAAGAAACTCGTACACTATCAATATTTTAAAGGTTCATGTACAAAAATAGATGAAAAATTCAGTGTTTTATTAGGGAAGAATTATACACTATTTATTGATTGTGTATTTGCTATGTGTCAAATTTGGGAGGTTTTAATATCTAGTAAAATAGAGAAGAAAGGGTGGAAGGACAAAAAAATAATGAATTCAACTTCACCAAATTTTTAGCATATTGGAAAGGTGGAAAATTGTTTTGGGTTTCCTCTCTTAGGGTTTAGGACCTAGAAAGGATAATTTTCACTAACTTTCACTTAAGAACAAACCCTTGAGGTCTCAATGCAAAAGAGAAAGAGATTTTGCAAGAGGGCTGTTCTAGGGGCCGAATGTGATCTAATAAGGGGTTCACCACCAAGTTTAGACTTGGAAAAGATAATGAAATGCAAGATGAAATGAAAAACCCTAATTGAATGCAAAGTAACACTAAATGACCTAGAAAAGTGAATGAAATGAAACAAAAAACTGTGGAAAGGAAGAAGTGCACCTGAAAATCTAGAGATGGCTGAGTGGAACTCTAAAACACTGGAAAATATAAATTTAATCCTGAGTGGGACTCATTAAGCAAGCTAGGCGAATCAATATAGATTCTGGAAAACTATGCGGGAATAGGAATCTGCCAAATGGGTATCTGAATCTGCAAAAACCTGAAATTTGACTAGAACTGGGACTCATTCGCCAGAAGTGGCAAATCGGTCTAGTTGGGATTTTTTGAAGCTTCAAAGGCTGATCCTTTTCTTCTCTATCTGCTTTGTCCTTCCAGATTGGCTTTCGGATCTGAATCTCTAATTTGCAACCTATAGGTGATCTCTAATGTTTTGCAGGACTTGATGACAACTTTGACAACTTTGAGCTCTTGACAAATTTTCTCCAATTTTGCTCCTTCGAAAATCTACAACCACCACACCCAAAGGAGAGGGGAAAATGTTTTTGGGTTAGTGGATAGGGGTTTGCCTTGGTCAAACCTCGTTTTGGTAATCAAACCTATAAATAGAATGAAATAAGAATAGAGAATGATGAATGAACAAAATATGATGTTGCAACTCACCAAACCCTTGCAGTAAAGTGCTGCAAATATGCTTGAAATGAGTGCAAAGGATGTAGATATTGACTCTTGCTTGAATGATATTGATCTTGAATGCAATGCTTGCTTGAATTATAAAAACCCTGCACCACAATTGTTAGCACAATAACAAACATGATGTATGTAATCCTTGACATGATGATTAATGCTTGAATGCTACTCTAAATGCTTGATAATCTGCCCAATAATGTTCTTGAATACTCTTGAAAATACTTGTGAACTCAACTTTGCTATAAGGATGAATGCTTGAATGCTTGGGATGAAAATGAGTGAAAGAACCTTGTATTTATACTCAATTATGCAAGAATTCCCAAAATTACAACACTACAAGCCAACATCAGATCTAGTAGAATAAAATCCCACCAGAAATTTGAATTAATTTTGATTTTGGGCCACACAGGACTCATTTGCCCAAGGTGGCGAATGGGTCCCACCAGGCTTAATTTTTGGGACCAAATTTAAAAATGCTTAGAAAGGTGTGAAACCAGTCCCACCAGGCTTAATTTTTGGGACCAAATTTAAAAATGTTTAGAAAGGTGTGAAACCAGGTTAGGGACCAAAAAATCTGGGTGGGACCCATCGCCCAAGGTGGCGAATGAGTCCCAAATCAATAAATCTAGGCCATTCAAACCTGAAACACTTGAATTATGATTGGCTAATGATTTGTGTTGGGATTATCCTAAAATATATGCAATAAACGAGGCTTGTGGATGAAAAATAGGGCCAATTAAAGTATAATAAATCCCAATTACTAATGAAAAGCCTAGAAAAGTGTGAAAGTGTGTTACAACACTTTACAACACTTAAAATAAGGCAAGATTAAGATTTATTTTGATTAAAAAGAGGTTTATTATGTTTAGTTAATTAATGAATATCTATTTTAACAAAATGGATGTTTGTTACCTAAAAGCCCCAAAAAACACACTTTAGTAAAATAGCCATAACTTTTGCATTACTAAACAAAATTTTGATTTTTTATAGGCATTGGAAATATGATTTAGATCTCTACACAATGGATTAGGTAATTTATCTATATTATACACCAAAAATTAGGTATAATCATTTAAAATCCATCCTTCATTTTTGAAACTTCAAATGCTCACAACTACATTGCATACAAAGATATTTTTCAATATTAATTACTCCTTTAATATATTATAGAATGAGAGAATTCCTTCCCCTTGGAATAATTATTTGAATTTTGATATTTAGAAGGGTATGAAGAATTTTGACTTAAGATCTATATTTTAAATATTATGTGCTATTAATTTGGACTATAAAGTGTGCACACAAATCCATAAAAGAAGAAAATTTATTTAAGTATACATTATCATGGTTTGGTTAATGTAGCCCCTTAACAATAAATATTTCATAATTGAAATCCATGTGGGGGTGATCATTTAAAAAAATAGAGATTCATATCATATGACATAATCATTTATGTGTTAATTTGATCCTTGGGCATATTCAAATAGGTTGGAAAGGGTTACTCTAAGGCCCATGTTAATGTTTTAAATTATTTTAGGACCACTCTTCAAATTATTAAATGTATATATACCCTTGAGGATGTGGAAAGAACCACTCAATATCATAGTCTTTAAGAGTGTGTAGAAATGGCTTTGTTAATAACATGCCCATAAAGGAAGTCTACACATGTAGATATGAATGATCATAAATGGGCGTTGGGGTCACCCTTCCATCATACATTCAATCATGGTGCCATTAAACCCATGGGTAGTAGATATGTCACAATATCAAAAGCTAGTGGTGTATGTCTAGGATTTTGGAATTCATCATTCTCTCACCCACTTGGCCTTACATTAACTTTCTTTTCTACTTGATATATTTTATGAAATAGTACATCTAGGATTGAAGAAGAAATAATGACATGGGGGATTGGGAACAAAGTTATGGTGTTTATGAGCATCATTAAGGGACATATGAGGGGTGGATAAACTAATTGCTTGGGATAATGGCATGTAGGAGTTAAGTTACTTAAGAGTATTCAATGTGTGGGATGTAGTAGTGGATGTGGAAGTGCTTTGAGTGATTGTGATACTAGTAGGCCCAATGGTGGTTGATGAAAGAGACATAGAAGTGTGATAAATCATTTGGATGATGAGTATAGGTACTAAATGGTGGGACACTAGTGATAGTTGTACTATGATGACAAATAATAGTTGTAGAGGTCAATGGTAGTGCTGGTAGAGGTTAATACAAACATTAATTCAAAGTAATATTAGGATCAGAAGTAACTCATGGAATAAACAAAATACAAGAAAAATAAATCCCAAAGGTACACTTTCATAATGAAAAATTAGAAATTTCAATGATGTATCAAATGCGAAAATGAAACCCTAATGTGGTTGCCAAGGATGGGTAGGGTGAATAGAAGGAATTTCATAATCAAGGTAATAGAAAATATGTAAGAATATAAAATCAATAAAGAAATGTTCATGCAAAGAGTTTCAAATATAAAATTGAGATGTAAATATCATAAAAGTATAGATCTAAGAAATCCACATGATTGCTTATATAGTCCACTTTTGTTTAATGACACATCCACTCCAAATAGACAATCATCAATTGATCTCTCATTACCATCCACCTCAAAATTAACAACCATAGATATACCCACACCCACTAAATCACAAGTAATAGAAGTTTTACTAGGAGAAATACTTAATATAAATCCAACATTAAGTACAACACAAATATATGATTTGATTTCTATGTTAAGAATTCATAAAGTTGCATTTGCATGAGAATATCAAGATATGCGTGGTATACATCTAGACACTTGCACTCACCATATCTATATGGAGGAGGGAAGTCGTCTAGTCGTAAAAGGTGGGAACTCTCATCCTGATAATTGTTTCGGTAATGGATAAACCAAAAAAAATTATGCGTAGTTTCAGAGGTGCCAAATCAATTTTACATTAGATAAATAATGCAATTTATGAATGTAACATTCTTTGATTATTTCAAGAAATTATTTATATGGAGGCCCTTCTTTATTACCTACTCTATACCACTATCCAGAAGCTCATCACTCTTTGTTGTATGCACAATTATCCATAATCGAATTATCTATTTTGTGCAACTAGTTGGACTTAAACAAATAATATAACCAGCTTGTGCATAGGTCTTAGGGTTAGATTCAAAATTTTGACTAAAAATCTTCTATTCTCATGAGTGGATAAAAATTTCACTTGTTATTCCAAGTAAAGTGGACTTTTATTGTATATGTATAGCCCAAAGATGCATGGACATTACAAGAAAAAAATAAAAAAATTATCTCCCTTTTTCCATTGCCTTGTGAATCACAATTTAGATAAGAATGGTTTATTTAAGAGGAAGTGTTCTCTTTACATATTCTATAGTTAGTTTGTACAAGGCTTAGGGATTACATTTAACTTACAGTAAAATCAAAGTTGTATGATTGTTTATTTAGTTTGCATATTGTATGTCTTTCTAAGTCAAATGAGACTTCTTCAACTTTTTATAGGCTCTAGCGCTAGACATTGCTATTTCAATCATATGAAACCAAATAGATCATGACAAGAGATGCTTAGTCGATAGTTTAACATTTATGCACAGATTTAAACAAAGGCATGAGAAGATTGTTTTTGCACTTACTTTATATATTGTTTTTACATTTATCTTATATATTGTTTAAATGAGACACACAACCCTCCTTCCTTAATTGAACCTTCTAACATTAGTTTAGAGTACACAAAACTTTATTATAAACCAACTAAATTTGTTTTTTATTTTAATATTGAAAAAATGCAATTTACATGGAAGAATTTGCAGTTAAAAACTGTAAGAAAAGATTGTATGAGACAGAGCAGCAAAGATTACAAGCAATAAACCAGTTTAAATTGTTTGAAAAGAATAAATATAGACCATTGCATAAATGATAATATGCGCCCGGGAGGCCTTGTTGCAGAGTAATGAACATTGTCTAATGCTACAATATGGATATAAATGTGAGATGTGGAATGCTATAGTATCCAACTACTGAGTGAGATTAATAATGTCCGCAGTTGAAAAACAAAAGATAATGTCGGTAGCAGCAGGGTGTGATGCCGTTCTTGTTCTCACTGCTCATACCTAGGGAAGAAATCCCTTGTCCCTCAGGCTGGCTACTGTATCAATCAAACACTCTTTTATGGGCGTAAATGAGAGACCCAATTCCCTCAGCTTTTGATTGGTGAATTTGTATGCCACTTTCCTTGGATTTTCCTGGTCTGAACACCTACAGGAGAAGATGAACATTGTGAAAACCCAAATCATGTCATAAGTATTCAGAGTTAATAGGAAGGGGGCAATGGCAATAGTAAAAATCCATACTTGGTAGGAAGTGGGTGTGAAAATTCTATTGCAGTTACTGATTATTAATCTCCTATCTAATACATAGATTATTTGACTCTGAAAATTAATTCTCAGCAAATATCGAAAAATAACACAACTGCAACTTCACCAATAAAAAAAACTCACAAGAATAGAGAAGAAAACATTCACAATAATGAACACAATATTTTTGGACAAATTGTCCGTGGAAAAACCCCGAAGGGAAAACCACTACTGCAGATGAGGAATTATATTAAACTTCAGCAAATTGGAATACAAAAGCGCGCACTCTTGCGCGAGCTCGGCAATATTATTCTTCTCGGGAAATTCTTCCCTCAATTTCTCCTGCTGAAATTCCACGGTACTTTATCCCCTAACGCTATCAACTGGCAGCCCTTGCTAACACTGCAAGACTATTTTCTCTCACTGCAATTCTACTTGCTATCACTGCAAGTCTACTTGTTGTTGTTTTCTCCAATTGCCCATTGATCCCCTTTTATACTTTTCTCATTGGAAAACCAATGGCCATGATTTAATCTCAATCAATGGCTAAGATTAAATAGACTCTAAAACCCTAACTAACTGGATTCTAGAAGTCTCTAGGAGAATCAATTTATTTAAT
>VDFB02075321.1:108878746-108918752 GCA_007258455.2 Sequoia sempervirens | reverse complement strand
CCAACACACATCCCTTACATACATCATCATGCTCTGTGCTCACCTCAGGAACACCTGTCACTGTCTCACGAAGCAATTTAAGTGCTCCATGATGTATATGGCCCATCCTCCTATGCCATAGCTCTCCTTGATCTTTAGAATTACTGCTGCTCATCAGTGCCTTATGAGTATCAAATTGCAACCTGTAAAGCCGACCGCTCCTAACTCCAATAGCTATGGGTGATTTCCAATCCTTGTGCTTAATTAACACACTTGCCCCTCTAAAGAGTACATTGTAACATTTATCCTGAAGGACATATATGGAAATCAAATTCATACCTAAGCCTGGCACATGCAACACATCATGAATGGGAATCCGCTTACCATTCTCCCTCTGAAATAGAACAGTCCCTTTCCCAACTGGATTGAGCTTGGACATGTTCCCCATAGAAATCTGCATTCTGATGTCCTCCTCCTTATAGCTGGAGAAGTACTCTCTAACTCCTGTCATATGAAATGACGCCCCACTATCTATATACCAAACCCCCTGTGAGGTTGAGCTAGCCATACAAGCTATGAGAGCGAACTCATCCTCCATTCTACTAGAGAGCTCATCTGCACTTGCTGAAGCTGCTGTCTGCTTCTTGCCTTTCTTCCTTTGCGGGAAATCGCTGACATAGTGGCCAAACTCGTGACAGCCATAGCACTTGACTTTAGATAGGTCCTTCTTCTTCTTCTCACCTTGTGGATTTGATCCTTTACTAGACCCCTTCTTTGCTTTCCCTTTTCCTGCAAGGGCAACGTTCTCCTGTTCTGCCTCACTTTGCTGACTCTTGCTACTGGTCCTACTGACAAGACTTAGTCTAAGCTCCTCTTGAGTGAAGTCACTCCAAAGTCGATCCCAACTCGGCAAGGTGTCTCGTCCATTAATAACTTGAACAAAGACATCCCACTGCTTAGTAAACCCATTTAGGGCTATCCGCACTAGCTCGTCATCACCTAGATTATCTCCAACAGCAGCCAACTCATCCTTGACAAGTCTGAGTTTGGTGAGGTAACTTGTCACGTCCTCTCCCTTGTTCATCCGAGTAGTCCTCAACTTTTCTCTGAGAATCAGCTTCCGATTAGTGGTAGCATTCTGGTACAGATTCAGAATGGCATCCCACATCTTCTTCGCTGTATCTAACTCTGCGACATGTGGAACAATATGATCCTTGACACCATCAAGAATCATCCTCCTCGCCTTGGCATCTTCCTTCTTATATGCTAAGAGCTGTGCTGGATCTGTAGGTACAGGTACAACACTGGTCACATATTCCTTGATCCCATTCTCTTCCAGCAACAAAGAAATTCTGGCTTTCCAGACACCAAAATTTGAGGCTCCATCCAATCTGTCCTGATCTCTTAAACCTGCTAAGGCCATCTCAAAAGATAAAAGAAAACAAATAATTCTGAAGAGGTAGAACTGGGTTTTATAAACCCTCTTTCCTTCGCTGAGCTTTGTCTGCCCTCAGATCAGCTCTGATACCATGTGAAAATTCTATTGCAGTTACTGATTATTAATCTCCTATCTAATACATAGATTATTTGACTCTGAAAATTAATTCTCAGCAAATATCAAAAAATAACACAACCTAACTTCACCAATAAAACTCACAAGAATAGAGAAGAAAACATTCACAATAATGAACACAATATTTTTGGACAAATTGTCCGTGGAAAAACCCCGAAGGGAAAACCACTACTGCAGATGAGGAATTATATTAAACTTCAAAAATTAAGGAATACAAAACTTTGCCTCTTCTGGCAGAGCTCCGGCAATATTCTTTCCAGAAATTCTTCCCTCAATTTCTCCTGTGAAATTCCACAGCTGCTATCCCTAACGCTATCATCGCTACCTTGCTAACACTGCAAGACTATTTGCTCTCACTGCAAATCTACTTGCTATCACTGCAAGTCTACTTGTTGTTGTTTTCTCCAATTGCCCATTGATCCCCTTTTATACTTTTCTCATTGGAAAACCAATGGCCATGATTTAATCTCAATCAATGGCTAAGATTAAATAGACTCTAAAAACCCTAACTAACTGGATTCTAGAAGTCTCTAGGGAAATCAATTTATTTAATTACATAATTATCTAGACAACTTAGCCCTTTTCTGAAGGTTTCTAGAAAATAATTAAATAATTAAATGACACTTCTAGACAATGGAGACACCTGTCCAAGCTACATAAATTAACAGTGGGTACTGTGGGAACAGTTGTGCTGACATATCCACGAGCTCTCCTCTGTGCAGGCTTCTTTCTCCACAGATATATCGACCAGAGGCAGAGTGATTTTCGTAGAGCAATATATGCGCTCTCGCCACATCTCGCACATCCACGTAAACCTGAGTTGCGTTTGAATATGTCTTCGCCGACCCTACTCCAAATTAAAACAATTAATCTCATAGCATAGGATAGTATGAGTGGGAAAGCAGAAAGGAATCAGGATAATATTAGCTCACCAGTTAAATATTTCAAGACATGGGCAGTGCTGAAGTTCAAAGTGGGCTGGAGCAGAGGACCCAACACAATAGTGGGATTAATCCTTATCAACTCCATACCCACCTCCTCGGCATACGTACACGCGGCTTTCTCTGCTGGTGTCTTTGCATAGCAATACCAATTCTGAGCCAAGAGAACAATGTTGGAGCGTAAGATAGGTTTACAAATGTATCCATAAATCTTTGAGCTATACGAATTAAAATGGCGCATTTAGTTGACCTTGGTTTGGATGCAGTAATCAAGGTCGCTCCAGCAGTCTTCATCGACTATGTCTTGCGGATTCCTGTTGGGGTCGAGGTAAACGGCACCGATGCTGCACGTGAGGATTACACGCTTCACTCCCAATTCGGTGCAGGCCTTCAACACATTTAGAGTGCCCTGCACAGCCGGCTGCAGCACTTGTGCCTGTGCCCATCCATCAAATCTCTTATTAATTTAAAATCAACTATTTAAGTGTGCCCAGCTTAAATGTCACATAGTTTGCAGGGCAGAGAGCCCGAGTCCAGTACAGACAGTGAAAATCCTACGAATCTATATTGATCAGCTAATCCTGCATGATGTTTAAAAGGGACATACCGGATCTTCAATAATAGGGCAAGCCGTGTGAAAGACTCCTTTACATCCTGTGATAGCTGTTATCAAGCTGTCATAGTCTAGAATATCAGCCTTGACAAGCTCAAGCCTCTCTTCTGCCCCTTCCAACTCTTTCAGATGCTCATACTTTCTATCATCTGTGCATATACATAACTAGTTGAGATTACAAATATAATTACATCAATACAGGGGATGAGGTCCCCTGTTAATAAATATTAATGCAATTAAAAACAATAAATAGAAATACTGACGAGGGTCGCGGACTCCTCCTTTCACAGTGTAGCCTCTGCTCAAGAGCATTTTGACAAGCCAGGAGGCAATGAACCCTCCTGCTCCTGTTACACACACACTTTCCATCTCTATCTTCTCCTCGATTCCAATTTCCAATTTCATATTTTCTGTGTTCTATACATATGTAGTGCCTATTTATAGGGAGAATTACATCATGTTTTCGCAGACTGCAGTGGATTATCAAGATTCATAAACTCTCCTGTGGACTGTGCAGCGTGGACCAAAGGCTGTCGCCATCCTCGTTGACGCTTCCAAAACAAACGGTGTTTACTACGGCACAGTTAGACGCTTCACCGACTCACTTAAACAACGGGCCAGTTTTGGAGAGAATATTCAGCCCGTCTCAAACCCACGCCCAGTTTTGTCTCGGTCCCATACACTGTTTGGTCTCGCGGACGTCATTAAAATCTTTCATTCATTCATTCAATTGCCCTTCTTAGCGCTTTTTAGTTCTTATACGTCTGTGAAGTCACCTAGCTAGTCATCGGATTCACCCTTACTTCCGGGTTGTGTAGAATGCTCATGCCAACTGTCCGTTCCTTCCACTATCATTTTGTACTTTCTACGTGTCACATTTAAGAGGTACAATAGCAACTAAAATTTAATTTCAAAATGCGTGTAAACTCTAGGATTGTTTCTATACGAAGAAACAATCCAGACCCACACCCATTCTTTCGGCCCAAAACCCATGTTTTTTGTAATTAATTCATCTATTTCTAATTTGTGGGATGCGGTTCGTTTTCGTTATATTACAACTATGCGATATTGGGCCAATGCAGAGATTTGAATCGGAGTAGCACGAGCATCATTATTACGAGTGAATATAATGAATATGGTGCACATTTCTCTATTTTATCAATTTGAAGTAGGCTGGGAGTGTGCAGGTAAGGGTTGTGGAGTTTGGCTTCGCAACAACCAATGCATTTGCTTACAAATCACGTGGGTCTCAAGAAGTGGGATTTTAGGTTGTGCTCTTCGAATTCTTCCGACATACCTCATATTTATGTGTTGCTAGTAATCTTTAGCAACCTTGTTTGCTTTCCCTTTGAGAGTTTTTTGTTTTGATGATTAGTAAAATGCCATCTTTCTTAAGGTTTCACATAATTAGGAATTTCAACAATACCAAAATTAGTCGAGAAAACTTAAAACACGTGTGCTAGAAGAATGTTTATGTGTTGTCAAAGCAACACGTGAGCCCTAAAGATTTGTCCCAAGCTCTCAATATTGATTCCAAACCGACAAATCAATACTATATGAAGGTTTGAAGTTCTATTTATTCATTCTACATTGGATAAAATTTCTAATGTAGTTGTAGAGCCAAGTGGCAATGGGTGAAAGCTCTACTAGATATGCAACCATATAGCTAAACCACTTCTTGTAAATATTAAACTCTCTCTCTCTCTCTCTCTCTCACACACACACACACACACACACACACACATTCTACATCATTTCATACTAAAATCATGTAATGTTGTTTAATTGGGAATTACATGTCAAACAATGAACACAACTATGCTTGAGAAATCTATGTAAGTAATGGATTGAAATGGATTTCTAGTATTGAAGCAATTTCTCCACATTAAAATTCAGTTTTAAACCAACTACCAATGAATATTTCTAATTCTATTTATTTATAGAATCATATGATGGTTTGATACAAATCAAGTCAATATTATATACCAGCCATATTATGATTGTGGTAGCACCTTACATTCTTAGTATCTGTGTTACACAAGTGTTGGGTGGCACAATAGTATTTAGTTGTACAAGTAAAGGCTTGTAAAATAATGAAAGATAGTTGCACAATAAATAAAGATTAGTTGAGCAACAACTAATGTCTTCACTTTTCTTTACAACAATCGTGCTAAAGTATAACACCAAGATAAACTGTGCATAAAACAATTGAAAAATAATTAAAGAGTTGTCATACAAAAACTAAAGATTGTCGTCAAAGAATTGAAGTCTTTAGTTGTCATGCAAGAGTCACGCTAAAGTATAACACTAGCATAAACTATCATGAAAGTAAATGGTTGCATATTAAGAGATTATTACATGTTGATTAAAGACCATTTCATAGAGGCCAAAATCGTTAGCTTTTTTCGATTAGTCCTACTAATTTATAGTGCCCACACAAAGACTAATCATCTAATAAAATTGTCAAAAATAGACATAAAGAAATTAATAAATCCCTAATTGATGACTCTCAACATGAATAAGAGTTGCACATGGCCAATGCTGGTTGTGCCTTATAAAATACAAAATTATATCCTTTTGTGTGCCCATGTGCTTTGTTTTGGCCTGCACTTATAACTAATTTCAAGAATGTGTTACTTTAGGGTTTTCTAGTCTGTGTAAAGATTCATAAAGGAAAACTTTAAAATATTTTGTGAAGAGATAATGTGGTGTTTTCTTTGTAAATTTCCAAGCCTTTGGCTTAGATTTTCCTTGGGCTTCCAACCCAAAGGCTTGGAGTGAATTTTCAATGTCGAAAGGCATCCTTTTGCAAATTGTTAAAATATTGACATTATGTCGAGCATACTCCCCATCAAGTTTGCACATGTTTCAATCTCAAATAAAAAAACACCATGATAATGTTAAGATCTCTCTTAGCTATCTAACCATGTATTTTTTTTCACATTTTGATTATGTTAAGTTTTCATCTTTAATTTATTTTGTTAGTGTATACGTTTTTTTGTCAAAAACCAATGTGTGGTATTTTTGACTTTAATTTTTAACTGTTCATCGAAATTTCAAATAAATTACACTTTTAGAAACTAGAATCCATTATTTAGTTTTTTTTCAATCAATTTTTAAATTTTTTTAGGGGGGATCATGCTCAAATTTGTATTTTTCAGGATGCATCCACTTTGAAAATTAGTAAAAAATCATATATTCTAAAATGATGGAAAAACAGTGCATAAATGGGAATGAAGGGAAATAGGGTTATGATGGACCTATCTTTCACAATTTCATTAGGAAATGAGATCCACACAAATAATTAATTTACAACCCTTAGGTGAGTCAACCTAAGGTATGAATCTCCAGATTTCCTTTTTGTGTTAGGACGGGGGTCCTAGTCAAACATCACTATGGGGAGAAAAACTAAGAATAGAAAATCAACACCAAAATGCAATCTAACACTTCGAATAGAAAGATTAAGCTCAATACTGATAGAACAAGAAAATATAATGCAGATTAGAGAAGGGAAGAAGCATGTGTACCAGTCACCAAAAGTCAGTTTTTGACGTTGATCTAGGACTCATTTTCCCAGGGGTGAATGGGTCATGAGTTAGGGTTTTTCTGCAGCTTTTGGGAGCCTTTACTATAGATTTGAATTTTTCAATTTGCCTAGGTTTCAGGTTTGGAAAGTTGGAAATAAATTCTATAGATAAGTTTTTGTGAGAAGATGACAACTTTGACAACTTTTTGCAACTTTGACAACTTCAATTTTTTTCTTCAAAGGATCTTCAAGATTTCTTCCACCTAAATATTCAATCACAAATCAAGGGAATTTTTTTTTTGTTTTTGATGAATGTTTCCTTGGTCAAACCCCATTTTGGTAATCAAAACTTGAAATGAAATGAAACATGAAAGAGGGAATGAAGAATGAACAAGGAAATGTTACCACTCAACAAACCCTTGAATAAACCTTGGAATGTAGATCTACAATTTGCATAAAATGGCTTCAATGGATGTGGATCTTGAACCTTGAATCTTGACTTGAAATAACAATTTGAATACTTGAATGGATAATGAAACCTACATCATCATATTAGCTCCAATAACATGCATGATGTGATCAAAGACTTTGACATGATAATTGGATCTTGATTGCTGTAATAAATTTTTTGAAAATCTACCTTTGAATGCCTTGAATTTCTCTTGAAATGCTTTTGATGTCTCATAAAAATTCTAGGTGAAACATAGTGAAATGACCTTATATTTATAGGTATGTATCCTTAATTTCTCGAAATTCAAATATCACAAGCTAACATTGAATCATAGATTTGAAATCATTAAAATATTGCCAAAAACATAATTTAACTTTAGGTCCTAAGCTCAAGGGAGGACCCATTCACCCATGGGCGAATGGGTCCTTGGCCCCTAAACCTAGGACATACATTGCTCAATGAGAAATGCCATGTTTAGGCATTAATGAATGTCAAGTTTCCTCTTCAGAAAATGTAATTAAATAGGCTTGGTAAATGAATTAAAGGGTAGTTAAGGAAATATTAAGCTCAATTAATTAAAGGATCCCTAAATAAGTGTAAACGTGTAAAGAGGTACACTTTACAACACTAAAATAAGGCACAATTTAGTCCAAATTAACTAAGAGGGCCCAAACAAGTGAGGAAATGTAAAGGGATACATTTTTCATCACTACATATTCATTAAAAGATAGTAGAAAAATTAGGGATAAACTACACGGTGTTAGCTAGTTTCTAACTAAAGCAACTTTTAAAATATTAAAAAAAAAGTTAACATTTTAGGGGGGCCACACCAAAATCCATGTTATGTTTAAAAAAATAGGACCAATTTGTGTGGCCCCCCTTTTAAAACCCCTTAATATCTACCATTTTAAAAAAAAAGTAGTTTAGAAAGTAGATTCAAAACACTACCACTCTTGGTTTTTTTTGCATCTTCATATTTTGAATGTAACTATCTTCAATTTCTCACCCAAGGTCAGTCTTTCTTAATTTCAAAAAATAGTGGCCACTTAAGACCCACTTTTAGTCCCCCATCTTTTTGCACTTACATTAACATTAAGCATATAATTGATTATGTGTAGAGAAAAATGAACATCCACAATAGAACTAGAGAATAAAGCAACATTCCTATCTTTTAATATGTTGAATAGAATTTCCACTCTACATGCATGCCAAATCTCATTAAATTTGAAAGGCATTTCAAGTCAAAAATGCCTAAAAGAATCATATGCAAGGATAAAATATCTAGTCATAAAAGGTTGAAAAATCATGTCTTTAAATCGACACAACTCAAGCACATGGGAAAAACCAAAATAAATGAGTAAGAGTTTCCAAATGTCCACAAAAACAACAAAGGTGATTGTAAACACCCAAATCTAGATAAGCCATGGCTCAACAAGGTGATGCTAGTAGCTCGAACACACCAAGAAAAGTAACCTAATTTGGGCTTAAAAGTGGCATACCATACTATTTGAAACCTAAAATTCTATTGAGTGGGAGTGGAGTGGAGAATACACATAGTATCAAGTTTTCAAATCATAGTGTTTAGTTTAAATTGGATTAACTTTCGAATCTTAGCAAGTGGAACAAGATTAAAATAGATTGAGATTTGGATAATTAAGATAGAGAAAAAAAATGAGAAATATTAAAATTTTTATCTCATTCATATTTTATTGTAAATTTTGATTTTTTTATATTAATTATGTTACTACAATAGAAAGTTTGAAATGAGAATTTGGTATTGAATCAATTTTCAAGACATGGGATAGACATGGTCTCTTCTTCTTTATTTCTTGGGGCTATCATGCCTACAATTTTTTCCTAGGAAACTTGGTCACAACACAAATTATTCCACCTATATTTATCAAGCTAATACATAGGAAAGATTGAAAACATGTGAAAAAATAATGTAAAATATTGTTTCAATTAAGACTAAGATTGTAATTGGTGTGACTATGATGGAATGTGAGATTTTTTGTGATGCTAATAATCCATGATTAAAATGACTTATGAAGATGTTCTTAAATATAATTTCGAGACACAAAAATCAAGAAATCTAGTGTGTACTTGCCAATCGATAAGATCATATTCTTATAAACTTAACATGAGAAGTAGGAGATTTTGAATAAAAATTGGGAGGAATGGATAGTAATGCAATCAAGTACAAAGGTGATATAACACCAGTGCAACATGGTTTAGTATGGAAAATCCCTACAAAAATGGACCAATATTATTCTATAATAAGAGATAAAGTAAATCTTGAGGGGAGTCCAAATTCAGGGTCAAATAGTGCACCAAAGGAATCAAATTGAGTGTTAAGACCATATATCTATGGTATCCACACAAAGTGGCTCAAAATAATGGGGTGATTGTGTTCATGGTATGCATGTTTATCCATTATAGTATCAATATATTGACCATAAGTTTTGATCAAATCTATAGAAGAATACGCTATTTGTTGGGCAAGGTAATATTATTTAATTAATTCTAACAAGTTTTCAAAAATTAACTATAATAGATTTTGATTAAAATAATCTAGGAATGGAGTGATTTTTTGGTTGACTTCAATTTTTGGGATAAGGCTTAATGGTAATAGATTCCAAGTTACTCCTTGTAGTGTCGAAAAATGTCGTCGGTGACATTTTCACACTTGTTTGGCCCCTCCTTGCAGAATTGAGCTTAATGATGCATTGATTTAGTGTCGTAATGTGTTTGAAACATTCACATTAGGTCTTGGGCCCTTGTGAACTAATGAGTTTAAATGGTACCTTGGTAAAGTGTTGTGAAGTGTTGTAGTTCACATTTTCACACTTTTCTAAGGTTTTATTAATTAACTAAACCTAATAAACCTCTTTTTAACCTTAATCATTCCTTATTTAAAGTGTTGTAATTTTTTGTAACACAATGCCACACTTTTCTAGGGTTATCATTAATAATTGGGCTGCTTTATGCATTAATTGACCTTATTTTGCATCCACAATCCTCATTTAATGCATATTTTTGAGGATAATCTTGATACAAATCATTGTACCCAATCATAATTCAAGTGTTTTAGGTTGTATGGCCCTAGATTTATTGATCTGGGACTCATTCAACACTTTGGGCGAATGGGTCCCACCTAGGTTTTTGGGTCCCGAACCTGGTTTCACACATTTCTAAGCATTTTTAAAAATGGTCCCGAAAATTATGCCGGGTGGGACTCATTCGCCACCTTGGGCGAATGAGTCCTGTGTAGCCCAAAATCAAAATTAATTCAAAATTTTGGTAGGATTTTATCCTCCTAGATCTGATGTTAGCTTGTAGTGTTGTAATTTCGATAATTCTTGCATAATTAAGTATAAATACAATTTCTTTCACTCATTTTACAACTAGCAAGTTGAATGAGCATCCTTATAGCAAAGTTGAGTTGACAAGAGCATTCAAGCATTCACAAGAACATCCAAGAGTTTTCAAGGGTAGATTATCAAGAATTTTAGAGAAACATTCAAGCATCAATCATCATGTCAAAGATTTTATACATCATGTTTGTTTTTGTGCTAATAATTGTGATGTAGGGTTTCATGATTCAAGCAAGTGTTCAATTCAAGATCTATCCTATTCAAGAAAGATTCAAGATCTACATCCATTGGAACCATCTCATACATGTTTGTAACATCTTATTGCTAGGGTTTGGCGAGTTGCAACATTACATTTTGTTCATTTATCATTCTCTTTTTCTATTTCATCCTATTTCAAGGTTTGATTACAAAAATGAGGTTTGACAAAGGAAAACCCCTATCCACTAAGAAAACAACATTTTTCCCTCTCTTTAGTGTGTGAGTTACAGGTTTAGATTGAAGAAAAATTGAAGAGAAAGGTTGGAGAAAGTTTTCAAAGTGCCTAAAGTTGTCAAAATTTTCATCAAGCATTGGAGATACTAGGAGAACTTCTACAGGTTGCAAATCAGGGCTTTAGATTCAGAAACTTGCAGAAGCAGATTAAGAAAACTAAGAAGAGTAGATTTAGACCTTGAAGTTCTAGAAAACCCTAATTGGATTGATTCACCACTTATGGCAAATGAGTCCCAATTTTGGTCAAAAATCAGGGTTTTGCAAATTTGGATATAACCCATTTGGCAGATTCCCGTTCTCGCACAGAAACCAAAATTTTGGATTGATTCACCTAGCTTGACAAATGAGTCCCACTCAACAGTAAAGGTAGAACTTCCAGTGTTTCAGACCTCCTTCCAATCATCTTTAGATTCCTAGGTGCACACATTTCATTATGTAGTTTTCTATTTTGTTTTATTTGCATTTCTAGATCATTTAGTAAGTCATTGCATCAAACTAGGTTTAAGCATTATATCTTGCTTGTCCTTCCAAGTTCTTACTTGGCGGTGAACCCCTCATTAGTTTACATTCAGCCCCTAGGACACCCCTATTACTAGATTTCTTTCTCTTTGCATTGAGATCTCTAGGGTTTGTTCCTGAATGAGAGAGTGAAGATTATCATTCTAGGTCCTAAACCCTAGAAAAGCCATAATTTTCCACCTTTCATTTTGGTGAACCTATATTTAGAACATCAATTCTGATTTGGAGTGCATGGTCATCCTAGATTTGGCTTGCATTAATATTGCATTAGAGTTTGCATTAGTTAATTGGCATTCTAGGGTTTCTAATTTTTCATTAGTGAAAGTTCATATAGCTTGCATTTTTGCATCTCATTTCATTGAAAATCAAACAAAATATGTGTTTTCACTTAGTTTACATATGATACAACATAAAAGCTTAAAAATCAATTAAAAATTTCTATTTTTTTTGAAAAAATCCCTACTGGGGCTCATTCACCACCCTAGGCGAATCGGTCCTTGTGCACATTATGCACTGAATTCTTTCAAAATTTAAAGCTCTGTTTATGAGTTTTTGTTTGTTGTTTATAGCTTTCTATTTTAGTTTATAGAATATCTGTTTCATCCAATTCATCACATCTAGTTTAAATTAGCTCATCTTGTCCATTTTCTAAAATTCAAAGTTGCATTTACAACATTACACTTCACAGTTTGGAATTTGAAATTTACATTACATTTCATCATGGATATGTGCTTTGGAAAACTATGGATGTCCTTGAAATCCTTAGTGGATGTGTCAAGTTGTGCTTTTGGAAATGACCCTAATGAAATTGAACCAACTCATGCTCCTTCAACTCCTAATGCATGTCTTCCTGATGATGTTGACATCATTGGAGAAGATGATGACATCATGAATAAGTTCCTAAATGTCTGTCTTAACAACCTTGAAGCTAATACATCCTTTTATCCATCAATGGAACAACCAACACCCCCTACAATACCACCTCTTGAGATGTTTAGTTATCTACATCCTGAAGTTGAGACAAAAGTTGAACCTAAGTTCCCTACAATAGGTGAACCTAGTTCCTCTAGGAAAGAAAACACTCAACCATTCTATGTTAAAAAAGTAATAAACACTGCCATCAATCTAGAAGAGACATATGGAAAAGGATTCACAATCTTGAGTAAACAAGGATGTGATACAACAAGTGAACATGAAATTCATCAACTCTTAGAGAAAATTCTGATTGAAAATACAAAAGGGTTAGGATATCAAGATCCTCCTCATGATATGAGTATCCTCTTTCCTAAAGAAGAACCGGTGCTTCTCAAGGATGAAGAGACCATCTTCGGTTTTCCTCCTAAACCTTCAACTCATGAATCTAGTAAATACAAAATACCATACAAATTAAAGAAATTAAAATTCCCTTGTCCACCACCTAAAAGTGAAAGAAAACTACAAATACTTCTAAACCAAGGACTTATACTATTGCCACCTATGAAAGAAAAGATAAGACTATATCCTAAAGGTGCAGATGTTCCACATTACCAATACCATAGAACTCTTACACATAGTACTGATGAGTGTCATGCATTCAAAATCATCTTGAGTAAATATCACTTTGATAATGATAATTGTTATCTAGTGATTGCATAACCTTTTTCACCCCTCGGCATGTAGTGGTTGTAGAATCTTCAATTCTCACCATTACATGATCTCTCCCATCACCTACCTCAGATCATTCTTGTCTTGCACTCAGTGGGGGAAAGAAGTAGATAGCCTTGCCCTAGTAATGCATTTTCCCTTGTCCCTTTGGCTAGTTGTCTACCTTTGGTATACAATAAACATGATTAGGATGCAAACAACCTACTCATAGGTTGATTTGCACGTACCTTACTAGTCTTTTACATTATTTCTTTTTCATTTTCTTTCATGCCATTGTATGTGTGTGATGTGATCCCCCGTGATGTTCTGTTTGATATATATATATATATCTCTTTGTGACATCCCTCTATTTGTATCTTCATTCTTCTATATGTCGTAAATTTTTACTTTTCACTTTTTTATCTTTTTCATTTGTCTTTTGTTTTCCTTTTGGGGATGACGCAAGCATTGGGAAATTCATGTATCTTTCATGTTGACCTAGAAGATTTCTTTATCTCTTTTTTCATTTATCTTGTGTTTTCCTTTTGGGGATGACACAAGGCGTCGAGACATTCATGTCTCTTCCATGTCAACCTGAAAGGTTTTTCCTGTGTTCTCATTCTCTTTAATTCATTCTTCAAGTTCTATGTGTATTTGAGGAATGATGACAATTTTGAGTTCTCTAAAAACATTGTAGCAAGAACATACTGACCCCAAATCCATAGATCCCTTATGTGTTGGTATTTTCATTTTTTGGGGCCCAACCCAGGCTCTCTTATTCTTTTTGCATGATGCAACTTTACTTAGAAACATATGACTTGGCATACAAATTTCCAAGTTATCTCTCATTTCCTTTTATTGTTTGCATTTATCATTTGCTACTTTAAAGTAATTGCTCACAGTATGATGTTTAGCAATTTATTTAAAGTGGGGCATATATTAGCATTATTCTTTTGCACTTTTCTTTTTCATGGTTCATGGTGCAATCTTCTTACTTTATACGATGTGTTTTTTGTTTTGTGGATGACATTGGGTGTGATGTCTTTCAAGAGAGTGATCTCTCTCAACATATTATACTCCTCTTAGTGGCTTGATGCAACACACTACATCCCCTAAGTTTCAAATCTTTTATTCTTTGATTGGTCCTCTCTTGGAGACATTAGGAACAATGTTCCCTAAGTTAAAGACCTCACATGAACTAAGCAAGACTCCTTTGAACATTCCTTATTGTTGCTTTTTTTGTTATATGACTACTTTGCATAACACATCTTGCATGCCTATAGAGCCATCTTGTTTTTTAGTGAGTTCCAAGCATATGAAGTTGTTCTTTCCTTACGAAGCTCAAAGTTCATTGTTCATGAGCTCTAAGCATACAAAGTTTTTCTTGCCTCATGAAGCTCGAAGATCATTTTTGTGTGGTGCCTTATCAAGTTATCAGGAGGTATAACTTTGGTATGGTTTTTGATGGGAAGCTCGACTGAGGCATGAATTTCTCTTAGCCACTCATGTGTGAGTGTGAGTGCATACCAACTGTGTGTGTATGTGTCTCACCTCTTTCGAATGCTCACCCAACGGAAAACTTGAAGATTCGTTGCCTCAGAGTGAGCTTGCATTTTTTGAACAAATGTAACCTAGATCTGATCCACATCGTGATGGAAAAATGGTCGAAGATTGATCCCATCCTTTTATTTTATTTTACTTTTCTTTTCATCTTTGACAGTGCATGCTTGTGCCTTTATGATGCTCTTTATATCATTTTCATGTGTGTTCTTTTGCACCTATGTTGGTTTTCCATGGGATCTTCATCCTAGGGGCTTGATCACCCCTCTTCATCTTTGTTGTCCTATCTTATCGGCATTAGTGCACTTGGACCCCTGTTGAAGTGAATTTGTCTACTTTAGTGTGAGTTTGAAGCAAGTTCATCCTCTCACTAAAATGGGGGCTAAATGTAGTGTCAAAAAATGTCGTCAGTGACATTTTCACACTTGTTTGGGCCCTCCTTGCAGAATTGAGGTTAATGATGCCTTGATTTAGTATTGTAATTTTTTTGACACATTCACATTAGGTCTTGGGACCTTGTGAACTAATGATTTTAAATGGTACCTTGCTAAATTTTTGTGAAGTGTTGTAACATACTTTCACAATTTTCTAAGGTTTTATAAATTAACTGAACCTAATAAACATATTTTTAACCTTAATCCTACCTTATTTAAAGTGTTGTGATTTTTTGTAACACACTTTCACACTTTTCTAGGGTTTTCATTAATAATTGGGCTTCTTTATGCTTTGATTGGCCTTATTTTGCATCCATAAACCTCATTTAATGCATCACTTCGAGGATAATCCCGACAAAAATCATTACCCAATCATAATTCAGATGTTTGAGGTTGAATAGCCCTAGATTTAGTGATCTGGGAATCATTCACCACTTTGGGCGAATGGGTACCACCTAGGTTTTTGGGTCTCGAACCCAGTTTCACACATTTCTAAGAATTTTTAAAAATGGTCCCGAAAATTATGCCTGGTGGGACTCATTCACCACCTTGGGTGAATGAGTCCCATGTGGCCCAAAATCAAAATTAATTCAAAATTTTGGCAGTATTTTATCCTCCTAGATTTGATGTCAGCTTGTAGTGTTGTAATTTTAGGAATTCTTGCATAATTAAGTATAAATACAAGTTTCTTTCATTGATTTTACACCTAGCAAGTTGAATGAGCATCCTTATAGAAAAGCTGAGTTCACAAGAGCATTCAAGAATTAATAAGAGCATTCAAGAGTCTTCAAGGGTAAATTATCAAAAATTTTAGAGCAACATTCAAGCATCAATCATCATGTCAAAGACTTTATGGATCATGTTTTTTTTTGTGCAAACAATTGCGATGTAGGGTTTCATGATTCAAGCAAGTGTTCAATTCAAGATCTATCCTATTCAAGCAAGAGTCAAGATCTACATCCATTGGAGCCTTCTCATACATGTAACTTGCAACATCTTATTGCTAGGGTTTGGTGAGTTGCAACATTACATTTTGTTCATTCATCATTATCTTTTTCTATTTCATCCTATTTCAAGGTTTGATTACCTAAACGGGGTTTGACCAAGCAAAACCCCTATTCACTAACAAAATGACATTTTACCCTCTTTTTTATGTGTGATTTGTGGGTTTATATTGAAGAAAAACTGAAGATCAAGGTTGGATAAAGTTTTCAAAGTTGTCATCAAGCATTGGAGATACTTGGAGAACTTCTACAAGTTGGAAATGAGGGTTTTGGATCCGAAAACTTGCAAAAGTAGACTGAGCAAACTGAGAAGAGTAGATTCAGACCTTGAAGTTCTAGAAAACCCTAACTGGACTGATTCACCACTTCTGGCAAATGAGTCCCAGTTTTGGTAAAAAATTAGGTTTTTGTAGATTCGAATACCCATTTGGCAGATTCCTGTTCTTGCACAGAAACCCAAATTTTGGATTGATTCACCCAGCTCGGCGAATGAGTCCCACTCAATATTAAAGGAAGAATTTCTAGTATTTTAGACCTCCTTCTAGTCATCTTTAGATTCTCAGGTGCACACATTCCATTATGTATTTTTCTGTTTTATTTCATTTGCATTTCTAGATCATTTAGTAAGCCATTGCATCAAACTAGGTTTAAGCATTCTATCTTGTGCTGCATTTGTCTTTCCAATTTCTTACTTGGTAGTGAACCCCTCATTAGTTTACATTCAGCCCTTAGGACAACCCTATTGCTATATCTCTTTCTCCTTTGCATTGAGATCTCTAGGGTATGTTCTTGAATGAGAGAGAGTGAAGATTGTCATTCTAGGTCCTAAACCCTAGAAAAGTCACAAAAAAAAAAAATTCCTTATCATATAATTGATGGGTCAACTAAGAGGAAGATAAAATATTTTAAAGAAATAATTAAATTCTTCAAACAAGTCATTATATAATCCCTTTATAAGAAAGTGTGTATTGAAAATATTTAAAACCCTTCACCATATGTTTTATACCTTATTTACAAGGTGACAATAGCAAGTAAAAATTAATTTCAAAATACACAAAGTCTAGGATTGCTTATACACAAATAATCTCAAGCCATTCTTTCTATCCAAAATCCATGTTTTCCAATTAATTTCATTTATTTTTAATTTGTGTCATGTGCTTCATATTCATTATACTACAACTATGCAACAAGGGGCCAATGTAGAGCTTGGAATCATATTGGTGCACAAGTATCATTGTAAGTGAATATGATAAAAATGGTGCGTGTTTCTCAATTTTATCAATTTGAAATAGGATAGGAGTGTGCAGGAAAAGTTTGTGGAGCTTGGCTTCACAAGTTTACCAATTTTATTTGCTTAAATATCATGTGGGCCCCAAGAGGTGCGATAATAGGTTGTGCTTTTAATTCTTGGGACATACCTCATATTTTTTGTGTTGCAAATAATCTTTAGCAACCTTCTTTTCTTTCCATTCCAAGAGAGTTCAATATATTTTTTGTTTCAATGATTGAAAAATGCCACCCTGCTTAGAGTTTCATATAATTAGGAATTTCAACTATACCAAAATTACTCAAGAAAAATTGGTAAAATGCACTCTTTGTTAATGTAGTTTTACTATATAGTACATTTATATTTGTAGTTTTAATTATTTATCTTTCCTACAAAGATAGTTTTATATTATATTCTTTAAAGTGGAGGTTCTTTATTTTGCTTCACTAAGATTCTATAGTTTCCAATCACTAGATTTTAGCATTTATTTTGTTATGATGGAATGTATTGTTGAATATCATAGATTTTTCTTTTATATTTGAATGGTTCAAAAGATTGTGATGTATTAATTTTAATATCTTGAATTGATTTCAATAGCTTTACAATGGTAAAGATAAAGAGTGCAGTCCACATGACCTATTTCGGTTGAATTAATTCCTTTAAGTACTTTATGAAAATAGATAATTCCTTTATTTATAAATGGTATAATATTTTTTCCTCTATCTACCCTATTGGGATACTACTTAAGAAAAAACAAATGCCTTTTATGATGGTTATATAATTGTGGAGTGTAAAAGTTGGGAATTGTTATCAAGTGATGGATTGTTTCAATAATGGATAAACCAAAACAAATAAATAGCTTCAAAGGTGCCAAATAAATTTTACATTGAATGAATATTGCAATTTATGAATGTAACATTCTTTAATTATTTCAATACATTCTCTATATAAAGGTCCTTCTTTACTTGAGATTATTGCCCACTCTATACCATTGGGGAAGCTCATCACTCTTGTTGTATGTACCATTGTCCATCATTGAGTTATATATTTTGTGCAACTAGTTGGACATAAAGAAATAATATAACCTTGTGCATAGATCTTAGGGTTAGCTTCAAAACCTTGATGAAAGATCTTGTACTATCATGAGTTTTCATGAAATTTCTTGTACTCTCATGAGTGGGAAAAATATTAAATTGTTATTTCAAGTGAAGTGGTCTTTTATTGTAGATGTATAACCCAAAGATGCATGGACATTATAGGAAAAAATTATAAAATTGTCTCCCTTTTCCCATTGCCTATTCAATCATAATTTATATAACAATGGTTTATTTAAGAGGAAGGGTTTTCTTTATATATTCTATAATTAGTTTGTACAAGGATGAGGACTTACATTTAACTTATATTAAAATCAAAGTTTTATGCTTGATTGTTTAGTTTGCATATTGTATGTTTTTCTAAGTCAAATGGGATTTCTTGAACTTTTTATAGGCTTTGATAGCTACATGTTGCTATTTCACTTACATGAAACTAGATAGATAATGACATGCAATTCTTACGTTGATAACTCTCTATCTTGATGGGCATTGCCCTTTTTGAAAGTGAATCTCGAAGCTTGCTAATTTTGCATAGTCTTTCAATAGTAAAAAAAATATTTAAGCAATATTTTTTAAACTTATGATATATTATTTTACCCTATATAGTGGAGTTGGTTTATGAAGTGTCCATCAACTACAAAGTCTCATAGACATGGTCAATGTCCTCCATCTTTCCTTTCACTAGTTGAGACCTAGTGTCAATAATTGTTAAACTGAAATTTGCTTAATCAAATCCAACAATTTCTCACAAACCGCTCGAGCAATCTTTGGTAGGGACTGTAGTTGCATTGCAACCCTTATTCATTTTCATGATAAAACAGATTAGATGTTGTCGATGCACCTCTCATTAGAGATGGTTGAGATTCTTCTCACTAAGTTACCTTTTAGGCCTTTTATAGGATTTTACTCAGTCTTAAAGAATGAGACCAATTGGTACACAATGTTAGGATTTTAATTTGTTGTGAGAAGATTATAAAAAAGATTTTGATTTCGCTTGTCAAAGTTTAGTATGGTTCAAGGAAAATTAGATCCCACATACTTTTTATGAAAGTTTAACATTTATGCATGGATTGGAACAACGGATGAGAAGATTCTTGTTGCATCTACCATATATTGATTAAATGACACGCACAATCTTCCTTCCTTGTAACATCAGTTTAGAATACTCAAAAAACTTTAGTGTAAAGCGACTTAAATTGTTCGAATAACAATTTAATGGAAAACTTAAACGATGCATTTCTCTCCCTTTTGGTAAGGAAAGAAATAAAAAAAGGTGCCTGGCAGGCCTTGTTGCAAATGCAATCGACAGGTATAAAGCTGAATTCAACAACTTTTGCCAGTTTGTCCACCGCCTACGCGATAATGGGAGGTTTGAATAGCATAATGAAAGAGACTATTATCAGATGTTGTAATGACAACCGCTCTGGTGAACATGTATGCAAAGCGTGGGATGCGCAGACAAGGAACGTGAACAGTTTTACTGAATGCCTCAAAGAAATGTCATCTCATGTGATGCCATGGATGCATTAAGAAATGCATGCAACTATGGGAGCATTTATTGCATTATTGCATTATGAGAACACCCCGAAGAGATCTCATCTCATGAAATGCAATGATTGCATTATGTACACAAAATAGATTTAATGAAAAGGCTTTAGAAATTTTCAGTCGACGGGGTATGGACACCTATCAAGGCATATTTGATATTGGATTCTTATTGCATGTTGAAACAACAACCGCCATATTGGTTTTATCTACACGCAAATGTGGAAACACAGACAAGGATATATATACAAAATGGATTTATTGAAGAGATTTTTAGAAACTTATCATCGAATGCAACTGGAAGATGTGTAAACCAAAATCTACAACCTTTTCTCAATGTCCTGAATTGGACTATAGACATCCACCAAAACATGAAAGATAGTGAAATGTTAGTTGCGACTGGTCTAATAGACATGTATGCAAAAATGAAAGTCTAGACAGTAGATGCTAATTGCGTAGCAAAGTGCTTCAAAGATATGTTATCTCACGGAATGCAAAGATCTTATTCTATGAATATTTTGGATATGGTCAGTCTACTGGTGAGCCAAGTGAGCGCAAAGTATATGCTGATATTGAAGCCGCCTATAAATGTCTTGAACAGCAATATGGAGTAAAGCGGACGTACTGGTTTGATATCTATAAGAATATCGATAAAATCTCTCTTGTAAATTTTCTTGTACTCATGTCATGCATGGAACATCAGATGAGGTTGTTGATTGTTCACATACTAAGAAACTTTGGGATCCTCGCAAGGAAAAGTATGAGCCACTATGGCTGAAAGGTGGTAGTCATTGCAATTTACAACTTGAAACAACAAAAAATAGGGTTAGGAAAGGGGTTTCACCAAAATGATAATAGATAGATCTATTTTTCTTTATTTCATTAAAAGAAATGAGATTCTCACAAAGAATTGACTAACCCTTAGGTCAAGGTCTAACAACACTTTGGGAAGAAAAATTAAAAATAGCAAATCAACTCCAAAATGTAATTTAACACTTGAAAAAATAATATTAAACTCAATATTTGCAGAACCATAAAATAGATTGTAGATCTGAGAAGGGCAGAAATGTGTTTACCAATCACCAAGAGGCAGTTTTTAAAGGCTGACTAGGACTTATTTTCCCATGGACGAATGAGTCTTTGATTAGGGTATTTGTACAATTTTTAGGAGCCTTTGAGACAGATCTGTAGCTTTTGATTTGTCCAAGTTTGAGTGTTGAAAATTTGGAAATCATATATGTAGGTTAGATTTCATGATTTGACAAAAACTTTGACAACTTTTCAATCTTGCACTTCGAAAGGTCTTCAATCCTTTTTCAACCTAAATCTGCAATCACACACACAAGACAAAAAAATGCTTATTTTTGGGTGAATGGGGGTTTTCCTTGGTCAAACATCGTTTTGGTAATCAAACCTTGAATTGAAATAATGCATAAAAGAGGGAATGAAGAATGAACAAAGCTATGTTACCAATCAACAAACCCTTGGATGAAACCTTGATAATGGATATCTTTGAAAGTCTGCATTTTGCATGAAATGACTTCAATGGATGTGGATCTTGACACTTGAATAATAATTTGAACGCTTGAACTTGATCTTGAAACCTACATCACAATGTTAGCTCCAAAAATATGCATGATGCAAGAAGACTTTGACATGATGAATAGATCTTGAATGCTGCAATAAATTATCTCTGATATATCTGCTATTGAATGCTCTTGATCACCAACTTTTCACTTATGAAATTGCTCTTGAAAGTGCTCTTGAGTTATCTTGAAAATCTAGGCGAAACTTAGTGAAATATTCTTGTATTATAGGTATGTATGCTTAATTTCCCAAAATTCAAATATCACAAGCCGAAATTGAATTATGGATTTAGAGATGTTAAAATACCACCAAAAACATAATTTAAATTTTGGTCCAAAGGTCTAGGGAGGACCCATTCGTGCATGGGCGAATGGGTCCTAGGTCCCTATTCCTAGAACACACATTGCTCAAGGTAATGTGTTATGTTTAGGCATTAATTATTGTCAGGTTTCCCTTCAGAAAATATAATTTATTAGGCTTATAAACAAATACAAGTGCTTATTAAGGCATAATTAATTTCATTTTAATTAAGAGGGCCCAAATAAGTGTGAAAATGTAAAGGTATAGATTTACCAACACTAAATTAAGGAATTATTAAGTCTATTCTAAAAAGGAGGACTCAAACAAGTGTGAAAATGCAAAGGGGTGCATTTTTCTACACTACACAACTATATCTCGAGTATATAATTTTTTTGAGAAAAGTCATTTCAATAGTTGAAAGATCACCTTTTCTAAGGAATGGTTTGAGAAGAAACAACAATCATTTTGAACCTTCAAGAAGAAGCACTGAACTAGCCTTGTTAGGTTTGTTATGAACTCCTTTCCTAACACCGATAGAGACTTGATAAGAAATTTTGCATAAATGTTTTTCTTAAAATAATGACAAAGTAAGGCTTTCGATAACTTTCAAGAGGCTGATAATTGGAGAAATGAGATAGTTATTAGAAGCTAATTCCTGGAAGGATAGAGTTGTTGGGAAAATTTTCCAAATTGTTTAAGCAAGATATTACCAAATGGTTCAAAGAAATATGGTCTCAATAAATACCATGATTGTAGACATGCAAGAAAAATTAGGAAGCATAGACAAGGTTTTTTTAGTACTATTTTGAAGAAAGTATTTTGTGATAATGACATCCTAAGGTGGTCAAATTGTAAGGGAGGTTGGTTTAGGATATCAAGTGAGAAGAAGTCAAAAATAAGGGGTCAACCGAAGATCTTACAAAGGAATCAAATGAGAATAACAGAAAGTTTCCATCTAGTTGAGTTTTGTCTTTGGGTATACAATTAAATCAAATGCTGGAATCCAAAACTACAACTCTAGGCATGCAAATTGAAAGCAAAGTTGATACTACCATTAATGACATGGGCGGTTGGTAACAAGGAATTTCCATTTTAGGTAATGTTTTACAGTCTTCTGGCACTAGAATTTCTCAAATTGTTTAGCAATCTCCCTATTACTCAAGGCACATGGTATCTATTCAAACATTCCTTGATCAATTCAAATAAGGATTTCCAAGAAATGGCTTGTTAATAATTTCTCGTCGATGGTGGAGTAGTTTTGATTTGGTTAATCCACATAAGATTGCTTTCTTGGCTTTAGCATTATTTTCACTTGCCTTCTTTCCTACTGAATTTGTTGGAGGAGTTGATGGAGCTTTGTATCCATTTATCATTAATTTCCAAATGTCAAATCCCAGGGCATTATTATAAGTTTCCATTCTTAAAATCCAAAATGCACAATTTTTCCCATCAAACAATGGATCCTTATTGGAAGATAATCTTTCTTTTCTGTGCCCATGTGTGCTCTTTAGATTTATGTTATGGTTTTTTAGGCTGATTTGAAGGAACTGGCTCTGATACCAATTGATGAGCACATGATTATACTTAGAGGGGGGTGAATCAATATAACGATGTTCTTTTTATTTTTAAAACTTAATTAATGACTTTAAAATTTAATCAAATATAGCATATATAAATTAAATAATGAGCAACACAATAACAACACAATTTATGCGGAAACCCTTGCAGGAGAAAACAACGAAATAAATATTGCTTTTTTAAAATTTTCTTTTACAAATTCTAGAGGCACCAACCCACTAGAGGCATTAACCCCTCATTGAATTTGTGAACACCAACCCACTAGAGGAACCCACCCCTCATTGAATTTGTGAGCACCAACTCACTAGAGGAACCAACCCCTCATTCCATTTCTCTTCTAAATTTTGCTATAATTTTGGTCACCAATTTGTAATATTTTGATTTCAAATCTTAACAAAGATCTGATTATTTAAACCTGATCACTATCTCCTTATAAATTTGCAAATAATCTCCTCATAAGTTGAAAAATAATCTTCTTATAATCTCATCATAAATATGGTGTATATGATTTATTTATTATCCTTTTTCACCCCACAATGCACATCTCTCAATCACACTTCACAATCTCCTTATATACCTTTACCAAGGGAGGCAACTTCATCAAGAGATGCTTTGTTTTACAAAGGGAGACAACTCTAAATTTATATGCATCCTTCCAAACATATCCTTTCATAACATGTGGGGTCAGCTTCTTAAAACATTAAATTAAATTGTTTTGAAAACTATTTTACTTCTCCCAATGGTGGCATTGCCTTTTCATATCCTTAATCAATGCATACTCATATTTTAAGCACTGCCTTTTCTTATTCTTAATCGTTGCATACTATATTTTAAGCGTTGTCTTTTAATTATACTTTTATTTATCCTAGAAAATAATTGCACCTCCTTTATGTGAATTATTGTCTAATAAAGTTATTGCTATTCCATTTTTGTCTTATTCAATTTTGGTTTTATTCTAATTTTGTCCTATTCTTCTTGTTTGATTTAGCCTTGTCCTATTCTTCTTGTCTTCTTGTTTTATTCTTCTTGTCCTAAATTGCTACCATTTGAAAGCCTAGCCACTTTGGATATAATCAACCACTTTTTTTAGTTCATTATATATTTTCTTGTCTTAAGGAATTACTTTAATGACATCAATCACAAATCTTCAACATAGCACCGGTATAGACTATCACAAAAGTAAATGGTTGCATAATAAGAGATTATTACTTGTTGAATAAAGACCATTTCATGGAGGATAAAATCCTTCATTTTTTCCTAACTTAGTCCTACTATTTATTGTGCCCACACAAAGACTAACCATCCAATAGAATGGTCGAAAATAAAAATAAAAAAATAAAAAAATCCCTAATAGATGACTCTCAACATGAATAAGAGTTGCACATGGCCAATGTTGGTTGTGCCTTATAAAATTCAAAATATATCCTTTTGTGTGCCCATGTGCTCTGTTTTGGCACACATTTATAACCAATTTCAAGAATGTTTTACTTTAGAGCTTTCTAGTCTATGTGTAAAGATAATTCTCAAAGGAAATTTTTAAAATATTTTGTGAAGAGATAATGTGGTGTTGAAATTATTTCTAGTACTTCAAGGTTAAAGATTGAGTGCTTCAATGGGAAAAAAATTAAGTTGTGAAAGTTAAATATGGAAGTGTTGCAAGAGTTTTTCCCTTGGTCTCCTTGTGCTATAAAGAGCAACGCTTGGGTTCGTGACATGGCTTAACTGCCTCATGTGGATCTTGGATCTTATATAAATCTGGTGGTTGTATTGAGAACTAATAGGTCGATCTTTTGGTGCAACGACAACTGCCTATGGAGCAATTTGTATCTGAACCACTCACTTGTGTGGGGGGGATTGTTGCAAGAGTTTTTCCCTTGGTCTCCTTGTGTTGTACAACATGATGCTTGGGTTTGTGACATGGCTTAATCATCTCCTATGTATCTTGGATCTTGTATAAATCTAATGGTTGTATCAAGCATTAATAGGTCGATCTTTTTGTGCAACAACAGCCACCTGTGCAACAGTCCAAGATGTTAGGAGTCAAATCACTATTGTATTTGACTCCAAATTCTAATGAATGTTTGTTGACATTTCAACAAACTATTGTTGAAATACTAATGAAACACTCATATAAATTTCATTGCTAGATTTTCGTCGCTTTCATGACCAACTTTTATACGTCAAAACCACGACCCAACATCATTGGTTATCGCCATGGAAAATGGAATTGGTTTTCATCGGAAAATCGACACAAACTTCGTTGCAATTTCAGCGAACAATCACCAAACATTCGTCACACAATCACTAAACGTTCGTCGCATGTATAGAAACTTCATTAGACATTTTAGTGGTTCGTTAGTTTAGGTGCGTCGAAATTGCGATGATATTTTCATCGCATGTATAGCAACTTCGTTGAGGTTTTATTGTTTCATCGAAATTGTGATGAAACTTGTAGTTTTTTTTAAAAAAATTATTTGTTGAAATGTATGCTATTCATACATTTGAACGAATTTTATTGTTGGTGTGGGTGAGTTTGCTGATTGGAGCCTTGTGGCTATGTTCATTTTAAAGAACCATGATTTTTGGCAAGACATACATGAAATTTTTGGATTAAAATTGAATTACCTAGCTCACACTTAGGAATGTCATTAGTTGGTGGTAAAACCTTTGTTGAAACATGGAAACCTATAATAGACGGAATACAAAATAAGTTGTTCAAATGGAAAGGGAAGTGGTTAACAATGGCTGTTAGAATTCAGTTAATGGTCCTTTACAAGCAATTTCTACATACATCATGTAAATTATTAGCATACCTAAGTTTCTGGCTAAAGCTAGAACAATGATTGAGTGATAATAGTTCATCTGGTGTGGAACAAATAGCCAGGGAAAAATTAGCTTGGTAGGGTGGGATCAAATATGCCTCCTTTCAAGGCCATGGGATGAATATAAAATGATAAATAGAGCTCCAGGCACTAAACTGTTATGGAATGTTTGTGACAAGCAGGCCATATTATGGAGCAAACACTAATATCAAAGTTATTGGAGTCAGACTCAAAAGATGGAGCTTAACCTTTTATGCAAGAATCCCCACCATGGGACTTTGCATTATGGAATTTCATTATAGGATGCAAGTTCTCACTGATGTAAAAAATTCTTTAATTGACGGTAGATGATGGAAACCAAATCACTTTTGGAAAGATGTATGGATTCAACAGATACCATTATCACATAATGAGAAACCTACAGAACTTAAGGGTTATATGAAGAAGAACTAGAGTGTGAAGGTTAAAGACTATATATCAACAGAGAATGGATTTTAGGTATTTAAAAAAATAGCTCTGCCCACTCACAAAATAGAAGGAAAGGTTAAGACTTTAGACCTCCTCTTAGCTCCATTTGAGGAATGAGCAAGAAAGACTCATTTTGGATAGATGTCAAAGTGAGGCAGTCTTGGTCAAAGTGGCAAACAAACTGATACCATTGGAAACAGAAAGGCATGAGAAACACTTACCTTATAAAGGGATATGGATGATTCCCAAGGTAGTTCCAAAGGAAAATTCATTTTTATGGATTATAGTCTAATAATGAGCATTGATTTTTGAAAAATTAACAAGACATGAATTGAATGAGACCTCAATTTATGCAGGATTGAAAAGGATGCTCAATTTGTGCACTATGCAGGGAAAGTGTGGAATCTATTAATCATATTTTTTTGCATTGCCTCTTTGCTCAAGAAATCTGAATCTTTCTAATTAAAGAGTGGAATTCAATTTGTGGGCTACACCTCACTCTGTCAAGCATCTAAAATTAAGATGAAGACATTAAAAATCCTATTGAAAATACTCCTTACAATCATTGTTAGAGATTTATGAAATGATAGAATCTGAAGGATTTGGGGGAGCATGCCCAGACCACCACACAAATATGGGGGAGAGTAGAAGTGGTAGAGTCTGAGATGGTTTTAGCTCAACCCATAGAGAGATGGGAAATTGATCCAACAGAATAAGACATGAATACCCCCATTGCAAGTTTTGTAGAGAATAGATTTGTTAAAAAGGCAAACAACTCATGTTTCTTGTGTAGATTGTATTTAAAAAGTAATGAGAATAATATAGATGAATTATTGGTTAGGACACCACGAAGAGGGATGCCCTATCAAGGAGTGGAATGAAATGATTATAGAATGAGTAAGAAAGTGACATGTTGAAGGCCAAGGCAAAGAGACTTGGCAAGATTATTAAAATAAAGAGGCAGCCTAAATAATCTAAGCCGAGTTTATTGCTGAGTGTGTTACTTTGGAGACTATCATATCTATTCCATTTGATGTTGCCCTTGACTCGAAGGTGGATACTGAGTTTGTAAAAGTAATTGTTTGGGGACAACTATTTCAGGGAATAGTTACATTTCACTAGAAGACAAAATGCTTGTACATTGAAAACCAAGAGTTTTATTGTATAAATTAATTATTATGGTTTGTGTCTTTTAGTTTCTTATGGGAAAATAATTAGTTTTTTAGGGAAAACTAATTGGTTAATTAGTTTTCAGTTTGAAACTGTTTGTAACAGCCACTTGCAACCCCTTGTGTTTATAAAAGGGAAGTATGGGTTGTGTAAAAATTTGCTAAAATATGAAATATGGAAACATTTGCTAAAATAGACAAAAATTTCACCTTAAGCTACTCTGCTTTGACCTAAGATCAACCAAGATATGTATAGTTATCAACAAATATATATATGATTTTATTATGCCCTTTTATAATGATGTCAAAATAAGAGGATCCTTTATTGTGAATTCAATTTGAGGGTTTGTTTATGCTAGCACTAAAGTGTATTGACTTATAATCAACCCATTATTATCCAAAACAAAATCCTGTAATGGGGATGTTTGCATACAATAGAAGTACATAGAATTTATAACCATTACCTGGAACCTTTTCCCAAGGATGCAACAAAACATCCCCAAGAAGTTCACCATCCTGCTTTACGCTAAGGTGGTACTCATTGGAATTAATCAGAAATTCTGGCATATAGAAAAACTCTGGCACAAACTCCTTCACATCACTAGTGTTGGACAAGCAATTTGCATATGTAGCTGCTACACTATGAAAAAGTTGATCCGCATGATCAAATTTACCTCCCTGACAAGAATAAAACATTCAAGAAGATCACAATAAGCTACATTTATCAGAAAATGTCTAATGGAATAAAAACTTACAACAATCCAAATGAGAGAAAATGATCTGTTCATGTTTTGTATCTAAAATTGTATTACAAAGCACCATAGGGAAGATGTCTTAAGCTTAGCTATTCTAGATGATCATTTATAAGTTTTCTAAAATTTAAAGTTAAAAGGTAAATTGTGTTGATAATAAATATCTAATGTATATGCTTTGCATTTAACATTGTAAAAGAGTACACCCAAGGGAAGATGACACATGCTAAGCCTACTTTTCAGTAACCTAAGTAAAGGAGAAACAATGTAACTTTAAACATCATTAAATAAGTTTTCAAATTTCATAAGTCAAAAGTAGATTAAGTTAATAATAACGATCAAATTCTACTATGTTCGTAACAATGGCTAAGAAAGAAACAACATTAAATATTTCCATATTATGATACCTACAAATTATGATGAAGTGTTGTAAAGGGCTCTAGTCTCAGTAGATAATAGAGTACACTTACCAAACTTGAGTAATGAGATCTGTAATAAAAGCTGAGGATATAAATCAATTAGTCTAGTTACAGTCTCATTAATCAGCCTATTCTCATGTATGTTTTTACAAAATGTAAAAGAACATGTTAAAGAGTAGAGGGATGTGTGAACAATGCTTTACCTAGGAATATCAAGATAAAAAAGTTTTGGTACCGTTCTTCAAAGACCTGTGATATGCATTTTTGTAAAATAACTAGAAATTTACTTTCATAGTGAATTACAAGGAATGACTTACATAAATAGCATTATTTACTTGTACAGAGTTACAAATACATCTACAAGTATAAGAAAACTTGAAGATTTGAATTTGTTTTAACCTGGAATTGTTTTGTATCCAAAGCATCAACAGGTTTAGAAAGGTCACGAAATGTTTCTAATTTATTGAAATCAAGATTTTGAGAAGTGTAATCAACCAAGATCCATGGAAAAATAGGATATTGCGTTAGATCATTATAAGATCTCATCTTTGCATTATCTAGGTGCTATTATCCTACCATTTAGTAGAGACTTTAATGAGCCACTATGTCCTTATAGATTAGGATTTTAAAACTACAAGTATCTGACAAAATCTTAGATGATATACACTTGAAACATACAATGATGTAATTGATACAAGGAGCATTGTATGTGAAGGATTTTACAAACAGTGACAAACTAAAACCAATATGAGTATACATCTTGATGTAGGAAAGTAATATCACACTCCTGACCCATGAAGAGCTCTAATACACAAATTAAAAAAGAGGATAGACAGAAACAAGTAAAAAGGGAGATACATTCAAGTAACCTCTATGTGAAAATTATGACAATAACCCTATAAAATATATCTTACAACAATAGATTGTTGATCTTCATCATAAGAAAGTCGTGATGCAGCTCTACGATTTCCATCACTTGAACAAATCACACCCAAGTTACTTAGCAACTCATCCTCCAACTATTTCTTCTACAAGCATTCCAAAATAGACAACTCTTCTACACCCATGCTAAGTTCATGCACTTGCTTTGAGCGCTCTGATATGGATGATTTTATATAGTTTATTTCCTCTCTCACCTGTAACAAGTTATTTAGAACATGTTAATAGATTTATAAATAGGACAGATACAAAAATGTGAAGCATGGAAAGCACCATGGCATTGGTTTTTTTTCATGCAATAGACTTTAGATGCTATGGATGCAGGCGATGGATGCAGGTGATGACATGTATGGGGCCTGGCTATCCAACCACCCTTTTTATGGGGCTGGATAGCGAGTGCCAATCCATTTTGAGTTAATTCCAAAACAAATTTTCAATTTTTTATAATTGTACTTACTAGTCTTTCCAATTCTGTCCATTCTAGTTGAAAAATTCAAAGAAAAGTCTCTATCGATTTTTGTGAATCGGTTAAGGTAGGGCCAATTTCACTTGTCTACGGTTTGAGTTCATTGATCAAAAAATAATCTGTAGTCTTGGGCATAAGGATAGACAAATATCATGTTTCAATCCCATTAACTTCCATGGACAATTTAAATGCAATGTACCCAACCCACAAAGGCATATGAAGGCAACAGGGTATTTCCAGAACCCCATTGACAATCATCACTTTGAATGCACCAAAACATACTCAAAATACATTTGAAGACCCATTCCAATTTCTATGAAATTTTTGCCATAGTCTCCCCTATAAAACCCTTTTTTTTCCAAAATTTTTGAAGCATATAACAACAATAGAGATTCAAATGAATATAGCTTTCTAGACATAAAGCAAATCATTTCAAACAGGAGTAGAAGAAGATTATTAATAATTTAAGAGATTACGGGAGTTTCCAACCTCATTCTTGGCCAAGGCTTCAAATGCATAGGACTCGCCAAATTCTCCATGAGAGATTATGAAATTCGGATAACCAGTAGAGAGGCTCCAAATAGATCTTTTGAGCGTGCACCCACAAAATCATTCCCACAAAATCTTATGATCTCACCAAGTCTTTTTTGTAGCTGTAGGGTTTGGGAGGAATATGCCGAGTGTTTTTTCAAAAATGAACTCTTTTTCCAAATCTCAAATTTAGCACTCAAATTTGGTGAAAATACATTCACATTGCCTCCATTAATTCCCTCCAAATTTAAAGTGAGATTTAGACTCAAAATTGTAATTTTAATTATAAAATTATGAAATTATATTACAATATAATTATTCATTATTATAATATTTAATTAATATGAAATATTATTAAATTATATAATTACTTTGTTATATTATAAGTTATAAATTACATAACTTAAGTTATTAAATTATATTGGACTTGCAAAATTAAATTATATTATACAACTTAAGTTATATATTATATTATAACTTAAATTATACTTATACTGGACTTGCAAAATTAAATAATTTATCAATATTATAGTATATTTAAAATTTGTATACTTAATAATTTTTTCTTTATTTTATTTGTATCTATCTAGTTTGTCTATTTTCTTGTCTTTTTTTTTTTTTGTATATTTCCTATTGTATAGCTTCTAAACAAAAAAAATAATTGCTAATTAAATTATATGATAGACCATGTACTAAAATGGAATACCTAAAATAGTTCCACACTTTAAAAAAACCATTTACAACATAATAAATCAAAACCTACCATGAGGTAAATAAAATGAACTATGATCATAGATGAAAACATAAAACAACATTAGCATATACATAATATCTTCCAACCAAGGAATATATTTTTGTTTCCAAGAAAATTACAAAGAATGGCTATAAAAACTAAACATTGTGTCTTTATTGCAAGAAGCTAGTAATTACAACATCTCTAATCTCTAATCTTTTTTCTTCTTAACCCTTTGTTCAATCCTTTCTCTCCCTTTATTCCTTTGGTCTAAGTGGACATTTATTTCCTTGCCTTGTAATGTCTTTGAATTCATGGATTATGATCAAATTGGAAAGAAAAAAAAATAGAGGAGTAATAGTCATTTATTTAGTCATTCCAACCGGTGACCAAATTAGTCATTCCAACTGATGACCAAATTGGTCATTTATGTTGGAAATAGAATCTCATTTAATTGCAAATCCTAAACATTAATTATTTCATGTATCTCCTAAGTTTTTGGAATGTGTTCAACAACACTAAGATTAGGATGAGATTAATTATTTGGATGAAATAAATCATGAAATTGACATTTGTAGTTATTCCTAAATAATAGGAGCATGTGGGTGCACACATGGTAAGGTGACACTCACCTTGAGTTCAATTAACTATTCGGAGTAAAGAGATAACATCAATGCATGTAAAGATCCTAGGAGTTAGGATTTGATGTTTGCATTGCTTCTTCGGCCGCCTACCGTGACGTTTAGTTTAGTTTAGTTTAGTTCTAACTTTAGTTTAGCTTTAGTTTAGCCTCAGCTATGGTTCAGCTTATCTTCATTGCATGCAAGTGCATGTTGCATGTATGTTGGTTATTTTGAGTTGCATGTAGTTAGCTCATTAACTTGGAATGCATGGCTAATAACTTGAGTTGCTGATAGATACAGGGGACTACCTCCGCTTAACAAGGGATGGCTATTCTTGCATGAATGGTGTTGAGCAAATGTTTCAGTTAACTATATTTAATTACTTGGAGCCAACTTGGGCACCCAAGATGCTTTATTTGATTTACCTCTCATGCATGATAAGATATTTTGAAGGCTCATTAAGTAGGATTACTTAGGGTGCCAACTTTGAGGAAGAGCTTTGGAATTATCACCGAAGTGAAGGAGAAGTTGTAGCTCAGTTTGGGATGCCTAAATGCATGAAACACATGTTGTAAGCTTTAGTATTCACTGAATAACTCAACTTGAAGGAATATGGCATACCTTTTCAAGGGCTTGAGCTTGTGCATTGTAATTATCACCATTTGGAGATTACAAGGTTGCATATTGTCTCTATATCTCATTCAAGTTGAAGAGAGTTTTAATGATTATTATTGCAGGTGTGAAGAAGATGGTAAAGAAAAAAGACACATTCTCAAGCAAGAATTGGAGCTATTGTAATTTAGAGATTGAATAATAGAATAATTCTTGATGGAGTTTTTTCTCGAAAGGGTTTCTCCATGATATATCTTGTGTGATATTTCTAATATCTTGTCTAGTTCTTCTATCAACTTCTCTCTTCATTCTACAATAGTAAAATGAATTAATCAAGATAATCACCCACAAAGAATATATGTAACAAAGAAAAGACTTACTTAGATCAACAATATTAAAGTTTTACAGAGTATTAGGCTAAGAAAACACCTCATTTTTTCAACATTTGGTATTAGAGCTGAGGTTGGGTAGAGTATTGGGATGCCTTTCTCTTAAAAGATTGGAGGTTTTTTGGCTTAGTGGGAGCTTTTATTATTTTTGTTATTTTCTGATTTTGGAATTAAGTTTTGTTACAATGAATTAAAGGTTAGATATTGAAAAGTTCAATGGTTCTAACTATGAAATGTGGAAATTAAAAATGGAAGATCTTCTTGAAAAAAGAGATCAGTGGTTAGCGGTTAATAATGAGACAAAGACACCTACAACTATTTTAGATGAAGATTGGGCTAAGTTAGATAAGAAGGCAAGAGGAACAATAAGGTTATGTCTTGCTGATGCTGTTCTTTTAAATGTTTCAGTGGAAACCAGTGCATATAAATTATGGAAAAAGAATAGGGGATATTTATCAAACTAAGAGTCTCACCAATAAGTTGTATCTGAAAAGGCAGTTGTATTCATTGAAAATGAAAGATGGTGAATTTGTTGCACAACATTTAAATGATTTCAATTTAATTCTTAGTCAATTAGCATCTGTAGATGTAAAGCTAGAGGATGAGGATAAGTGCATTTTATTACTTTGTTCATTACCAGATTCTTGGGAAAATCTAATTGTTGCAATTAGTGGTAATGGTGAAAATCCAAAGATGGACAACATTATTCCTACTCTCCTATCAGAGGAGGTGAGGAGGAAGTCTAAGGAGGAAATCCAAGATGCCTTGTTTGTAAAAGGTAGGCCTAAGAAAAAGGAGCTTAATGGAAACAAGGAAGGGAAGGGTAAGTCAGAAGGACAAAGTAAGGTAAAGTGTTGGAACTGTGGGAAACCAGGACATGTGAAGAAGGATTGTAAGAACAAGAAAGAGAGTTTTGATTCTTCTACAGAGGAGTCCTCAGATAATAGTAATGATGCATTAGTTATTTTAGCTAATATTGTTTGTGATAACTCTTTGCTTCATGTTTCAGAGTAATCTTCGTAGAGAGGATGATAGTCATGATGCCATGTGTGACTCGGTATCACGGTCCAGTGGGAGTTGTTGGTAGTGACTTGGATGCATCATTGGTAAGGTTATCTCCATGTGATTAGAGATATGGTTTCTTGGTTTAGAGTATATTTGTTATGGATGTCATGGTTTACTCTTGATATGCATTTAGAGTTTGGCATATTACATGGTTCTCTTGAGACTAGGATGTAAAAGTATGTTATGATGCATGTGATCTCCTAAGAGGAGATGGTTAGATCATGGATGTCATGTTTATGTTCCTAATTCATGTTTGGAGATTTGGAAATGATCTTGTGTAGTTCTCTAAAGTTTTGGGTACATTAATCATTTGCTTGATTACTTCATGAAAGTGTTGTGTTGCATTTGGAGTTTGCAATGGATTGGTTGGTTACAGGTCCTCATGGATACTTGGAGAAATAGGTGAGGCGAGAGTTCTCTTATGGTAAGAGACATTTTTTGGAATGGTTACTTGTGAGAAAAGTTTTTTAACAGAAAAGATCGAGGAGCCTACACCTTGGTTGAATGTGAATTCAACACACTCGGTGGTTTAGCATACCTCTAAAGAGGTGGTTTGGATACAGAGACTTCGGAAAGGTAATGGTTTGGTTGATAATGGGAAGGTATTAATTGAGAAAGTTAACACTTTATTTAATGTTACAGATTATCTTATGAAACCATACATATAAGTTCTCTTGGTTTTAATCATTTGCTTGGAAGCTTCATGATTATGCAGGTTGCATTTGAAGTTAGCATGGTTTGATTAGTTGGTGCAAGAAGGCCATTGGCTTTGAGTCTTGTACTTGTTTTATTATTCCTTGTTTAGAATAATTGCAATGTATAATGTCAAGTGGGAGAATGTTGGAAATAGGATCTCATTTAATTGCAAATCCTAAACATTAATTATTTCACGTATCTCCTAAGTGCTTGGAATGTGTTCAACAACACTAAGATTAGGATGAAATAAATCATGAAATTGACATTTGTAGTTATTCCTAAATAATAGGAGCATGTGGGTGCACACATGGTAAGGTGACACCCACCTTGAGTTCAGTTAACTATTCAGATTAAGAGATAACACTTCTGAATGCATGTAAAGATCCTAGGAGTTAGGATTTGATGTTTGCATGTTTGAAGTTCAGTTCAGTTCAGTTTAGTTTAGTTATGGTTCAGTTATCTTTAGTTGCATGCAAGTGCATGTTGCATGCATGTTGGTTATTTTGAGTTGCATGTAGTTAGCTTCAGTTAACTTGGAATGCATGGCTAATAACTTGAGTTGTATGATAGATAACAGGGACTACCTCTAGTTAATAGGGGATGACCACTCTTGCATGAATGGTGTTGAGTAAATGTTTCAGTTAACTATAAATCACTTGGAGCCAACTTGGGCACCCAAGATACTTTATTGGATTTACCTCTCATGCATGGTAAGATATTTCTGAAGGCTCAGTTAAGTAGGATTACTTAAGGGTGCCAACTTTGAGGAAGAGCTTTGGAATTATCACCGAAGTGAAGGAGAAGTTGTAGCTTCAGTTTGGGATGCCCAAATGCATGAAACACATGTTGTAAGCTTTAGTATTCACTGAATAACTCAACTTGAAGGAATATGGCATACCTTTTCAAGGGCTTGAGCTTGTGCATTGTAATTATCACCATTTGGAGATTACAAGGTTGCATATTGTCTCTATATCTCATTCAAGTTGAAGAGAGTTTTAATGATTGTTATTGCAGGTGTGAAGAAGATTGGTAAAGACAAAAGACACATTCTCAAGCAAGAATTGGAGCTATTGTAATTCAAAGATTGAATAATAGAATAATTCTTGGTGGAGTTTTTCCCGAAAGGGTTTCTCCACGATATATCTTGTGTGATCTTTCTAACATCCTGTCTAGTTCTTCTATCAACTTTTCTCTTCATTCTACAATAGTAAAATGAATTAATCAAGATAATCACCCACAAAGAATTTATGTAACAAAGAAAAGACTTACTTAGATCAACAATATTAAAGTTTTATAGAGTATTAAGCTAAGAAAACACCTCATTTTTTCAACAATTTATTTAGTCATTTATCTTTGTGTTGCAAAGTATTAGTAGAATTTTGGGTGAATTTTGGTCATGTGACTAAAATTTTTGGTCACCTGGTCATTTATTTTCCATATTTCTACTAGTTGTAATAAAATTGTTATTTTTTTAGTAATGATTATTCAACTTTTATTTTCATTTTCTCTAAGAACTTAAAACAGTGTTTAATGTTTTTTAGGTCCTTTTGTGTGGACCTAAGAGTCACCGTGAGGCTATTAAGCATTTTGGAAAGGCACCTGGTGTGCCACATAGCCACACCAAACCTTATGTGCCCTAGTTTTGAAACTATTTTTGTTTTTCTATTTTCCCTATTTGGGGATATTACATGCACACGGGTGTTGGACGCAAGAAAAACATGAAAGATCCTGAAAAAACATAATTTTCTACCCCAATAAGCCTTACCCACTCAATGTAAAAAAACACACTACCATTTCAACCCTGTTTAGTAAATTGGAAGGATTTTATAGTGGTTTTGAAGATTAATAGGAGTTGACCAAAATATAGCATGCAACACTTAGTGGATTTGTTGTCACTTACACGTGTTCATCCTCTTTCTCCCTCCATTTTTCAATTTCCGGCTGGCTTGATGCTTTGTGGGTAGCTTGGTATTTCAATTGATCCTTGTAGTCATTATGCCTTCTGGATCATAGCCCCAACTCTCTGCTCCTGCATGCGCGAGATTCATAGGAGCCAAATAGACTAGTTCATTTTTATACTTTCAAAAGAGAATTTCATATTTCAAATTTAAAATACAATTTGGGTCCAGTTATTTTCCTTCATTTTAATTATTATGTAAACTTGAAGCACAAAATGTCTACAAAACACTTTATTTGAACACCTCCTACAAGATATCAAGGGCCTAAAAATAATAATCTAATAATAATGCTACATTAGAAATTCATTTGACATTCTAGAATAATATGCACATTTCACTAAATTAATGTGTTGTAATATTATTTGTCCATTTTAGATGGCTTTTGATTAAAGAGTTTGATCTAACATCTAATATCATGCAACATTTCCTCTAAGCAAATGCATTTGGAAAGTACAAAGCTAAATTCCATAGCCTTCATTAATATCCTTGTTGTTTCTTTCAATATGGAAGCTTTGATTGAGGTATGGACCTCCATCAAAGTATAACATATAGAGGTATTTTTTCCAAATGTTGAGGTTACAACTATCCTAGTCATATCACCTACTTTTAGTGTTGTGCTAGCATATCTAACATGAAACAAATCTACAATTCTATATAAATAAATATATGGTAGAAATATCTAATTGTGAATTACATTTAATTTTCTTATTTTTTCATATTTGTTCTCTATAGGTTATACCATATAGTATGCTATGCGTAATAGTAATCTCTTTAGTTTGCATGAATAAACTTCTTCACAGCTTAAATATAAGATAGATATAAATATGTAAATATATGCCAAGTCAATAAGAGTGGATGGTGCAAAGTATCTAGGTGGTAGATAAGGATATCATGATATGATTGAGTCTTTTCTTACCCATGAAGGCTTTTAATAATTCATGATTTTGGGTCTATTTTAAAATGGATAGTTTAAACAAGATGTGCTCTTCATATATGAATTATGATCTTCAATGCATGCTTCACAAGTGGGACATTTTAGTGCTATAGGAAATTTATAACAAATGGGTGGCCCTAGGAAACTCATGTAAAATATCTAAAAGTAACACTTATCTTTCTAATGTCAAGCCTTCTAAAAATAGTGTTTTATTAAACTATAAGTAGATTATTGTCACCACTCTTCATTCCACATGAAATGCCAAATGTAGCAATTGCTTTGTTGCTTAAATGTCAAGTTTCATTAACCAAGGTATTTAGTGGGTTGAATAAAGTTGTGTTATGACCCTTGGTCTCTTTAAAATAACTAGACAAGATTAGGGAGAGGAAGGGGAGAAAGCTAAACTCCTTCAAAATAGGGGTAGTTGTGGGTTTGTTGGTTTTCTTTGTATACTATATACTTGGTTTCTCTAGGATAAATAAGTCACTGTAGAAATGAAAGATGTTTGATTATCTACCTAATATTGTTTTGTGTTTTTGAAATGGAAGAGATCTACAACTCTATAGAAATTGCTATATGCTAATGGTCAAATTATTAGACTATTTAGATCTGTGATAGGTCGAAATAGGTGTTAGAAAACAAGCAACAAGTTAAAGAGCGTAAATAAACAACTTAAAACAACCTACACTTCGAGATTAGCCTAAGTTGGAAACAAAACAAGACAAATCCACGAAATAGAACTTTATACCTTGCGTTGAGTCGATCCTTTGGTTGGCCCTTCGATCTTGGATGTGTATGCTCCTTGGATGGCAAGATGCAAGCTAGATGAGGATGTGAAGATGGATGCAAATGGATGAAGATGTGAAAATGGCTAAGTAGAAGTTGAGAAATAAAACTGCAAGAGTTTGGCTAGCACAAGTGATCTCTCCAAAATGAGAGAAAAGAGGGGGTATTTATAGGATTTTTGGGAAATCCTAGGGGAAATGGACGGTTGAGATTGATCCACCAAATATCAAGATGTAGGGCTAAGGTGAGTTGAGAACTCACAAGCCCTCACATCTTGACATGTGGCATGAGAGAAAGCCCTAAAAAGGTGAAGTGGACATGAGGTGGAAGGAAAAGGACATGACATGGAGGGGGTACAAAGTACCTTGGGATTGGACAAGATCTCCTCATAAAGGAGGTCCTTGTCCCCATGTGGGTGAGAGGACATGTGAGGAATTAAAAATTCCTCAAATATTCACATGGGGAGATGGGAAAGAATTTTAAATTCCAAAGGGTGCATTGGAGGATTAAAAGGTGAATTAAAAATTCACATGGGGAAGAGAGGAGCCTAGGATAAATAAAAAGGAATTAAAAATTCCTTGGGGGATGGGGAGAGTTGACTAAAGGGGGTGATTAGGATTGTGCAAGTACTTGATTAGATTAATTAATGAAGATTAGAAGAGGGCTAGATTTCACATGTGACTTGATGTGACAAGTCAAAGATCACATGGGGAAGAGTAATGAAGGATTAGAGGAGGGTTAGGTGGCTAAGAGAGATTAGAGGCCAACTTGCAAAAAGTTGGAGGATGTGGACACCTCCTAATCAAGGATTAGGCATGTGCACACCCAATGATGGACTAGGAAGAAGAAGTGACAGATAAGATAAAAATGATGATGTGACATAGAGGAGTGGATTCAAATAAAATGGAATAGTTATTTAATTCAATTGATGGAAGGAGGATTAAAAAGATAAGGTATTATTGATTAAATACCTTAGGGATTAGAAGAACTTAAGGATGTTAATTAAAGGGGATAAATTTGGATAAATTAAGTGTCCAAATTTAGACATCTACATTTTTCCCCTCTTTGAGATGGTGTTACGAAGTAGCATCATTTCAAAGAATATTAAAACATAGAACTTAGAAGAAGATGGTTAGATTGGGAAAGATGCCCAGTCATTCTTTTGAATGATTAGGAAGGGAAAA
>VDFB02075321.1:108704607-108878646 GCA_007258455.2 Sequoia sempervirens | reverse complement strand
TCTTTCATAAAGATATTTGTTTGATTTTTCCTTGCTATTTTCATCTTAAAATTCTTAAAAATGTATTCTATAATATAGAATTATTTTCAAATTGGGACAAAAAGGATTCTAAGAGATATATTTAATCATAAATTTTACAATCATAAATATCATTTAATTTGTATGTTGTAACTTCACTTTTAGTTAAAATAAAAATAACTTAAACTTATATATACATATAGTTAAATTGGAAAAGTTGTTTGAGTTACTTACTAAATTTGATCTAAAAATTATGTTCAAAACTTTAGATAAATTCAATTAGATATAATTAAATTGGAGGTATCATTTGAGTTAATAATTAAATAACGTAATAATCAATTAAAGCAAGGGACATAATTTTGGACGTGTTTGAATTTAATAAATTACAAATTAAAATAGGCATAAATTACTTGAAATAAGTGCTTTATAACCCATCTAATCAAATCATAACCTATGAAAAAGGCAATAGGAATTTTCTAAAGAAAATAACACTTGACCCAATCATAAGTGTATGGCCTTCGCAGAAAGGAGTGATCCACCTTAGCAATAGCAACTACGCCATCCAAAATTTGCTCACATTACACAAAGCCACAATGTTCCTCCAAGGTAAGCCAATCAAATCCTACCTTATGTGTCCTAGTAATCAAATTGGAGATGATCCTAGAAATGACATTGCGAAGGGTGATTGGTCTAAAAAATCTAAACGACTTTGCAATTTTTTCACTACTACGATCAATGTGTCATCTTTCATGAAATTTCCCAAAACACTGTTCATTATGATCATATGGAAATTTCTAGGAGAGCTACAATAGTTGTAACATCATGAATTGAAAACATTAAAAAGTACATCATGAATTAATTATGTAATGGCATAAAAATTAAAAGCATCATGAATTAATTATGTAACCATATAAGTCAAATATAATTCTATCAAGAAATCAATATCAAATAGATAATATAATCGCATAACTCATACATTTCAATGCCATTGATCTTCTTCTTCATCCAACTCTTTGTCTATATCATCCAATCCAGATTCGACATTGTAAGGATTGGTCATATCATCATCATCATCATTGATATCAGTTTCGATAATGTCATCATCCACACAAATATCATCTTCATGAACATTAACTCCTACATCATCATGATCTAGTTCCTCTTCTTCGATATATTTGTTAGGCACATCATCAACTAACTGTTGATCCTGATCATCATCTACATCATCTTCTAGTTCTTCAGTATCTTCTTCTTCCACCACATTATACTTTACCGGCCTTCCTCTTGGATCATGTCTAACAACAAATGACCAACCCGGTTTACCTGGAACCTCTGAGTAAAATACCTACTCACATTGGCTTGGAAGAACATAGGGCTCATTTCCAGCTCGCTCGATCGACCTTGTATTAACCATGGTAAATCCATTATCATGTTCAATAATAGTTCTCTCAGGATTATTTTCATTCAACCATAGCCAGTACCATTGGATGACAAAAAAACTAATTTGAAGGACTTAAAGTCACACTCAAGTATATCATCCAAAATCCCATAGATTGTCGAAAGTATAGATAAATTGTCGAACTCACTTTTATTTATTAATATTTATGCCCAACGTTCATCGAAAAAGCGACGAAAATCACTGATCGTCGAAATTTTGACGAAAATTACTGTTCGTCAAAATTTCAATGAACGCCAGGCACAATTTTTTTTAAAATTTGAAAAGTACTCATTAAGTACACATGCACCCGATGATTCATCTAATTGTACATCTTTCATTGGAAAGTTTTGTCGTATTTTGCAGTCAAATGAGTTAGTGAATGGATGAACTTAATAATATATTTTTGTACTCTATTCTCTAACTAATTCATGGGTAAACTTAAAAATAATTTTTTTAATAATGTTGCTTCACCAAATTTCTTGAGAATGTTATAATAATTTTGTTAATTGAAGATATTAGAAAAAATTCCATGGATGAAGTCTCTCTAGATGTGCTAGTTGTTAAGGGAAAGTTTATGAAGAAAGAGGGTAAGAAGAAGACTAGAGACAAGAATTCCAAGGGAAAGGAAATGTTAAATTCTCTTGGGAAATCAAATGTAAAATTTTGGACATATGGTAAGAGAGAAAACATTAAGAAGGATTATAAATCCAATAAGAAGAATGATAATTCTAACAAATTCTCAAATAAAGATGAATATAATAGGGTTGAAGTTCATAGTTGTGTCAGACTTTGGCCAAGAAAATAATTTTATGAGAACTTTTTCGCTCAAAACAATTTTAGCTAGAATGGTTTCCATTGAAACTGTGAGGAACCTACATGACCAAAAAAATTGTGGCTAGTGGAATCTTGTTTGGGTGGTGCATGAGGGAGTGGTGTTGGATCCATGGTTGGTGAAAAAGTGTCACAATGACATTCTCTGTCCTCATCCCCATAGATCAAATGATGTCATTAGTAGTGGTCATCACATATGTTAAAATTGGTTAAATAGCATATGAACCATTTCTTTGCAAATACATGCACTCTAATTTTCTACTTATTAGGTTGCATATTAAAAGTAAATAAATGTATATTGACCTTATATATGTTTTGTGAGTTGTGCGCTAAATATATGGTGATGTAGTTTGCAATGGAGCACAAATATTTTCCTTCTAACATGATTCATTCAATATTATTTTTTTAGTGTTGTACATTGGTTATTATGATGATGAAATTACTATTTTATGTTATTGTATATTTCATATTGTGTACATTTAAGTCTTTTGAGAAAGGTATACTTCTAACTTGTAATTAGTGGTAAAAATGATTTATGTGGTTTGAATTTGAATATGGAAATGCTTCAATATTGTTATCATGTTGCTCCTTATGATGAAATATTTTGTAACATTCTTGGCTTACTATGCATTTGAAAATATAGGTTTGAGTGAGGCAATTTTATATATAGGTGATAACTTGTTGATTTATAAAAGGAGGACAATTTATTAAAAAGTTAATCATTTAGTTGGGTATGCTAAATGTTTGAATGTTATGAATGATATAATATGTTCATGTATGTACATAAGAAAAGTTTATTAAATTAAAGTAATCCAAATAATTTCCCTATGTGCTTGAAATATGTTGCATTGCGTTGAAATCAATAAATCAAAATTTGAAATTTAGTGAAAAACATTGGAGTCTTTCATCTTTATGAGTATGGTTTATAATGAAGACTAGTTATGATTTGTTATTTCTATTTAGCTATCTTATGATCAACCCTATGAAACACCCCCCGGGTATGTGCAGGATCATGATGGGCCAAAAAGTGGCAATATGATGGGTATGTGTAGGGTATGTGGCTGACGACTTTATTTTTACCCAAAATTGATGAAACGTAAATGGTTTTTAATGGAGATTCTCAGCTTTCCACCAATATAAATTATGCTTTACTTTGAATTTAATAAATAATTATTATTCATTTTCTATTTGAATTACGACTAAAGTCCTGATTGATAGGCTGATTGAAAAACATTTATAGCTTTCAAACGGTATCATTGTTTTGAATCCAAAACATGTTTCACATTCTATGCTTTGCATACTATAGGATTTAAAAAAAAATTGAATTTCATGAAGTTTTGACCAAGTTAAGGTGGTCAGACATACAAGTTTTTATATTTTTTAAAAGTTGTAATAAAAAAATCATAATTAATTATTTACTTGGAAAAAAATTACAAAAAAATATGCATCACATTGAGACATGAGTCCTCTACTTATATATAAAATCTTATTAAAAAATATTATCATTTTATTGTGGTTGGGGTGGTCAGACAGACACCTACTTATTTTTTCCTTGAAATTTAAGTGCTACTACATTAAAATTTGAAATTTTTACCAAATATATATATATATATATATTAAATAAACCTAGTAGTTTAGAAACTACCTTCAATTTGCTACAGATTCTATTCTTACATATTTTTGAAATAATATAGATAAATTATTCAAATATTTACGTCAAGTTGCCTAACTCTAATTTTTCTAAATCTTTCGCCACTTAAGGGCCTGTTTTTTCCATGATGATCCTGCACATACCCCCCCATTGGCCTTATATATCCTAAAGAAGAGGAAGAGTGACCCTCTCTTGTTAATTTTCCAATTTTTCATCCTCTAGTCAAAAGTAGTAATCCATCACCCTAACTTGACCTTCATGGAAATTAGGTCTTGGACTATCCTTTAGGATTTTGCGATCGCCATTTTGAGGGACAACACAATGTAGAAAAAAATCTTAGAGAAAATAAATTCATACAATCCACATATGTGAACCATTTTCTTAGGAAAAAATTAATAAGTATTTTGGGTCCAAAAAGATCCCAAACATAAAATATTGTATACTTTATATGTGAAGGAGTGGGTTAAATAGATCTACCTAACAATTTGAAGTTTAGAAACTAAACATAAGTTTCTTTGATATTGATGTGAGGATAATATACATAAGATATTCTTGGATTATAGGTTCATGGAAGAGGTGTTGAAAAATGAGGTCATTCAAATAGAGATAAATGTGAAACTTTATCTCAAGAAAGGTTAAAAGAAATTAGGTTATAAAGGGCCAATACTTGAAATTTTTATATTTAGACACAACATGCCATGCTAAATAGATCTTTCTAGTTTCCTCTAATTCACAAGCAAGAATATATGACCTTCTAGAGTTGACACATGGTTATGCTCTAAGAGAGACATGTAAGAGGGGATTGCTTATACCACAATTTGAAGTCTTCACTTGAATAAGTTACATAGGAATTATTGGATCCAAGGAAATGTGAATACTACTTCCTAACTAAGCATGTACTTGAAAAACTTGAATATCAATAAATTGGAGTTTATTTAGACTTTAGAGTCTATAATATCATGAAACCCAACCTCATAAAAAATCTAGGCATAAAGACCTAGATAAATTTGAGCTTATAATAAATCATGTATAGAATACAAAATACACCCTTATAGAAAATCTAGGCATGAAGCCCTAGATAAATGCAACAATTTTAGGGGGGAGTGTAATTTATCCCCACTTAAAAAATTTAAAAATAAATAAATGGAAGTTTTGTATTCTCAATAAGGACTTCTTAATTAATTTTTAACATATTCTTTTAATTACCATCTACCATTATCAATCTATTTTATAATTGATCATAGATTATATAGAGAAAAGAAAGTTTTGTTATAGCTGCACTCATTTGTATTCTCCTATCCTATGAAGAGTTGGTTTGAACATATTCATTTGAAATTCTCATTGGGACCTGTATTCTTCCATTAATGCCAATTTTGACTAAATTTTTTGATTTACTAAGTTTGGTGGTAACAATGCAGTATGTTGTTATTCATAATGGTGAAAATCCATCTATGTTATTTTGCATGAGCTCTTAAAGTTTAATGTAAATACAAAAGATCTTAAAATAGTAGCATTATTCCTCAAGTAATATTTTTATATATAGTTGAAGGGGGAAAAATTGTATGTTTCTAGGGTTTAGGACCTAGAATAACAATCTTCACACTCTCTCATTCAAGGATAGCCCTAGAGATCTTGCAATAGGGATGTCCTAGGGGCTGATTATAGACTAATGAGGGCTTCGCCACCAAGCTAGGGATTGGAAAGACAAATGTAATGCAAGATGTAATACTTAACCCTAATTTGATGCAATCTTTAACTAGATGACCTAAAAGTGCATGGAAAACAAAACAACATGGTGAGATCTTAGAAGTATGCACCTAGAAACCTAAAGGAGGAAGGAATAAGCTTTGAAACACTAAAAATTCAAAAGTTTTGGCCTATTGGGACTCATACGCTAGCCTGGGCGAATCAATCCCAGATCTAGGTTTCTGCACAAAAACAAGTTTTTAGAAAAATGGTATTTGAATCTGCAAAAATATTGAAAAACACCTGTAGTGGGACTCATACACCACTTCTAGCATATCAGTCCTGTTCCACTTTTTCGGGAATTTAAAGTTTAGATATGTGCTCCAATCTTTGTCCTTCCCTTCCAAACTGATTTCTGGATCCGAATGTGCAAAAAGACCTACAAAATAAAATATAGATTTGATTTGCTTATGGGGGGTTTTCCTCAGTCAAACCCCTAGTTTGGTAATTAAACCTTGATAAAAATAATGAAATATGCATGTAAATAGGAATGTAAATCCTAACCTTAAGTGTGTCTAAGATTAGGAGATCTAAAATACAATTCAACCCTATTCTAATGTGCAAGAATGAGGTGCATGAATGAAATATGAATATGAATGAATCACTTTAAGAGATAGATCCAATCTCCCTAATGAGTCCTAATAATTCTTGTACCTTCCTTAGGATGAATGTAGAGTGACAATGGATGATGGAATCACTTAGGAAACAAGTCATTAGGCTTGGCTTGATCGCTAGTTGTATCTCCCCAACCTAGAATCCATCATAATTCACCATAGACAATCGTGATCAACCCTTGACAATGCTAGATCTTGAATGAAAGTGAGCTTGAAGACCTACAAAAAAACTTTAATGCTGCTCCAATTCTTCAACTTTGCTTTCTTTTGAAACTTGAATGCCCTTGTGAAAGAATGCTTGAAGACTCTTGAATGCTTGAACCTTGAAATTGCTCTTGAAAATGCTTGCTTAAATAAAATAATGTCTTAGAAGCTTGCTTATATAGGCATTAACACCTAATTTACCATTATTCAAATCTCAAAAGCTGACATCAACCAAAAATTTGAATTAAAAGGGTGATTTTCCCACTCAAACCCTAAAAAAAGCCTCAAATGGGACTCATATGCCACCTCTAGCATATGGGTCCCAACTAGGGGGACTCATTCACCCTCTTAGGAAAAAGGTGTGTTGTACACCTTGCATAATATATTTAATGTAATTATTCTTGGGGCCACTTTATGTTGCATGTAACATTGGGACATAAGTTACATTGTAAAAATGTAATTATTTAATATTGGGGAAAATAAATAAATAAAGTACCCAATATTAAATAAGGGGACATGGTTTTGTAATCTCATGGGTTTAGTCACATGGTTTTGTATAATACCACTTAGTGGTTTTGTGGGAGCTTGCTTCTATAAAAGCAACCACAAAGGTAGTTATTGAGAGATGCAATTTTGCATGTTAGCTTTGGTTAGCATTTGTGAGGGTTTGAAGCATGGCACATGATGTGTGGTTGCGTGCTTGTTCGCATGGATTGCCTGGAGATGACTTGTTGCTTCAATGGTGTTCATGGAGACTCTAAAGATGTATTGTTATCTTTATTGCTGAATAATACATGAGAGATGGACGCTTTTGAAGGCTGGGTTTTTTTCCCTCTTGAGGGTTTTCCCAAGGTATATCTTGTGTCATATTTTCATGGGTATGTTTTCTATTCTTTTGCATGTGGATTTTGAATACTTAGATGCATAAATTTCTTTTTGGGTTATGTGAAAATTGTCTTTAATTTGCTGCAAATTTCCAACAAGTGGTATTAGAGCTTTGGTTGAGAAAAATATTGTTTGAGTTTGAATCTATGCAACAAGAATCAAAGTGGCCACCATCCCAAGCATGAATGATCTCATCCTCCATCATTCCAATTCACAAAGATAAGAAGCCATCTAATAGAGAAGCCACACAATTTGTCACAACGAAGTATAAGTCCTACTCAACTGATATCCCAAACACAAACACTCAATCCAAAAGTATCAATATGACCAGTAGTTTTCAAGATACAAAAAACCCATAGTTGAAATAGCACCCACAACAAGTGCCAATACATCCAACTATCCATACCTCCAAGGTATACAAAAAATAGTAAACTCATGACCCATAAACTACAATCATAAACTCCATGTGCAAAACCTGTCAAAGAATGACATACACATCCAAGAGCTCCCACTGTATGGGTAATGAAAATATGAAAAAGATCAAGGCATACCAAGTCTACCAAAAGTTATCATATAGGAAGTGTAAACAACATCATGTAGAACCAAGGAATCATCCACAATGATATGCAAACGTGTAAAGCATATACCTATAGAAAAATATCCTACATACACCTCTAAATGCCAATTGTGTCAAATATGATCTCCTCCACAACACCCCAAAAGAAAATCCATGACAACGCCCAACCATTCAATCACCAAGATCAAACATAACATATGTATCATGTAATCAACATGGATGTAAGCCTCTCATAACCAAAGAAGATCAAACGTCTAAATCCATTCCCAATGAAGGAAATAAGCCCAATACATCTCCTAAACTCAACATCAAAGAATGTAATCACAATGCATAAGGAGATAAACATGCCAACACTCAAATGAACCCTCCAAAACCATATATCCATAGTTCAAGATCCATATGCATGAGAAGATAAAGCATAAATAAATAACATACCCAATATTAAATAAGGGGACATGGTTTTGTAATCTCATGGTTTTAGTCACATGGTTTTTTGTAATACCACTTAGTGGTTTTGTGGGAGCTTGCTTCTATAAAAACAACCACAAAGGTAGTTATTGAGAGATGTAATTTTGCATGTTAGGTCTGGTTAGCATTTGTGAGGGTTTGAAGCATGGCACAAGATGTGTGGTTGCATGCTTTTTTGCATGGATTGCTTGGAGAGGACTTGTTGATTCAATGGTGTTCATGGAGACTATGAAGATGTATTGTAATCTTTATTGCTGAATAATACATGAGAGATGGATGCTTTTGAAGGCTGGATTTTTTCCCTCTTGATGGTTTTCCCAGGGTATATCTTGTGTCATATTTTCATGGGTATGTTGTCTATTTTTTTGCATGTGGATTTTGAATACTTAGATGCATAGATTTATTTTTGGGTTATGTGGAAATTTTCTTTAATTGGCTGCAAGTTTTCAACACACCCAAGGTGGTGGATGAGTCCCACCCTAGATTTTCGGGGTGGGTTTGGGGAATTTTTGATGTTTTTGATGATTTTGTTAGTTTTTTAGCTGAAATAAGCCTTGAGATCCAAAATAATGGGTCTTAGAGGCCTATTAATGATGATTTAAAAAGGTATTTAATGCAAGGGTGCCAAAATAGGTCCAAATTAAGTGTGAAATTGCATCGATTTCAAGAGCGTACAATTTTCTACACTATATTTAGCCCCCACTTTAGTGCCCATATGACTCTACATGTATATGCAAGCTAAATGACTCAAAAATAAACTTTGTTTCACAAAAGGATATACATATAAGTTCATTCGTAACATAGGAGAATGAAGTCCCCACTGTAGCTATCTACAAAACCACAATGTTAGGAACCACATCCGACAACACAAATTCATTAGTTGTCCAAAAATCCTCTTATCTAACTTCTAGAAATCAAATTTGAGGGTAGATGCATGCCCCCCTTGATTCTGCTTGCTTTACAAAGGTGGAATCAAGGTAGCAGTCTAACCACATTGAATAACTTAAGTCATATCATAGGGTATTTCCAAGTACCATACAACATGATAATAGACATTTGATGAGGACGGGAGCGGAATCATAAATTCAATTCAATAGATGGCGTAAAAAAAAAGCTCTCTAGCAGCCATTATGTTGATTTGAGTGAAAGGAATTTTTTAACCCTAATATAGTAAAAACACTAATTTTTAGCACATATAAGAGTAAAAAGTGAAGTCATTTCCAACTATTTTTTCTTTTACCTTCTTGTAGCTCGAGTTTGGTGAGGAGTGATTGAAGATGCCGAGCTGACAAGATTACGAGCCTTCGAGACTGGATGTCCTACAAGATCAGGTGGCCTGTGGCGAGCACCATTATCAGGTGAGTTGATTTTTCTACCTTAGCTTTGTCCTTACAAATTTATTTTATCAAAGTTCGCAAAGTGTCCCCCTTTTTTTGCAAAGTGTCCCTTTTTCTCGTGAAGTGTCCCCTTTTCTCACGAAGTGTCCCACTTTTTTGCAAAGTGTCCCTTTTTGTCACAAAGTGTCCCCTTTTGTCATGAAGTGTACCACTTTTTTTGAAAAGTGTCCCGTTTCTTTACGAAGTATCCCAAAAGGGGTCTAAAGTGTCTAGGACCCTTAGAAGAGTACACTAAAACAACTTTAGTACACTTTTTTGATTGTTGATTTATAGATTAAGATTGTAGAGTGCTTATAGGACTTATTTGTTCTTTTTTGTTAGAATCCTCACCATTTGTGACAATGTCTTTGCGACTGACAAATCAGTTTCCTCTGAAACCTAGCCCCAACACTTTCAGTAGAGGATACAAAGATATTACATAGCATAGGATTGTATTGAGCATACCTCATGCCCTCGATGTGGTACCATGATGCTATGTTGATGGCACTAGAAGAGCGGTGGGATGCAGACACATGCACGTTTCATCTTCTCATAGGTGAGATGACCATCACGTTAGAGGACGTCCATTGCATACTCCAAGTTCTGATTCAGGGCAAGAGGGTACATTTTCTAGTGGATCAATCATTTTGAGAGATGAAATATGATATGTAGTATTTCCTTGGAGGTCTAGTTTATGATAGTATCATGAGGCCACAGATCGATCTAGCCATGATGCTACTATATTCATAGGCACCATTTGTTGCACGGATTATGATGTTCACTGTAGCACTAGTACTCATCCTTGATGATCGGGGAGCACATTTAGAGGGATGACTCATACATATGATTCAAGGGATGGCAGAGCACATGACATTGTATGCTTGGGGGTGCAACATCCTTGCACACTTATATTATAATCTTGGCCAATTTTCATTTCATGAGGTCAACATTATGGTACACTGTATGCTGTTGTAGGTGTGGTGCCTAGAGAAAATCACATGCACCAAGTTGATAAGATTTCCATGTGCATTAGCCTTAGGGTATCCTCATGCATTCAACTATCCACTACAATGGCTATGGAAGTACGAGGATTTACATTTTTGGAGAGTCTGATTCGACCAAATGTATGAGAAGATCATATGAAGACCTTACCAACTTAAACCATAGTGGCTAGATGAGACTCGTTAGACGAGGAGATTACAGATGGAAATTTTTTTGATAGGCAGACACAATTGCATAGTATGACCTTTCTACTATGATTGTGTCATGTGATAGTTTGGATAAGTCTAGGTAGCACCCATGGCATGACCCTTCTTCAGGAGATCAGTACAGAGTGATCGAAGGCCCGATGACACTAGATGGTTTACTATTGATGATGTCATCTAGAGTGACTCTGATGATGATGATCGTGATATGCCTCTAGTATCTAACGTTGATGACATTGGTACCATAGATGCCTATAAGGAGTGGTGGGAAACAACATGAACAACTCCTGTATTCCTGATGGATGAGCCAATAGGTGATGTAGAGCCACTCCCAGATCAAGGAGATGAGGAGGAGGACAAAGTTGAGGAGGCATGCTTCACTACTGTAGACATAGTACAGATGTGATAGATGAGGAGCATGACAAGGCTACAAATCCTAATTATGATGGCTAGGAGGATGAGGATGAGGATGAGGATGAGGATGAGGACAAGGATGAGGATGAGGAGGAGGAGCAACTAATGAGTGAGGGTGATGAGACAACAAATGAGGATCCAATGGACCACAAGTGGGGAGAGCCAGCTCCTAGTCATGTGACTAGATCAAGGCCAATAGTTGTAGTAGGCAGCAACACCTACAGTCATGGAGAGGCTAGCACATCCTTGATGCCTCCTACACATGACAAGGTTGTCTTTACACAGCTAGCCAGAGAGCTAGGTGATGATATTTTATTTACTACCATGCTTTATGCTTTGATTTTATGTGCATATATATATATCATGACGTCTACTGATTATATTTATTATTTCTATCTTGTAGGAGCTATGAGAGACCTTCATGATCTTTATCGTCAGGTGGATGTAGAGATAGTGCCCCCATCAATCTATGAGGAGGCTTCTGATACAAACTATGTGCCCCCACCCATCGTGGAGCGGGATCTAGAGTTGTTTGAGCCATATGTCAGACTATGGGTAGTGTATGAGAATTTTAGGAGGCATTGCCACCGAGCCGAGGCTACCCAAGATGCTCATTCATCTTGAGCCCTAGTAGAGGTTGAGAGACTTTAGTTAGAGGTAGCCAAACTACAAGCAGAGAGAGATCTTCTAGCAGAGGATCAATAGGAGGCCCTTGGAAAGGTACAAGGTTTACAGTATGCTCTGAATGTACTTGGCAGCTCGTAATCACAATTGCATACCACCGTCTCTTGACAGACTACCTCAAGACAAATGCAAGCACTAGATCCTGAGGGATTTGGTAGTCACAAACCTCATTAACATTGTATATATTGATGACATGTACACAAAACCATAGAATAACAACCATGTTCACCAAAAAGATAAAAGTGTTAATGCTTATATAAGCAAGCTTCTAAGTCATTATTCATCTAAGCAAGCATTTTCAAGAGAAATTTCAAGGTTCAACCATTCTTTCACAAGAGCATTCAAGTTTCAAAAGCAAGAAAATTTGAAGTCTTGGAGTAGCATTAAAGTGTTTTTTCAAGTCTTCAAGCTCACTTTCATTCAAGATTTAGCTTTGTCAAGGGTTGATCATGGTTGTCTATGGTGAATCATTATGGATTCTAGGTTGGGGAGATGCAACTAGCCATCAAGCCAAGCCTAATGATTTGTTTCCTAAGTGATTCCATCCTCCATTGTCACTCTACATTCAGCCTAAGGAAGGTACAAGCATTATTAGGACTAATTAGGGAGATTCAAGATCTCTCAAAGTGAGTCATTCATCTTCATATTTCATTCATGCACCTCATTCTTGCACATTAGAATAGGGTTGCATTGCATTTTAGATCTCCTAATCTTAGGCACACTCAAGGTTAGGATTTACATTCCAATTTACATGCACATTTCATTGTTTCTAACAAGGTTTAATTACCAAACTAGGGGTTTGAACGAGGAAAGCCCCCATAAGAAAATAAATTCTATATTATGTTTTGTAGGTCCTTTCATAGATTCAGATCCAAAAATCAGTTTGGAAGGGAAGGACACAAATTGGAGCATAGATCTAAACTTTAAATTCCTAAAAAAGAGAAATGGGACTGATACACCAGAAGTGGCGTATGAGTCCCACTACAGGTGGTTTTCAGGTTTTTTGCAAATTCAGATACCCTTTTTCTAGAAACCTATTCTTGTGCAGAAACCTAGATCTAGCATTGATTCACCCAGGCTAGCATATGAGTCCTAGTAGGCCAAAATTTTAGGATTTTCAGTGTTTCAAAGCTTATTCTAGCCTCCTTTAGGTTTGCAGGTGCATACTTCTGAGATCTCACCTTGTTATATTTTCCATGCATTTTTAGGTCATCTAGCTAAATATTACATCAAATTAGGGTTAAGCATTACATCTTGCATTGCATTTGTCTTTCCAAGCCCTAGCTTGGTGGTGAACCCCTCATTAGTTTATAATTAGCCCCTAGGAAATCCCTATTGCAAGATCTCTTTCTCCTTTGTGCATTCCAATTTTAGAAATTTAGGAGGTCTAGGAGAGAGAAGCTAAAAAGATGTTGGTTCCACACTCCGCACATTGAGGCTATTGCATATGTACCTTCCATTGACCTGAGGGAGAAGAGGACCCCGTAAGTACCCCAAACCTGCTTTGTTAATTTTTTGTTTTTCATGCTTTTAGGGCTAGGAAAAATTTAGTAGGCAATTGCGTCAAACATCACATGACACAATTGCGAGCATAAATGATCTAGGTGACTATGATTCACCACAATTGCCTCATTGTGATGCAATTGTGGGTTGGTTATGGTGTGACACACTGAAAATATGTACCGTATTTGTATCCTGCATCACACATGTGACCAGGAACGATGCAATCGATAGAAAGTGCCACAAGCAAAAGGGGAAATGACACAACTAACAAGGGGTTGGTTTTAATTGACCTTGATGACAATTTAGCTAAGGTGTGCGATGTAATTATAGTTACGTGACACATGTGCAAGAATAGTTACGTGAATGAATTTTGTGATGCAATTGATAGGAAAAATGTTGCAATTGACTGGTTAGAAATTTTCCCCATTTTAAGATTAAAGGACTTGTCCAATTTAGGTCCAATAGGTCAAATGAGGATTTTGAACTAACAGAATGGCTTTTGTGGTGACCTTAGGTTGTTCTTCCCCCTATCTATACTTGAGAGTCACGACCAACGATATTTCAGCTTCAGGATCAGCTATCAGATGCCAAGAGGCACACAATACTAGATCTAGGATTGTTCTATGTCACATATATGCCCATTGTTAGGGAAAATCAAGGTATGTTGACAACACTTGCAGAGCGATGGAACTTCGAGACTTGCACATTTCATCTGCCAACTGATGAGACTATTGTGACCCTGGAGGGTGTGTATAGGATACTACAATTGTCGATACATGGGGAGTAGGTGAGATATGATCGCATTCGAGGGTTGTAGGTGATCTACAACCACTATGACTATGAAGATGTGTCAGAGCTTGGTGTACAAGGTTACGAGATAAGATGGGAGACCCTAGTAGAACAATATGATAGATTCAACTATGTTCTATGCACATTGATCACCGATGTCCTGATTCTAGACTATAGGGGCCATGGGTTTCCAGTAGGGTGGGGAGAGGTATTGGAAGGGATGATGCAGGAAAAGACATTCTATTCCTAGGGACCATGTTTGTTGGGTATGCTTTATTTCTAGCTGCATGAAATTTCCTATCGAGGTGGATATAGAATGAGCTACAAGGTCACACTACTGATGGTATGGGCATGGGAGCACATAGCAGTGTTTCGACCAACAGTGGGATGGTAGTTGGGAGTTGGTATACCCTATCCATATTTGTATTGTGGTGTAGTGACACAAATGCATGTAGGCGATACAAGATACTAGATACACAACATAGATGTGTTGGTGAGGTTTTTCTGGAGAGCCTACAGGGATTTCTAGCAGTGAGTGGATGAGGATGAGCATTTTCCATGGTGTTGACAACCTAGATACTTGATCGGTCAGACAATATAGTCATAGTACATCATAGAGATGTATTTGCTAGAGTAGGTTACACAATAGTTTGGAGAGATACAAAGTGTACCTGTAGGGACAACAAAGTTTGCACACTCCTCATGGGAGGTACATCCATGGGGAAACATGATACTGGTTACCACAGCTGAGTAGGAGATTGATGCACTACAACTAGTGTAGTGGGCATGGAGAGGGGGTGTAGCAGATCTTGGGATGACCGCAGAGTATGATGCATGGTGGTTGACCTATAGAACAAAACCATACACTAACCTAGATCAGCCAACACTTGTAGAGTGCAGAGGCAAGGGCCCACGAAGTTAGAGGGGTGGAGGACGAGGAGATGGAGGAAAGGGGGATGGAGGACAGGGAGATGATGGAGGGGATGGGAGGGGAGGCCGAGGAGGAGATTGAGGCAGGAGGAGGAGAGACAAGAGACAGTGGGTGGTGAGGACTTTGTCACCAATCCATGAGGAGGGTGAGGAGGAGCATCTAGAGGAGAGGGTGGTTGAGGAGAGGGTGGTGGAGGAGGGAGAGAAACATGCAGATGAATAAGATCTAGAGATAGAGCAGTAGGATGTTGAGATGGTGGAGGTTGAGTTATGGGAGTGTACAAAGGAGGGACAAGAGGAGGAGCATGCAAAGGAGTTAGATATGGGAGAGGCAGAGAGAGTCCTCTGAGATAGGATTGTGATGGGCATGGATGTAGAGGAGGGGCTGGAGGAGGTAGGGGTCAAAGTTGATCATGGGCCAGTTGATCAATGGATAGCCACTTTACAAGCCTGGGTACATACACTAGAGGTAGAGGTAGGGTCCTTGAGATTGGAGCGGGATGGATTGAGGGCTGAGAGGGACACCCTATAGATAGAGAGGGACCTAGCAATGATTATTTGGTAGCAAACAGATCAATAGATGCTAAATTTTGTGGCTACCTACAGTGGATCAGTCGCAGATGTGGCATGAGAGTTTTCTAGGCCGAGCATGGGGTTATAGTATTATCAGGATTTATATGAGAGATTAGTGCCATCAGAGAGTAGATATTCGAGCTTCATAGAGGTTCAGGGTCGATCTTAGGGTAGGTCATAGAGTAGATCACACAATCGAAACTCACACAACAGGTCACAGAGTGGCAGGGTATTAGGCCCGACACTGTCCACCCCATATGATAGGTCATTGAAATCAGAGTACAAGTCTTTAGGCTCACCATAGTGAGAGGACAGGAAGCCATCACTAGGTAAAGGAGAGTAGGGCAGTTTCGGCTAGGACACATTTTGACATATGCATTATGACACTGTATTTTGATCATCAAGCCTGCAAGCTCCATTTTATTATACATGATACATTTTGACATTGTAACTATTAAACATTTTGAGCTATATGATATGATTTTTGGCAGTGATTAATGATATGTAGTCTTATGTGATTATGCTTCATGGTTATGATTATGTTATGTATTGTCATGCATTTATGATTATTCATGCATTCTATATGATCATGCAATGGTGTGATATAATGGATGATTATGCATTTATAATGTTGTTGATGCATCTTATATGATTATGCAATGATGTTATATATTAAATCAGTATAGATGACCTACTTTATGATGTGATGTGATATGTGGATGTAATTAATATTATGTAATATGATGTCTATGGATTATGCATGCAATGATTAGAAATGTCTAATGTGAATGAAAAATATGATGTATGATATGATTATGATTAAGCAATATTTATAAAAAATGTCGATGCAATGTATATGAAATGTGATAAATGGAAGTGGACTATAATTATAAAGTAAAATGAAATGACACACCTAATATGTTATGATGCTATGAAATGATAATGCTATACGGATGCATTCTATGTTTTTTGTATTTTCCCATGCAAATATAAGTGGCTTATTATGATGATATCTATAATGATAATGCTTTCTATAGTGGTTCCTAACGTGATCATGTATGTAGGGTATTTTTATGTCTCATAGGGTGCTATAAAGATGTAGATAGAAGAAATGTTAGTGTGGAAGAGATAAATGTTAGCATGGAGAAAGGACTCCAATATTTTGCTAGATAAATAATAGGCCTTGCATTTAATCATCATTGGGTAGTAAAAATATGATAAATAGTAAAAAAACAGCAAGGTATGACATAGATCAGGGTGTACAAGGTCATCCACTTACAAGAAACAGATAGTCCAAAAGACAAGGAATGTCATGATTCATACGAAGGGCCCAATTGCCCCAGTCTTTTTGTCAAGAAAAACCACAGACAACAAGCAAAGAAAAGAGATCACGATCCATCATCGCTCCTCTAAATCCTTGATAAGAAATCCTCGAGGTAGCTAGTAACATGATCATTTAAGATAAACCAAAAGATAAGAGAAACTTAGACAACCAAAGGCAACCATGCATTTAGATCATTTGCCAAAGAAATGTTTGTTGAGAGGATTGACAAGATTGATTGATGTGATTGATTAGGGGACCAAGGAACACATTGATTATGCTCGATTTCAGGAAAGACATATCCTACTTAAGGCAGATGACCAAGTTGATTGATTGATTAATTATTTGACTGAAGTTGATGGAATGATTAACAAGGTTGATTAATTGATTTGATTGATTACGCCTAGTGTTAGGAAAGACATATCATGTATAAGGCAATATTAATTGACAAAGATGATAAGATTGATTGACCAAGTGACTAACTTGAGTTGATTTGATAAGGTTCGATTGACATGATTGAATGATGTGATGGCGCCTACTTTCAGGAAAGACATATCCTATTTAAGGAAAATAAAACATCTGATAAAGTTGACTGATTGACCATTTTGATGAACACCTAGTTTCCAGAAATACATATCCTGCTTAAGGAAAATGACAAGGTTGACCAATGAAAATGTCTAATCTCAGGAAGGACACATCCTGATAGAAGACAAGTGATAAGATCAAATGATACAAATGGCATAATTCCCCATTCCGATATAAGACTAAGGACTTGGTAGTGATGATGATTAGGCAATTGATTGATTGAAAAAGATTGTTTGGATATGTTTGTTTGTTGATTCATGATTTGGTCTAAATAGTGATTGCTCAAAGACAAAGGACATGACCATACTCGAAAAAACCTAAAGGATTGACCTAGGGCCTCAAGGGTTCATCGATTGATGGCCTTGCCTACGTTATACACACAAATACCTCCTAGTTCAACTAACGTAAACCGAAATTGATATGACTCAACAAAACCCTAAGGGCTGTCCTAATGTCTCAGGGCCCCATCGAGTGATGGCCTTGCCTATGTAGCAATGTGCAAAGTCAACATAGTTTGACCAGACGAACGTAGAATGACTCTGATTCCAACTCTATTTTTGGAGTTTTTGATGTTTTATGGTTTTTTTGGATTTTGATATTTTATGATTTTTTTTGGATTTTGATGTTTTATGATTTTTTTTTGGATTTTGATGTTTTCTGATTTTTTTGGATTTTAATGTTTATTTTTTTTGGATTTTGATGTTTTATGAGTTTTTGGATTTTGATGTTTTATGATTTTTTTGGATTTTGATGTTTTATGATTTTTTGGATTTTGATCGTTTTAAGATTTTTTGGATTTTGATGATTTTATGATTTTTTTTTGGATTTTGATGTTTTATGATTTTTGGATTTTTGATCGTTTTAAGATTTTTTTTGGATTTTGATGATTTTATGATTTTATTTGGATTTTGATAATTTTATGATTTTTTTCAAGGATTTTGATGTTTTTTGATTTTTTTTTGATTTTTTATGTTTTAAAGGGTTGATACCATGCGTAGGATTCCTATGAAGACGCAAGTTAAGGAATTTCCCCTAGTTAGGTATAAGACCAACTTATTATGTGCAAGGGGATCGATGGATGCAAAGGATGGGCAAGAAAGTGAAGGATGCTAAATGTTGATGGTTCCCAATCCACAGGAAGGATGAGGAAGCTTTATTAGAGATAGATGATTTTCACAAATGGATGGACGAAAGGTGGAAAAATAGGTAGAGTGATGGTAGACGGAGGAGCATAGACTGACTATGAATGGCGCTTGCTTGCCAATTTTTCACTATGGTACTTATCCAAAGTGCCACTGAAGTGGTTTTCACTTTTGGACGAATTATTTCTCTTTACTATTTTTTGGATTTTTTCCATTTTTTAAATTTTTTTATATTTTTTCCATTTTTTCCATTTTTTGTATTTTTTTGACTTTTTGATGTGATAGTTTGAGAATTAGGTGTAATATCTGTGAAGGTGCATACTATTAATGGGTCCAGGCAATGGTTCACCTTCAGAAGTGGGAAGTTGATAAGCGCCAAATCCATATGTCTATGTGATGATATAAGGGCCCAACCAATTGGGTTCAAACTTTCCAGGATTTTCTTGATCTATTTGATTCTTTGGATTCACTTTCAAGACTAAGTCACCAATTTCAAAGCTTCTCACTCGAGCCTTCTTGTTATAACTAGGGAAAATATGGTTTTGGTATGTCTGCAAATGGACCAAGGCATTCTATCTCTTTTCATCTAAGAACTCTAGCTCATGTCTAGATAGTATACACAATATTCTTCTTGATCGATCAACCCTTGCATAGACACCCTTAGGGATGGTAACTTGACCTCAATAGGAAGTATGGCCTCAGATCCAAAGTCAAGGGAATATGGAGTGGCTCCTATGGGAGTATGAATACTGGTACAGTAGGCCCATAAAGCAGGACTGAGTTAAAGATTCTAGTCATGACTAGTGTCATCAATAGTCTTTTTTAGGATTTTAAGGATATTCTTATTAGATGCCTCAGCTTGACCATTACCTTGGGGTAATATGGGGTGGAAAAATGTTGTTGGGTATGAAAAATTTCACAAAGTTCATGGACATCTTGATTCTTGAATGGGTGACCATTGTTTGTAATGATGGATTTAGGGATACCATAGTGGCATATAATGTAATTCAAAATAAATTTGGATATTTGCTTACTAGTAATATAGGTCATCGAGATGTCTTCGTAAAGTATTCAGTAGCAACAAAGATAAAATTATGCCCATTTGTGGAGGTGGGATGGATCTTTCCTATGAGGTCAAGTCCTCATTGAGAGAAGGGTCATGGTGATGTGAGTGGCTACAATTGCTAAGCTGGCACATGTATGAGATCTCCATGAATTTGACATTGATGACACTTCTTCACAAAGTAATAGGCATCACATTCCATTGTAGGCCAATAATATCCTATCCTCTTAAGCTTTTTGGCTAAGGTGGGACCAGTAGAATGAGCTCCATATATACCATGGTGAACCTCTTGTAAGGCTATTTGTGCTTCATTTGAGTTGAGACAATGGAGGAGGGTGTTGTCTAGGCTACGACGATAAAGGGTATCTCTGATGATAGAATATTTAGAGGCTTGTTAGATAAAGTTTTTAAATTGGTTGTGGGACAAGTTGGGAGGGATAATATGGTCATGCAAATAATTGTAAATATCTTTTTATCAAGGGGATTCGAGACCAACAAGTTCACAGATAGTTTAGTTTCAGGGACATCAAACATAGGTACCAACAACTGTTCCACTAAGAACTCATATTGTGATGCATTATTCGAGATGTCCAAGAGAGATTCAATTGTTGTCTTTGCATCTTCTGCTTTGTCCTTGATTCTCGATATTTTCTCAAAGGTAATAGCTTCAAAGTACAGTCTAAAACTATCAACCATGCACTTGTAGGGAATTAAATTCTCACCCTTGGTATCATAATCATCATTGACTTGTTTGATCACTAACTAGGAATCACCATAAACTTGAAGATCCTTGATTTTCCATTTAATTGCCATTCAGAGTCCTATTAGTAGTGCTTCATACTTAGCTATATTATTGGTGCACAAAAATGCTATTTGAAATGAATTAGAAATGGAATCCCCTTGAGGTGTGATGAATAAAATGCTAGCTCATAAACCATGACTTGTGTAGGATCCATCGAAGTACAATTTACATGTTGTTGGTGTCTCCATGTCAAATATTGATTCATCTGGAAAGTCAAATATTTGAGGATGATCTACCTTCATTGGTGCATCTACAAGTTGATTAGCTATCACCTATCCTTTCATTTCCTTTTGATCAACATATTCAATGTCATATTCACTTAAAATTGTTACCCACTTAGCTAGTTGTACTGTCAAAGTTTCTTTACTGAGAAGATACTTTAGAGGATCAATTTTGGATATCAACATTGTCTTTTGGTTTAGCATGTAATTTCTCAATTTTTGGGTTACGAGTACTACTGCTAGGCATGATCATTCAATAGGGCTATAGTTTAACTCATATCCAACCAAGGTATGAATGATGTAGTATATTGCTTCTTCCTTACCATCATTATCATTTTATGCCAATAGTGCCCCCAATGCTAATGTAGTTGATGTTACATACAATATCAAACATCTCCAATCATTTGGAGCCATAAGAACTGGTGGAGTCAATAAATAGTGCTTAATTTGATCAAATGGTTATGGACATTTCTCTGTCCAAATGAATTGAATTCCTTTTCATAACAAATGTTGAAATAGATGAATCTTTTCTGCTAGCTGGGTGATGAATCTACAGATTGACTATAGTCTTCCTTATAAAGTCCCTAGCTGACTAATGTTGATGGGTGGTGACATGTCTTGGATAGCTTTTACTTTTGTAGGATCAACCTCTATTCATTGTGTCCTAAGATTTTGTTTGATTGGACCCCAAAAATAAATTTCTTTGGATTTAACCTGAGATTGTATTTTTCAAGTCCTATGAAAATCTTATCCAAGACTGCTAGGTCACCACTTCTTTCTAAATATTTTGAGAGAAGATCATTAACATAATCCTCCATGAGTACATGCATATAATCATGAAAAATGTGGCTCTTTGATATGTGGCTCCAACATTCTTAATTCCAAATGGTATAATGTTTCAACAGAAGGTTCCCCAAGTGCATGTGAAGGATGTCTTTGGTTGATCTTCAGGAGCAATCCTTATTTGATTATAGCCCGAGAATCCATCCATAAGTGATAACATCTCATATCTAGCAGTGAGGTCCACTATGATGTTAATATTCGGTAAGGGGAAGTCATCTTTTGGACAAGCCTTTTTAAAATCACTAAAATCCATGCATACTTTGATTCGACCATTCAGTTTAGTGTCAGGAATAAGGTTAGATATCTAGTCTACATAATCAATAGAACATATAAATCCCACATCCAAAAGTTTCTTTAGTTCAACCTTGATTAAGAGTGCAATCGGCGGGTGCATTTTCCTTAGCTTCGGTTTGTATGGTTTGGCATTTGGTATCAATTGAAAGTGATGTAAAACAATCTTGAGGTCCAACCCAAACATATCAGCATATGACCACGCAAAATTAACTTGTCTCTCTGAAAAGAATGTTGTAAAATCAAGTTTTTCCTCAGTGGTCAAAGATGTTGCAAACTATATGATTCTAGAGTTATCTTGCATCCCAATGTTCACTTCTTCTATCTCTTCTATGAGAAATGGTGATTTCTCTCAGTCTATAGGGAGATTGTCCACTCCTCCATCCTTGGGCTCCTCAGAGAGGTTTTCACCTTCAAATACTGTTGGTGTGTTTTTTATGCACTTCTCAACATAGGCAGTGCATAGGTGCACTACCTCTCTTGAAAGACAATCTTCCACAATCAGATTGCAGAACACTATCCCAAGGTCTCTAATGTCAAGTCTTGAAAGTGCTTGGAATATCTTAGTTGATTTAGATGATTTGCTGGAATCACAAGGTGGACTTACGGATGAGTTGCAAAGTGTGGGAAGTTGGGCTTGCAAATGTAGTTTTAAAGTGCTAGAAGTGAATGAATAGTGACTGCCCACTCAAAATAGCAAGCTAAAACCCACCAAATTCATCTGATTTAGCTTCATGGTGATGCTAGAGATCCTAATCTAACCAAGGACTAAAATAAATAGCAAAAGGAGAAGGGTTAAGAAAACTATTCTAATCCTAAGCTACGAATGAACAGTAACAATGGTGGCTGCTAAAGTAGATAGAATTCCTAAACCAAGTTTGCTTGACCAAGAGAAACCTACAGCTACACAAAACCAGTGCAATCTTCTAAGGTTTGCTGATTTTCAAATTATACATACACATCATGAACATGCAATTGAACTAGGTTGCAACAATGACATAAAGAAGCCCAGGATAACTTTGCACAACACCTTGTCATCAACAAGTGCTAAAAGTATGGGCTAGCAACTGATCAAATACTATAAAAGCAACACCATCATGACAACCATTCAAGAAACTAATACTAAAACTAACATGGAAGGTAGAACCATGCATGCAAGATGAGAAAAATCAAAGAGAACATCCATAAAATCATGCAATGTTGTCTTCTATTGCTGCAAATGCTTTTTACAACAGCTCTCCAACCCTTACAAATGAGGGGAAAGCCCCTATTTATAGTTTTCCAAAGCCCAAATGAATGGCCAAGATTGAATTACATTGTGTGGCCCAGATTTGAGTACATTAGAGTTTCACCTACCCTCCATTATCTAGTAATTTTAAAATACAATTTTTTTCTTATCCTATTTTGACATCTAGTGCCTAGGTACTGTAGCAGTTTTGTCATTTAGGTAATTTCCATTTTACTGTAGCTAAAACTACCTGAAAGCTTCCTTCTTACTTGATGTGTTCACAACCTTGTCCATTAGGTCAAACGAGCCTGTTGAGGATTGGAATCAATGGATTGGTTACCCTTGATTCAGGTGGACAACTCCCTTACACCTTCTTCAAGGCCAACCCCTTCCATTTTTGTCATTGAATTCCTTCGCACAGGCCTTCTTGTAATGCTGACCCTATTGGTGGGTGCTAGGGGGAGAGGCAAACATGAAATGAATGGTGACAGGAGCGATGTACTTTTCCTTGTTCAACTTTCTTAATGGGTCTTCTGATGGACCCACAGTAGGCTCCTTGAATCCTGTGTACATGAAGTGTTGTAAGTGCTTTCATACATAAATCAAGGAAAACGTTAGTCAAATCAAGCAAACTCCTTGTTAGATCCATCCATGCATCATCAAAAGATCATAATATTCATATTTGGAGCTCATTTGGACCATAAACAAAAATGCGTACCAAAGGGGGCGGGCGACAGACGAAAGGCGGAAGGAAGGCGGACAAGGAACGAGGTACAACAAACCAGAAGGGAAGTTCTCAGACCTCACAAAACTTGGAAAAACAAATATTTTTCAATTATAACGCATGGGAAAAGGGGAAGAAAGAGGGCCAAGAAAACTTTCTCAAGATTGGACTCATATGGAAAAAAGTGGAAGTTTGGAAGGGGAAAGCCAGAGGGTCACCGCCCTTTGAAATGGAAATGAGAACACGATGGCCCAAAAGGAAAGTCCTAGATGACGACGAAGGGACAGAGTCTCAGAAATGTCCATGGAGGGACAGAGTCCTAGAAAGAGCCATGGAGGGGCTGGGTGCCGGAGGTCAGGTTGTTGGGGGCCGGCGGATGTTCAAAATGGCCAAGGAGAGACAAAGCCCCAAAAACAGCCATGGAGGGGCTAGGTTTTGGACGCCGGGTCATTAGGGGTCAATGGATGTTCAAAATGGCCAAGGAGGGATGGAGCCCTGGAAACGGCCACGGAGGGGCCGAGTCGCCGGGGGTCAGTGGAAGTTCAAAATGGCCAAGGAGGGATGAAGTCCCGAAAATGACCATGGAGGGGTCGGGTTCTTGAGGCCAGGTCATTGGTGGCTGATGGATGTTCAAAATGGCCAGGGAGGGACGAAGCCCCAGAAACGGCCACGGAGGGGCCAGGTTCCGGAGGCTGGGTCGCTAGGGGCCAACGAATGTTCAAAATGACCAAGGAGGGACAGAGCCCCGAAAACGGCCATGGATGGGCCGAGTTCCGGAGGCTAGGTCGCCAGGGGCTGGTGGATGTTCAAAACGAAAAAGGAGGGACAAAGCCCCAAAAATGGCCATGGAGGGACCGGGTTCGAGAGGCTGGGTTGCTGGGGGCCGACAGATGTTCAAAAAGACCATGGAGGGGCCGGGTCCCGGAATGAAATTTTTGCAATTTCCCAAAACTTAACAAAACCTTGGCAGTTCACTTAGGAACCACAAAAACATGCCAAATCCATAGGAAAATTGTCCCCAAAGTAAAAAATGAAGGAAAAAGCAAATCGAGTGAGCAGGGAAATCCGACCAAGGAAATCTGGCAAGGCAGACCTGGAGGACCTGAAGGATAGAAAATTTGTGAGGTGAAACATGGTCAACTTGAAATGATACTATGAGGCTCGTTGACCATTTTAGATGCCAAAATTAGGGGCACAAAAAATGAGGCAATGACACAAAATGACCTGACAAGGCAACAGGAAGAGAGGGTCCTCGTTCCAAAGGAGGCGTGTGTGCAAAACATGCACAACAAATGTAAATTGTTGGGGAAATGCTCTAGAGCATTTTGATGATAAACTGGAATCACGAACCCAAAATCTTTGGTTCTAACTTTCACGCTAGGGAAAAAAATCCAAACGCTCAACCAAAGGATCAAAACCACTAGCCAACCCAACCTTCAGTATGCTGAAAATCCAAGTGTGTACAGTTACGTTAATTCCCATCCTTCAGTTGCTACAGGAACCCAAGCTTCATCAAGTTAAGCTACATAGTTTATTCTAACTCCCAAAGCATTCGAGACATTGCCTTGTTGCCAGTCAGACATCCATAGCCCCAATGATGTTGTCACTATGATTCTCCTGAACATTGCTCTACTATCGGCCAGGCGTCGATAACCCTGGTAGAGTTGCTCGGATACCCTTGAAAAGTTGAATTTTTTTTCTTTTGATTTTCAATATTTTTCTTTCTTTCTTTCATTTCTCTTCTTTTGATTTTCAATTTCTAACTCCTTTTGTTTCAACCCGCAAGCATTGAAGCTCACACTTAGGGCTGAGAATCACAGTGGCGCTGAAGCAGAATTTTAGATTTTTCACTTAACTATACTTCACAAAGGACCAACAATGACTATTAGATTCTTAAGATGTGAGAGATAAGATTCCAGAATACATCAGAACCAGACCAACCAATAACTTATCCTCTTTGAATCAAACACCCAGATCACTTGACACTAATAGAAGATCCTCACCATCCACTCTAAAAAATTGATTAGAGTTTAACAAAGAAATACGTAGAACAACCTCAGGCGATAAGAATGGTTGTTGTGTGAAAAAATGTTCCCATCTAAAAGTAGAGGGACCCCGATCAAAGCATTAGCAAAGTGAAAGCAAACAAAAAGAAAATGAAAGCAAATGAAAAACAAACACCAAAACCAACCAAAGTAGGAAAGCGAAAGCAAACGACAAGAAAACAACTCCAAAACAAGGAACCTAAATCAAACCAACTAACCTAAGGAAATCAAGAAAGCAGAGTATTTACATGAAACCTACACTACTCAAAAAATGAGCTATGTACAAAGATATTTACAAAGCACTATGTTTAGGTAGGGCAAGCCGACATTAACATTCATTGGATTTTGTAGTGCATGCACAAGCAAACGGGTGATCGTTATAGTTCTTAACCATGTAGATTTATCTTTATACTCAGAAAAAAGAAGTTTATCATCAGAACATTCAAATTTAATCACATAATCCCAAAAAATTAGTAGTTGAGGAGGTTCGTCAAACCCATGGTTAATCCATAAAAATGTTTTCCATCCCTCACTCCCATAATCAAAATGATAAATGCAGCTATGAAAATTAATAGGGGCAAGGAAGGATAGAACCTGGATTTCATCATGCAGAGGTGGCATCCTTTGACAATTAAGAGAAAGCACTACATTGTCGAGAGGTGCATTGGCAACCTCGGGCAAGTGCAGTGGAGGGTGCAACACTTCAGACATTTAGCTTGCATAAGACTGGGAGAATGGGGCAGCAAACACCCCCTCTAATCTTTGTGTGAGATCCACAACCTCCACTGATTGTTCCTCAAGGAATTACACCTTATCTGCCTGGGCTTCCGTTGCCCAAACCTCTTCTTGATTGCTGTCTTCAAGGGGCAACATGTTGTCCCATCTCCTTTCCCACGTGTCGACCTTACTTTTGTGATGTTCTATGTCATGGGACGATGACATGCACAAATCTATCCTATTGCAGCCATCTGAATATGAAGGAGGATTAGCAATGATCATGGTGGAAGGACTCCAAGTTGCATTTTGTAGTTGGCTGGGTGCTTCATCTCTACTGGCAGCCATCTCAACACCTCTGCCTTTGTATTCTTCTCTTTGTTGTGCATGCATTTCCTCATGGCGTTCAGTCATCTCTTCTTGATCACCATCACTGTAGACAGAGAAGGAACCCCTCTCCCACTCTAGAGGCTCTAGTATTTCATCAACGGGAGGGGCAAGTGGTATGTATTCATCGCTACCGTCTTCCGGGATGTGCTCTTCCTCGGCATGGGAATACCTCTGTAGTACAGTTCCTAGTGGAAAGAAGTCATCAATTGATGACACCTCATCAAGGGGACCAAAGTCTACAACACAATTTCCCTCCAAGGGCTCGGAATAAAGCCTATTGTTCACGGTGTGCAAATGCTCTTCAAGAGGAAATTCTTGATGACTGGTGGACAACATTCCTGTTTGATTTAATTCATTGCTCAAAAGTCCGAGACTGTATTGCTGTCCTTCTTCTATTGCTGTCCCAACATCCTCTTGAGGACTACCTTTAGCTAAGTCATCACTTAGTTCAGGCTCTTGGTCTTCACGTTCCATCCTTGAAGCAATTGTAGGAAGTGGTGTGCATGGCTGCCTCACTTGTCCTTTGACTTGCTTAATGGCTTCTTGGCACAGTCCACACGTGAACTCCGGGTGTGAGATGAATCATGAATTCTGCACCAATTCGACAGTAGTAGTTCCTTCAAATCCACTTGGTATTGTTATGCCTTGCATAACCACCCAGTTTTATTCTGGAACAAAACGGGTCCCCCTTCTTCTTTTGTTTTCTTCGCTCTTGTTTTGTTTTGGTCCTTCAATTTTGAGGAATGATCTTGCTTTGACATGAGCCTAAGTGTTTATCTTGCTTGCCTAAGTGATTCCCCCAAGTTGCGCTTTGAAAACCTTTGGTTCTGGGAAGGTTCGGGTTTTCTCCCCAGTTCAGGATTTTTCACCCCATCCGGATTTTCCCGGATCTTGCTCAGACTCCGGCCAAACATTGGAATTCAGGTTTTCTCCCCAGTTTAGGATTTTTCACCCCATCCAGATTTTTTTGGATCTCGCTCAAAATCCGGCTAAGCGCTGTGTTTGGGGATTTTTGGTCTTCGCGGAATTCTGCGTTGACTAGATTTTCCTGATTTTTCCCTCTCCTCCAGATTTTCCCAAAATTCTTGAGGCCTCCGGAGATGCACCTTCTTCACGGATTTCTGTCTCCTCCAGATTTTCCTGAAATCCGTTGTTCCCTATTTTTTCCAAACTTGCAGGATTGTCTCCTCCTTCGTGGAAATCTGTCCCGTACGGATTTTCTCAGAATCTGATGGAATGTGAAGAAATATGTAGTAGGACTCATTAACCAATGATGATGCATTTTATGATTAATTTATGCCATTTTGAGATGTCACATGCTGTTCCTTGATTGATAACGATCGGATTAATTTTCTAATAGGTGTTTTCATGTTTATTCTGCTGGAATGCACCTGGCTCATAATTCTCCAAAATTCCTCCCTGGCTTGGATTCTACGGTTGGCCCTAAAACCCGAGCTCTGATGTGATCATTTTGTTTGAAGATTTAATGGCACCTTACTAACATAGGATTTGTTTTAGTGATGATTTTGGTTAATTAACCTCTGTTTGTGTGATCTTTACTATGGTTTTCTTTGTTGAATGCAGGATTAAATCCTACACATGATGATATCTCTCAAGAAAGTCAGCTGTAAAGCATGCCTCAGTCCCATTCGGCATAAAGCTCCTCAAGGGAAAAGTCACTGAGACCCTCCTATTGTCTGGCTGACTGACGGTTTGGTTCTATTCATTTGGAATCTGAAGGGTTTCCGAGACATTTCGGTTGCTATGAGTTTCTATGTCTCTCGTCGATTGGTGTGATGTCTTGGTGAAAAAGGTGGGGGTGGTGTCGACATGAAGTCTTGTCGACCAATCAAGGTCTCCCCAAAGTAAAATGAGCTCTCGACGAAAGAGGAGACTTTCATGTAATGTCTTGGCGAAAGAAGGAAGTCTCGCTGACATGAGGTAATATCAGCATAAGCTCTTGCCGATCCATCAGAGTCTTAGTGAAACAGAGATGTCATTGGAAGGATCTCGTCGAGAGAGAGATGGATTCGGCAAGATGTCTCGCCAACAGGGTGAACTCTTGCTGAAATGAAACGGCATTGGGGAGACTGGTTTGCATTTGCCGAAAGGTCTCACCGACGGGGTGAGGTCTTGGCGAAAGGAGGTATTTTCGCCCTGAAGTCTGGCCAAATGGTAAAGGTCTCGCCAAAGGTTCTTCCTTCGGTGTGATGTCTAGGCTTGGAAAAATGTCTCACCGACTTGCCATGGTGTCGCTGAAGGAGTTGTGGTTTCAGCGAAAGGTCTCGCCGACCAATTAAGATCTTCCCGACTGAAATGAGTTCATCGCCGAAGTAGGCCGGCTTCGCTGTGAAGTCTCCCTGACCTGATAGGGTCTTGCCGATACAGAATGAGCTCGGGGAGAATGGAGGGATTCGACATAAGGTCATGCCGACTAGCAATGGTCTTGCCGACATGTTTTCTCCCTTTGGTGTAATGGAATACACTCGACGAAAGGTCTCGCTGACCCAGGGATGTCTCATCAATAGGGCGTGAGTTCGGGGTGAGGTCTTCCCAACATGAAAAAGTCTCCCCGACATGGGTGTGCTCGCCAAAGAAAGAGATGCTCGCTATGAGGTCTTGCCGAGGGAATGCAGTCTTGCCAATAGCGATGGGTTTGCAAATAGGAAAAGGATATCGGTGTGACCAATGGAGCTCACCATGACCTCTGGGCGATAATGTTTGTCTTGCCGATGGTTTTTGTGATGTCGATATAGCTTATGCAGCTTGACATGATCTCTCGCAAACTGACATATGTTACGCCGATAGCTGCTGAGAGAGGTATAATCGCATCGGGGAGACACGATGAGTGTCTCACCGACATGCGATTTTGTTTGAACCACTTTTGACTACCCGAGAATCTTGCATGGCATATGTCTAACCAATCAGGAGGAGCTAAGAGGGTGGACCGACGACAATTTGACTGATTGACTACCTCCTTGAGGAAGACTAACAGAAGGCAACCAGTCTGGATCTACTCCGTGAATGAGCCGATGGAACACCTTGATGAACAGTGGTGCGGGGATCTAGCAGGATGTCTGATGCTGCCTCCAGAAGATGGTCAACGGGCAGAAAGGTCTAGAGCATGAAGGAGGCCAGAAGAAGGAAGAAGCCATTAGTCTTAGGGACAACTGTGTGGTTTACTGGCAAGGAGGCAAATTGGTATTAATGGTGATACTTTAGAGCATTCAAAGTAGCTCCACTAGGGAGTTCGAAGATGGACACGGATACTAGGATTAAATGATGCTGTTGCGAAAGATCTGAGATCGTCCCTGAAACAATCTTTACCAACATGGACAGTGGGGGTGCCATTCAACGCAACATTAACTCTATTCAAAAGATCTGAGGGCCGACCTTTTTGGAGTAGGATATTTTGTAAACCCTAAAACAGGGGCCAGTGCATTCTTTTTGGTACACTCTGTATATATGGTATTATTTGCCTCTTTGTAAAGAGAGTTAGAGAGAGAGGGTTAGAAGGTTAGTAGAAAAAGAAGAAGAAATAGAGTAAATAGGCCTAAATATAGATTTTTAAAGAGTAGGAATTTTCTGAAGGATAGAGGAGACAGATTTGCATCCAGATTCTTTGTAATGGGAGATTCTTTTGTCTTCTTAGTTAGGAGTTAGATTCAACAGAAGCCAGTAATGTATCTTTCTAGTTTTCTTAGTATAAATGGAAGCAATTTAGAGTCATAGGTTTTCTATACACTGGTGATTGTGCCAGATTTGTAAATGTTGCTTATCTATTACACTAATAGTAGGAGCAACTATATTTAAATCTACTTCATGTTGTGTTCTTGAATGGTATTCATCTTCAGTTAATCATTTGATTTGAGAAGTTTTCAAGGAATGAAGTTTGATTCTATGTTTTGTTTAAATGGCGACTTGCAAAATGTTATTGAAATTAGCATTGTGAATGAATGAAACTGTGTGCTAATCACAAGTCAATTTTGTTCTGCAGTTTTAGTTAGGAATTCCTTGAAAGGTAACAAGTTTGGTTAAATTGGGTGAATTAACATTCTTTTTTGTTCCAAAGCTCTAATCTATCTTTTCGTTTCTTTAAATACCCTGGTTAGAGTAGGTTTAAGTTTATGTTTGATCTTAAAACAATCCATAAGCTCAACACCAGCAGGCCCCTTGAACATTACAATTCACATCAACCATTGAGCAACATTAGCACAGTTGAGAACCAACTACAAAGACCTTGGGAGCTAAGATATCCATGTGTTGTCTTTCTCTTTCAGGAGAAACAATATAGCAATATTCTATTTGCACGTTGTTGTGTCATTAGGACCCGTCAACAGGAACTGGCATGAGAAGGAGGGCCCAAAAGAGAAAACTAGATAATACTAGGTTTTTCTCACTAGAGAAGCCCCATAGAGTTCTTCGATCAGCTGAAAATCCATCACCTTTGATAGAACTCAAGACCCCAACAAGACACAAGGTTCACAAAACTGGGGCAACCATCATACCACCCTTGTCAGCCCCACTCACTCCACAAGGCTTTTCACCAATACCCCAGTGGATACCTATCAATCCACCACCGAATCCATCTCAATTGTCAACACAGCTGGTTTGACCCATCCAACAGCTGGCTCAACCACCACCACCATCAATGGCATTATTTCAAAATAGTCCCTCTCCATTGGGGAATATTCCTAGAGGTTTTCATAATATGCCTAAGAATTCTGAGAAATTATGTCCCAAGTACATTCATGGTGAATCACGGAGTGCTGAGGAGCACATACAAGCTTTTAAGGATGCTTGTACTAGAGCTAAAATAGCCCACCATGATGTAGTTTGTAGGTTGTTCCCTTATTCCTTAGGGGATATGGCATACAACTGGTACCTAAATCTCCCTCAGCATTCTATTCTGAGTTCAATAGACTTGCAGAATGCTTTCATCAATTAGTTCAAAATCTATGTGGATCCAGCCATCCTGTTCCACCAATTTGCTACTATTAGGAAGGAGCCAGGTGAATCTTTTCCCTTGTTTAATACCAGGTTTCAACGAATGTATATGAGACTGCAAGACCCCTATTTGGTCACTGAGAATAGTGCCATTCAAGCATACTTTAGAGTTATAGACCCCCTGCTCAGCTTATTCCTGCAAAGGACTTATCAGCTGATAGATATCAATTCTCTATCTAAAGTTTATCATTTGGCTATCAAGCTGTAACAACAAATTAGCTCTGAACAAGGAAGTTTGGGAGGAGGTTTTCCTCCAATAGGGTATCAGATGCATAGCCCAACTCCTTTATTCAATATTGTCCTAGGAATGTTTCCTTCCCATTATGGACCTATGCCTGAGTTGCAAACTCAACCTCCTGTGCCATTCTTCACTAGTGAAACTCCTAACTTCTTTCAACAATCACAGGTTCCTCAAAGTCCCCGTGGTCATCATAACCAAATTGGAGCATCGAGTCATGTTGATCAGCCACTTGTTGCTAAGGCTGTTGAAAGTGAAAAGACAGTTCAACTCACAAACGAGTTAGAGACCTTGAAGAAAACACTATCTCAAGTTACAAATGACATGGCAAAACTTAGATTGAACCCTTCTCAGAACCAAGGTAATTATCCTAATAAGAACAATAACAATCAGGGTAATTATTAGAATCATAACAATTATAACCAAAGGGGTTATCAAGGCCAAAACTCCTCTAACCAAGGCTATCAAAACCAAAATAGAGGATATAAATAGAGACCAAATAACAACCGACAATGGAATACAGGGCCCAACAATGGTGGAGTTTCCCACAATTATCAAGCTAGTGAGGATAGGTCACATACTGCAAATGTGGTTGACCTTAATTTTATGACTAACTGGTGCAGGTTGCATGATACTGCAACTCATTCTGAGGTAAACTGCCCTAAAATGGAGAAATTTGTCAAGATGGCATAGGTAGATGCCAAAACATTCCAAGGGAATTCAAACAAAGAAGGTGGCTCAGTAGATACCGCTATGACTTATGACCTCTTTGAAGAAGAACCCTCATTCCCAATGCAAAGTGAGAATGAACCAGAGGAAGACATGTATGATGCCCAAGCTTTTCAGACATAGGGAGGACACTTCCTAAGAAATTAGAATAAGGGTCCATTCACCACATCAGCGCCACCTAATCACATGGTGCCCCCAAATCAAAGTATTGATAATAACCCTTCTCCACCAAAAGGTTCACCTAACTTCCATAACAAAGGTAATTCATCTGTTGTTTTAAAAAATAATGCAAGTTATAACACAAAATTTGATATTGTTTCTGAGATGCAGAAACATAAAACTTCTTTGTTATACTTTGACATCTTAAAGTGGTGCCCTGCTCAAAGGGAGATAGTGCTGAAAGCCTTGGACCAAGCCGATAAATCAAAAGGGAAAAACAAGGTGGCACTTGCTACAGACATGAATGCAGCCTTGTATAGAAGCAAGGTAGGTACTCCATTTCTTTTGAGTTTAAAAATTTGTGGGAAGAACCTACATAATTGTCTGTTAGATTCAGGAGCTTCAGGAAATGTTATGCCATTTTCCATATGCAAGAAGTTGGGATTGAACCCTCTCCAAACAAACAAGAAGGTCATCCAACTTGACAAGATAGAGGTTAATGTAGTGGGAGAGTTGAGAAACATACATGTGCAAGTAGGGTCAGACCCTAGGATTCAAACCAACATAGACATTCAAGCAGCAGACATTCCTGAGACCTATGGTATCCTGTTGAGTAGAGATTTGATGAAAGGTATAGGGGGATATCTCTCCCTCGACTTTTCACATATGTGGTTACCATGGAGGGGAATTCCTACGCAGATTAGGATTGAAAGTGAACCCCGCCTCAAGCATATTATCATTGAATATGATTTCCCCAATGAGGTAGCCTATTTTGAAACTGGGATAGGGGTTTATAAAAGGGAGGAAATTTTAACCTTTTCAGTTCTTGATTCTAAGGACATGTCAATAAAAAAGTTCCCTAATTCTATGACTAATGACAATCAACATGTATTAATCAAGAAGTTGCAATAGGATCGACTGGTCTTAGGGGAAGATATCGATTTGCAAAGTCTCCTACTCCCCAATTGGTGCAGGGTGCATTACCAAAATCATTCTGAATTGACTTGCCATCCCTACATTAACATTTTGAATTATGTTTCCCAAGCCCAGGAGGCTAGCTTAAGTCTATCTTTTCATTTCTTTAAAAACCCTGGTTAGAGTAGGTTTAAGTTTATGTTTGATCTCAGAACAATCTAGAAGCTCAACACCAGCAGGCCCCTTGAACATTACAATTCACATCAACCATTGAGCAACATCAGCACAGTTGAGAACCAACTACAAAGACCTTGGGACCTAAGATATCCATGTGTTGTCTTTCTCTTTTAGGAGAAACAAAATAGCAATATTTTGTTTGCACGTTGTTGTGTCATTAGGACCCGTCAACAGGTATTTTAGCTCAGACCAATCCCTTGCTAATCTAGAGATGAGCTAGTCATATCTTTCCGCTACTGGGTCCTCATCATCACTTGAAAAAGAAGCTTGATGGTAGACAACCGTGGCAAGTGGTTGTTCCCACTCCTCCAAATCTGCATTTTTAGATCCTCGACCACTGTCACTTATGAAGGAGAGGTCTCTTAATATTATTTTTCTTATTCCTTCATCATCATTTTCTTTCTTTGTAAGGCTATCATCCCTTTCCTCTTGCTAATTTTTAGCATCTTTCTCTCTCTGCTCTTCAGCATGTGTGTTGGCTATCCTAGCATCCACTATTGCAGACCTTGTTGATCCATCCTCAAATGCCAATGTTTCTTCTTCTGGAGTGGAGGAATGCCTTTGATTGGTGGAGGGAAGGCATTCTAAATTAGTTTCAATCAAATTTTCACCAAGGCACCTTGCTGTCCTAGTGAAATCTGCTTCTTCCTCCTAGTTTTCAACTTCAATGTCTGCTACTCCAACATCAAATTGTATCAAATTTCTTGGTTCATCCTTACTTTGCTGTCCTCTGAATGTTGACAACTCTTCTGCCTCATGGGATAACTTCCCTTCATTGGGAGTTGGCTGCTCCAACTTGTCCGAACAACCCTTGGCTTGAGCGATGACGTTTTTGCATGACGAGCAAGTGAATTCAGAGTGGGGTGCATTGTGAAATCTACACCAACTAGACATCAATATTTCCTCCAATCTTGGTTCATCTTTGCTACTCAAATTTTCTTGGATCAGCTCGTTGAATGCCTTGGCTGCCATGGTTTTCAATTCTTCCTCTGGGTTTGCAAGGGCTAAAGGTAGATAGATTTCCTAGAAGGGGATTTCTCCTTGCAAGACCCTTTCAATTTTTCTCAAGAAAGCCAGAAATCCCAACTCGTTGTGCCTGTGAGTGCAATGGATCTGACATCTATCCGCCAACACAAATTGCTACAATGTATTCTTCAGTCTCTTATTCAAATCTGCATGCAACTGAGTGATGCTAATTTGTCCATGTTGCTCCATTTTGACTTAGCTTCTACTTGCCTTAAGAATTTTTTGAGTTTTAGCATTAAAAGAGATCTCTCTATCTTAGATTTCTTCTTTGAAAACTTGCTTTTTTCAACTTCCAACTTTCAGCTTTGTAGCCTCAACATGCCATGCCCTCCTTCTAGCGCCAGTTCTGTTGATGTGTTTTTTATGGACTTCTCAACACAGACAGTGCGTAGGTGCACTACCTCTCTTGAAAGAAAATCTTCCACAATCAAATTGTAGAACACTATCCCAAGGTCTCTAATGTCAGGTATTGACAGTGCTTGGAATATCTTAGTTGATTTATATGATTTGCTAGAATCACAAGGTGGACTTACGGATGAGTTACAAAGTGTGGGAAGTTGGGCCTACAAATGTAGTTTAATAGTGCTGAAAGTGAATGAACAATGGCTGCCCACTCAAAAAATCAAGCTGAAACCCACGAAATTCATTTGATTTAGCTTCATGGTGATGCTAGAGATCCTACTCTAACCAAGTACTAAAAGAAATAGCAAAAGGAGAAGGGTTAATTTTTTTTTTCCAATCCTAAGCTACGAATGAAAAGTAATAATGGTGGCTGCTAAAGTAGACATGCTTCCTAAGCTGAGTTTACTTAACCAAGAAAAATCTGTAGCTACACAAAACTAGTGCAATCTTCTAAGGTCTACTGATTTTCAAATTACACATACACATCATGAACATGCAATTGAATTAGGTTGCAACAATGACATAAAGAATCCCAGGCTAACTTTGCACAACTTGTCATCAACAAGTGCTAAAAGTATGGCTAGAAACTCATCAAATACTATAGCAACAACACCATCATGATAGCCATTCAAGAAAATAATACTAAAATTAACATGGAAGGTAGAACCATGCATGCAAGATGAGAAAAATCGAAGAGAACATCCATAAAATCATCTAATGTTGTCTTCTATTGCTGCAAATGCTTTTTACAACAACTCTCCAACCCTTACAAATGAGGGGAAAGCCCCTATTTATAGTTTTCCAAAGCCCAAATGAATGGCCAGGATTGAATTACATTGTGTGGCCCAGATTTGATTACATTAGGGTTTCACCTACCCCCCATTATCAAGTAATTTTAAAATACAATTTTGTCCTTTTCCTATTTTTTCATCTAGTGCCTAGGTGCTATAGCAATTTTGTCATTTAGCTAATTTCCCTTTTATTGTAGCTAAAACTACCTGAAAGCTTCCTTCCTACTTGATGTGTTCGCAACATTGTCCATTAGATCAAACGATCCCGTCGACGATTGGAATCAATTGATTGGTTGCCCCTGATTTGGGTAGACAACTCCCTTACGACTTCTTCAAGGCCACCCCCTTGCATTTTTGTCATTGAATTCCTTAGAACATGTCTTCTTCTAACGCTGACCTTGTTGGTGGGTGCTAGGGGGAGAGGTGAACATGAAATGAATGGTGACAAGAGCGATGTGCTTTTCCTTGTTCAACTTTCTCAATGGGTCTCCGGATGGACCCGCAGTAGGCTCCTTGAATCCATGTACATGAAGTGTCATAAGTGCTTTCATACAAAAATCAAGGAAAACGTTAGTCAAATCTTGCAAACTCCTTATTATATCCATCCATGCATCATCAAAAGATCATAATATTCATATTTGGAGCTCATTTGGACCATAAACATTAATGCGTGCCCAAGAGGGGCGGGCGCCAAGGCAGGCAACAGACGGAAGGCGAAAGGAAGGAAGACAACGAATGGGGGACAAAAAACCAAAAGGGAAGTTCTTGGACCTCATAAAACTTGGAAAAACCAAGATTTTCAATTATAGCACATGGGAAAAGGGAAAGAAAGAGTGCCAAGAAAACTTCCTCAAGATTGGACTCATTTTGAAAAAAATGAAAGTTTGGAAGGGGAAAACCGGAGGGTCACAATCCTTTGAAATGGCAATGAGCACATGATGGCCTAGAAGGAAAGTCCTGGATGACGATGGATGGATGGAGTTCTAGAAATGGTTGCAGAGGGATGGAGTCTCAGAAATGGCCACATAGGGATTAGGTTCTAGAGGCCGAGTCGCTGGGGGCCGACAGATGTTCAAAATGACCAAGGAGGGATGGAGCCCCAAAAATGACCATGAAGGGGTCAGGTTCTGGAGGCTAGGTTACCAAGGGTCGAAGGATGTTCAAAATGGCCAAGGAGGGACAGATCCCCATAAATGGCCACGGAGGGGCTGGGTTCTGTTGGCCGAGTCGCCGGGGGTCGACAGAAGTTTAAAATGACCAAGGAGGGACAGAGTCTCAGAAACTGCACGGGGGGGTCAGGTTCCGGAGGCTGGGTCACCAGGGGCCAACGGATGTTCAAAATGACCAAGGAGGGATGAAGCCCCAGAAACGGCCACAAAGGGGTTGGGTTTCAGAGGTCGAGTCGCTGGGGGTTGACGGATGTTCAAAACGACCAAGGAGGGATAGAGCCCTAGAAACAATGACGAAGGGGCCGGGTTCTGGAGGCTGGGTTGTTGGGGGCCGATGGATGTTCAAAATGGCCAAGGAGGGATGGAGCCCCAGAAATGGTCATGGAGGGGCCAGGTTCTGGAGGGTCGGTTGTCGGGGGCTGGCGGATGTTCAAAACAGCCACGGAGGGGCCGGGTCCCATAATGAAATTTTTGCAACTTACCAAAAGTTAACGAAACCTTGGTAGTTCACTTAGGCACCACAAAAACATCCCAAATCCATAGGAAACTTGTCCCCAAAGTTAAAAATGAATGAAAAAGTGAATCAAGCGAGCAGGGAAATCTGGTCAAGGAAATCTGGCAGGGCGGACCCGAAGGACTCGAAGGACATAGAAAATTTGTGAGGTGAAACATGGTCGACTTGAAATGATACTATGAGGCTCGCTGACCATTTTAGAGGACAAAATCGAGGGCACACAAAATGAGTCATCGACACAAATCGACCCAGCAAGGTAATAGGAAGAGAGGGTCCTCGTTCCGAACAGGGCGTGTGTGTAAAACATGCACAACAGATACGTCCTTTATTTTTAATTTTTCATTTTCAAAAGGTACCTATTAGTTTTCACCTAAAGACCTATTCTTTTTATTTTGAATTTTTCGTTTTCACTTTTGTGACTAGAGGAAAGGATAGCTTTACCAAAGTATGCTGTACTATCAATTTCTATGACAAATCCAACCTTATGATCCCCACTTAGTATTCATTTATGAAGTCCCATGAACTCAACAATTACTTCATCATTCTTGAATGTATCTAAACTCGGTGGTCCTTATTGGTCCAAATCTATTAACTGTGAGTATATGAGGGATAAGCCATCATTAGTGTTGTCAAGGGTCATGATGTAGGAAGATAAGGTAAAGATAAAGGTAGATTCATCAGGTTCCCAAAAGGTTTCGATCCAAGCTTCTGTTTTCAAAGGAATCATTTGTTTGGGATTCAAAAATTTTTGTGGGGTTCACCAATTTTAAACATTTGTTTGAACCTTTCCTCAAAGGTAGGCTCACGAGGTTTTCTAAATGTTTCCTCAAGGTCATATTCGCTGAATGATTTATCTGAATCCCATTCCCATTGATTGGAATCATAGTTAGTATAATATGTTGGATGCTGTGGATATGGTTTCTGATATGTGGTTGTCATTGATGTCAACACTATTAGCATTTGGTGTACTAGAGGTTGTATATGTCGAGGATATTGAGAAAATTATAAAAGGAAGTGTTCTGGGTTCCCACTGGAACTGTGTAGGTCTTGAAGGTGTCTTGTTCTATACGTTGAATATTAGTTAGTGTGGATTAAAGGGTTTATTGTTGAGTATATCTAGATCATCTACCAAAAGTTTCAGAGGTCCGCATAAAGTTTTGAGTATGTTATGGTTTGACAATGTTTCTGTGGTCTCTGTCAGTGTTCCTGAATGAAGAATTGTGTGATTATGTTAATTTCAATTGCTGTGGATGTTTCTCTATTGTTTCTTGGTGTTCATGGATGCTTCTAGATTGTGCTCTATCTTTGTGGTACATCCACATTGATTGGTGTGCTCATGGTCAAATATTTTTTCTCCGTATGTTCGATTTTTCTTATTCTTGGCCGACATGATGGTGGTAGCGTGTTGTGGATCTTCGAGGAAGAATTATTAAAGTTTTTTTGTATTGGAGATGTTAATTTTGGGTCTACAGTATGTTGTGACCTACCTTGGTGGATATGCATTGAAAATTTAATTGTAAATTTGGGCCGACATTACAAATATATTTTATTTTCTTGGCCGACTAAGTTGTGGTGAAATCTCATGTAGTGGATATATAAGTGCAATTGTTTCATTGGTGTTGTGAGTCGAGAAGGTTTTCCTGTGTGTATGTGTGAATGTCATTCAATTGCAGAGAAGAGTGCGAAGAATACTGTGCGAAGTGTGAAGAAGTGTTGAGCTTAATTGCAACTGTAATTAGGCTTGTGCAAAAGCTTTTTTCTCAATTCATACCCTTTGGATTTTTAATCCTATTCTATTGGGTAGTGAGCCCCTTTTGTATTTGAGTAGTGAGCTCTAGGCAGTGTGCCTGAATGCATGTGTATTCCCTTTATTATTTTTCATTATAGTTTTAGCAGAGTATAATCTTGTGGACTAACATCCACTGTGGTTTTTCCCCTAACATGGTTTCCACGTAAAAAAATCTTGGTGTTATTTTTCTATCTGATGTGTTAATCTCTTATTCATCAGATCTGAGATTAAAGTTAAGTTAGAAAAGTTCAAGTTTCTATGACAAATGATTCACCCCCCCTCTTAGTTGTCTGTCCTTATTTTTCCAAAAATTGGTATCAGAGCAGGTTCCTCTGAAGAAGTCTAACTTGAGGTGATCTGGGATGGCAACATTTAAGAAGGATAGTCCTAGATTTGATGGCACTAACTATTCAATGTGTAAAGTTAGAATACAATGTCACTTAAAGTGTATTGGTGAAGCTTTCTAGAAGATTACAAAAGACCCATATACTATTCCTTAGAATGGTCCCTCTACTCCTGATGAGATCAAAGATGCTAAAAATAACATTAGGGCTGTTGAGGCTTTGGTGAGTGCTCTGATAGATTCAAAGATGGCTAATGTGATGGGTCTGTAGACAACTCATGAGATTTGGATGAAACTTCAAACTTTGTATGAAGGAGATGCACAGGTGAAGATGCCTAAGCTACAGAGCTTGAAAGGAAAGTATGAGAATTTGAAGATGGGTGAAGATGAAAATATCACTTCTTTTATGCAGAAAGTAAATGAAATAGTGCTGGGTATTAAATGTGCCGGTGGTTTTGTGGATGAGGATGAAATTGTAGCTAAAGTACTTAGATCCTTTCCTCCCTCCTACAAAATGAAGGTTCATGCTATTGAAGAGTTCAGATCAATAAACAAGATGACAAGAGACAAACTGATTGGGAAGCTTGTTGCTTTTGAAATAAGTGAATTTGGTGAATCTACACCAAAGACTGAATTTGCATTCAAGGCTACTATATCCAGAAGTAATAGACAAAGATATAGTCTGGGAGAGAGTTACAGAAAGATATCCAAGTATGATGAAGAACTAAAAAAACTTGAAGATAAAGAAAGAGAGGTAGAAGAATTGGAAGCATTGATTGCAAAGAAAGAAGAGAGAGGAAAAGGTAAGTATGAAAATGTATTGCCTATTAAATGTTTCTCATGCAGTAAAATAGGTCATTTTGCATCAAGATGTCCTGAAAGAGTTCCTATATCTAAGGCTAAAAATTCTAGATTACAAAAGAGATGCTACTTTGCTGAAGAAGCAGTGACTGATGATGAGTCTGATAAAGATAATGGAAAAGAAGATGAATGGGCTTTCATTGCTACCATTGAAGATAATCTTGTGGCTACTGAATCTACTAAAGATGAAAAATCTCTTGTAGCACAAGTTAAAGAAAAATATGAGTGGGTCATTGACAATGGATGCTCACATCATATGACCAGTGATAAAAGAAAATTTGTGTGTCTTGAGAAGTATGACGGTGGGGTTGTAAGATTTGGAGATAACAATGCTGGTGTGATTCATGGCAGAGGATCTATTCGCCTTGGTGGTAAGGATAACACTTATGATTTTCTCTATGTTGAAGGCCTAAAGCAAAACTTATTGAGTGTTGGACAAATGGTTCACAAGGGATATGATCTTCAGTTTAAAGATGGAAGATGCAAGATACGTGGAAGTTCCGGGAATATGATTGCAACAGGAAAACAAACAAAAGGTATTATTTTTCATCTGAATACTGCTAGTGGAAGTTGTTTAATTGCTCAAGTAGATGAAGGATGGTTGTGGCATAGGAGGTTGTGTCATGTAAACTTTGACAACATTATCAAGAGAAATTCTACCCAAGCAGTAAGAGAGTTACCTAGGTTAGTGAAGCCTGTTAATGTAATCTGCAAGGAATGTTAGATGGGTAAACAAACTAGAGTCTCTTTCGAGAGAAAATTGTTTCATTGAAATAATTTTCTGGAGCTGCTACATACTGACCTTTGTGGTCCCTCCAGAGTCAGAAGTATTCATGGAGAAAGGTATTTTATGTTGGTTAATGATGATTACTCTAGAATGATTTGGTTTTCCTTTTTAAGAGAAAAATGTGAAGCATTGGAGAAGTTCAAAAGTTTCAAGGCAATGATAGAAAATGAGAAAGGTCTGAAAATTAAGTTCCTAAGATTTGATAGAGGTGGTGAGTTCATTTCCAAGGAGTTCAACTCTTATTGTGAAGAGCATGGAATTAAAAGATAGCTATCTGCTCCTCAAACCCCTCAACAGAATGGAGTTGTAGAGAGAAAGAATAGAATAATTCTGGATGTAGCCAGAACAGTGATGATGGAAGGAGATGTATCTTAGATGTATTGGAGTGAAGCAGTAAGCACTGCTGTCTATAATTTGAACTGGGTAAATGTTAATGGTAATTCTGGTAAGATTCCTTATGAGTTATGGTTTGGTCACAAGCCTACTGTTAAGTATTTTAAGATCTTTGGAAGCAAGTGTTATATCAGGAGAGATGATGATATAGGAAAATTTGATGTAAGAAGTGATGAAGGAATATTCCTAGGTCACTCCACTAAAATCAAGGTCTACCGGTGCTATAACAAAAGACTGAGAAAGATGGTTGAAAGTGAAAATGTCAGAGTTGATGAGGATTCTGTCAAATCATCCAAACATTGTAGTAATGATTTAGATGAAGACATTACAAGCCAAGGGAAGAATGTTCAGACGTAGAATCAACTTCAAATTGTGCCATATGTTCCATATCTTCCAGTGAAGCAACCTTAATTAGTTCTGATAAAACAAGTTAGTTAGGAGGCACAAACAAGTGCAAGTGTAGAAGAACGATCAAAAGAATCAGAAGCTCAAGAATATCCCAAAACTCCAAGGTATGTAAAGCTAAATCATTTTGAAAATAAAATCATAGGAGATAAGAGTAAAGGAGTGCAAACTAGAAGAAAAATTGTTGAAGAATATTGTTTGATTTGCAAGATTGAACCTAAAAATGTCACTGAAGCCTGTCAAGATGAACACTGGTTAGAAGCTATGAAGGAAGAGCTGACACATATTGAAAAGAATGACACATGGCTACTGGTTCCAAGGCCTAAAGACAAAAATGTGATTGGTAATAAATGGGTATTTGGAAACAAGCTGAATGAAGAAGGTGAAGTGGTCCGAAATAAAGAAAGACTAGTATGTAAAGGATATTCTCAAATGGAAGGTGTTGATTTTGAAGAAACCTTTGCCCTTGTCACTAGGATTGAAGCTGTTAGACTATTTATTGCTTATGCTACACACAAGAACTATAAAGTCTATCAAATGGATGTAAAGTTTTCATTTCTGAATGGAGAACTAGAAGAAGTGTACATTGAACAACCAGATGGATTTCAGCTAACAGAAAAGGGAGATATGGTTTGAAAGTTGAAGAAAGATTTGTATGGACTTAAGCAAGCCCCTAGAGCCTGGTATGATAGATTGGAAAAATGCCTACTGAAGCTTGGATTCACTAAAGGTACCGCTGATAGCAACTTATACTTCAAATTAGATAATGATAAGGAGTTAACTACAAAAGTTTTTGTTGATGACATTATTTTTGGAGGAGATGATAATCTATGTATGAAGTTTGCTGATGAAATGAAGAGTGAATTTGAAATGAGTATGATTGGAGAGATGAAGTTCTTTCCGGGATTGCAAATTACGCAGTTGGACAAGGGGATCTTCATCTCTCAGTCCAAATATGTGAAAGAATTGTTGAAGAAGTTTGGGATGGATGACTCTAAACCTGTTGGTACCCCCATGGTGACTGGATGTAAGTTGACACAGAATGATGAATCTCCTAAGGAAAATAATTCCAGATATAGATCAATGATCGGTGGATTTCTCTACTTGACTCAGACTAGACCAGACATTATGAATGTTGTATGTATGGTTACTAGATTTCAGGCTGATCCAAAAGAATCACATGTAACTGCTGTCAATTTTTTTCTCAAATATCTAAAAGGAATATTTGACTTTGGACTTTGGTATCCAAAGGATGATGATCTCACTTTGTGTGCATATACTGATGCGGATTGGGCTAGTGATGTAGATGACAAGAAAATTACTAGTGGTGGTGCTTTCTTCCTAGGGAAGAAGGTAGTTTCCTGGTTAAGTAAAAAGAAAAACTCAATTTCTCTATCTACTGCTAAAGCAAAATACATTGCTACTGCTAATAATTATACTTGAGCAAGTGATATGGATGAAACAAATGCTAAGAGATATCAGGGTGACATATGAAGAGCCTATTGCTATATACTATGAAAAATCAAGTGCAATAAATATATCAATCAAGTTTCATTTTTTGAGGGAGAAAGTGAATGAGAAAGAAGTCAGACTGGAGTATGCTCCTACCAAAGAACAAAAATATATGCGACACTTAAGACTAAAAATATATCAATCAAGTTTCATTTTTTGAGGGAGAAAGTGAATGAGAAAGAAGTCAGACTGGATTGTGCTCCTACCAAAGAACAAATTGCAGATATATTTACTAAGCCATTGCCGAAGGGTACTTTTGAGTATCTCAGAGGTATGCTAGGGGTAATCACCCCTCCTGATAAGAACTGAAAGATGCATTTTCCTGCATCAATCCATGAACTTCATTGCTATATTCTGATCCGGATTGATGTTTCTGTGGCTGCTACTCAGGGGGAGTAGTCAGATGTGCAAATATGTGGTTCAAAGCATGTATATGGGAAGGTCATTGTTACCTTTTCCATTGATGTCAAAGGGGGAGAAGTGTAATGTGAAAATCATTTCGAGATGAGATGTGTAGAAGAAGTCAGTGTGTTGGGTTGATGGTATTTTTCACATCATGTGTTACCATCAATGCCAAAGGGGGAGATTGTTGGATGTTGAGGATATGGTTGCTGATATGTGGTTGTCATTGATGTCAAAACTATTAGCATTTGGTGTACTAGAGGCTATATATGTCGAGGATATTGAGAAAATTGTAAAAGGAAGTGCTTTGGGTTCCCACTGGAACTGTCCGGGTCTTGAAGGTGTCTTGTTTTGTACATTGAATATTAGTTGGTGTGGATTAAAGGGTTTATTTTTGAGTATATCTAGATCATCTACCATAAGTTTTAGAGGTCCTTGTGAAGTTTTGGGTATGTTGTGGTCTGAAAATGTTTCTGTGGTCTCTGTTAGTGTTCCTAAATGGAGAATTGTGTGATTCTGTTAATCTCAGTTGCTGCGGATGTTTCTCTGTTGTTTCTTGGTATTCTACCAAAAGTTTAGAGGTCCTTGTGAAGTTTTGAGTATGTTGTGGTCTAACAATGTTTCCATGGTCTCTGTCAGTGTTCCTGAATGAAGAATTGTGTGATTTTGTTAATCTCAGTTGCTGCAGATGTTTCTCTATTGTTTCTTGGTGTTCTTGGATGCTTCTAGATCGTGCTCTATCTTTGTGGTACATCCACATTGATCGATGTGCTTGTGGTTGAATATTTTTTCTCCATATGTTCAATTTTTCTTGTTCTTGGCCGACATGATGGTGGTAGCATGTTGTGGATCTTTGAGGAAGAATTAATTAAAGTCTTTTTGTGTTGGAGATGTTAATTTTGGGTCTCCACTATGTTGTGGTTGACCTTGGTGGATATGCATTGAAAATTTAATTATAAATTTGGGCCGACATTACAAATATATTTTATTTTCTTGGCTGAATAAGTTGCTGTGAAATCTCATGTAGTGGATATATAAGTGTGATTGTTTCATTGGTGTTGTGAGTCGAGAAGGTGCTATTGTGTGTGTATGTGCGAATATCATTCGATTGCAGAGCAGAGTGTGAAGACGACTATGTGAAGTGTGAAGAAGTGTTGAGCTTAATTGGAACTGTAATCAAGCTTGTGCAGAAGCTATTTTCTCAGTTCATACCCTCTAGATTTTTAATCCTATTCTATTGGGTAGTGAGCCCCTTTTGTATTTGAGTAGTGAGCTCTAGGCAGTGTTCCTGAATGCATGTGCAGTCCCCTTATTATTTTTCATTATACTTTTAGTAGAGTATAATCTTGTGGACTAACATCCACCATGGTTTTTCCCCTAATAGGGTTTCCACGTAAAAAAATACTGGTGTTATTTGTCTCTCTGATGTGTTAATTTCTTGTGGTTAATTGCTTATTCATCAGATCTGAGATTAAAGTTAAGTTAGAAAAGTTCAAGTTTCTGTGACAACTGATTCACCCCACCTCTTAGTTGTTTGTCCTTATTTTGCCAACATAATAGTCCTCAGATGTCTCGATTTCATTTGAAGCATTAACAACCTCACTTGAAGGTAGTCCAGTACCAAGGATGTTGAATTTTACTAGTACAAACCCTAACCCTCTATACTTTGGTAATTTATGAGGTAGTAGTGGTTCTACTATCCCATATTTGTGTAGATGAAGGCTATTGTGTTCGTCATATCCTTGTTGCTTCATTAATAGGAACCCTTTTAGATATTATTCAACTAGTAAATGTGGTTCTATGTCCTCTTCTTTATACAACCATGTGTAAATGTGGCCATCCAAAGATTCTTTGGCTAACTCCTCCCATTTAGTGAAGGTGGTAGGAGGGTTACGAATGTTAACCTTAGGATGCATAAGATGCAGTTTTCCATAAGACTTTGGTGATTTAGGTAACTTTCCAATACAACATAGGCTCTTCATGTTGTATTATCTACATCCTTTGTATTGAATTTGGATTTTGGGTTTGGAAGGTGTGGTGAATGGAGTGGATGATTTGATGAGGTCATATGGATCAATGTAGTGGGATGAGGCCCCTCAATTTATGGGAACTTGGTGCTCAATGGTTCCTTCTAGGTTTGTGCAATACTGAAAGGGATCAAGATCACTAGGAATAGTAAGTTCAGTGCCATTATGTGGAAACTTGAGGCATTGGTGGTATGTGGATGGTATGACCTTCATGGCATGAATCCATAGGCGGCCAAGGAGAAGGTTGTAGTGTAAATCCAGATCCAAGACATGAAACATTGTATTTTGCATAGCTAGACCAACTCTTATGGGAAGTGAAATTACTCCTTCAGATGAGTGCTCAACATCATCATAATCCTTGATAATAATTTTCTTAGTTTGATCTATGCAATTCTAAGAGTATCAAAATGCTTTCACCGGTTTTAGAGAGCAAATGTTTATACCCGCTCCACCGTCTACCAGGACTCGTTTGATCTTATGTTTATTTACGTAAAATTCAAGGTGTAGGGGATCATTATGATCTGACTTTTGTGCGAAAAAGTCTTGTTCAGAGAAGGTGACATGATGTGTCTTAGGTAGGTATCCAACCATGGCCTAAAATTTATTGACATGTAGATCAACAGGTACAGACGCTTCCTGCAAGGCTTTGTCAAGGATAGCTCTGGGTTGAGGGGATATGCAGAGGAGTTCCAAAATAGAAATTTGTGTGGGAGTCTTCCCAAGTTTCTCTAGGAGATTCTACTAGCTTTTTGGTTGTGGATTGGAAGGAACCCCTCATAGAGTTACCTTGGCTTTGCAAGTGGTGACAATAAATTTTGAACTTTTCTTATTTATGGTAATGGTGGAGACATGATCATCAAAGGCTCATATGTGGTGGATGATAATGTTGTAATCATGCATGTGAGGAAAAAATTAGTGGTGAATCTTCACCAATTGGTGAATTTTATATGTCGACCAAGTCGAAATCGGTGAATTAATTGCACCCAACAAGGTGGCAAAATCACCCAAATTTTGCATATTATCGGTCCAATGCATGTCCATTCACCATCAATTTTTTTATGAGGCATATTTAAGTAATAAATTCACCATAAGAAACTATGCGTTTCAAATGGACCGGTTAATATTTTTTCCTGGAATCTCAAAAGAATGTAGTAAATCACCTACATATTCGCCAATACTATTAAAACAACATTGTGTATTAGGACCCATTTTTCCAATTAAAATTTATAAATAGTTTCTTATGAGGACCCATTTTTCCAATTAAAATTTACAAATAGTTGCTTATGAGGACCCCTTTCATTAATAACATTAAAAAATAATTACATTTTAGGACACATTTTTCCAATTGTCGTGACACCTCCATGCTAATCGTAGGGCCATAATTGCTTTGAAAATTACAATGTATTGTTGTATAATCATACCAGATTCACAAAATTTTTAATATACCATTTAAAAATCCCACAAAATTTACCAAATATGGATTGATATAAATACAATCAAAACTATCATTTATTCTTACACATTTTGTTCAGTTTTAAAATTGTGAGCTCTCGATTCAAAAGTTGGACTTGGAACCTTGAAGTTGATCGTAGGCAAGTTACAAACTTACAACACATGCATTCTTGCATTAATGAATAGCAAGTAATTGAAAACTTAAACTTAAAGATGAGTGATCATTTCTTCATAGTTTTATAAGATTTCTTTATCTCTTTTCTATTCTTCCTTCAATATTAAAAATGATATTGAGTAGGGAATGTGATCTATATTCTCTATCCTTCTTAAACAAGAAGACATTTTTTTCCATCTTTTATTTGAAGTGAGAGATCAATATGTCGAGAAACAAGTGCAACAAGGGTAAGACTCCTCAGGGTGGTGAAGGGATTGAGATACCATCAAAATTCCCAAAACATAGAGTTACCATACAGTCTTCTTTGGAATTGGCAATGCTTCTGATCCATCAGATCAAGATGGAGCTACATCATCAACTCTTCCACCAAATATTAAGAAAGCATTCACAATACCTCACCACCACCAAAAGGTCAAGTTGAGATTGTCATTGAGTTAAATGAGTAAAATGAGGATGGAAATACTGTAGAAGATGTTCCAAGGGATACCCTGGTTAGCCAGAATGAGATAATTGACTTGGATGATGTTGGTAGCAAGAAAATAAAAGACAAATCAAAAGTGGGGCGCAAGTGGGAAATAACAAGGAATTTTCAGCTTTATTGGGTGTCAAGGTACCCATTCATTGTACAGGTGGAGAAAGAAAACAAAAATGAACATCTAAAAAAATGCAAGTGTATGATTTGTAGTTGGAAATGTAAAAGAGACAAGAAGTTGCAGCTAAAGCTTGACACTATAGAAAAGCATATCATTAAAGTTTATGAACAAGAAATCATAGATGGAAAGGAATAATCAATAGTATGATGAAAATCAAAGGAAGAATGTCTTCATGTTAAGTATGCCATGAAATATGAAGAGGATTGGTAAAGAATGTCGAAGCTTGTTGCATGTTGAGGTACAATTGAGGCTCAATTTGGAAAAGCAATGGAAGGAGCACAACTGGAAAAAATTGTTTAGATGAGTGTTTTTTTTCATATTTTTTCTAGAGGGCGTCTTATGAAAAACTACCCAGAACATTTTAATTTATTATCTTTTTTGGGTGTTCCTCACTTTCCTGGTGCACATTGGTTAGTAAATGCTAGATGGGAATGGGAAAGTTATCTTTCTACAGTTGAAAAGCAAGATTTAAAGGAGGAAGTAAAAGAGTCAAATTTCATTGCATTATCTTTAGATGAAGTTACTATGGTAGATAATACTTCATAGGTCTGCGTGCATATGTATACTATAAAACAACATGTCTACCAAGCTCATCTTCTCTGTGTTCATAAAATAGACAGTTCAACATCGCAAAATATATTTGAACTAGTCAAGAAATATTTGAATGAAATTGCAGGTATGGATGACTTGACAATTGCAAAAAAGTTGGTGTGCGTAGGAGATGATGGAGCTATAGTAATCCAAGGCAACATGAACTGTGTTTGCAAAAAGTCACAAACTACTTGTACACCATACATGCTTGGAATTCACTGCATGACCCACAAAATGAATTTAGCATTTAGAATTGTAAGAAAGTTTCCTATAGTATCAAAAGTTGAAAATATAGTCCACGAGCTCTATGCATACTTCTGCCAAAGTCCCAAATGTTTCATAGAATTTCAAAATTTTCTTGAGGGAATAACAACAAGAAACAAGCTTCTTGAGGATGTTGATACCAGATAGATCTCCGTGCATGGACCAACGCACCAAGTTCTTTCAGAATATAAATCCTTGATTGGAGTAATGTACGGGCATCACAACATAGTAGACAAAGCTCCTAACCTCTTTCATAGGTTAAGTGATTAGAGACACTCTTGACTTTAGCCAGTCTTCTCCCCATGCTAGAAGAAATGAACAATCTTGTGAAGAAATCCCAAGACAAAACTATGTATATTAATGAATATGCCAAACTATGTAGACATACATGCATGGCCTTTGATCATCTATATCTCAATCTAACTTCTAAAAGCCCAATTTTTTTCATGTAGTAGAAAAGTATTGATTTGAATAAGCCTAATAATTATTTATAGTTTAATGCAAGAGGGAACTTATGTATCTGTGTACGCAGATTTGAGATACCAATGTACCATTGTACGATAGTGAGGCACTCTATCAAAGAAGTACCTGTTAGAAAAGAAGATTTTAACAACATTGTTAAAATAGTTAGTGATAATTTGAAGGAAATTGCAAAATTTCTTTCCATGGAGATTTATGATAGATTCACTCAACAAGAAATACTTGAAGCCATGGGTATTGTGTATCCTAAATTTTGGGTAAACTGAGATAGCCCAACCTATTTTCATGATAAAGTAAATATCTTGATCAAACACTTTTGAGAAAGTATAAAATATAATGAGCAGACAATAGAAGGAATTATAAATACAGATAAGCTTAAACAACAATATAAGAATTTTGTAAGCAGTATGATGTACCAATTTGATTCCATGGGCATGGAGAAGTCCTTTGAACTAGGATGAATAAAAAAGGCTTGGAAAAAATTAGGTCAAAGTGAAATATTGCATGGTTTGATATTATAATATTTCAAACTTGTTGATTTATGTCAAAAAATGATATTAGGGTCGATGGAGGATGAGAGTTTTTAGTTCATTGGCATTTTTGAAATCAAATATGAGAAAAAAACTAGAAAATAATTTGGAAAAGTGCTTTGAGGATGAAAGGAACTGTGTATAATGTCAAAAAAGATTATTTTGAAAGGGCACTCATAATCTGGAGGTCCATATGCAAAAGAGGAGCATTGTGCAACACTCCGAATGTTGGTATTGGTGGTAGTGGCAATGGGAAAAATGACAGTGACACAATGAATGTTGAATTTGAGACATAGGGAAAAGAAAATGAAGAACAGACTCAGAATCAAGACGACTCTTTTACTTTATCTCAAGTTGAATGTTAGTTTTAGGATCCTAACTCCATTTGAGAAATGGAAATGAATTAGCATCTTTTAGGTATTTATACTGCACTTCATGAATCATTTTCCAAATTGTAGTTGATCATATTTTATATTGTATTCCATGCAATTGTGAATCATTGCACTTCATGATATTTTATTTTATATTGCACTTCATGAATCATATTCCAAACTATAGTTGATGATATTTTGAAATTTAATTTGAAAGTTTGTTTATTAATTTGATTTGCTGGCTGAAAGACCAAGACAATTTATCATGAATACACAACTCAAATCAGTGCCTTAACCTAGGAAACATATTCAATCTTAACATAGATATAATGGGATAACAAATTTAACACATAACATCATTTAATCTTTGATAATACTGCATTATAGCATCACATTCATTGCATTCTAGACCATAACTTCTTATAAGGATCCCGATACTCAAACTTACATAAACCTATAGCTTCACCTGAGCAATCTAAGTAATTCTTTGAATTAAAACAAAGATGAAAGCCATACATCATTGAAACACAATGAGACAAATAAAATAACCCTTAATCATTTTATTCATAATTCATGAACTGAGTACAATAGGAGAGAAATAGCTTTGAATTTACACCATTCTATATTCAATTGCTAGTACTGTTATCAAAAATTACATAAGCATATTGACAAACTCAAAACCTAAGACAAAACTCTAAAATGTTCCCTGTATTCTCATTAAAAAAATTCTCTTTGTGACCAATCAATAACCAACCCTTACTTTTGGCCTTGAATTCCTTCTTATAGAAATGAAGGAGAAAACAAGCTTCATGCTAGAAGGTACACATGTCCTATTTCTATTGGACCGTTACAACATACATTCCCTCTTGCAGTTATATTTGCAATTCAATAGGAGGGAAATGTCACATGGGACAAAAACCATTTACATTCATTGATGAAGATTTGGTCCCACCTTCCAAAAGGAACATTTCACTTGATGTGGCAATATATCCACGTGCTTTCAAAATTTGTCCACGTACACCAAACTTGAAAGAAATAAAAGCATAAAGTAAAGAGAAAATAGTACTTTATTTGCATTCAAAGTTACCTCCACATCTGCAACCTTGTCAACAATTTTAAATAGGAGAGAAAACAATATTTTATCCATACTTTAGCAAAGGCCTAATTTGTATTGGTTCCAAGCCATGTAATGTTCTACTCCCAACCATTATTCACCATTGTTGTAGACCAAAAGACCAAATTTGTAGTGACCATCCCTTAGCAACAACTCAATCCTCCAAGACATCAAGGTATGTATCCTCCCATGCTTGAAACTCTTCCTTTGTGGGCTAATTGAAAGTGATAATATCGTCAGACTTTAACCTGTAGGGAGCATATTTGGTAACAACTTGATTTGATTCTTTACCAAATTATTCTAGAGCAATTCTTGGTTGAGCAAGCATGTCAATGTTTTTCTTTAGCATGCTCATGCAATTTTTGTCACAAATCAAGGCTGTTTTCTTTGAAATTACCTCAGTTTCCTCCTTTCTCCAATCCTATAGAGATTTAATTTCACCATTATCCTTTAATATATTAGGAAGGAGACCATGATTCATTTCATCAAATTTCTTAACCAACTACCTTATTTTACCCTCCAAAGGCTCAATCTTTCCCTAGAATTCTTGAATTCCATTCAGAGTTCTAAGGGTTGGTTGGATTTTGTCAGGCTTATTTGCATCATGCTTGGATCCCATAGCCATTAGCCTCAAATCTTGGAGTCTTGGGATCCACTTGTCCATGAGGGGAATTTCCACCTCTTTGTCTTTGTCAAAATTATTTATTGCATCAACCATGGAGTAATAATTAGCATGGATGCTAATTAATCTCTTGTCAACTCCTCTATTCAAATGCTCCAATACTGCAGTCACAATTTTCAAATTGCTGACAAAAATCATCTTGTCATGTTGGTCACTTTTTTCCTTATATTCCTTTATCTTTTCAATTAATTCTTCTTTATTGTTTTCTTCTCCCTATTGTGCCTCTGATGTGCTAGGTTCCTCCATTGAGATGGGCATATTTCCCATATTGTAAGGCACAATTTCCCATGAAGAGCTTGTAATACTCCTCATGTTGTTGTTTAGACTTGATATTTTATGTGGTTTGGATTGATACTTTGAGACTTTGATAGTTACTATTATTGTTTGGATTGGTGGATTGGATAGTTTAGATTGCTACTTTATTTGATGACATGGATATTATGATATGACATTATGGTTACATTATGGTTTGGTGATGTTTAATTTGATTTCAGTAGCATATTGTGATGTAGTGGATTAATAATCATTTTATGATGATATGATGTGATTAGTTTAGTTTAGCAATGTTACTTTATATTTAATATTGTAATTGTTAATATAATTTTGGTGAGAGGACAATGTAGCACCACTCATTTACGAGTGCCCTACTACGCTGCAATTCCTTCTCACAATGTGATGCTTTTGATTATATATATACATGTACACAACCTTGTTTGTATGTAGGAATTGCAGGAACAGAGTCTCGATTCCATCTGCTTCGGCAGGACATGGCGAGCATGAATTTAACCCAATGGGCATGAAGTTGAAACAAATATGACAAGGAAGTCACCCCATCCCAAGTTGGCCAACCTATTTTATGTTTTGTGGTATTGTGCGTCTTTGACCTTTGTCATTTTTGCATTTTATTATAGTGGTTTTGTGTGAGTGTACTTTTGATATTTATTTTACGTTGGTGTGTAGTATGATGCCATTTAAATAATTAAATGATTTTAATAAATGTTAATAATAGTATTGGAATAGTTTACATTAAAATATAAAAAGTCTTATGTTAAAAGCCATGTAATTTATTTAAAGGTGTAAATTAAATCATTTAAAAGTGGTGTTTAGATAAATTAATTAAAATAACATGTTGAGGATAATTATGTAATAAAATAATTAAACAAGTTAAAATTGTGTGAATTGCAAGTAAAACTTGCAAAATCAAAATTAAAACATAAAGTGTTGCTAAATAGAAAAAAATCAAGAAAAGAAAGAAAAGAAGAAAATGACCAATGAATGTAGAGTTTTTGGTTGAAAAGTTGGTAATGATTTAGAAAACTTCTTTTAATTTTGATTTATGGAGTTTTCAAAAAAAGAAGATATTCTTTTATTTAATAAGCAAATTTGTGAGATTTTTTGGGATTCACGAGAAGATTGATAGAACCTTCAAAGAAAATATTGAGTTCTAGAAATTGGATCCTTTCTGGTTTTCTCTGTAGAATTTATTTATTTTTCATTGTTTTGGAAGAGAGGCTGTTTCTGGATTAAAAGTTTAGATTAGAGAACTTATCAAGGAAGTCTAGTGGAGAAGTTTTTAAGGAAGAAAGGGAAGCTCTTCGAAAAGGCTGTTGGAATCAAGGAAAGCTTCATCAATTCTTCAGCAAACGTAGGACTTCAAGTTCCATTCTCTTCTTTTGATTTCATTGAATCTATTTTTTTTTAAATAATAATAATAAATATATAATGTTATTTTGAGAAAGAAAAGACTGCTTATGGGGTTTAGAAATCTTCTGGCTAGCAACAAATGGAAGAAATTTAATTGGGTCTTGACTAGTGTGTTTATAATTTTGTTTTTGGAAAATAATTTCCCCTCTGAAATAAATGGATTTTTTATATATATATATACGCGCGAAGATAGCATATACCATGCCATGCATGCCGTATATATATATATATCATATATTTTGGCGTTGGTTGTACATGGAAAAATTATATTCTGTTTGACATATATATATATATATTCATATTATTACACCTATTATTTTAGTTATTTCAAATTTTGTTCTGGCCGAACCCGTGGCCAAACCTGTGCAGGGATGCCATTTGTATTTTGTATATATAAAAAAAATATAGAAATTTTAATTTATGGGGGGGGGACGGCTGGGCCGTACCCTCCCCCTCTACCTTGCATTGGTGGTGGTACTGCCACAGTAGTTCACAGACTACTGTGCATAGCAGTCCTATAGACTACCACGCGCAACAGTCACGAGGACTACTATGTGTTGGCTACGGCTGGCCTTGGGCTGCGTTTAAAGCTTTATTTGTTTATATACTTTTTATTTATTTAAAGGTAACATGCTCTCATCTCATATTTGTGGCGAATTGCCGATTACCCGGTATGATTACGTTAGATAAACGTTGTGGTTTTGGATTATTTTTATTTTAAAATATGAAATAAAAGCGATTATACTTACATGCTTATATTTATGTCCATGTATATATATATACATTAATATATATATATATATATATATATATATATATATATATATATATATATATATATATATATATATATATATATATATATATATATATATATATATATATATATATATATATATGAATTATAAATGTAGGGAAATATTGAGTTTCTTTTATGTTTGATAAAATTATTAAATAGTCTGTTAGTTGTAATGGAATAAAATGAATCTTTTAATGGAGTCATTATTAAAGGATTATTTTGAATTTATTTCATCAAAAATGGATTTAGTTATATTGTGTAATTGTGAATGAAATAAATCAATTGTGGATATTGTTATATTATTTTCTTTATAGAATCTTGTTAGATTGAGTTGGTTATTTTTCCATATCGTATGTTTTTGTTTTGGTTTTTCGATGTGGGAACCTAATTGATTTTATGAACCTATTTATTGATGTTGCAAACCTTAGGCTTCCAGAGGTTTAATTTGATTGTTGGATGTTTATCCTCGTTTTATGTGCTCTGTAGCAAGATATTGGTATCATTATTTTGAAAGGGTTGTACGGGGTTTTTTTGAGACTCTGATTATGTGTTTTAGCGAGATGGGTAATGCCTTGCATGTCATTTGTTGAGTTTTAGTTCCATGCTCTTTGTGGTACAACCCTTGCTTTTGTTATGGTTTGGAGTCTCCAGGGAGAGTGGCTCTTCATGGGGGCCGACACCTCAAAAGGAGGAAGGGCTAAGGATAACCCATGTAAGAGTTAGCTTAACAAGTGAAAACCTAATAATAAAATTTAGGGGGATGGGTAGTAATAAAACAATAAGATAATCTTGGATACCTTGTCTATCCATTAGGGCTATCGCAGACTAATGGTAGATAGAGAAAGCCGTGGTTAGAAAAGTCGTTACCTCATCCTCAGGGGAGGTTAACGGCTCCTCATGAGTCACCCTATGGGGCCGGTGCCTCAAGTAGGAGGAAGGTCCAGGATAACCATAGATGGGGGCCGATGCCTCATGTTGGAGGAAGGGCCAGGATAACCCATGTAGGCTATGCGATGGCACTCTCCACTATTTCCCTTATGCTTGTTTTCTTGGTTGCCTCTGGAAGTGTGTTATGATTGTTGTTTTGGATTTACTTTGCAAGTGCTTAATGGTCATTGCCTTGGTTTATTTATGATGTGTTTTATGGCTTTATGTTTATTGTGATTGAATCTTGGTTGTTGTTGTTCATGATCTATGTAATTCTTTGTTGTTGCTATTGGAGTTATTGTACTATGTTATTATTTATTAGAGTTAGTCTTGTGGCATTCTTGGTCACAGTTACTTCCTTGTCACCTCTGAGCACGGGGGGTGGGTTTCTCTAAAACCCACATGGTCGGGTGGAACGTGCTCCGCACCCATTGGGTTCCCCATCAACGATCGTTCTTCATAGTATCTTTCAGATGGAGCTTGTACCAGATATTCATCTTGTTTTTCTGACATTCCTTGTATTATGTATCCATCTCACATGTATGGGAGGTTCTATTGTATCTCAAGTATTGTGAACATGTAATGTATTAAAAGATGATGTATTGTTTATGCACCCTTGTAACCATTCCTAACTTATGAGATATATTATGGTTGTATCATGTGACGTATTTATACTTATAGATATGGACACATCAATGTTACCTTTGTAAATGGATATTGTAATGTTTATGATGTTAATGTGTAATGTAATTATGTTTAATGGTTCACAATATGTGTACTTATTATTAATTTTTTGAAAAATGTGTGCATTGTTTTCTCCTTTAGGGTTTGCACGACGGGCGTTACAACATGGTATTAGAGCATAGGTTCTCACACTGGGGCACTACGAGCCCATTGTGTTGACCTAGCTGCTTGTACTTGCGAGGGTGTAGCTGTTTGTGTAATCTGCACTTGGTTTTCTGAATTTTGTCTCTAGGTGATGTTGGTCCAAAGGTGCAGGAATCCGGTTGAATGGATGGGACCCTCGATGTAATGCACAATGCATTGATATGCTTCCTACCGGAAATGCATTCTGGACCCTTGCGTTACCCATATGTTACTTTTGTGTAGTTTTGTTGTGTGTTCTTTGTGAAGTTAATTTGTGTGTGCATTCGGTGAGTGTGAGTTTTAAACTAAAATCTATCCCTTGGTGTTCTTCCAGGATGAAGATATGTAAAACACCTTGGAAGAAGGTCCGTGATCCGATAGTCAGAAGGCTATGGAAAATCTGACTTCGGTATGATTATTCCAAATGCTCCATGCTTTCGGACCTGAAGACTTTGGCGGAAGCTCTAAGGAGACTTCATCATGAAAATGGACATCTTCCAATAAGGAAGTTGTTAAAGCAGCTAGCCTGGCTGATTTGGAAACAAACTAGTTAACCTTTGCGTGCTTACCCTTATTTGGTTAATGACTTCCAAGAGTAAGTTGAATTCATGGGGGGGAGGATGTAATACCCGCCATGTTGTTGTTTAGACTTGATATTTTATGTGGTTTGGATTGATACTTTGAGACTTTGATAGTTACTGTTATTGTTTGGATTGGTGGATTGGATAGTTTAGACTGCTACTTTATTTGATGACATGGATATTATGATGAAATTATGGTTACATTATGGTTTGGTGATGTTTAATTTGATTTTAGTAGCATATTGTGATGCAGTGGATTAATAATCATTTTATGATGGTATGATGTGATCAGTTTAGCTTAGAAATGTTACTTTATATTTAATGTTGTAATTGTTAGTATAGTTTTGGTGAGAGGACAGTGTAGCACCACTCATTTACGAGTGCCCTGCTACGCTGCAATTCCTTCTCACAATGTGATGTTTTTGATTATATATATATACATGTTATACACAACCTTGTTTGTATGCAGGAATTGCAGGAACAAAGTCTCGATTCCACCTGCTTCAGTAGGATAGGGCGAGCATCAATATAACCCAATGGACATGAAGTTGAAACAAAGATGACAAGAAAGTCACCCTGTCCCAAGTTGGCCAACTTGTTTTATGTTTTGTGGTATTGTGTGTCTTTGACCTTTGTCATTTTTGCATTTTATTATAGTGGTTTGTGTGAGTGTACTTTTGATATTTATTTTACATTGGTGTGTAGTATGATGTCATTTAAATAATTAAATAATTTTAATAAATGTTAATAATAGTATTGGAATAGTTTACATTAAAATATAAAAAGTCTTATGTTAAAAAGCCATGTAATTTATTTAAAGGTGTAAATTAAATCATTTAAAATTGGTGTTTAGATAAATTAATTAAAATAGCATGTTGAGGATAATTATGTAATAAAATAATTAAATAAGTTAAAATTGTGTGAATTGCAAGTAAAACTTGCAAAATCAAAATTAAAACAAAAAGTGTTGCTAAGTAGAAAAAAATCAAGAAAAGAAAGAAAAGAAGAAAAGGACCAATGAATGTTGAGTTTTTGACTGAAAAGTTGGTAATGATTTAGAAAACTTTTTTTAATTTTGATTTATGTAGTTTTCAAAAAAAGAAGATATTCTTTTATTTAATAATCAAATTTGTGATATTTTTTGGGATTCATGGGAAGATTGACAGAAGCTTCAAAGAAAATATTGAGTTCTGAAAATTGGATCCTTTCTGGTTTTCTTTGTAGAATTTATTTATTTTTCATTGTTCTGGAAGAGAGGTTGTTTCTGGATTAAAAGTTTAGATTAGAGAACTTATCAAGGAAATCTAGTGGAGAAGTTCTAAAGGAAGAAAGGGAAGCTCTTCGAAAGGTTTGTTGGAATCAAGGAAAGCTTAATCGATTCTTTAGCAAACATAGGACTCTAGGTTCCATTCTCTTCTTTTGATTTCTCTGAATCTATTTTTTTTAAAAATAATAATAATAAATATATAATGTTATTCTGAGAAAGAAAAGAATGCTTATGGGGTTTAGAAATCTTCTGGGTAGCAACAAATGGAAGAAATTTAATTGGGTCTTGACTAGTGTGTTTATAATTTTGTTTTTGGAAAATGATCTCCCCTCTGAAATAAAAGGATTTTTTGGATATATATATATATACACACACACACTTTTGAAAAGATGTATATACATATATACATATATATATATATATATCATATATTTGTACAGTGATTTATTATAGAGAAAATTATATTCTGTTTGACATATATATATGTATATAAATATATTCATATGATTACACCTGTTATTTTAGTTATTTCAAATTTTGTTCTGGCCGAACCTGTGCAGGGATGTCATTTGTATTTTGTATATAAAAAAAAAAAAATATATATATATATATAGAAATTTTCATTTATGGGGGGGGGAGGGTTGGGTCGTACCCTCCCCCTCTACCTTGCATTGGTGGCAGTATTGCCATAGCAGTCCATGGACTGCTGTGCGCAGCAGTCCTACGAACTGCCGTGCACAACAGTCACGAGGACTGTTGTGTGCAGTCCCCTGTGTGTTGGCTATGGCCGACCTTGGGCTGCGTTTAAAGCTTTAATTGTTTATATACTTTTTATTTATTTAAAATGTATTATATATATATATATATTTGTGTATAAGTACCGGTACGGTACGATTCGTGCGCTCAACATTTAATCAGTTTTGATTATTTTATTTAAAATGTAAATAAAACATATACTTACATTATTTATATTATGTATATATATATATACATTAATATATATATATATATATATATATATATATATATATATATATATATATATATATATATATATATATATATATATATATATATATATGAATTATAAATGTAGGGAAATATTGAGTTACTTTTATGTTTGATAAAATTATTAAATAGTCTGTTAGTTGTAATGGAATAAAATGAATCTTTTAATGGAGTTATTATTAAAGGATTATTTTGAATTTATTTCATCGAAAATGGATTTAGTTATATTGTGTAATTGCGAATGAAATAAATCAATTGTGGATATTGTTATATTATTTGCTTTATAGAATCTTGTTAGATTGAGTTGGTTATTTTTCCATATCGTATGTTTTTGTTTTGGTTTTTCGATGTGGGAACCCAGTTGTTTTTATGAACGTGTTTATTGATGTTGCGAACCTTAGGCTTCAAGAGGCTTAATTTTATTGTTGGATGTCTATCCTCATTTTATGTGCTCTTGATGTAGCAAGATATTGGTATCATTTTTTTGAAAGGGTTGTACGGGGTTTTGTTGAGACTTTGATTATGTGTTTTAGTGAGATGGGTAATGCCTTACATGTCATTTGTTGAGTTTTAGTGCCTTGCTCTTTGTGGTACAACCCTTGCTTTTGTTATGTTTTGGGGTCTCCAAGGAGAGTGGCTCTTCGTGGGGGTTGACGCCTCAAAAGGAGGAAGGGCTCAAGATAACCCATGGAAGAGTTAGCTTAATAAGTGAAAACCTAATAATAGAATTTAGGGGGATGGGTAGTAATAAAACAATAAGATAATCTTGGATACCTTATCTATCCATTAGGGCTATCATAGACTAATAGTAGACGAAGAAGGCCGTGGTTGGAAAAGTTGTTACCTCATCCTCATGAGAGGTTAACAACTCCGCATGAGTCACCCTATGGGGCTAGCATCTCAAGTCAGAGGAAGGGCTAGGATAACCATAGATGGGGGCCAACGCCTCATGTTGGAGGAAGGGCTAGGATAGCCCATGTAGGCTATGCGATGACACTCTCCACTAGTTTCCCTTATGCTTGTTTTCTTGGTTGCCTCTGGAAATGTGTTATGATTGTTGTTTTGGATTTACTTTGCAAGTGCTTAATGGTCATTGCCTTTATTTATTTATGATGTGTTTTATGGCTTTATGTTTATTGTGATTGAATCTTGGTTGTTGTTATTCATGATCTATGTAATCCTTTGTTGTTGCTATTGGAGTTATTGTATTATGTTATTCTTTATTGGAGTTAGTCTTGTGGAATTCTTGGAAGCGGTTACTTCCTTGTCACCTTTGAGCACGGGGGGTGGGTTTCTCTAAAACCCACATGGTTGGGTGGAATGTCCTCTGCACCCATTGGGTTCCCCATCAATGATCGTTCTTCACAGTATCTTTCAGATGGAGCTTGTACCAGATATTCATCTTGTTTTTCTGACATTCCTTGTATTATGTATCCATCCCACATGTATTGGAGGTTTTATTGTATCTCATGTATTGTGAACATGTAATGTATTAAAAAATGATGTATTGTTTATGCACCCTTGTAACCATTCCTAACTTATGAGATCTATTATTGGTTGTATCATGTGACATATTTATACTTATACTTATGGATACATGAATGTTACCTTTGTAAATGGATATTGTAATGTTTATGATGTTAATGTGTAATGTAATTATGTTTAATGGTTCACAATATGTGTACTTTGTATTAATTTTTTTTTAAAAATGTGTGCTTTTTTTGTCCTTTGGGGTTTGCACGACGGGCATTATAGAGATTGTGGGAGGGATGGGGGCAGATGGTGGTTGCTCTTGTGATGCAAAAGGAGAAGCAATACCTATTTGAATTAGCTTACTCAATTGAAAATTCTCCACCTTCTCTTTCAATAATTTCATCTCAGTCTACAATTACATTATTTGTTTTTATCCTTTGCCATATTGAATCAATAAATCATTAGACAATTTTCTAAAATTCTATTTTTCTTTCATCACTGATTCAACTGTTACTTTTGTGAACTATGCAACGTTAACTGACATGGTAGTAGCCTCAATAGCTGGGGTATGAAACACCATTTTTATCATCAATCACCTCTGTAGTTTGTAGATGGCTTTGCAACTTCTGGCTTCTTGGTGTTGGGGGCTAAGGCCTAGATAGCTAATGTATCCCACTACTGAATAAATGTAGATCCTTGCAATGCAATTGTAGCTCCCTCCTAAAAATTATATAGAGGTATATCTTACCTCTTCACTGTGTCAAAATCAATTATAGAAGATAAATCCCATTCTGGCAATAAAAGAATACCACTTTTTCTCATTATCTCTCTCTCTTCTTGTCTAGTTATTTCTCGAAAGATTTATTTCATCTCCTTTATTACTTGGGCTTGAATGATTGCATTAGGCAAGCCTAGATGCAAGCTCCTTTTCTTTTCAATATTAATAAAAAATTCATCCTTCTTAGACCTCCAAGAAAACTCCATGAAATATTTGGATTTGACAAAAGAGATCATCCATGAATTTGGTATAGGCCTCTTCTCTAACATCATCATTGTTATTTATGCCTGTGAGGTTAGCCTTACTCAGTCTAAGACCAAGTTGTTCTTGAACCATCTTGCTAGGTGGAGAAGGCATTCCCTATAACATCTCTTCTTCTATCACCAATATTTCATCATCCAAGTCTTCCTCATAATCTACCAGGCCAGCTGATTCAACATTTTTCTTCTTTTCAGGTGGCTGCGTCAGTGGTGATGCTTGTCTAGGTGGTGAATCAATTTCCACAATCACATGACTAGTTGAACTAGGAGGAGATGGTTGTGGTATTTGATGTATTGGTGAAGGAAATTTTTGTTCCTCTTATTGAGAAGAGGTTTGCACTACTTGTTCCTTCTCCTTTGCCTTGTCCTTCCTCCTTTTGAAAACAACTACTTTCTTTTAGTGCTAGGGGCTAGTCTTTCTTCCATCATAGGGGTATCCCGTTCACCTTGTTCTTCTACTACAACAACCTTCCCCTTATCCTATATTATCTCTTCACCTTCTAAATTCCCAACGATTGTCTCAAAGTTCTAAAAGACATTCAATTCTTTGCATTACATTTGGATCTCTCCAAGAGCTATAAATTGTGGGTCCTTTGCTCTTATCTCCTTTTCCAATTTATTGAGGGAAATCCACTTCATCTTTCGGTCATCTTTTTTTTTAAATTCAAATTTTTTTCTAATTACATCTTGAAACAACAGGAAATAGGATGGGGTGTTCCACCTTTATGGAATGGAGCACAAGGGTAGTGATCCTATTTCACATAGTTTCACTCAAGGAAATGCTAGAGATCTCAATCAAAGGATGGGATGAAGAAGAGAGGTCTGCAATAGGGTGTCCTATGGTATGATTAATGACTAAGGAGGGGTAAGTCTAATAATATGTAAATCTTCACTAAATGACCTAGAAATGAATGCAAAACAAAATAGAAAGTTGAGAAAGGTAAAGAGAGGCACTTGAAAGCCTATAGCAACCTGATTGAAGACCTGAAATGCTAAATATGTTAAATTTAATGTCTACTAGGACTCATACACCAGTCTAAGCGATTTAGTCCTCGATTAAGGTTTCTGGGTGGGAATAGGAATCTAGTAGAGACAAGTTTGAAACACTTGAAATGTAGAAATTTGACTGTACTGGGACTCATATGCAAAAAGTGGCATATCAGTCTTGTTTGGATTTTTTGGAGGATCAGGATTTGAATCTGATCTTCAATCTCCGCTCTATCTTCTCAACCTGATTTCTAGATTTGAAATGTCAAATTCTACTCTATAGATGCCCTTCAATGATCTTGTAGATGATGTGACAAATTTGAAAAAATTGAACACTTGATAAATTTTCTCCAATCTTTCTCTTCAATGCATTTTCAACCTAGATCTACAAATCACACACTAATAAGAGGGAAAAATGTTGTTTTGTTAGTAGAAAGGGGTTTTCTTGGTCAAACCCTGTTTTGGTAGTCAAACCTTGTAATGCAATGAAATGAAATGAATGGATGATGAATGAAAAAGATGCTATGTTGCAACTCACCAGACCCTAGGAATAAAGTGATGCAAACATGTATGAAATGGCTCCAATGGATGTAGATCTTAACTCTTGCTTGAATGTAGTAGATCTTGAATTGAATGCTTGGTTGAATCTTAAAACCCTACATCACAAATGTTAGCTCAAAAAAAACATGATGTATGATGACTTTGACATTATGCTTGATACTTGAATGATGCTCTAAAATTTTTGATAATCAGCTCTTGAATGTTCTTGTAATCACCAAATTTCTATTAGGAATGCTCTCATGAAAGAGGTGAAAATGAGTAAAATAACCTTGTATTTATACTTGTTTATGCCAAATTTCTAAAAATTACAACACTAGAAGTCGACTTCAGATCTGGGAGGATAAAATCCCACCAAGAGTTTGAATTTAATTTAATTTTAAGCCACATGGGACTCATACGACCATTGTGTCGTATGAGTCCCATTAGGCTAGGCTTTGGGACACATTTTTCAAGAAATTCTTAGATTCGTGTGAAATCTGGATCAGGGCCCAAAACTTAGGTGGGACCCATATGCCCAAGGTGGCGTATGAGTCCAAAATCACTAAATCTAGGCCATACAATCCAAAAAGACATGAATTGTGATTGGATGTTAGTTCATGTTAGGATTATCCTCAAAAAGATGAATTAATTAAGGCTTGTGGATGCAAAATAAGGCTAATTAAAGCATAAAGAAGCCCAATTAATTAATGAAACCCTAGGTTAATGTGAAAGTGTGGTACAACGCTTTACAACACCCAAAATAAGGCATAACTAAATTCATTTAGTTTACAAGGGCCCAAGACCTAATGTGAATGTGTTGAACATATTACAACACTAAATCAAGGTCACATTAAGCTCAGTTTAACAAGGAGGGTCTAAGAAAGAAGGAAAATGTAGAGGGATACTTTTTTTGTTGCCACATTTAGCCCCCACTTTAGTGAGAGGAGGAACTTGCTTCAAATTGACACTAAAGTAGATGAATTCACATCAAGAGGGGTCTAAGTGCACAATTGCTGGTAAGATAAGATAACACCAATCAAGAGGGATGATCAAGCCCCTAGGATCAAGATCCTATGGAAAACCAACATAGGCACAAGAGAACACACATGAAAATGATATAAAGAGCAGTAACAAGGAACAAGCATACACTGCCACATAAATAAAGAAAAATAAAAAATAAAATAAAAAGGGGATCAAGCTTCGACCATTTATCCATTGTGATGTGGATCGGATCTAGGATATTTTTCCAAAAAATGCATGCTCACTTTGAGGAAATGGAACTTCAGGTTATCCGTTGGGTGAGTATCCAAAAGGTGAGACAATATGCACACAATCGGTATGCGCTCATGCAAACAAGTGAGTGGCTAAGGGAAATTCATTCCTTGGTTCGACTTCTCGTCCAACCAGACCAAAGTTATACCTCTTGATAATTTTGATAAGGTGCCACACAACAATGAACTTCAAGCTTCATGAGGCAAGAAAAGCTTTGTGTTCTTGAAACTCATGAACAAACAAGATGGCTTCATAGGAAAAAAAGTGTGTTATGCAAGGTGGACATACAATTGAAATTGTAAATGCAATAATAGTGTAAGGAATGTTCAAAGGCGTCTTTCTTAGTTCATGTAAGGTCTTAACTTAGGGAACATTGTTCCTAATGTCTCCAAGAGAGGACTGATCGAAGAATAAAAGACTCACAACTTAGGGGATGTAGTATATCGCATCAAGCCACTAATAGGAATATAATATGCTAAGAGTGTTGGAAAAATGAAGAAGTTTTGTTATTTTGTGTTGTCATTGATTTCACCATGATATATGAGTTGAAATTGCAAGATCAAGTCTGAAGTTGTTCCAGTATTTTGGTCTAGTATCTGAACCGGTATTTTTCTTACATGTCCTCTGGTATTTTGGTTTGCATTTGTTTGTTGGTGATTACTATTGCTTGCGGTCTTGGGAAATGGTTTGTAGACGTCGGGAGAACGTACTTTCAAGATATCACATATCTAGATGCTCGTATGGTGTATTGACATTATACTGGTGTTTGCAATTGTGCTATTAGGTCTATCCTTGGCCAACCTAATGGATGTATTATGTAATCCTAAATTAATTTTTGTTATGCGGATATATGTGTGACCTATTTTAGGTCTATGCCAACTTGATGAAGTAGTTGGATGTGTGAATTAAATTTTTAGAAGATTTTGTGAAAGCTTGAAGCTGGCAAGTTGGTATTTTTGGTGAATAAGAAGTGCATCTAATTAATCCGACCTAATTGATGCTTGCAAAGAGATTAGATACATATATTGGATAGTTTTTGAAGTTTAATAATGTAATGAAAAGTAATGGTAATGTTGTGAATGCGAATGTGAAAAAGAGTGAATATGATGAAGTGTGTCAAGTTAGTTTACTGAGCTTCATTGGAACTGAATCTGCACTCACTAGGTGTACTTTATCAGTTCATTTTTTTGGTTGTAAGCCATTTTGTCATTGTAATTCTGTAGGTAATGAACCTTTGTATTTGGACAGTGAGTCTTGGTAGTAAGCCACTCATTTTGTAATATCTTATAACCGATTATACTATATTGTGAGCTAACACTCACCGTGGTTTTTCCCATTTTGGGTTTTCCATGTAAAAATCTTGGTGTTCATGTGTTCTATGGTTTCATATTTTGTTAATTCTTTCACTTATCTTTTCTATTGTATTCATTGGAATAATTGGATGGTATCTGATAAGAAAATTTAAGAAGATACTGTAGCTTGGAAATTTAACAATTGGTATCAGAGCTTGGTTCCTCCAAAAAAGCCTAACAACTTGAGGGAGATCCTGAAGATGGAAGAAATGGATGATAAAGGAGAGCTCCAAACTACTCTTGAGGATCTTGACAAAGTTGAAAGAGAAAACAAAGATCTGAAAGAGAATCTTGAAGATGTGAATGAATGTGTTCGGAAATTAAAGGAGCAATTGAAAAAGTTCAAAGATAGGCATAAGCAAGTAACTGGTCAGTTGAAGAAGGCTAATGAAGATATTGCCAGTTTGAAAGTGAAAGAAGAGGAGAAGAAAAGAATTGAAGAGTGTTTGAAAAAGTTGGTACAAAGCAAGTATGAAGATTGCACCAGGCTTGAACAAGAAGTTGTGAACCTGAAAGTGGATCTGGAGAAGGTGAAACTCTATGAAAACAATTTCAAATCTAGCTCAAACAGACTTGATGAATTGATTGCAGGACAAAAATCAAGTAAAGACAAAGGTGGTATGGGAAATGATACCGGTGAAAGTTCCAAGACTGTGAATGATCATAAGATTCTGAATAAAGGAAAGAAAAAAGAAAATTCAAGGAACTCTACTAAGAGACCTCTGGTGAGACAACCTAATGCAAAAAGGTATCCTTCTTTTAATGGCACTTGTTTTTCATGCAATAAATTTGGTCACAAGGTAATAGAATGTAGGAGTGGGATGAATCAGTTCCCTGGTCCTTTTACTGGTCAATGTTTTGCATGCAAAATAATTGGACATAGGGAAAGTGAATGCAAAACCCTGATGATGAATTAGTTTAATGGAAGAAGAATGAATCAATCCTTTAATGGCTACTATTATGCTTGTAACAAGTATGGAAATAAAGCTAATCAATGCAAAACAAGAGTAAGTGGAAGTCAATCTAGTCAAAGAAAAAATTTCTGCTATAATTGCAACAAACTAGGACATATTTCAAGAGTTTGTAGAAGCAAGAAGAGTAAGGAGACCAATCTGGTAGAAAAGAATGAACCTGCGAAGAAGGTTGAAAAATATGAGATTAAGAAAGAGATGAATAAGATTTGGAGAAAGAAAGAAGAACCAAAGACCGCTAATGTGTTTGTGCCCTAATCAGGTACAGACGTTTCCTTTGAGGATTAGACCTGGCAAGGTCGTAGGGGGAGCATTATCAGAAAATTATAAGAATCCCCTGGATAAATGGCATGTCAGAGGCTGGCCTGAGGATGAAATGTGAAGAATGAATATTTAGAGGTTTTGGAAAAGGAACCAGAAGGAAAATTAAGGAATGATATTTTTTGGAGCAAAAAGGGTTTTTTCTGAGTAAATGAGAAGAGTTTTTAGGAGCTTTTTAAATCTACCGCATTTAATGAAAATTAGGGAAGACCATTGTTTTTATAAAGGAAATGTTTAAGGAATTTTTCTCATTTGTGCATTTGAAGAAATTGAAGATCTTTTCAAGCATTCTTGAGGAAATTTGGAGTTCGAGTTGTGCAAACCCTAGTTGAGGTTCATCGAGAAGAAAAAAGGTACATTTTAATCTTCTGTGTAGTTGTGTTTTGTGTTGTTTGAGTTGTTTAAATTTGGAATTGGAAGAATGGAAACCCCTGTAGTTGTTAAAGTGTCAAAGAGGCTAAGACCCTCTTATAAAAAATATTCCTCGAAAGTTTTTGAAGATGATCCCATGGGAACATTCTTGCTAATCCCTGATGGATTTATGTCGACCGAGGACACAAGGACAAATATTTGAGTAAATTTTTAGGAATACAATCACACAAAGTTGATTGAAATTTGGTAGAGTGAGCTTAATGGTGATGATTTCTTGATAAAACATGAGTATTCAAACCTGGTTGCAAAGAAGTTAGATATATGGAACAATTTTCCCAACTTCAGCTATGATGAAAAATTTGTGAAATTACTCCTAAGCAGAATCCATGATAAATTCTTGTGGATTGATCGGCCACACTTGATAACTAAGGAGGTGATTAGGGTTGTTACTAGGCTCTGGGATAAAGGTACAATACCTGTATTGAGATTTGTGATGAATGAAGTAGTAATAGAACTTACAAGAGCCACATATGACAAGAGAGCTTTAACGACAAACACCATCACTAATCTAGCTGTGAAGTATGCAACTATCATGATCGATCACAAAATATACTTCACAAACAGAGAGAACTTTGTTTCGGCTACAAAAATCTATACAAGATTTGATATGGTTGTAAATGGTGCAGATTATGATCTATGTGAGCTTCTTCAGTTACAGTTTCTTGAAAACTTGAAATCGATGAAGGAAAGAAAGTATGCTTTCAAATTTGGTTCATTGATTGTATGTCTATTGTTTTATTTCATGAAGAGGCTTCTGGGAAGGAATAACGAAGTATTTTGGGACTCATCCAGACCAGTAGGACATCAAATTTTTGATTATATGCATAGTCTGGGTAATCTGGATGCTTAAGATGATGCTCTAACAACATTCTTTGTTGTATTCAAGAGAAAAATGAATGAAAGGGAAAGGATTCCAAGGAAAATTGTTAATAAGTATAAAGATGATATCATATTCCATGTTTCCTCTGATGAATTCATGATTGAGGTTGTAGAACCTCAAACCATTTGGATTCAACCTTTGGGATATGAGGTAACAAAAGAAGAAGCTAAAGGTTATGTGCAAATGTTGCTAAAGAATCCGAAGGATCCCAACGAACCCAAAATTGGTACATATGTTGAAAAGTCTATGGAGATTCGTGTAGAGCAGCAGAAGCCTAAAATTAGAAAGAAAGTGGAGAAAAATATAAAAGAAGTTGGATTCACTGATGAGGAAATTTCCCTTGGAAGGGATAGGGGAGAACAATTGGAGGTAGAATCATCTAGTCTGAGGAGATCTGGAAGGACTACATCTGCAAAACTCCTCTGGTAGCCCCTACAAAGAGAGGAAGGAAAGAGAAAACAACAAGGGAGAAAAATCTCGGTGTTACAGATGATCAGGATGAAGATGAAGAAGATCATGATGCAAAGCTGGTGAGGAGAAGAAGAGGAGGTTTACCCTTTGGTGAAGGTGCTTCTACAGAAGCTATTGGTTCCAAGAGAGTACATGTTGTATCATCTTCTGATGATGATGAAGTGCAAGGATTTGGAGTTCATGTGCACACCAAACCAAAATCAAAGAAGTCTAAGGTATTTGTTGAAGCCTCTGCAGACCAGAGAGAAGAATAAGATAATTCGGTAAGTTCTGGTCCCTACTTTAAATTAGAGGCAACTCTCAATTCCTTGCTACATTTTGAGAACATGCCTCAACCTACAATGAAATACTATGATAATGCTGGAGAAGAAGATAAGAAAAAATTGCTTTTAGTTGTTATTCAATATGTTATCATCTTAGATGTTAAGTGGGATGATGTAAAGAAAGATGTACCTAAAAGCATGTGGGTAGTTCTGATGAAAAGGAGATCAGAGGCTATTGAATATGAAGAGAAAATTAGGAATGATGCATATTATAAGATTGGGTCTTCCCATACCTCAGATGATCTAGAATCTTTGAAGAAAATTTGTGTAGAGATTTTCCGAATGAAGAGAAGAGTAAACATGTTGATGACAAGCAATAAAAAGTTGACAAAAAAGATAAAGAAGGGAACAACAAAAGTGATCTGGGAGACAACAGAAAAATATGGCATGCTTAAATCTGATGAAGATGTTGCTACTTAAAATGTTGGGGAGAATATCCTTCTTGATATAGGTAATGAAGATATTTTAGAAAATATTAATGTTGAAGTGGATGCCGGTGGTGAAAATGATCCTCCGAAAGGTGAAAAGCATAACGAAGGTGAAGCTAAGCCTAAAAAGCATAATGGTGCTCCTCCAGAGCATATTGAAGGAGAACAAGGCTATAATGAACAAGGTAATGCTGAAGAAGGAAAAGGAAGTGAAGAAGAAGAAAAAGATAATCCAGAGGAAGAGAAAAATAAATATGAAAAAGATGGAAATGCTGAAGAAGATAACATGGATGAAGATAAAGAGGAAGAAAAGAAAGAAGAAGAGAAAATGGAAGAAGAAAAGGAGGAAGAAGAGAAGGAAAAGGGATAGGAAGAAAAGAAAAGTGAAGAATTTGCTGGGAAAAATGAAGAAAATAAAAAGCAGATTGTAAAATCTCTTAAGAATCCTAGAGAATCGTCCTCCGGTAATGACGTTCTGAAAGGCTTGCTATCCAAGCAAATTAGATTTCAGTCGATAATTCCCCAGGAGCTTCTACAACTTCCTATGATTGAAGGGACTATGGATTTGGAGAAGATGTCTCTAGTGCATAAAGTGGTGTTAGGAGATGCTATGCAAGCATCTGGAAGGAAGGAAATTTTTGAAGCACATCAAAGAGGAACAAAAATTATAGAAGATTCTCTTAAGGCATTGCAGGAAGTCCTACCTAGTGCATCCATTATACATCTCTCGCTCCTATTGAAAATTTGAGACTATTGTTGGATTCTTTCAAGGAGTATACCTCTAGACTTAGTGAAAAGACAAAAATAGAGGTTGAGGAGAAATTGGTGGAGAAAAGGTTATTGGAATTACATGAAAAGTGTGCTCTTGCACACTCAAGTGTTGAAAAGAATCTGGAAGCCGTGAAGGTTTGTGAGTCAAAAGCTAATGCTATGCTTGCTTATTGCTTGAAGTGGCCAGATGCCACTCAAAATATTAAATTTGTTATGGACTCCATTGAGTCTCAGCTGTCAGCCATCTTTGGTACTTACAACTATCCAAAGATAGAAAAAAATCAACTTGGAATGCCATCACTACGCATAAAGAAAAAAACTTTGTCTTGCAAAGGTGGAAGGAAGAAATTATAAGAAAATTTGATCAGTTGAGTGAAATTGTAAGAGGGTGAATACACTTTAGTTGGCAAGGCTCTGACATGCACAAAAAATCTTGAGAAGATAAATTTGACTCCTAATACTTCAAATGGTGCAAAAGAAACTCTAGTAGAGTTGGAATCTCTAAACAGGATGCTGATTGCCACAAAGGATAGCTGGGAGAATGGAAAATTAGTATGGGAAGGTATTCTAAAGGAGCTTCAACACTCTCCATCCTCTGGTTGATACATGTTTCTTTGTTTTTTTTGTTTTCATGTTTTAAGTTGTTTTTGAGACACCCTTTTTCAAAGATGTTAAAGGGGGAGAGAAGAATGGTGAAATGTTGGTGTTAGGGGGAGAAGTGTTGTAAATAAGGAGTTTTGTAAATATTATTTTTGGCACTTGTTTCCATCAATGAAAAAGGGGGAGATTGTTGGAAAAATAGAGAAGTTTTGTTAGTTTGTGTTGTCATTGATGTCACCATGATATTTGAGTTGAAATTACAAGATCAAGTATGAAGTTTGAGTATTTTGGTCTGGTATCTGAACCGATATTTTTCTTACATCCTCTGGTATTTTGGTCCACATTTGTTTGTTGGTGATTATTGTTGCTTGTGGTTTTTGGAAATGGTTTGTAGACGTTGGGAGCACATAATTTCAAGATCTCACATATCCAGATGCTCGTATGGTGTATCAATATTACATTGGTGTTTGCAATTGTGCTATTAGGTCTATCCTTGGCTGACCTACTGGATGTATTGTGTAATGGTGAATTAATTTTTGTTATGCGGATATATGTACAACCTATTTTAGGTCTATGCCAACTTGATGAAGCATGTTGGATGTGTGAATTACCTTTTTAGAAGATTTTGTGAAAGCTTGAAGCCGACAAGTTGGTATTTTTGGTGAATAAGAAGTGCATCTAATTAGGCCGACCTAATTGATGCTTGTGGAGATATCATATATATATATATATTGGATAGTTTTTGAAGTTTGATAATGTAATGAAAAGTAATGGTAATGTTGTGAATGCAAATTTGAAGAAGAGTGAATATGATGAAGTTTTTCAAGTCAGTTTATTGAGCTTCATTGGAATTGAATCTGTACTCACTAGGTGTACTTTATCAGTTCATTTTTCTGGTTGTAGGTCATTTTTTCATTGTAATTTTGTAGGCAGTGAACCTTTGTATTTGGAGAGTGATTCCTGGTAGTGAGCCATCCATTTTCTAATATCTTATAACTGGTTATACAATATTGTGAGCTAACACTCACCGTGGCTTTTCCCATTTAGGATTTTCCACATAAAAATCCTCGTGTTCATTTTTTCTATGGTTTCATGTTCTCTTAATGCTTTCACTTATCTTTTCTATTGTATGCATTGGAGTAATTAGATGGTATCTGATCAAAAAATTTAAGAAGATACCGATTCACCCCCCCTCTCAGTATCTTGGACATTTAACAAAGAGATCACGCTCTAGAAGGACATCACACCTGATGTCACCACAAAGTGAAAGACGCATCGTATGAAGTAAGAAGGCTACACCATGAAAAAGGAAATGCAAAAGAATAAGCCAATGTATGCCCCCACTTTAAAGAAATTGCTAAACACCATGTTGTGAGCAATTACTTTAAAGTAGCAAATGATAAATGCCAACAATACAGAGGACATGTGAGCTTATTTGGAAAGCCCTATGCCAAGTCATATGTTTCCAAATAAAAGCTATGTCATGCAAAAGGAAAGAGAGGGGTTGCCCCTAGAATGAAACTCCAAACACATGAGGGATCCATGGATTTGGGGTCAGTATTTTCTTGCTATAATGTTTTTAGAGAGCTTAGAACTGTCATCATTCCCCAAATACTCATAGAACTAGAAGAATGACACAAAGAGGGAAAAAAAAGAATTTTTTTTTGGGTCAACATGAAGGAGACATGAATGTCTCGATGCCTTGCATCATCCACAAAAAGGAAAAAACAAGACAAAGAAAAGATAAAAGGAAAGGATTTTTGGTCAACATGGAAGAGACATGAATGTCTTGACACCTTGTGTCATCCACAAAAGGAAAACACAAGACAAAGAAAATATAAGAGATAAAAGGAAAAGATAAAATATTTATGACATAGAGAAGAATGTAGGTACAAATAGAGGAATGTTAGAAAGAGAAAGAGATAGATCAAACAAAACAGTATGGGGGATCACATTATGCACATGTAATCACATAAAGAAAAATGAAAAAGAAGTAATTCAAGAGACTAGTAAGGCACATGCGAGTTAACCTATGAGTAGGTCATCCACATCCCAATTGTGTTCATCGTATATAGACGATAGACAACTAGCCAAAGGGACAACAATATGTACCAAAACTAGGACAAGGCTAACTAACCCATGCCCCCACTAAGTGCAAGACAAGGATGAGCCGAGATGGGTGAAGAGAAAGAGCTCCTTCCATTTTAAAATGATTTGCAATAAATGTATAACATGTAATAGTGAGAATAGGAATACACTACAACTATTACATGGCAATGAGCAGAAGGATATGATTCAAGGAACTATTTCCATGATATCCATCTTTTTAAATATTTTTTGTAAAGCATAACACTCATTTGTACTATGTCCAAGAATTCTATCATATAGACAATGAGATGTGTTTGTATTCTTGGGATTTGGAGATTGATCTTCTCTTATGGGTGGTAATGTAATAAGTCCTTGATGTAGAAGTATTTGTAAATTCCTTTCAATTGCAGTTGGTGGGTAAGGGAATTGTAGTTTCTTTAGTTTTAAGGCCTTCTTTGCTTGCTAGATTCACCAATTTCTCGAGTTGAATGTTGAGGAGGAGGACCTAAGATGATCCTCTCATCCTTATCATCATTACAAATCATTGGTTGTTCTTTAGGAAGGAGGGCACTCATATCGGGAGGAGGATCCTGATATCATATCCCTTTTATATTTTTAGTTGGTATTTTCTCTAAAAGTTGATGAATTTCATGTTCACTTGTTTTATCACATCCTTGTTTACTCAATAATGTGATTCCTTTTCCATATGTCTCTTCTTGATTGATGGGAGTGTTGGCCACCTTGTTAACATAGAATGGTGGAATTTTTGTTGGATTAGAGGAACTAGGTTCTCCTATTGTAGGGAAGTTAGGCTTGGCTTGTATCTCAGTTTTAGGATGTAAGTAACCAAACATCTCAAGTGGTGGTATTATAGGGGGTTTTGGTTGTTCCATGGATGAATAGAAGGATGCATTATTTTCAAGGTTGTTAAGGAAATTGTTTAGGAATTTATTCATGTTGTCATCATATTCTCCAGTTAATTCAACATCACAAGGATATCCAAAGCTTACCAAAGCACATATTCGTTGTGGAAATGTAAAGCAGTAACTTAGAAAGTAATGTTTAGATGTAAATTTGAAATAAGGAAATGCATGAAATGAACCAAATTAAGGTAAATGCAATGAATTGAAGAAAAATAAAAACTCTATAAACTGAAATAGAAAACTAACAACAACAAACTGAAACACATAATTTTTTTTTTAATGTTGTAAAGTGCAATTTAAAATATGAAACGAGACTAAATCACTTAGAGGGGCATATGAGTCCCAATCAAGGTTTTTCAGGGGTTTAGACAGTGAATAACAATCAACACAAAATACCTAAAAATTAGGAAAAATTTCCTTTACTAGGACTAAATCGCCCTGAGGGGCACATGAGTCCCTATTTAGGGTTTTTGCACTGTTTTCAACAAATTTTGTGTGAATGTTATGTTTTCTATTTTGGATGATGTCTAAGATAAGTGAAAATGCAAATTTTAGATGAAATTCAATTATGTAAGATGCAAAAATGTAACCTATATACACTTTCACTAATGAAAGAATTCAAAACCCTAGAATGCCAATTAACTAATGCAAACCCAAATGCAATGTTAATGCAAGCTAAATATAGGAGGATGATGTACTCCAAATTAGAATTAATATGTTCTAATTATAGGATCACCAAAATGAAACAATGGGAAATAGGATGGGGTGTTCCACCTTTGAGGAATGGAGCACAAGGGTAGGGTTCCTATTTCACCTAGTTTCAATTGAGGAAACCTGAGAGATCTCAATCCAAGGGTGGGATGAAGGAGAGAGATCTGCAATAGGGTGTCCTAGGGTATAATTAATGAATAAGGAGGGGTTCATCACCAAGCTAAGGGTTGGAATGACTAGCAATATGCAAGATCTAATGATTAAACCTAATAATATACAAAGCTTCACTAAATGACCTAGAAATGAATGCAAAACAAAATAGAAAGCTGAGAAAGGTACAAAGGGGCACCTGAAAACCTATAGCAACCTAATTGAAGACCTGAAATGTTGAATATGCTGAATTTAATGTCTACTAGGACTCATATGCCAGTTTGGGTGATTTAGTCCCAGATTAGGGTTTTTGGGTAGGAACATGAATCTTGTAGAGACAAGTCTGAAACACTTAAAATTTGGAAATTTTACTGTAATGGGACTCATACACTAGAAGTGGCATATACCAGTCCTGTATGGATTTTTTAGAGGATTAGGATCTGAATTTGCTCGATCTTCTCAACTTGATTTCTAGTTTTTAAATGTCAAATTATGCTCCATAGATGCCCTTCAAGGATCTTGAAGATGATGTAACAAATTTGAAAACTTTTAACACTTGAAAAATTTTCTCCAATATTTCTCTTCAATGCGTCTTCAACCTAGATCTGCAAATCACACACTAAAGAGGGAAAAATGTTATTTTGTTAGTACAAATGGGTCTTCCTTGGTCAAACCCCCTTTTGGTAATAAAACCTTGTAATGAAATGAAGGAATGATGAATGAAAATGATGTTATGTCGTAACTCACCAAAACCTAAGAATAAAGTGTTACAAACATCTATGAAATGGCTCCAATGGATGTAGATATTGAATTGAATACTTACTTGAATCATAAAACCCTACATCACAAATGTTATGTCAAAAACAAACATGATGCATGATGACTTTGACATGATGCTTGATACTTGAATGATGCTCTAAAACACTTGATAATCATCTCTTGAATGATCTTGTAAACTCTTGAATGCTCTTGTAATAACCAATTTTCTATTAGGAATGCTCTCATGAAAGTTAGGTGAAAATGCTTGAAATAACCTTGTATTTATACTTGTTTATGCAAAATTTCCTAAAATTACAACATTTCAAGACAACCATCAGATCTAGGAGGATAAAATCCTACCAAGAATTTGAATTTAATTTATTTTTAAGCCACATAGGACTCATACACTAGTTGTATCGTATGAGTCCCATTAGGCTAGGCTTTGGGACACATTTTTTCAAGAAATGCTTAGATTCATGTGAAATCCAGATCAAGGCCTCAAAACTTAGGTGGGACCAATACACCCAAGGTGGCATATGAGTCCCAAATCACTAAATACATACAATCCAAAAAGACATGAATTATGATTGGATTTTAGTTCATGTTGAGATTATCCTCAGAAAGTGCATTAATTAAGGCTCGTGGATGCAAAATAGGCCAATTAAAGAATATAGAAGTTCAATTTATTAATGAAACCCTAGGTTAGTGTGAAAGTGTGGTACAACACTTTACAAAACCCAAAATAAAGCATAACAAAATTCATTTAGTTTACAAGGGCCCAATACCTAATGTGAATGTGTTGAACACATTACAACACTAAATCAAGGTCAAATTAAGCTCAGTTTAACAAGGAGGGCCTAAGAAGGAAGGAAAATATAGAGGGATACTTTTTCCCTTTCCACACATCCTCTAGAAAGTAAAAGTTATGTATTAATTTTGAGTTTTGAATTCTTATCTTGAACCATGCCATGAATCCCTTGGGATCATGGTTCCTTGCTCCCACCCTCTTCACTTCCAAAGATTTGAGCACATCATTGATTTTGCTCCATCCTCCCTTTATCATAACAAAATAAAAAAAGCAAGTATATGTAAGGAAAAAGGTTCCCTTACCTTGATCCTTCAAGTGGTTATTCTCCACATCACCTAATTTCCACATTACTTCTAGAAAACCAACTCTTTTTGGCACATCCCTTAGTACTCTATGGGGCGAGACACTTGTGCCATACACCCTCAAGATTATGTAACTTGGGTAAGGGATCACATCCCCCCAATTGTGATCAATATTCAGATCTGGCCTCCTATCCTTAGGCCTCAAAAAGTCATGTAGAGCATAAAGAATTATTGGCATGTTCATAATTAATACCCTCCTTATCTTGGAGGAAAAAACATTCTCAAACACCACATAGCTAGATTTACTGCAATACCTATCATGGAGTGTGGTCCAACACTGGACAAGTAAATCCTTATCACCATCCTTTTTCTCCAATGTAATATCCTTACCAAAATATGTAGCTCATTTGAAAAGAAACATATGCATGAATAAGGAATACCATTAAAATTTGACTCCATTTTGGCCTTTCTTCAATGCAACTAGGCCATCATGGATCTTCTTAACCAAATATCCTCCATATTCATAAAGTGTGCAACAAGTAGGGTGATGGATGTGTGCATCCATATACATCCAAGCCATAGGCATACCAATAGATGGGTCATATCCTATGATTTGACACAAAAAATAGAATTTCCTTTGGAAGTAAGACACAAAATAGTTGATGGGGAATGGCTCTTTTTCTGAGGGGCTCAAAACAATCTTCCCTTGACCCTTAACAATTTACAAATAGTTCTAAAAAACTGAGATATTGAAAGTATGTCTCACCCTCTTATATTCAGCCTTGAGTGCCTCCTCATCAATCTTGATCATATCTTCACTCCACTTGATCAATTTGAAAACCTCAACAATTTCTTCCCTAGTGACTTTCACCATCTCAATCCCATCAAATGTTCTTACAGTCCTTGTGACTAGATCATAATTTTCAGCCATTTCCTTTAATAGGTCAACGTCCATGTAGAAATTTGACACTATCAACTTTACCATATCCAAATTCCAAGGGTTACTTATAGGAATGCCACAGTTTCTATTGCCAAACCAATAGCTAAATAGTGCCCACCCAATGTATGATAATGTGGCATCCTTAATGGTGCATTGTTTATCAATAAGCCCTTCCACAATTTGTGTTCCTCGGAATAACATTTGACCCTTAGGTTTCTCAGAGGTAGAGGGATTTAATTGGCCGACTAAGTCCTAGACTAGAGGTCTAAGAGGAGGTTTTGAACCAGAGGGTTGTTCTTTAGATGTAGACACTTTAACTTTTGGTGCCATGATAACAGTGTTTGAGTTGACTGGGGTTTCTCTTTAGCAAAATAGAGGCTTACAACTTGGGCAAAGGTTTGAAACAAAACAATAGTAGAACTAAACAAGTTGATTGTTCGAAATGACATCAAACCTTAAAAGAAATGCAACAAAACAGAAACCCTAATGAAAAAATGATAGAGGGATCACCTTACAACAAATTTATTAAACAATTGAAGAGAAAGGTGATGATTTCACTTACTGGTTTACAATCACTTTGAAAACCCTAATCTTGGTCATCGAATGAGCTTGAAAATTGCAGCACGAACTCCATGAATGTGTTGAATGCTTAAGTAGTTTGCAATTTTCCTTTAAAACATTTTTTTATGGATTTAAGGCTTTCTAGTTTGGCAGATTTGCATCATATCCATCATTATGGTTCACTCACATGAACCAAAATGGCTCATTTTCCTTCAAACTCAACTTTCAATTCTTGTCATTGATCTTGTAGTGAGATGGATTGACGAACAATCCATATTAAATCAAAGAGGTTTGAAAAATATGACCGTAAGCAACTATCACCATCATCCAATCATAATAGGCTATGTGGACCTTTCCTCTAAGTCACCCGTGGGCCCCACTATCTTTAGCAGCACTGAGAAAATCCATATGTCGGCCTCCCCGCTTCCCCATTGTGTTTAACCGATGCACAACTTTCAGCAATAGGGAGGTGGGGAGTGGTCCAAATTAAATCTGGAGCCTCCAACTCATGCACTCTTTAACTTTCAAGCCTTCTACCTTAGTGCATAATCTTTTGATCAGATGGACTACTTTGATTAAGACATCTTGTTCTTTGTTAAAACACATGTAAAAGGTCCCTTTAGTAGCGCAGGATTTAACACTACTCAACCCTATGCCAAAATATTTCCTTAATATTTTATTCCTTTATATAGTTCCATGGACACCTCAGAGCTTTCCATGTGGCACCTCCCCACCTCCCCGGTTGAGAGATGGGAGATGAAGGTGGGTGCTCATGGGCTAGTGGGGAGAAATTAAGATTGACCCACATCACCTTATCTCAACCGTCCATTGCTCAAGGCTTAATATTTGTTGTCTCCAAAGGATGATGGGACTCATTGACAAAGAAGACATGTGACACCCGCTCGCCAGCTTGTGTGAATATTTTAATGGAAAATAAAACTTGATGGGGGCATAGGGAGCAGTTAGGATGTAATCTCATAGAGTTGATGGCCTACATAAAACCTTAAAACTACACATGCATAATTGTTAGTAATTAAAAGGGGGCCTGACTAGGAAAACAAATGATAAGGGACATAAAACTTTAGGTTGAGACTATAGACCAATGATAAAATATTAAACCCTAGACCTAGGACCTTTGGCATATATTAAAAATACTTGCAACCCATACAATATAAAGAAATATTTAAAATAAATCCGACAGGTAACAATTGGTAATGTTAGGATCAATGGGCCAGTAAAAAGGATGAGTTCAATGACATACATCATAAGTAATGTGACCAAGAACTGGCGACAAAAGGTCAACAACAAATTATAATATTTGCAAAGGAATTAATACTTAGGGTTTTTGATAGGGTTTAAGACACACATAAACCTCAGATTAGGAGAATGAAAGAAACCCTAAGCCTTAAGACATGTTCAGATTAGGAAAATAGCCAAATTTTGCAAAATTTATCAGTGGAGCACAAAGAATTTTAGGGGTTCCACCAGTGGCTCCTATTGGGTACGTCTATACATCTGCCTTGGAGGTAGCAACCATGAGTGTTAATGTGGCATGATTTACCAAGGCCACAGTTGAGTCACTAACAATGGAAAGGGACAATTTTAGAACCATATATAATGAGGTGGTTGTTGAGTATAAATTGAGCTAGCAAAAGATGGCTCAAATGCAAACTCAAATGGTTCTATGGAAACATCAATTCCAAGCATTGTAGCTTAGTACCTCACATGCTACAATTTTGCCTCCTCCTTCCCCAATTCTTTCACCTCCACAAACTCAAGAGGAGGCTTTTGTACTCATGTAATGGATTTTGAAATACAAGCACAAAGGAATATGATTATTGTTGAGTCTTAGGTTGAATTTGAGTCTACAATAAGCATAATAGTCCTACAACAGTAATGGCATTTGAATGAGAATTGTAAATTCTGAAGCAAATTGAATAAATTAACATATTATTAATAATTTCATATTTTAATTGTGTTAAACATGTACTCAGTAATTCATCACTCAACTCAATGCTTAATAACATATTAACAATAATAGCATATACAACAATGAACATCGACAATTGTTTAATGTGTATCTAGTAGTTGAAACCAAAATTTTTCTTGAAATGATAAAATAAATAATACAGATAATTAAACATCAACACATTACTGAATTTGAGTTTTCTTATTGGTTTTCACATGAAGGAATACATAGAGGCATTGGAAATGCAAAATATCGCTCAAAGACAACTCTGCACAGAGCTAAGTTAGAACTTGGAAAATCATATTATCAAATATCAAATGATTGTATCACCTTTTCTAGCAACTTCCACTGTCTAGGTGGTCGAATTTTCATTTGTTCTAACTGATATTGTTTGACTTGAAAATTTACTACAATTCTTGATTGAAATTGGAACCTGTCTTGAATTCTTCAGTCAATTTCGAGTTCAAGGTTATCAGTGGTTTGATGAAATCCAAATAGCTTGCCACATTTTGGTTCTGAGGAAACTAGTCCAAATAAATCTTCCTTGCACTCTCCATCTTCTTTCTAAAATCATCCTTTCCAATGAATCACTCATTTGTGTCAAAAGCCTCTAGAAAACCAAGCTTTGTGAAGTTCCTTACCTTTTCATCTAGCTTCTTCATCTTGTTTGCAACCAGATGCCCAAAATCCTTTGTTTCACGCATTCACAAACACTTTTGAATGATAGATGACAACATCATTGAGGCAACAAGCTGATTATTAATCCCTTTTGATTTCAAATCATTGTCATTAGCTTTGTAGACTATTTGTTGAACTTGAACTGCAGATTTCTCTAATGCCAACACATTTTTGTTCTCCATTAAATATTTGTTGAGCTTCTTATAATGTAGTTTGATAGCATCAATCAATTGAAACAATCACACAAATGATCATTCCTCTACATTATTTCATCTCATATATTTTGTTTCATATGCCTCATTATTTTTCTACAAAATGCAGTTAACTTATTTTGAAAAAAGTTAATTTCATTTTTTGCTTCCATTAGCTCTGTGACTAATCTTTCATTTATTTTTCTCTCTTTCTCCAATTTTTGTTCCCACTCTTCATTTCCTTTCCTAATGCTTTTTCTTAATTTTTCTGAAGAGGATTTTTCCTCATCATATTTCTTTTTTCTCTCATCTAACCTTTGCTTCAGTTCATTCACTTCTCTCTCATTTTGTTTATCCTCTTTGCTTGTTGATGTAGAGGTAGAGTTTTTCATTCTTTTTTCTAATTCATTGCTCTTGTTATCTACTGCTTTCTTCTATGCTTTCTCATTTTCTAAGTTTTCCTATAACTTTTCTATTTGAGTCTACAAAATTTCTTTCTCTTTCTCTTCCTTTAGCAATGATGTGTACACCAACTCATTGTTATTCTTTGATACATTAATCTTGTTAGTATATTTGAGTCTAGAAAAATCCAATTATAAACTGCTCACCTAAAATTTAGATTGATCCATCTGATTTGTTGGTTTATTTTGAACTGTGGGAACAACAATTGTGTACTCCATGATTATTTATTTGTGTCAAATGTGGGTAATACCATGTTTGTTGGAGGCTTTGAAGTTATAGTAGACACACTCTCCATTAGTTCCTTCTTTTAGTTTTTATACAATTCTAATTTCATTTTAAACTCTTCAATGTAATCAAAACCTAGGGACATAGGAACAATGAAATGCTTGAATGGAAAAGCAATAGGAGTACTTGGGTATGTGCAAGATCATGATGGACCAAAAAGTGGTGATATGATGGCTTTTTGTAGGGCATGTTGCTGACGAATTTTTTTAAACCCAAAATTGATGAAACAAAAAGGGTTATTAAAGGAGATTGTTAGCTTTCCACCAATATAAATTATGCCTTACTTTGAATTTAATAAATAATTATTATTCATGTTTTCTATTTGAATTACAATTAAAGTCCTGATTGATAGGTTGATTGAAATTTTTTTATAGCTTTCAAACAATATCACATTTTTTGAATCCGAAACATGCGTCACATTCTATGCTTCGCATACTATAGGATTAAAAAAAAAAAAAATGAATTTCATGAAGTTTTGACCAAGTTAAGGTGGTTAGACATACGATTTTTTTATTTTTAAAAGTTGTAATAAAAAATTTCATAATTAATTATTTACAAAAAAGAAATGAATTTCATGAAGTTTTGACCAAGTTAAGGTGGTTAGACATGATTTTTTATATTTTTAAAAGTTGTAATAAAAAATTCATAATTAATTATTTACTTATAAAAAAATTACAAAAAATATGCATCACATCGGACATGAGTCCTCTACTTATATCTAAAATCTTATATTTTTTCATTTTATTGTGGTTAGGTGGTTGACATAAACCTACTTCTTATTTTTTCCCTGAAATTTAAGTACTCTGCATTGAAATTTCAAATTTTCACTAAATAGATTTTATTTTTTAAATAAACCTAGTAGTTTAGAAACTACATTCAATTTGCTATAGATTCTATTCTTACATATTTTTGAAATAATATAGATAACTTATTCAATTTTTTACGTCAAGTTTCCTAACTCTGATTTTTCTGAATTTTTTGCCACTTAAGGGCCTATTTTATCCATGATGATCCGGCACATACCCACTTGCAGTTGCTATTGTTATTGTAGCCACACTGACTGTGGGATTGGGAGTTCCTAGAAATAAATCCTTTGTGATGTAAATGGTAGTTGTTGTTGGACTTGGACCTGTCAAAATCCTTTGCTTCTTCTGAGTGCCTTGATCACTTGATGTTTGTGTGGTATCTTGTATTGTTGTCCTCTTGTGTGTAATTTGTTGTTGTAGCACATGTTGAACACTCTAGTACTACTGCCCATACCATCACCACCAGTGGCAGTGGCAGTTGTACTAGGTTCTCCACCATGGGTATGTCTTAGTTGTGATTGTATCTAACCTTGAGGATTAGGATTTGTAACTCTAACAAAATGAATTTTTTCAGCTATACTTGTATGGGCTTTTTCTACTTTATTAGCTCTAAGGCCTCACTTATCAAAAATTTCTCTATGGTCTACATCTATTACCATACAAATTCCTTGTCCTTAGGACCCCAAACCACCACCTTCATAACCCATTTTTTAGCTATGGCTGCTCCTGAAGTCTATGCTTCTTTTGTGGCCTCACTTAAACCAAGTTTGACATAGCTTTCTTTTCCCTATCATCATCAAATTCATAATTAGTTTCTTGATCTTTACAATCATTGGGATACTCTATATTCCATAATTTTCTAAACTCAAGATCTTCTTTGTTATCCCCAAATTCTGCAATAGCTCTTGGTTCACCTAGCTCCTTCCTCATAGACCAAAAGGAAGTAATTTTTTATCGTGACCAATTTTTATTTGTAACTTCCTTGTCTAGAGAATCAGGCATTTTTACTCTACTAGATGGTTTATCACTTTTTTCATAAAAAATGTTGTACATGATAATTGTCTTTTAGTGAAATACCATAATTTATGTTGACAATTGTTCAAAACAAATTCCTTTCTCAGTAGCACTTTTCTCCATTGCTATTTTGACCTTATCCCAAGAATCTTTGTTTCTCAAGTTTTCAAGAAAGGGTTTACTTTAATGTTGAATTCTACTTGCAACATTCCTATTGGCCACAATAGTTAATTTAATGGTATCACATGGATCATACTGTTGGTGACAGACATCATAAAAATTAAAAAAATTCAAAAGATCATGTACCACACTAAATTCTTTTGTCTCGAATGTGAACCCTCCACATGAAAAAGGTAAAGAAGGAAATAAGGTGTTCTTTTGTTGACTGTTAAATTATAGTTCATCAGTACTCTACATCTTCCTTACATATTCCAATGCAAAAACCCTTTGTCACATGTATTGGAAGTTTGTATGGCTCTACTCCTAATCCATAAAATCTTAGCACAATATATTCTTCCATTAGGTACCAATCAACCAATTGTATTTATTTTCCTAGTTGAATGCAATATCTACATGACATGGGCAATCTAGGCATTGGAGTATTTGTAATTGCTTGATGCAATGGAGCCAAAAAGTAGTCTACAAAATTATTTTAGTTCCTTTGAGAATCATGCATCCTTATCTCAATGGTCCAATCATATACTGGAACCATTTTCTTTTCCTCAGCATTACTATAGGGCTGAATCTGAAGCTTGTTGGTTTGAGACATTCCACTAAATTTGAATAGAAAAAAATAGCACAAGTAGGTTGTGAACCTAAATGTCTTGTTGGAACCTCCTTTAATCATTAAAAATTGTTTATGCATGGATTCTACAATGTGCTCAATAAAGATGTTTGACATGTGGAACACCATAATGGATATTATATACCATTTCAAGGAGGTTTGCACCCACTTCCCAATTGATATCTAGTCTGAGGAAAAATGCTAGCATGGAAATAGTATCTTGAACCCATGGTCCAAAAATATAAAAATAATAAGGAGGCTTATGATTACCTTTCAATTTATTTCTAACTTGTATATTTTCCTGAAGTATTTTATTTATGAAAGAATTTTTCTCCCTTTCATCCACTGCTTCATAATCACTAGCAAGATTTTCTAGGTCAATGTGGACGTCTCCAAATTCTTTGATGAATCGTAAAGAAAATAGGAGGGGTAGGGGAAATGACCACCCTATTCTCTTTCAACCACTCAATAATGTCCTAGTAACACAAATCAGATTGAATATGAACTCCAAAGGGTGAGTCAATTCTCAATAAGACCTAGGAGGGGTTCTTTAAGCTTTGAAGGGTTCGCCACCAAGAAAAATCTTGGAAAAGACAAGTAAACATTCAACTCACAAAACCTAGTAATGCAAGCTAAATGAAGGATGTAAATGATGAAATTAAGCAACAGGAAGTTAGGATATGTGTACCTGGGAAGTTTGGAAATGTGACAAGGATTCCAGAAATGCAAAGAAGTTGTCAAAACGTGTTATGGAGGACTAAGACACCATTACTGTCTTATTAGTCCCACTGTTGTTTTTTGGGGGAAATGTGGAATCTTCGGATGCCGAAATAGGATCTAAAAGAATCTCTACAAAATTCCACTTGGAGGACTGAGAAACCCTTGCTACCATCTTAGTCTCGATCTGAATTTATGAAATCTCTGAATGTGATTTGTACCATAGAAAAAAGGAAACTTGCTTGATTTGTGGAATAATTTATGATAAACTGGACTTAATAAGGCCTTTATTTGGTGTTGTGAGGTGTTTTTCAAATCCACACTAGGTCTTGAACCCTTGCAAATTGAATAACATCCATTTATCAATATCTTGTAAAGGTGTTGTAAAGTGTTTTAAAGGACTTTCACACTTTTCTAGACTTAATGAAACCATCTTCCCTAAATTCAACATTATAAAATGTGTTTAATGACATTATCACATCAATCTAGAAGGCTTGTGAAATAAACTTAATGTTAATCTAGTGTTGTAATGTGTCCTACACATTCACATTGGATATTGTGCCTTCCTAGGCTAAGTGGACCTCATTTTAATGTTGTAAAGAGTATTTAATCACACTTTCACATTGAATTATGTGTCCCAAGCCATAATTGGCCTTCACATTATCATTAATAGGCCCCTATTACCCCATATTGTGCATCCTGAGGCCTAATTTGATGAAATAACCAACATAGTCATTATAAAAACCTAATTTTCTTATCTCCCAATAGCCCAACTAGCAAATGGACCCCTCTAGGACTAATTCATCATCTGTGATAAATGAGTCCTTGCCAAGTGGGATTGATTTTCCCAAGGTGGCGAATGAGTCCCATTTAGACCATTTTTGACTTTTGAGCGGCAATTTTTGGAATTTAAGTATAATTTTTCTTCATGTCGGCCTTAGGGATCCAATTTACGGGTGAATAAGGTGAATTTCCTATAAAATCAAGTCTCTAAACCATAATTCACACCCATTAACTCATTTTCACAACTTATTCATCATCCATCTTCTCTTTCAAGTCAAGCAAGTTAGGGTTTCATCATTGCAAGTTATCAAGATAGTTTACTAAGACATTCAAGGGTAGATTCTTCATGTTTTGTTGCAAAAATTCAAGATCAATCATCATGGAAAGGTAATAACTTCATTATTGTATGCTTCATTACATTCTTTCTCCATTTTGGTTTAATTACCTAAAAGGAGTTTGACCAAGGCAAACCCCCATGTCCTAACATCCAACATTTCTCTTCCTTGTCTTCTATGTTTGTAGATTTAGGCATCTTGGAAGCTTGGAAATAATTGAAGATCAAGTTTCAAAATTTATAATTCTTCTCTCCTTTTTCCAAGTCAAAATATCTACAAAAAGTCACTTTCAGGCCCAAATTTGACAATTTCAGAATGGGACACCTGAAGAAGCAGAAAGTGTAGACCGAAGGATCCCGTTTCCACCTTTGAATCTTCAAAAATTCAAAAGTGGACTCATTCACCATGGGTGGAAAATGAGTCCCACTTCCAAGCTTGGTTTTGGTTTTCTGCATTTTTGGATACCCATTTGTCCGAAACAGGCTACGAAACAATTTCACAGATCTGAAACTAATTCACCCAGAGTGGTGAATGAGTCCCACTAGGCCTAAAAATTAGGATCAATAGCATTCCAAAAGTCATTTCTAGTCTCCATCAAGATCTTAGGTGCACACTTTCAGTTTCATCCATTTCTGTTACAATTTGCATTCATTTCTAGGTGTTTTTGCATTACATAATGTGTTTTCAAATATCATGAATTTCAATAGTTTTCACTTAATAATCAATAGATTTTACTAGTTTTCTGCATCTAGATCATTGCATTTAGTCATAATTTCATCATACATACATTAGTTTGAGTGAACCACCTCAATTTTAGTGTTCTATCTCTATCCTTTTAGGTGAAAAACCCTAAGAGTGTTGGAGAAGTCCATAAAACACCGCAAAATTGATGGTTCATTTTGGTAAACCTGATTTTTGAACACTTTCTCATCTGATTTTAGATTCCTCCATCATAGATCTAGCCTTGCATTTACTTTTCATTAGGGTTTTCATTAGTTAATTTGCATGCTAGGTTTCAAACTTTGCATTAATAAAAAGTGCACTTAGGTGGCATTTTTGGCATCATAAATCATTACAATTTTCTGAAATTCTACATTTGCATCTTAGGTCTGCATCATAGAATACAAAAAACATCAAAATCATTCAAATTTTTTTGAAATTTTTGAAAAAAATCTATACTGGAACTCATTCGCCACCTTGGGCGAATCAATCCCTTTTCACCCCTAAAAATGCCTTTTACAGAGCTGAAAACCCTATTTTTAAGCTTCTAATTGTTGCCATTACCTATCTGTATCAATTGGCTAAGTTTCTGTAACATGCATTTCACTAAATCTAACTTAAATTAGCTCATTTCATGTATTTCTTAATTTCAAAATTGCATTCCCATATTATTGTATAGCATAATCAGTTAATTATAATCTAAAAAATTGCATTTCCTTTCATCCTTTTACATTGCATTTTAAGTTTGCATAGATTGTTATTCAAACATTTTAGTATCTAGTCTTTCCAAAATTTCAAAGAAAAAGTCCTTCATTCAATGCATTCCCTAGTTATGATAGTCTCTTAGCACAAGAGAATGAAAATGTTAACACTTGTCTTAAACTTACACTCCCTCCTATCTCTCCTATTTGTGCAGATGATGTGTTAGAAGGGAATACAAACATAGATAACCATGATGATCATAGTTTTACTTCTCCTGATACCTCTCCTTTTAGTGACAAAGGTATCTTGGCGAAAGAAGGTACAATCGTTGAGCATTATGAAGGTCTTATTTGTTCTTCTCCTCATTCCCCTTGGGAAGATAGTATAATAATACAAGATAAATGCATTACCACCACTTTACCTAGTCTCCATTCATCTACCAACACCTCCCCTACTTGTGCAAATCCTTTAGTGAATAAGGATAAACTCATGAATGATCATGAAAAACACATTTTTGTGGAGGATATGATTAAGAGATATGATAATCCCACCTCTCCTACTCAAGACAACATTCTAGGACATGAGGATGTAAGTATAGATAATCATGACAATCAACCCTTTTCTTCTTCTAATATCTTCTTTACACATGAAGAAGATAGTTTAGTGTTAGAAGATATCCTGATGGATGATCTATTTGAATAAAAAATTCTAATCATTAGTAACCATGAAACTCCTAGTTATCCTTATCTTTATGCCTCTCCTATGAGTGATGAAGCTATCTTGCCAAATCCAATTATGACATGTGATGAACATATTAGCTCTCCTCCTAGGGTCGATATTATGGCACATAAGAATGATATCTTAGAGAAAACAGACAACCAAATAGACCCTTCTTCTCATATCACCACTATTGATACTCAAACAAATCCAACCCTTAATCACCACCCTATGTGTGCTGAAGTTAGTTTAGACACACCTAAGAATCCTATCATTTTTTACCTACCATTACACAAGAAACAAGATCACAATACACCCAACCTTATTCTTCTAAATCATGGTCTTCGTGATTGTCCTTTCATAGAAATCAACCCATCCAAAAAACATTCACTCAACATCCATACTATCACTCAAGATTCTTCCAAGCAAAATCTAACCTTGGTACATCCTAAATTGATAGATATCTCATTAAAAATGTATCAAGCAGAACCTTTGTTTCCTTATCCACATAAATAACATCAGTTGTTGCTCCTTTCCATGCAATAGTTGTAGGATCATCACATACTCACTATTGCATGTTTTGTATCCATTGTAAGGGGAAGCATACCATAACCCATTCCAGGCTCACCCTTGTCCTTCACTAAGTGGGGGAAAAGGGTTAGAAAGCCTTATCCCCGTATGTCACTTGCCGTTGTCTCTTTTGACTAATCGTTAACCTTTCATGAAGGTATAATATTAAGATTGGGATGTGGATGACATGTCTTAAGATTGAATTGCATGTGACATAATCCCTTTCTTCATGACACAACTTATCGAAAACATATGACTTGGCATAGGAATTTTTGAATAAGCTCTCATACCCTCTTCTACTTTAAAGCAATTGCTCACAGAATGGTGTGTAGCAACTGCTTTAAAATGGGAGCATACATAGACAACATCTTTTTGAAAATTTCATGGCGTGACTTAATTTTTCTTGTGACGTGTCCTCTCCTTGGTGGTGTCATTGGGTTTTATTCCTTCCAAGAGTGTACAATCAACTGAAGTGGCCTGATGTGAACAAATCATCCCATGGATAATGATTTGACAAGGAAAAAATGATCAACTGAAGTGGCCTAATAAAAATGATGCATCCCATGGAAAATGATCTTACATCCTAACTTGTTCTCTCTTGGAGACATTAGGCACAATGCTCCCTAAGAAGAAGACCTTACATGAACAAAGCAAAATCCCCTTTATAAAAATTCTTTACATATTAAAAATCATTTACAAAAAGCATTACATTATGGTGCCTTATCAATGTTATCAATAGCATAACTTTGGTATGGTTTGTATAATGGGAAGCTGACACACTGTCATGAATTTCTCATTATATGGTGGGAAGCTGACACACTAGCATGATTTTCTCACTAAACCACTTTACTGGGACAACTCACCCCATGGAGGACCTGATATTTTGTGGCCCTAGAGTGAGTGCATCTTTGATCCACCTAATTTTCCTTTCCTTTAGTTCTTGCCATTGCATGATTATGTATCTTGATGGTTTGAATTAGGATCTTGGATCCTGGGGGCTTGACTGCCTTCTTGATCTTTGTCATTCTTGGTCATCTACATCTATACACTCAGATCTCTCTTGAATGACTACTTTAGTGTGAGTTTGAAGCAAGTTCATCCTCTCACTAAAGTGGGGGCTAAATGTACCCTAGAAAAAAGGAAAATTGCTTGATTTTGGGAATAATTGATGATAAAATGGACTTAATAAGGCCTTTATTTGGTGTTGTGAGGTGTTTTTCACATCCACACTAGGTCTTGGACCCTTGCAAATTGAATAACATGCATTTATCAATGTCTTGTAAAGGTGTTGTAAAGTGTTGTAAAGGACTTTCACGCTTTTCTAGATTTAATGAACCCATATTTCCTTAATTAAACATTATAAAATGTGTTTAATGACATTATCACTTCAATCTAGAAGGCTTGTGAAATAAACTTAATGTTAATCTAGTGTTGTAATGTGTCCTACACATTCACATTGGATATTATGCCTTCCTAGGCTAAGTGGCCCTCATTTTAATGTTGTAAAGTGTATTTAATCACACTTTCGCATTGAATTTTGTGTCCCAAGCCATAATTGACCTCCACATAATCATTAATAGGCCCCTCTTACCCCATATTGTGCATCCTGAGGCCTAATTTGATGAAATAACTGACATAATCATCATAAAAACCTGATTTGCTTATCTCCCAACAACCCAACTGGCAAATGGGCCCCTCTAGGACTAATTCACCATCTTTGGTGAATGAGTCCCTACCATGTGGGACCGAGTCACTCAAGGTGGCGAATGAGTCCCATTTGGACCATTTTTTTACTTTTGAGTAGGAATTTTTGGAATTTAAGTTTAATTTTTCTTTATGTCGGCCTTAGGGATCCAATTTACTGGTGAATAAGGTGAATTGTCTATAAAATCAAGTCTCTAAACCCTAATTCACATCCATTAACTCATTTTCACAACTTATTCATCATCCATCTTCTCTTTCAAGTCAAGCAAGTTAGGGTTTCATCATTACAAGCTATCAATATAGTTTACGAAGACATTCAAGGGAAGATTCTTCATGTTTTGTTGTAGAAATTCAAGATCAATCATCATGGAAAGGTAATAACTCCATTATTGCATGCTTGATTACATTCTTTCTCCATTTTGGTTTAATTACCTAAAAGGAGTTTGACCAAGGAAAACCCCCATGTCCTAACATCCAACATTTCTCTTCTTTGTCTTGTGTGTTTGAAGATTTAGGAATCTTGAAAGCTTGGAAATCATTGAAGATGAAGTTTCAAAATTTTCTAAGTCTTCTCTTCTTTTCCAAGTCAAAATATCTACAAAAAGCCACTTTCAGGCCTGAATTTGACAGTTTCAGAATCAAACACCCAAAGAAGCAGAAAGTGCAGACCGAAGGCTCCTGTTTCCACCTTTAAATCTTTAGAAATTCAAAAGTGTACTCTCTCACCATGGGTGAAAAATGGGTCCCACTTCCAGGCCTGATTTTGGTTTTTTGCATTTTTGGATACCCATTTGTCCGAAAACAGGCTCTAGAATAGTTTCACAGATTTGGGACTAATTTGTCCAAAATGGTGAATGAGTCCCACTAGGCCTAAAAATCAGGATCAACTGCATTCTAGAAGTCATTTCTAGTCTCCATCAAGATCTAAGGTGCACATTTTCAATTTCAATCATTTTTGTTACATTTTGCATTCATTTCTAGGTGTTTTTGCATTGCATAATGTGTTTTCAAATATCTTGCATTTCAATAGTTTTCACTTAATAATCAATAGATTTTACTAGTTTTTTGCATCTAGATCATTGCATTTAGTCATAATTTCATCATACATACATTAGTTTGAGTGAACTACCTATATTTTGGTGCGGGATCTATCTCTTTCCATTAGATGAAAAACCCTAATTGAGAAAAAGAGACATGTCATCCTACACCCTAAAATCTATGGTTCATGATTTTGAGGCTCAATGTTCACACTTCCTTCTTCTCTTACCTTAGGTTCTAAAACTTCCAGATTAGGCCTGTAGGTGAGTTTTTGTGAAGACAACTTTGCAATAGAACTTTGCAAAATTTGTAACTTTGTACTCCAAATGATCTTCAAGTCTCCAACCTAAATCTGCAATCACAAGCACACAAGAGAGGATTTTTAGTTTTGATTGTTAGTAAATGGTGGTTTTCCTTGGTCAAACCCCTTGTTGATAATTAAACCTTGAAATAGAATGAAATGGAGGGAAATGATGAATGAAAATAACACTATTTTGCAACTCACCAAACCCTTGCAATAAGGTGATGCAAATATGCTTGAAATGGTTGCAATGGATGTGGTTCTTGACTCTTGCTTGAAGGATGTTGATCTTGAATGAAACACTTTCTTGAATCATAAACCCTACATCACAATTGTTAGCACAATAACAAACATGATGGCATAATATCCTTGATATGATGCTTGAATCTTTATGATGGCTCCAAATGCTTGATGAATTGCTCTTGAATGCTGGAATACTTGAATGCTTGGATGCTTAGATTTGTTGGATATCTCTCATGAATGTTGAGATATGAAAATGAGTGAATGAACCTTGTATTTATACTTATCTATGCTTAATTTCCCAAAATTACACCACAACAAGCTGACATATGAATTCATTTATTAAAGGAGGCTAAATCTTGCCAAGATTTGAAATTAAATCCCAAAAAGAAGCTAAGGGGGACTAAGACACCCTAGGTGGCATCTTAGTGTTGAGGCATGAAACTCGGGGCACAAACTCCAAAAATGGGTCACTTTAAGGCACACTTGAAATAAAGGTACCAATACCTTTGGGGGACAAAGACACCCTAGGCAGTGTCTTAGTCCCAACCCAAAAATAAGGGACACACAACCAAAATCATTAAATTATTATTATTTATCCATTGATGTTTGTCAGGATTATCCAGAAAAAGATATAGCTCATTAGGCTTGTGGATGCAAAATAGGACCAATTAAGACATAAATAAGGATAACAAAGCAAGGCATGCCCAAACAAGTGTGAAAATGCAAGGGTATGCATCTTCCTACACTAAATTAAGTCCCCACTTTATTGAGAGGAGGAACTCTCTTCAAACTCACACTAAAGTAGCCAACCACGCAATCAAGAGGGGTTCAAATGTATAAATGATAGTAAGATAGGATGACAATAATCAAAAGGGTGGCCAAGCCCACAAGATCAAGATCCTATGGAAAACTAACATAGGCACAAAGGAACACACATGTGGATGATATATGAAGCCATAACCAAATCGCCAACATACACCATCAAAGATAGAAACAAAAAAAGAAAAAGAGAAGGATGTTGCAGATCAAGCTTCAACTGGCCATCCAACGTGTTGTGGACTGGGTCTAGGCTATTTTTCCAAGAGAGGTTTACAAGTGGAACAAGCTGTCCACTATGCAAACAAAATGAATGCTCACAAGGGACCACTACGTGAGCCCCAAGAGGTCCATATCAAATTCAGACCCACACGACTATGATAAGGACAAATAATTGCATACTGACAAGGGCTAGTGAAGCTAGATTTTCACTAGGTGAGCCCCAGGTGACCATATCAAATCCATACCTCCATGAATTTAATAAGGTACAAAAAGGAAAAATGCATGCTCACATGGTCTAGTGAAGGTAGTTGTTCACTAGGTGAGCCCAAGGGGACCATATCAAAGCCATACCTCCATGACTTTAATAAGTAACAAAAGGAAAAATGCAACAATAGAGAGGGATGTTTGAAGGGATTTTACTTAGTTCGTGTGAGGTCTTAATCTTAGGGTACATTGTGCTTAACATCTATGAAAGAGGATAAATACAAGGTCTCATCTTGGGGAACATTGTACTTAATGTTTCCAAGAGAGGAAAAGTGCAAGGTCTCATCTTAGGGAACATTATACTCAATGTTTCCAAGAGAGGACAAGTGTAAGGGTCTCATCTTGGGTAACATTGTACTTAATGTTTCCAAGAGAGGACAAGGAAATATCATGCTCTTAGAGGAAATCACACCTAATGACATCACCAAGAAAAGGACACATCATAAGAAGAAAGGAAATCACACAAGGAACATGAAAACAAATGCAAATGAAATCATGCCAAAATAATGCCAATGTATTCCCCCTCGTTAAAGAAATTACTAAACATCATGTTGTGAGAAATTACTTTAAAGTATCCAAAACATGAAAAAGGAAAAGAGGGTTGCCCCCCAGAAACACATAAGGGATTTATGGATTCGGGGTCAGTATTTTTCTTTGTTGCAATGATATTAGAGAGCTCACAACTATCATCATTCCCAAAATACACATATAACTGGAAGAATGACACAAAGAGAGTGATTTTTTTTTGTTTTTTTGGGTCGATATGGAAGAGACATGGGTGTCTCGACACCTTGCGTCATCCCCAAAAGGAAAAGACAAGAAAAAAGTGAAAAGAAAAGAAAAGATAATGAAAAATATTTTGGGTCAACATGGAAGAGACATAGGTGTTTCGACACCTTGTGTCATCCCTAAAAGGAAAACACAAGACAAAAATGAAAAGAAAAGAAAAGATAATGAAAGATCTTTTGAGTCAACATGGAAGAGACATAGGGTGTTTTGACACCTTGCGTCATCCCCAAAAGGAAAACATAAGACAAAAATTCAAATGAAAGGTAAAGATAAAGGAAAAGGAAAAATCTTACGACATATAGAGGAATGAAGGTACCAATAGAGGAATGCACATAGAGAGGAAACATCAAACAATACATCACAAGGGATCACAATACGCACATGCAATCACACAAAAAAGAAAGCAAAAAGACTACTAAAGAAAATGTGAGTCAACCATCTAGCAGGTCATCCACATCCTAGTCTTGTTCAGTATATATGGAATGCAAATCACTAGCGAGAGGGACAACATCAAGTGTTGTACTAGGAGAATCACCATGTTCAACAAATGGTAAATCACTCGATTTAGGAGGATCATCACGGTTGTTATCATTTAATCTCATGGATGAGGAAAATAATAAATTCAACTCTTTATGCAGTTGCTCATCAATTTTAACTGTTTCTTCATTGTCATCCAAGTTAACCACAACAGGAGGATGAATGATAATATCCATAGAAGGTGCTAGTCCTTGTTGTGTTGGAGACATAGGATATATTGGTTCTAGCAATGGAGGAGGCTCATAGTTTATTGATTTTGTCAAGTTCAGTTTTTTAGTTTTTATGTTGGTCTCTTCATCCATCTTTTGAGCAATAGCATGATGTCTATGCCTACACTCTCTACCATTTCAGTTCCTTTTATTATGGTTTTCAAGTTGTGTTTGGGTAGGAGTGGGTTTTCCAACCATAGGTCCCTTTTCTTCTTGTGAGAGAAGAATAGAAGAAACCTTGGAAGGTTGTTCAACCACTTTCTCTTTGGCTTTATAAATTTGTTTAAGAGGCAGATTAGGACTTGTTTGGTTCTCTCTTGGTCTTTTGTAGGACATAGGCAAGGGATTTTTGATGGATGGGTCTTGGTTAATTGAAAGGGCTTTAAGCTCAATATTGTTTTCATCAAGGGGTGGAGGTTCAATCATAGGTGTAGGAAAAATTTCAAGGTATAGCTTGGCTATGAATATTGATTTCAAATTTTGGTAGGATAGGAAAAGAAAGTCCTCACAGGGTCTTATAAGTTCCATGAGCTCATGCCAAAAATAATCTAAGGAAAAATTTCCATGGGAAGATGGAGGGCTAAAGCCACTATGGTTCACAATGAATATTTCATTGTCGTCTGGAAAATTTAAGCACTTATGGACAACGAATAGGACCACATTCATGGAGCTAAGCCATTTGTAGCCTAACTTCACACAAAATTGATCTAAATTAGAGATGATAGAGAATGATACATTTTATTTCTTTGGTCCTACTTCTAAAAGGAGTGTGATCGATCCCATTGTACCATGAGCAAAACCATCATGTGTTTTAATCCATGATTTCAGTTTATCATATCTATGTTGAGTGAGTTCATACACATATAATATTTCTTTTGTGATCACATTCTCTCCACAGATGGGATCAATTAAAATCCTAGGAGTGGGCCTGTTATTGATTCTATCGGCTATGTAAAGAGGACCATTAGGCGCATTTTTGATTGTTTCTTTTGAAGAGAAAATAATTTCAATAGGAATTTTGGTTTGTTGTTTATGAGGTTCGATGTCAATCACTCCTATCATTGTACTAATAGGACTTTGGTCATTAGTATCCATAGGAATTTGGTCATTAGTATCATAGGATTTTGTTCATCATCATCCATGGGATTTTGTTTTTTATTGCTCATGTTTTCATCATCCATGTCATCATTCATCACATTGGGCTTAGTTTCACTAGCCTTAACAAATGAAATATTATGGTTAGCCATGGGATTGGTAAAGATTTGAAAGTTTTGGTTGGGAGGAGCTACATAATTATTACCATTGTCATTCACACCTCCAGTTTGAATATGGTTAGAATAAATGAGGTCTTGCACAAGATGTTTAAGATGCTTGCAATGTTCTATATCATGTCCTTTTTGTTGATGATAAGCACAATAGCCATTGTGTCTGAATCTCAGAGGTAATGGATTGCTAGGGTCAAGGGATCGAACAAGAGGTAAGGTAAGCATGTTCATGTTTAATAGCTGAGTCATGATGTTGTGAAGTGTGTTGGGTAAAGGAGTAAATTATCTTTACAGATCCCCAAAGATATAAGGATTAATCTTCTTTATAGTAGCTACTTGGGTATCAACTTGTTTTTTATTTGGTAAGAAACATTTACAATGTGTTGTACCCTTCAAAAAGAGCCACTAGGGCCAATAGTGTTCAAGACCAAAAAAGCATAAAAAAACACAAAGTCAAAAAACAAACACAACTGACCAATAATAGACTAACTAGCATCTTCCCAGTCCTTTAACAAGAGATTAACAGCATAATCTCCGACCCATTCCTGATAGTCTTAAGCCTTCTTCATGTCCATCTGATAGGGTACTGGTGACATAATGGACTAGCTTAACTATGAAGCAGGTCAAACAACAAATTTTTTTATCTAATATTTCCTTTAGCACATAGAGCTCCTCCCCTCCAACCACAGTCTTGTTGGTATCAACATGCTCAACATCTAGTGGTTTCGAAGACTAAGAGGCCAAAACCTCCTTCTAAAATTTTCCCATGCTAGGAATGGAGTTGGGTCCTCTAGCATGCTCCTCCTCCTCACCCTCAAACTCCTCTTCATCCCTACTATCTTTGCTATCTGACTGCTCCTCTTTCATATCCAAGTCTATAACCTGCACTTTTTTCCTATTCTTGGCTAGCCTACCAGAGTGCCAAATGATGGCATCACAATCAATAACCACCATCTCTACAACCACCGTATCCCCCATAGAGTCCTTGCTCACCACATTTTTACACATATGGTATCAACTTGTTGGGTAGGTTGGGGGGTGGAATTTAGTTGAAGGAAACTTTTATTTTGTCTTCTAAAAGGCTGGTAGGTATTTTGGTTTGAAGGTTCAGACTTTTTGATATGGGTAGAGGTGGTTTTTGGTTCACAACTACCTAAAAATTTCTAATAATCTCGAAGGGCGGTGCATAAGTGCATGAAGGAAAGGAATTTAATCATGGTAATCTTGTCTCATATCTTTCTTTGTAAATTTTCTCTGAACATCTTTTACAAGTGAGAATTGGGAATGTTCACACTAATTTGGGAATAAAGCGATTGGTAATGTGAAATAAAGTTAGTGACTTTTTCACCCTCATTTTTCTTACATTTCATCAAATTAGCTAATGTCATTTCAGGATCCATATGAACTTGGAAATGGTTAATAAAGGATTCAACAAGTTCATTAAATCAACTAATTGAGTTACTCGGTAATGCAGAAAACCAGTCCAAGGCACTGTCTTTCAAGGATCAAGGAAAGATCTTAGCCAAAAAAATTTCCTCAAGGATGAAATCACTACATAAAGCAGTAAAGGCATTAACATGATTAGTAGGATCTCCCTTTCCTCCATATTTCTCAAATCTAGGGATCTCTATACCTTGTGGCATCTAAGTTCTTAATACCTCCAAAGATAGTGGGTTGCTTTTGACATAGTATGAAAGAGGACCATTTTGATTTTGATTTATGATGGAAACTTGACATTGAATGGATGAAAGTCTTTGTAAAAGGTGGTTAATGATAGGGTCATTGTGTGTGTTTTGAAAAGGAGGTGAATACGGTGGTGGTGTGTATGTATTGGAAGGATAAGTGAGTGGATTGCTTACAGGAGGAGATATAAGGTTAGATGCCACATAGGTATAAGGAGCACTAGTGGAAATGTGTGAGGTAGGAAGGACATTGCTAGTTGGTTGCATCATTATGGTTACTTGAGGATTGGTATAGGTGGGAATAGAAGTTATAGTTGAATGGGAGGAGTTTGATTTCCTCCTTGGATTTTCACATTGTTTGAAGCTTGAGAACCATTGGTGGTGGAAGGAAGATGTATTCCAAAGATGTGAGCTATGTTACACACAACTTCTAGTCCTTCATCACTTTCCATCATGCGGTGAATACTATCTATGGAAAGTATAACAGTGTTGGAAATGTTTTCAATACTCATGCTATCTTTTAAATGGGCTAAGTCTTCATGCATTTTCATTATGTTTTCTTGAGGGATATGATCAACCATTATTTGAACACTCAGCATAGTAATTTTAGGTAAGGTAGGAATAACAAAAGAGTTATCAAAGGTATGGTCCATACCTAGTGCAATAGTACCAACACAAGAAGTAAGAGAGTTAGATAACCCAAGATCCACAACGAGTGTTTTATCGTGGGATTCCATAAGTCTCGCACTTCGTCTAACCATAGTATTAGAAATAGTACACCAAGTAGTATAGCTCATGCAAGGTATAAACCAAAGAAAGTGCAATGAACACAATATCCTATGCTTACAACTACACTTGAAATGAAATAAATTGAGATAACAACAATTTTGCAAATTGTAACAGAAAATTGAATGTAGAAAATAGAATCATAGAGAAGCAATTTCAAACCCTGAAAACTACAAAGTCAAAGTCAACAGGGACTAAGATGCTAGTAAGGTCATCTTGGTCCTACTGGTGAGATTTTGAAGTTCCAAAAAGTGAAATAGAAAGCAAACAAAAAAGACAAGATTCTGAGCTAGAAACCTTGAGAGGGACTAAGACACCAGAAAGGTTGTTTTAGTCCTAGTAGATATTTTCTTTAGAAAAATAAAAATATCTAGATTGTTAATAGTATTCCCAGGTTGCCTACCAAGGGACTTGATGTTTAGAAATAGAAAACTATGTGAATGAATGCAAGAAAAAGTAACTAGTGACAAGCAATTGTATGCAAAGGTGAATGCATTTTTTTCAATTTTGAATGCAATAACAATGTTCCTAAATGCAATTAGGATGAGTAACAATGCACTTTTCAGTTTTTCAATGAGATGATTTGATGCAAGAAAGGGAAAATGCAACCTCTATGCACTTTCACTAATGAAAATATGAGAAACCCTAGAAGCACTTTCACTAATGCAAGATGCAATCCAAGAATGAATGCAATGTAGATATAGGACTATTATGGACTCCAAATAAAAAAATGAATGCTCTAGAATGTCGTATTCACTAAAATGAACCGTAAAGAAAATAGGAGGGGTAGGGGAAATGTCCACCCTATTCTCTTTCGGCCACTCAATAATGTCCTAGGAACCCAAATAAAATTAACTATCAACCCCAAAGGGTGAGTCAATTCTCAACAAGGAAGATCTAGGAGGGTTTCTTTAAGCTTTGAAGGGTTAACCACCAAGGAAAAGCTTGGAAAATACAAGTAAACATTCAACACAAAAAACCTAGTAATGCAAGCTAAATGAAGGATGCAAATGATGAAATTAAGCAGCAAGAGTTAGGATATGTGTACCTGGGAAGTCTAGAAATGTGACAAGCATTCTGTAAATGCAAAAAAGTTGTCAAAATGTGTTATGGAGGACTAAGATGCCCTTACTATCTTATTAGTCCTCCTGTTGGTTTTTTAGGGAAATACAGAATCTTCGAATGTCGAAATAGGATTCAAAAGAATCTCTGCAAAATTCCACTTGGAGGACTTATATGCCCTCAATACCATCTTATTCCCAATCTAAATTTTTGAAATCTCTGAATGTGATCTTGAGCCTAAATGTCTGCATTTCCTTCTTCTCTGACCTCAAGTTCTGAAACTTTTGGATCTAGCCTATAGGTGAGTTTTCATGAACATGCCAAATTTGCAATGCAACTTTGCAACTTTGCACTCTAAATGATTTTCAAGTCTCCAACCTAAATGTGCAATCACAAGCACATAAGAGAGGAAAAACTTGTTCATTGTTAGTAAATGGGTGTTTTCCTTGGTCAAACCCCTTGTTGGTAATTAAACCTTGAAATAGAATGATGATTGAACAAAAAAAGATGTTGCAACTCACCAAACCCTTGTAATAAGGTTATGCAAATATGCTTGAAATGGCTGCAATGGATGTGGTTATTGACTCTTGCTTGAAGGATGTTGATCTTGAATGAAACACTTGCTTGAATAATAAACCCTACATCACAATTGTTAGCACAATAACAAACATGATGGCACAATATCCTTGATATGATGCTTGGATCTTGATGATGGCTCCAAAGGCTTGTTGAATTGCTCTTGAATGTTGGAATACTTGAATGCTTGGATGCTTCAATTTCTTTGATATCTCTCATGAATGCTTAGATATGAAAATGAGTGAATGAACCTTGTATTTATACTTATCTATGCTTAATATCCTGAAATTACACCACAACAAGATGACATATGAATTTATTAATTAAAGGAGGCTAAATCCTGCCAAGATTTGAAATTAAATCTTGAAAATAAGCTAAGGGGGACTGAGACGCCCTAGATGGCGTCTTAGTCCTGAGGCATGAAACTCAGGGCATAGACTCCAAAAAGGAGCCACTTTAAGGCATACTTGAAATCAGGGTCCCAAGACCTTTGGGGGATAAAGACGCCCTAGGTGGAATCTTATTCCTGACACAAAAATTAGGGACACATAGCCAAAATTATTAAATTATTATTTATCCATTGATGTTTGTAGGGATTAGCTAGAAAAAGATATAGTTCACTAGGCTTGTGGATGCAATATAGGACGAATTAAGAAATAAATAAGGATAAACAAAGCAAGGTGGGCCCAAAAAAGTGTGAAAATGCAAGAGTATGCATTTTACTACACTTCATTCGGTTGTAAACCCCAATACTTTTCCAAGTTCTTTTATATTATTGAATAACAATTCTTTTTTGCTATCTTTATTAGCAATTGCTATTTTTGTTATCATCATAATATTGGGCACAAACCATGATAAATTTTGGGCAAGGGAAAACCTCATGTAACATCATGCACTCTAAACCAATTACCCAAGGTGCAATGTAACTATTAACTTGCATTTGCTTTGCAGCCTTATTCTCAGATGAAAATCTAAGTTCTGAGGTATGCTTACCATAAATTTTAGGATAAAAAATATCATGGTATTCATCAGTGAAACTTGGAATTTTAAGTAATCTAGCATAATGTATTTTTTTATCCGATTTTTCTCTAGTGGTACTGGTGGTAGACATGCTTATGCCATATGAAATTGTGATTTCCCTCTTAGTCCTCGTTAATTTTTCTTAATTCTTAAGTCTCTCAACCCTAAACCCAAAATTCAAAGTTTGACAAAATAAGATTTTAAGAAATGGTGAAATTTGAAATATAGCCATACGATTTTTGTCTTTCACTTACCTGGATTTTGATTCTTGAAAAGATTAATACTAATAGGCGTAGACTGGCTTTATTGGAAGTGGAACCCAGAATATACCTAGTGCATTGCAATGAGCAATCTAAAATCTCCCTGTGTGTTGACCCTCTCACTTAAAAATAAAATCACTTAGCAGTAGATTTTTTTTTTTTTTTCAAACATCAAAGTGAATGAAATGTCAACATGTTACTTCCAGATTACACAATTAGTACATGGATTCCTTGCATTGACAGAAAATTCTAAACCGTTGATCTTTGTAAATTTGACAGTTATAGGGTGATTTTGGAGGTTTAAGTTCACAAGCCTAGTGCTATGTGCATTTCATTCTAGAATGCAACTACTACTATCCATCAAATTTTCATCGAATGATTGAGTAATTTATGATATAAACAATAAACATGTGTTTTAAAGTTGTTTTAAACTTTAGTGCACTAGGATTGACATCAAGGCCAAGGGGCCAATAACTTAACATTGCAAAGGACTTAATAAAATGAATAATGATACTGGGAATCGGGGGAGAAGGTTATCAACAAATTAGAAATCAATAGCATAATGGTTTTTGTCAATTTGATCGAAACTTTCTTTTTTCATTTGTATCAAGCTTTATGTTTTAAATCTACATGCAAATATTTCATAAATAGATAATACTTAATTTATTAAAGGAAAAAAAATGATTTGAATAGAGTCATAGACATTGAATTCAAAAAATAATTCTTTATTGTAAATGAATAATGAAGAATAACACAACCATTTATTTTATTACAACTAAATTACAATGTTACATCATTACATATCTTTTTAAAGATGAGTAGAGCATGCAAGATCCTATTTTGTATATATGTGTCACCAAAAAATGTATAGTTGACATTTTTATGCTCACTTGAGTCTCTCTTATGGACTTTGGCTTGATTTTGCCTAGATTTAATGTTGTAATGTGGCCAACACATTCACATTAGGTCTTGGACCCTTGTGAATCATTAAGATTTCTAGGTTGTCTTGTAAAGGTGTTGTAAAGTGTTGTAACCCACTTTCACACTTTTTCTAGGACCCTTTCATCCTAATTCACCTAAATAACCCCTTTTTATCACTTACCAAGTCTTATTTCAAAGTGTTGTAACCCACTTTCACGTTTTTATAGACTTGTCATCACTAATTCAACCCTTTCTCATATTTAAATGACCCATTAATACATTTTTTAGACCCCCTTAAGTGTGTTTTGGAGGACATTCCCGTTGGCCAACATTTAATGCTCTATAATTCCTAACACCCACTTAATTTGCTTAGGTGGGACTAATTCGCCAATATGGGAGACAATCCTTTTTGGCACAAAACTCAAAATTATTTTAAATTTTTGGCAGGATTTTGTCCTCTAACCCTTGAGGTCGGCCCATGATGTGTTATTTTTAGGAAATTTAGTAAAATCAAGTATAAATAAGGGATTTTCCCATAATTTTTCATCTCCTATAATCTCCTAATCTCTTGCACTCATTAAGCATTCAATCTTACAAGTATTCAAACAATCTAAGCATAATCAAGTCATCCATTAGAGCACTTCATTGCATATCTTCAGATTTCTACATCAAGGGTTTGGTAAGTTCATGACATTGCATGTTATTTATTTATCATTCTCTTTTCATTTCATTTCATTATCTATGGTTTGATTACCAAAGTGGGGTTTGATCAAGGAAAACCCCTATACTCTAACCCTTAACCTTTTTTCCCCTTTTGCATGTGTGTTTGTAGACCTTGAAGGAAGACTTTTCAAAGAAATAGGTGTTGAAAATTGGTCAAAAATTCATCAAAGCTATTCAAGTCAACATAATCCTAATTCAAGGTTGGAGACACTTTTTATCTTGTTTTCTGCAGAATCAAGACTAGACACCTATCAAAAAAGCAAGTACAGACTTGAAGCTACAGGATCCTATCTCGAGATTCTCAAAATCTGTAGGTGGACTAAGTCACCACTAATGGTAGATTAGCCCCACTACCGAGCCTAAAAAGTAGTTTCTGCATTTTTGGATACCCATTTGGCAAATTCTTGTTCTGACAAGTTTTTCTCAAAACTGGGACTAAGTCACCCAGCCTGGCGTAAGTGTACCAGTCAACATTTTCAATCAATTTCTCAGGATTCCAGAATCTCTCCACATTATATTTTAGATACTAGGTGCACCTCTCTAATTTTGTTCAGTTATTTCATCATTTACTTGCAACTTTAAGTGCTTTTGCATATCACAGTGTGTTTTCCAGAACTTTGCATTTCTTAGGTTTTGCATCATTAAATCATTTTATTTTCAAATCAGTGCATTGTTACATCATATTTAGACATAATAAATCTCATTTACATTGATCTTGAGTGTAGAAATTTGCATTTTAGACCCCATTCCCATTCTCCTTTTAGGTGAAAAACCCTAGAAGGAGCTAAAGCAGTGTGGGCAATCCAAAATCATTGTCCATGGTATAAATGATATATGTCACTTTACATAGACACAATTGATTCCAAGCTGTTTCTCTTGAAAGTGGATTACAAATTGATTCCAAGATTTTTTTGGTGACAACGTAATACAAATGCAACTTTGAAAATAAATGCATAGGGATTGCCTGGCTGACCATGTTGGTGAATGGAAGATATGAAGATACAAAATGTACCTATCCTCTTTGAGAACCAGAGTCATGCAGAAGATGAGGGGTAGTAAATTTTCTCCCATATTTTGCACGCATCTTCCATGCACTGGGATAACACTTATCTCCCTTAGAGCTCCTCATCCTGGTTCAAAACTTGCTTTAGAAGTGAGGTGAACCAAATCAACTTCTTTCCAATTCCACCCATTATGAACTTGAAGGAAATTGGTCTTTTACTCTGTAACTACCTAGCTGGAGGTAGGAGAATTTAGAGTATCCCCAATAATACCACATCATTTTGCTTCCTTATTAACCTTTCAAAATAAAAACCCTTATGACAATTCAGAACATTGCACTCAATAGTAAAGCCTTTAGCCTTCAAAAAATGATTTTAGTAGTGCTCACTATCCCTATTTATAGGCCACCAGTGCCACTACCAGCTTGGTCCCTATTTACTTGTGAGTCATGTGAGGTTGGCTATAATTATAATTGTGTAAACCAAGAAACCAAATTAATCGATTCGTGTAAATTAAAGCCTTACATTTACAATTAAAATGTTTAATTTTATTGACACGTCTAGCTACATGTAAACTATACCTCAAGATGACTAGCTTCAAAATCGCTAGACTCAAATAATATGAAATCATTACAAATATTGTTTCAATTGATTAATGGATTAATGATATCATCATCTACAATGCGTCATGTAGTTTTCAATATCAAGCTATGCAATCAATCGCCTTAGATGTCCATATAGAATTAATCCGTGGTACTGCAACCACACTTTCTTCAAAAATATTGAGAATTAAATGAAAGGTAGAGTACTTCAAAGCATTGAAAAGAGAATTAAATGGCTTGTTTTACCTTAATCATTATCAATGTCCACTAATAAGTCACAATAAATTTCACTCAAGTTTATGATTATAAGTATATGTTGATAATACCTTAATCATTATCAATGTCCACTAATAAGTCACAATAAATTTCACTCACTTATTATAAGAACTATATGTTGATAATTACTATTAGTTTTAAAACCCACATTTTTATATGGAACAAAGCAAAAAGGATTTACAAGAATGGAATGATGAAAAATTATTTTAATTTAAGAAGCTAAAGATCGAAGTACATACTACATAGCTGTCCTGGCCAAAAAGCCACTAATAGTGACAAAAAATAGTCACAAAATACATATTACAAGAACTATTACGTTATATAATAAAATATAGACACATGACACGTCACACAATTCATTACTATTTTTATTTTTTTGTAACAATAGCTAAGGCCCTCAATAGGGTGTTTGAGTAGAAGATGAATCAAATTTAACAAAGTAATAACATAGAAGAAAACTGAATCACCCAAAACCTTCCTCCAAAACTCCAGACTCTTTAATGATTCATTTTTCATATCACACAATATAACACATATCATATTAACTAGGGAAAGAGTCTACATTGTAGAAGCATGCAATTCAAATTTCTACAAGTTTCCACCAACAGGCACTAACCCACTTTCAAAATTGTAATGCTCTAGTGCCAACTCCAACGAAGAAATAGAGTAAATGAAAGGCTGAAAATAATGTATTGTTGACATCTTCACCAAATATTTATCAAGAAAACTATCCATGCAATTTGACAAGAAAGCCAAAGCTACCTCAAAATATAGACCACAGGGGTTGTTCTAAAGCCATTCCCTACCCACAATTATTCTTATAGCATGCTCAACTTGCACACAAGGAATTGTAAAAACCATACCCAACTTTCATTTGTCATGTGCATCGTCACTTCTTTTCTCCCAAAAACATTTGGCTAGCATGACACACCATGAAGACTCCATATCACAGTTAAACTGAGAATAGAGAAGAAAGAAGTCAAAGCCAAATATACTATAAATGATATGAAGAACATCAAGTTGGTGAAGTATATATAGAAGTTAGAATGAAGACGATGACATCAAATACTCAACATTTAACATTTAATTCACCACTTGATGTGACAATATTATTTAAAAAAATTTGAGTCACGACTTTAAATCATTTAAAAAATAATAAAATGTCAACCATTGATTTTTGGAAATCTAACAGTTCTAGTGTTATTCTGGACATTTAAATTCACAAGTCTAGAGCTTCAGACATTTGCTTTCTGAATGCAACTACAATTGTCCATCAAAAATTCATCGAACGGTCGTGGGTTATATAGATTTACGTTGACATCTGGATTTAGACAATGAATATGTTATCGCTTATCTTGACTTCATTCCCATGCATCTCCTTCATCAACTTTGTGACCCACATCGCTCTTTACAAGCTGACAAAAAAGCCACATGTCACCAGCCCACTTCTCCTCTGAGATTTGTAAGTTTTAGATCAATAATCGTGGGCTAGTAGGCAACAACCTAGATCAACTTGATGACTATCAAATTTCTTCGCCTTTAACCAATAGACCAGTGACCATAATGTATATCCTCCTTTAGCAATAGACAGATGACCATAATGTATAACCTTTCATAATTGTCGAGAAATATTTCACCAAAATATTCCCATGCCCTTTATAGTTTTATGAGTGGTGGCAATGATGCCATGTGGCTCATTCCTGTTATTCCTCCACATGCTTAGATTTGGTAGTGGGTCCCCTACGGGCTAGCAGGGAACAGTTAAGATTCATTTTTTAGAGCACATCTTAACCATTGATTTCACCAGGTTTAGCCATCGACACCTTTGAATAGTGGTAGGGCCCACCACGAGGGTAAACATGTGTCACTTGACCACTATCCCTCTGGCTTCTTAATTTTATTATTTTAATCCCGTAGGCTAGCAGGGAACCAATGAAAATAATTTTTTTGGTTTGAAAACATTTTTGAATCATTAATAAAATTAGTAATAAAATGTCAACCATTGATTTTTGGAAATCTAACAGTTCTAGTGTTAGTCCAAAGGTTTTAATTTGCAAGTCTAGTGCTTCAGACATTTGCTTCTAGAATGCAACTACAACCATACATAAAAAATTCATCAAACGGTCATGGGTTATATTGATTTGCACTGACATCTGGCTTCAGACACAATGAATATGTTGACACTTTTCTCCATTCTGAACACTTTATGAAGGAATTTAGATGTTTGGAAAATTTGTCTCGAAATAGAACAATATATAGTATTTGATATTTTTTCCAGTCACCACCCACACTATGATTTATTATTGGCATACCAGTTTATTTTTCCAATGAATTTTTCTATTGGTTTGAGATTATGTTTAATTCACCAATGGTTTTTTTCCTTCATTTAAAAAATGGTTTAATTCACCAATGAAAACATTTTTTTGGTTTGAAAACATTTTTGAATCACCAACAAAAATATTTTATTTGTTTGAGCACAACTTTAATTCGCCAATAGAAATATCTTGTTGGTTTGAAAGCATGTTTAATTCACCAATGGAAATATTTTATTGGTTTGAAGATAGATTTTAATTGCCAATGAAAATATTTTATTAGTTTTAAAAAAATACAATTTTCCAAGATTTTCCATAAACTTCTAGTGATTACAAAAGATTCACCAATTGAGATTTTTTTTCCCAAAAATGAAAAAATTCACCTTGATTTAATTAATATTTTTATCCAGAAATATACAAGATTTGCCAGGATTTTACACCTTCGACCAGGGGGGGTTCTTAAAGTTATTCCTGGATGGGCAACACGGGTATAATTGGAATTATTGTTATTCCTTGAAATGGAGGCTTTTCCTTTTTCATGATCTTGCAATAGAGTTTTAAATATGGTATGATCAACATTTGTCTTGTCTTGTTAATTGTCTATTGAAATGATTCCTTGTTCAATGAGATCTTGATGATATTTTTGAGTGTCCAACATGAAGATGTCTTATGTCCTTTTCCAGGGTGGTATTCATAATATTCGTTTTCCTTCCACTAGTTAGGTTTGATTAATGAGGGTTCATAGTTCTTGATGTCCTATAGTTGGATGACATTAGATTGTAAAATCATTTTTAGGATTGATTCAATGTGTTCACCCAATAGGGTATATGTTCTCTTAGTGTGTGGAGGTCCTCTACATTGTTGGTTGTTTTGGATTGCGTTCAATGTTTGATCTTGACCTTGTGTTTGGGAATTTGATATGTTTGATGTGGAAGGACCTTTGAGGTGAATGGTAGGACCTTTGTTTATCACTTCAGCATCAACAACTCCATCATTAGTGACATTCTTTTTTTGGGACCAAAAATTTCCTTTGTCATTATTAGCCTTTGGGGTTTCTTTGTGTACTTTAACTAGTCGCTTTGTGACAAGAGCCTTTTCAATAAAAAACACCTTTCTCAATGATATCCTCAAAAGTTGTGAAACATTGTATTTGGAGAGCAGACATCAATTTTTCATTAAAGTTTTCTAGAAACATGGGAACTATTGTTTCTCCAGGATGTGGCAAGGACACTTGCTAGCCATACTTCACCATCTTTGGTAAAATGAGGTAAGCGACTCCCCTTCATGTTTAGTTGTGCATAGTTTTGTGAGGGTCACATCAATTTTAATGTTAAAGGAAAAGTGATTAATGAATTTATCACCCAAGTCACCCCATCTCCTAATCCCCGGAGGAAGGTGTGTGAACCAATCTAGAGCCAGCCCTGTGAGATTTCATGGGAATAGCCTCATCAAATAAGTGGGATCATATGCAATTTCCATACATGTATTAAATTCTCGTATGTGCTCCACTGGATCTCCTTTCCCTTTGTACTTGGGTAAACTTGGTGTTGTGAAGTGTGGGGAAAAGGGCGACATATATAGACTTCTATCAAATGGGTAGGGGCACAATTCCTCCATGGAATAAGTTTTCTTGTTGGTCCCTAATTGCATGTTTGTCATCTATTGTTGTATGGCTCGTATTTTTTATATCATGGTGGTCACAAGAGATGATGTTGTGTTGGTTTGATTTTGTGTCTTGGAGTTGGTTTTGAGGTCAAATGTTGGATTTGGATTTGGATTGAAATTTTCTGACATGGGACCTTGATTACCTTATTATATTGATGTTTAAATGTTACATTGGTGTTGGTTTGGTTTGGAGTGAAATTGGTATTTAGATTTGTCCCAAAAGTCATTTTTGTACTTGGTATGGCGTTTTGAAATTATGGTGTAGGCCCTTGATTTGTACCTTGAAATGTTGGGCCTTAATTTGTGTTTTGGAGTGGTGGGGTAAGTCCTTGATTTGTGTTTGAAAATGTATGTCCTTGATTGACATTTTGGAATGATGGGGTAGGTCCTTGATTTTTATTTGAAAATATAGGTCCTTGATTAGTGTTTTGGTAAGACGGGGTAGGTCCTTGATTGGTGTTTTGGTTTTGCACTCTCCATGGGACAATGTGAATCCTACTTTATTTGTTTGGTAGATTTTGATTTGATGCGGGTGTGTTTTGAAATTGAAATGTAGGACCTTGATTTGCATTTCAAAATATAAGTGTGGGACCTTGACATGTAGGGTCTTGGTTTGTGTTTTGAAATATAGGTGTGGGACCTTGAGATGTAGGAACTTTGTTTGTATTTTGAAATAGAGGATTTATAAAATTCCTACCCATGGAATTTGATGAAGCCAATGAGCCACCAAATATAAAATTTTGTCCTTGTGTTGTGTGAGTTCTCTTCTTTCCAAATGTTGGGGTATTAGAAATGTGTGTGGTAGTTGTTGTCATGCGTCTTGTTTTCCCAAGTGGTAATATAGTTGAAATTTGTTGTTAAGATGGCATCCCCAATGTGAAATGGTTTACATTGAGTCCTTGGTTTAGTGCTTGAGTAGCTCCTTCCACAATTGTGGAGACATCAGATCCTTGAGGAAGTTTAGCACCCTTTTTCAATAGTGCATAAAAGTATCTATTAGGATCAGCACTAATGAGCTCATCAACAATACATAAGATCCTTGGATCTTGGTAGGATCTTTCAACCTCTTCGGGAGTTAATTTCTTGTTGAATTAATCTAACTTTTAACCTCTTTGGGAGTTAATTTCTTATTGAATTCATCTAAGTATAGATTTTCAAATGTGTTGGTTGGCTCTCTTTTTGGTGTTTCTCTTTGTGGTGTAGATTGATTTGAGTTTGATCCAAGGTTGTAATGATTTAGACTAGAAAATGGGTCACTTGAAGAATCCATGTCCTTTCTTTTAGTTTGTGATCTTGTTTCAACCATGTATGACTTTCAAGTTGGAAGGTAATGCAAGATGATATGAAACTAAACTATGCTTTTGTGATTTTTTTTGGATATAAGGATGCAAGATGACCATGCAAGGGTAATGACCTTAAGACCAAAAGATGAATCTGAATGAAACCTATGGATGTCAAATGATACCAAAGGGGAGACTAATCAATGGTCAAAGATGATGGGATTGAGGCTAGGCAATGCTAAATCAATGACCAAAGGTAATGATCTAAGATAAGATTAAGCAATGTTTTTTTTATTAATTTTTAGGATATAAGGATGCAAGATGACAAAGCACCTCAGTCCAAGACTAAGGATTGAGAGGATGATAATGATGTTATGATCAAAGGATATGTATGAGGCTAAATGATACTAGCAAAATTAAACTAAGGATATGGACCTTAATATTTAAGAAAAAGGATGATAACCAAGCTATTGCAGATCCAATATAACAAACCCAATTGTCATTGACCTTTGTAATGACCGAGATTGAGAAAATGATAGGTTGACAAGATGAGTCTAAACTATGACACAAGTTTAAGACTCAAATTTTTGACCAAGATGACAATGACAAAGATTGATAAATGAAAAGATAAATGTCAATGACAAGTTGGATAAGTAAACATGGACTATCCAAAGGCTCAATAGACTTCCTATGTCTGAAATCTAGAAGGTGTGTGCAATCTAAAACCTAAGATTAATTATGCAAGGTAAGGATGAACAATGCAACCTAAAATGTAATGTAATCCTAAATGAAAGTGATGGAATAGACTAGTAAAACTCTGCAAGTCTAAGGTTTAGATGATGAGATCATTGTCAAGATAAATTGGATCAGGTTTGGATCAGATTTTTTTGAATTTTTGATAATCAGGTAGTTGCAGCTCACGACTTTGTAGTTGCGGTGTGTGTCATAGAAAAATGGCCCCTTGTCAATTTCATGGTCTTTTAGGCCTCTATTCACGATGATTGGTCCATTTTTCTCTAATTTATTGATGTAATGTGGCTTGGACATGCACATTAGGTCCTTAAATTTCAAATAATGACATCTTGTGAAGGTGTTGTGAAGTGTTGTAAAAAATTTCTACACTTTTCTAGACTCCATTCATTACAATTCACCTAAAAAATCACCTTTTCATCACTTATCAAGTCCTATTTTGACGTGTTGTAAAGTATTGTTGTTGGTGTAATTAATTAATTAATTATTACACTAGCATAAGTTAACTTAGGTCTTGCATTTAATCATTTAGTCCTAGGTTGCATCATTTAATAAATGGGATAATATTCCCTTTCCTAGTTTGTGGGATAAGATTCCTTCTAGAACTTATCTCATCATTTAATGATCATCACCATAGGGTTCACATGTTGTCACATGTTGTTAGATTATAACACTTGGCAACATCTCATGCATATTAGGGTTTTCATTCTTGCCTATATAATTAGGCATCTTGTTCATTTGTATCATATCAATATCATATCAATATCATATCAATCATATTATCAATATAGAATCTTTAATCAACATTCCATTATTGCAACACTTCTCTTTGTGGTTGATTATCTTTCATGGCTAAAGTCCTTCATTGAAGATTTCGGAGCTTCTAGGGCTGTGCAATCCATCATCTCAACATGGTATCAGAGCTAGTCCATTGAAACATGAACCCTAGATCCAGGAAGTTTGGAGTGCAAGATTCAAGCAGGTTTGGAGTTTTATGTTGCAGGCTAGTTGGTTCTACCCGGGAGCCTAGCTGATTTCTAGTGCAGATCAGGCTCTCTCCGACCTCTCCATTGCGTCCAGAAGGCCTCAAAACCCATAGATCGCCTGTTCATTTGTCAAAATCAGAGACATCATCCGGGAGCCAATCGAGGTATTATCTAGGGTTTGCAATTTTTTGTACTATCCGTACAGTTTTGTAGAAAAAAATCTTCCCTCTCTGTCCTCCATCAAGGCAATTTTTTTTTTAGAAAAATCAAAAAAATATTTGGCTATTTTGGGCAAAAATTTTCTATAGTTTCTTTAAAAATCAATATCCGGCAGGGCGACCTGGTATTTTAATACAGGGTAGGCGTAATTATTTTTTTGGTGGCTATAGTTTTCCCACCGGTCGGCATACTTTGCAATAAATTTTTTTGCAGGGTTAAATATTGTTTATCGGAATTTTGAATTGCAAATTTATTACAATATTCAAAATTCCATGTCGGCAGTCTACAGCCCGACTTGTGGTCGGCCTCGTCAAATCAACGGCATCATCCGACGTCACCGGTTGCAAACCCTCCACCGACAGTCACTTTTCCCAGCATTTGTTCCGGCCCTGTCACATCCGTCCGTCTGCAGACCATGTACACCGCCGTCGTCCGTGGTCACATCACCCGTCACTGTCGCCGTGTGTTCCCTCGCAGCCGGAGTCTACACCACCGACCGTCAACCTTCATCGGCAACCACTCACTGATCACAGGAGCCCCAGCCACACTCTTTGGTCCAGCCTCGGTCCCATCACGAACTGTGGGCTCCGCTAGTTTCCGGGCAGTGTATCCTTCGCCGGCCGTGCCACCAGACCCCGCCACCCTACAGCCGCTCTGCTGCCGCCCATCAAGTGGCGCATTTTTTTTTACCAACGCCCTAGCCCCGCGGTCCTATCAACGACTGGGGGCCAATTTTTTTTTAGCCCCAGGTGCTATATTTTTGCGCCTAGTTAGCCAGTTTGATTTAAATTGCAGTTTTTTTTCCGAGGGCCATATCTTCACGCCACGATATCGAAAATTTGCAAACAAGATATCGACGGAAAGAGAATTCAGAGCACTATCCAGTGGTGCCATCTATTTTGTAGGATTTTTATGCTATAAATTTCTAAAGTCAACTAAATTCAACCCTCCCTTCTGGACTCAAAAGCACACATCTTCGCATCAGATTGTCAGATTTTAGAGATTCCAGCGGCATTCGAGAGATATTTCAGGGCATTTTTTCATCAGTCTAGTCACCTTCTTTGGTTTCAACTCCAAGTATCATTTTTTTTTGGTTTTTTGATTCTTGAGACATCCTAAAAATTGAAGAAGAATTTCTTGATCTTGGAGGCATATTCTCAGTTGCATATCTATTTGGAAGTCTTTATTTGTCATTGAAGGTCATTGTCTTTGTTTTTTGTGGAAAAATTTCGTTATGGGGCTTGCATATTATTCTCCTTTTTTTATGTTGCACAAGGGTAACTATTCACAATGGCGAGATGGGATCTGCCACCATCTTCAGTCACTTGATCTATTGCCTCATTTGTATGGTATAGTTCCCTTTCCAAGTGAAGGTGTTCAGAAATTTGCTTAGAGTTGCAGCAGGTACACTATTTTGGAAATCATTGCTATGCAAGTTGATTACGATGTTTTGAGATCTATTGATCATTGTGATTGTAATAACATTCTTTGGACTAAGCTTTGGGAACTATACAGAGATTCAAATACTCCACCATTCCCCGATGATCATGCTTCAAAATGTCATTCTTCAGATCCAGTACCCCATGATGTTATTGTTGTGCAGGAAGTTGATTACCTTGATCTTTCCGAAGAGGTTGACAAGGTACCTTTCAGTGCTTCTTCTTCATCAGAGACAGTTGGTATCCCTTCACATTCAGTGATTCCTTGTCCAGAGTCATTGATTAAGGCTTCCATCATCATCATTCATCAGGACACATTCAATTTTTTAGACTTGGCATCACAGGATGGCTTTTTTTCTGGCATCATTGACTTGGCTACTTCTATAGGTTTGGAGAACATTCTTGAGGGGGTATCACTCCTCTATTCAGAGATTTCATATTCGAGACTTCTTCCTTGTCATTCCATTCAGGACTTGAAGTTTCTTTACCATCTACCATTGGATTTGCTTCAGACTTCCTTCAGTGGTTTTGAGGACACTTCATTCAGGGCGGGCTATCAAGTCTCCATCACATCCATCATATTCATTCCATCTTAGTTTTTGGATATTGTTCAGCATCCGTTTCTGCATCATCCTGGTTTGTCACTCTCTTCATTGATTGTGGCCTCTTCATCATCAGGCAAGGAGACATTTGAGCAGAGTTCAGAGACATCATCATCCATGTTCATCCTTCCTTCCTTCAATTCCTATCTGGAATGGGAAGCATCTTTGCACTTGCAGTTGGTTTTGTTTCTTCCGAAAGGGAGACAAGTTGTTTGTCGGCATTGGATCTTGTTTTGTCTTCAAACACTTCCCTTTCTTGCAGGTGATCTCATCTTCTGGGGGGGCTCTTTAGTCTCTCTATTATATCCATGTGACAGATGGTGTACTTGGGGGGTATTTAGGAGTCCTCCATCCTTCCCATTCTCACATTCTTTCTTTTTATCTCCTTTTTGGAGAGGGGTTTTGTTCCTACTGGGTTTTCCCCTTTTCTCCAGTTGTGGGAGATTCTTTGCATCTTCATGTACATGGGTACCTAACATGGCCTTGTAGCTAGGACCCATCATCATCATCTTGCATAATCATTTCAGTTTCCTCCCTAAGTTGCACTTATGGAGGGGTGTTGGTGTAATTAATTAATTAATTATTACACTAGCATAAGTTAACTTAGGTCTTTCATTTAATCATTTAGTCCTAGGTTGCATCATTTAATAAATGGGATAATATTCCCTTTCCTAGTTTTTGGGATAAGATTCCTTCTAGAACTTATCTCATCATTTAATGATCATCACCATAGGGTTCACATGTTGTCACATGTTGTTAGATTATAACACTTGGCAACATCTCATGCATATTAGGGTTTTCATTCTTGCCTATATAATCAGGCATCTTGTTCATTTGTATCATATTAATATCATATCAATATCATATCAATCATATTATCAATATAGAATCTTTAATCAACATTCCATTATTGCAACACTTCTCTTTGTGGTTGATTATCTTTCATGGCTAAAGTCCTTCATTGAAGATTCCAGAGCTTCTGGGGCTGTGCAATCCATCATCTCAACACTTGTAACAATATTTCACGCTTTTCTAGGCATAATTTCACTATTTACACCTTTCTTATGCTTTATTTGACCCCTTTATGCCCGTATAAGGCTTAATTAATTATATTTTTGAATGTAAACCCAACAAACAACAATAAATTCAAGATAATTCCTGACACCTACTTTCAAGTCTAAGGTGGGACCCATTTGCCATGGGTGGCGAATGAGTCCCTCTTGGTTCAAAATTCAAAATATTTCAAAATTTCTTTTGGGCTTTTATTCAAAATCACTTGATGTTAGCTTGTGATGAGGTATCATCAAGTTACTAAGGCGCAAGTGTGTATAAATATGTGTTTTTCTCCTCATTTTACATCTCCTAACTCATTCACGCAATCTTTTCATTCATTAAAGCATTTGAGCACTTTGCATCCTATAATCAAGCATCAATCAAGCATTCAAGAGTGACCATTGTTATATCTTCATATTTTCTTCAACAATGGTTTGGTAAGTTGATAGCATTTGCCTGTTATTTGTTTATCATTCTCTTTCATTTCATTATTTTCATTAAGGGTTTGATTACCAAAGTGGGATTTGACCAAGGAAAATCCCTATAACCTAACCCTTAACCATTTTCCCCCTTTTGCATGTGTGTTTGCAGACTTGTGTATGTATATTTGACAAGCATTTAGGTGTTGAAAAGTAGACAAGAATTCAAAAAAGTGTTTCAAGGACTACATCCTATTTCAAGCTTGGAGAAGATATTTTGTCCATTTTCTTCAAATTTGACCTCGGCAACCCGACAAGCAGACAAACTTAGATTTGGTGCTACATAATTGGTCCCTGATTTCTCAAAATTTTGGGAGTGGACTAATTCACCATAAATGGTGAATGAGTCCCACCTTAAGGTTGTAAATCTAGATTTTGCCAGATTCTAAATCTCATCACTTAGAAACCTGTTCCCAATAGTTTTCATCAAAAGCAGGACTGATTTTCCATCAGTGGCGAATGAGTCCCACTGGTGATTTTCAATGATCTCAGTCAACATTCAAAAGATTCTAGATTCTCCATTCTCTTCCTAGGTGCACTCTAAATCAACCTTTTTATATTTTGTTTTGTATTTGTTCATGTTCTTAGTTCATATTTGCATATCACATTATGTTTTCCAACATTACATAATTCTTAGGTTTTTCATTCATAATTAGTCCAGTAGATCATCCAATTGCATTTAGATCATCTCATCTAGTCTTAATTACATCATACATTGCATAATTTGAGTTAACCTAGCATAGATTCCTTTGTGTAGGGTTTATCTCTCTTCTTTTAGGTGAAACATCCTATGAGTGCAAGAGTAGCCTATATGCCCTACCCAAAAATCTACAGTTCATTTTGGTGAACCTGCATATTGAGCACTTTAGATTTTTGATTTCAATTACATCTTGCATCCTAGACTTCATTTGCATCAACATTCAATAAGGGTATTGTTTTGTTTTTGCATCCTAGGGTTTATAAACTTGCATTAGTGAAAGACTCAATTAAATTTCATTTTTGCATTGCATATCATTGAAAAAATTGAAAATTTGAATCTGTATCCTTAATTGGCATCTGAAAAGCATTAGAATCACTTTAAATTTTCTGAAAAACATAAAAAAATCTCATATTTGGACTCATTCACCACCCTGGGCAAATCAATCCACCTCCACATTTCATATTGCAGTTTTAGGCATTTTCTAGGCATTTCTTGCATTTCTATTCTCTATTGTTATTTCTTTGTTTCAGTTTGCAAATTTTTTGCTATTTTCATTTTTCACTCCTCGATTGCATTACATTTACATTCACCCCATCCTTTTTGGTACTTGTATGAGTGTTTGGTGCCCCATTGACAATACTTTAATGAGACAAATTTCTACACTCATGGCTTCCTGTGATAGCACCTTCATTGTGGACCTTGGGATCTCAAGAGGTCCTACTCCTAGTATGGACAATGGTGCATTAGGCATGGACAATACCACTTCTATGCCCTCACCTTTCCATCCAATGAATGTTGACACAAACAACAATTTCATCCCGCTATTGGAGTATGGACAGACACTGAAAGGGGGGGTGAATCAGTGTCTGATAGACATACCAAAAATTCAAACCTTTTAAACTTCAACAAAATTTTTTAGTTCAGATGTCCTTTCGATAGAGCAGAGTAATTACTTCGAAAGAATTCATGAAAGAGGTAAACAAAAATATAACAACATTGACTCAGTTCTTTTAGACAACTTATGCCAATATAACTTGTGTGAGATATCTTGCACTTGCAAAAGATGTGACTGAGATTGTTTAACAAACAGAGCATGATGAAAAAATAGGTGCAACTCATAAGATTGTGTACATGCAGACCAACATCATCGAATCACCTTAAGACCATCCGATTTCAATGTGGCTTTATGAGACACTGTAACAATTGTGCAACTGAATGACATATGATAAGCATTGAAACAAAAAAGAGCTTCAATACATTATGAAAGATTGAAACATACCAACCTTGAACTATGAAACTATGAAAGAACATGTGAAGTGATAGACTAAAGAATTTTCACCATAACATGTAAAACATGAGTTGTTAAGCACCAACATCCAAAGTTTCAAGATCACCAACTCCACAAAATCCAATGTACATAATCAAACAGTGTTCCATCAATACCCTAGTAATGAAAATTAGCATTCCTAGTGCCTTAATAGAAGACTGTGAACAATGATTTTCAATAAGCACATAGGAGAATGTTATATAAGACTGATAACATCTCCAATTGATATATCAACTGATATTGTTGTAACAAATTACAAAATAGTTCTCAATGTAAACATTGTTACAAAATCACTTTTCAATGTTTTCAAGACAACATTGTATCAATACATCTCAAAAATTTCTCACAAAATGTATGTCTGTTGTTTTCCTCTTCAAGCCACCATCACTGACAAAATGTTGTCATTTTATAATAATTGAAAGCAGTTTCAACAACTATAAACGAACTCAGGTTAGGGATAAATGGAAAAACCCTAAATAATCCTTACAAATATCACCATAGTTAACAAAGTTAACAAACTATTTCAGTTATAGCCCGAGCCTTTAAAAAAAATTAACTGCCTTTACTGATTTGCTTCTAGAAACAACTTTCAACAGAAATAATACCTGATTATGCAATAAAGAAATCAAACAAATACCAGAGAAAGATCGTTGAAGCTAACCACAACTTCCCAGTTGAAAGAGCCATTGTCACTTCCTTATCAACTATCAAGTTCTTGCTAGCTCATAACCAAGCTTCCAACAAACTTAGTTAGCTCCTCTAGTGTTGGCCAAAGAAGAACATAGATTTATAACTAAAAACAAAACATCCTCATGGCGGATATGGTTCCAAACCCTCCACATAACCAAAATGATATTTCCCTATTTTTTTTCAAGTCTTTCGAAGACTTTAACAATCATAATAATGTTTTGAAGTCTGATAAAAAGCAAAACACAATAATTAATAAACCATCATAATTCTTTTGAATTCGATGACAAGTCTTCAGCCATGTATGCTAACACATTTATTCCACATCATAATCAATCATTCACTACCGGTGCCAAGTCACCAATCAATTAAAGAGTGAAGTGAAGTCACATGTATACTGTGTCTCATACAACCTGATATAAACATTAGGCTCAAATCATTATGGAAAACAATATCGATAACTTATTACCACCAAACAAAGCCTTTAAGATACCGACATTCAAAGCTTCTTATTTGAAACAAAAACTTCTCTAATGCCGATGTCACATACAATGTGACTATTCAAGTTTCTCAAAACATTGTAAAGCATGAAGCAAAATATTTTCACACTAAATATCAATGAAGAGAATATATAAACAAGTTTAAGACTTGTAATCTGCATTCATATGCCTTTCATAAACTTGGATATTTTTGTGCAAACATGAAATGTGTCATTCATATATCATCTGAAGACAACTTGCAAAAGATCAAGTTGAATATACCACAATCTAAAAGTGATCAACCTAAATATACCTGAGACTTGTAATGATAATAAGCCATATATAACTGAATAACCATGCCATATACCTGAAACAAAATATATACCTTGAAGCAAATGCATGACCTAAAACAAATGCATGTCCTACTATAATGAACATATGGAAAACATCAGTACCAACATGTAAACACTAAAACTTGAAAGTGCATGCCATGAACCATGTGAATCACCATGTGAACCAACTGTAAACATCCATTTAACATATCATCATTTATATTCTCATATCAACGAACTACTTTTGACATCAAGGATAAACCACAAAACAACTGAAAGGCAACAAACTCCCCCTTTGTCCTTGATGGAAAAACACATATAATCTCTCCCCCTTTTTGCCTCAATATCAAAGAATGGAAGAAGAGAATGTGAGATGCCATGAATATAAACAACTGAAACCAACTAGCACAGGAGAAATCAAGAATCAAAGACTATCAACAAATCATTACTTCAGTTATAATCAAAGAACTCTATGTCATATATCTCCTTGTGTTAATCATATGAGCAATCACAATATCTTTTTTGTCCACAACAATCAAAGAACATGTGTACACCAAATATCAATTGTATAAACAATGTTACCAGCATGAATGACCATGTACTAAGGCATCAACTATGCACTTCTCAAGAAATTATGTCAATTGCAAGGTAGCATCTACAACATCAAAAGTATTTTGAGCTTCTCCCCCTAGTTGAGATAACAAAGAAAATCTCTTCCTAGCATGGTACTATCATAAGAACACCAAACTCACATCTAGATCCTCTAGAAATGCACACTGTAAAGAATGTTATCACTTCCCAAAAAGTGAAAAATAAATACATGTTCACAAGGTTAAGTATTGAAACTTGCTCAAATTCAAATGTTGTTCAATGAAAACAGTTTGAGTAGCCATTGTTTGGAAAAAACTGTCAAACATTAATACTGCAACCTATACTAACTGGCCCTTGGAAAGCTTGGAAGTGTGGCATGAAAATTAGACAGAGGCATAACATTGTGTCTAATAGGTAGTTTTTGAACCAATAATGTCATGAAGCTATCACTTGCTCATTTTATCATTTGATACGAGCACCGCCACTAGACCATATATCACCAATCATCCTGACAATATCCTTTAGAATCAACACAAGATCAAGTAATTTGGAATGTATTAAGCAACTCTGAGTTGTCAAATAACTCAGCTTGTGAACCATAAAGAAACACCATGAATACTGCCAAATAAAATATACTTGTGACTTGATACCACTGAAATTCATCAAGCCCATTAGAGTTTTGCACATTATTTGTACATCATTATTATTTTACTAAGCAAAGCAGGTTTCTTTACTACTACATCAATATATATTAAAATTGCACATGCTTATGAATTCATCATAGTACCACTTTTTGATATAAATTGAAAATGTATGACGTGCTTCCTCTGACTGATATGCATTTTAGGAACTTAGGAACAATCATAAAATTTGTGTTCCTTTACTACAACCTTCAATTATCATGCATTCAACCTTGAAATCACCAACAAAACTTTACTAGGACTGAGAATCACATAACATCATCCAAAAATAAAGCATTGTCAATGTGGAAAACATGCTACTATACTTTGATTACTGAAAACAATGCAACTTATTGAGAACATTAGCCAAGTCTGCCAAAACCCTCACACCTGGTCTTGTTATGATCCTCTTACTAAAGAATGCATTCCAAGAAACTTTCACACTATCAAATGAAATGAAACTTCCTAATTTTGAATACTGTGTACAATGACTTATCAAAGTGTAATGAATACATATCCAATACGAATCATAAAACTACTGTTATGTTGATTGTTGCACAAACCACAATACTTGTTCCAAACTAATCCTAACAAAACATAATGACATTCTTGATACCCTGAGATCCAATTATGACATGAAAATTTGCATGAAAATCATTAAAGCACATCTAGTCATGAAGGATACTATTATGTATACTGTCAGTGATGTACTAAAAAATCATCAAATGACTGCAACAAAAATCACAGAGAAAGTAGCTAGCAATGCTCCCATCAAATGTCACCAAAACTTAATGAAAAAACTTGTTCTACTGCATACTAAGAATCCTTGGGGATAGAAAATAAAACTTTGGATTACTCCCCCTAAAACCAAACAACCGTTAAATGCTAAGGGAAGATCCTTGTGCATCATGCACAAGACTAAGTCCTTCCTTCTCCTTTTCTTGCTTTCTTCTCCAAATTCTTAGAGATTCATTTTTAGATGATTTCTCTCTGCAAAACCTTGCTTTATGCCTAAAATGAAGGATTTTGGCACTCAAATCCTTCTTAGCTCCTCCTAGGGTTTTTCACCTAGAAGGAGAGGGAATAGGGGCCAAAATGGGCACTTTGTTAACACTCAAGACTAAAGGATGGAAGAATGAAAAGAAAATGTGGAGTGTGTGTGTGTGAATGTGCTTAAATGTTGAAAACTCAATGAAAATGAAGATTAAGAGATGCATTCTAACCTAATGCAAAAGTGCTAGAAAACACAATGTTGAATGAAAATTATGAACTAGAAACTTAAGCAAATGAAAACAAAAATTGATGAGATTGAACAGAGTGCACCTAAAGGAAGAATGATGTCATTAGAATATTTCAGAATTTTTTAGAAACTTCTGTTAATGGCCACTAGGACCGATTCACCATGCATGGTGAATTAGCCCTACTTTTGATGAAATGTTCCAGAAACCTGTTTCTGACTATCGAGAGCTCAAATATGAGAAAATAATTTTTCAGGCCTATAGATGGGAATCATCCACCATGGGTGGAGAATCAGTCCACCTACAGGAATCTACAAAATCAGAGGTTGACTATGTGGAGTTAGATCTGCACTTCTGTCTCCTACAAATCTCCACTTCTGAAAATGACTTTTTGTTGATGATTTGACTTGAATGATGAAGAGAGGACTTGAATGAATTTGCAACTTGATCTCCAATGGTTCTCAAGCTTCCAAAGGACCTAAATCTGCAAACACACAAGAAGAAGTGAATAAATGTTGATTGTTAAGGCATGGGGGCTTTCCTTGGTCAAACCCTATTTAGGTAATTAAACCAAAATGATGAAATAATGGAATGAAGCATGCAATAGTGGAATTTATTACCTTGCCATGATGATTGATATTGAAAGTTTGCAGCAATACATGTAGAATCTTCCCTTGAAATTCTGAAAATTAATATTTAAATGCCTTGAAACCTAAGTTGCTTGATAGAAGATTGATGAATAATAGATTATGGATTGAAGATGATAAGAAGATGGTAGAAGATGGAAGATGATGGGGGGTGATGGGGGATGATAATCTAGTCAAAATGAAGGTAAAAACACTTATTTATACAATCTTGTGCCTTACTATCCGTTCATACCTCATCACAGGCCGACATCAAGTGATTTTTAAATAAAAACCTGAAAGGAATTTAAAAATATTTTGAAATTAGAGCCAAGAAGGACTCATTCACCACCCATGGCGAATGGGTCCCACCTTGGACTCAAAAGTGGGTGTCGGGAATTAACTTGCATTTAATAATGTTTATCAAGTTTACATTAAAAAATACACTTAATTAAGTCATGTGAGGGCATAAAAGGGGTCAATTAAGTCATAAGAAAGGTGTAAATAAGGAGATTGTGCCTAGAAGAGTGTGAAAGCTTTTTTTAAGACTTTACAACACTTCAAAATAGGACATGATGATGTGTAAAAAGGAATATTTAAATGAATTATAATAAAAAGAGTCTAGAATAGTGTATAAATGTATTACAACACTTCACAACACCTTCACAAGATGTCAATAAACACATTTTATTCAATTTTCAAAGGTCCAAGACCTAGTGTGGACGCATAATATGCCTCACAACACTAGATTAAGGCCTTATTAAGTCCAATTAATCTCATGTCAAGCAAAGGGTCCAATTTTGTATGGCACATTTAGCTCCCACTTTAGTGAGAGGATGAACCTACTTCAAACTCACACTAAAGTAGACATTCAAGTGAGATCCACATGTACACCAAGCCCCCAAGATACAAAATCATGAAAAGACAAGGTGGAAAGAAAGATGGAATGAAAAAGATGCACTCACTCTGGGGCCACATAGCTAGTTTTCTGTAGGGTGAGAAGGCCCAAAAAGTAAGATACATATGCTAGTTGGTATGCACTCACAAACGAACATAAAAGTGGTTATGGGGAAAAATCATTCCGCTAGTTGGGCTTCCCGCTTAACCATGCCAAAGTTATACCCGTTGATAAATTTCACAAGGCGCCACAAGGAAACAAATGCTATGAACAATAAGACAAAGTACCACAATCATGCAAGGTGGCAAAATGCAAAGAAAATATAAAATGAAAAATTGTAAAGAAAATGTAAAAGATATTCAAAGGGATTTTGTTTAATTCGTGCAATTGTATCATCTTAGGGAACATTGTCTCCAAGAGAGGATAATCTCATCATGGGAAACATTGTACCTAATGCTTCCGAGAGAGGGAATCACATGAAAGAGAAAAATCACACAATGAAATGTGAGTGGTGATATATTCCCCCACTTTAAAGAGGTTGCTAACACCATTGCTATGAGAAATTGCTTTAAAGTAGAAGAAAAGAGGAAAACAGGAGAGCTTACGCGAAAAGCCTTATGCCAAGTCATATGGTTTTGATAAGCTATGTCATGTCAAGGAAACAAAGAAAGGGAGTATGTCACATGCGAATCAATATTAAGACATGTCGTCCACATCCCAAGCTAGCTCTTATATGTATTCATGGAAATTTAGCGAGTAGTCAAAAGAGACAACACCAAGTGACATACGAGGGATAAGGCTATCTAACCCCTTTGCCCCCCACTTAGTGTAGGAAAAGGGTGAGCCAAAAGTGTGAATGAGGTGTATGCTAGAGTGAAAATTAATAGCAATTAGAGGAATTAGATTCCCCCATAGAGGGAAGCATACCAAACTCCTGAAAATGTTGTATTTTATGACTCAAAGCATTATAGTCATTAGTGAAGTGACCATGAATTATATGATAGCCGCAAAATGAATTCTTGTCATAACATTTCTTATGAGTTCATGGAGGGAGAGTGATCAAGTTATCGTGAAGAAGTCTTGACAAGATACCTTCTTTATCAAGGGGAGAAGATGGTTGTGTGATTGGGGTGAAAGATACATCCTGCTTAGATGTCATGTCTATGCAAGACCCTGTATATTGTGAGATATTGTCTTCTTCATTATAGAAGCATACAAAATCTAATGAATTCAAATCATAAGTGTTTTGTGAGATGAAAATTTGAACATTTTGGGAAGGATGATAGTCAAGACCATTAGTTTGGAAGGATGATGTGAAATTATCAAGGGTGGATGAAGGAGGGTAAAGGATGAGAGGGTTATGAAGATGTCCTACGGGATATGTATGAGGTTCATTGATTAAAGGGGATCCTATGGAAACTTGTGCATCCATATCCTCAGTAGTCTTGTTCTGATGTATCTCAAAGTAAGGGCAATCAAGAACCACTTGTTTTCCATAGTCTAATGCCATGATATTCAAGAGTTTGGAGGAGAACAACAAGCCACATGTGCTTGACAAGTAAGGCTTGGTTCTTCTGTAATAACTTTTTTTCCAATAGGGGAATGATCAATGATGGAAGTATGAAGAGGGGAAGGAGGAGGAGAGAGTGTTAGGTGAGTGTCCATTACCATTAAGGTCTCAGTCTCTTGTTCCATATTATCTACCCTACAAGGAGAGCTTGTAATATGTTCATCTAGGTTTGAGGTTTGGAAAGGAGCTTCATCACAAGTGGAGGAGGTATCAAGAGAAACACCACTATGACCTTGTCAAATAGATCCTCCCATAGGATAGGGACATTAGGGAAGGGAGGATCAAGGGTGTCATGATTCATAATAGAGGTATCTTCTAACACCATCCTATCCTCTTGGAATCGAGGAGGGATATTAGGAGATGAACAAGATTGAGTATCATGACCATGGAGACTTGGTAAGTTAATATTTAGGAATGTGTTTATGATTTCATGCTCTTGCTATGTAAGGTCATCCAAAGGGGAATAAGGAGATGGAAAATCACTAATTTCAAGGCTTGTTACTTCTTGCATCTCAATAACTTCATCACTAGTAGGAGAGGTATCAGAAGAAGAACAAGAATGTGTGTTAGGATTTTCAACATTACCATTCTCACCAAAGGGCAATGTAAGAGTAAGGATTAAATTAATGGATTATTTCTTAAAGTTCCTATTATGGTACTCAAAAGGAAACTCATAAAAGGGAGTATTATGGATGTTAAAACCATGTTTGATCAAATCAAGAGAACATCTTGTGAAAGAAAACATATTGAAATGAAAGAAAGTACAATGCAATGCAATGTTCAGTTTTGAAGAATATGAAATTTTTGTATTGACAATGCAACAATCTGAAAATGAAATGTGGTGAGTGCAAAAAAAAAGTGAAATGAAACAATGCATGAAATGAGCTATTTAAAGTGAAATCTAGGGAAATGCATGATACAAAAATGCAACTAACTAATATATACAGGTTAAGGCACCAAACAAAATCCTAAAAACCAATGTTTGAGATCTAGAAAATGTTGTTTTAGGAGCCAGAAGGGACCGATTCGCCCAAGGTGGTGAATGAGTCCTAGTATGAACCTTTGTCAAATTTTTCAAAACTTTTAGGCTGATTTTTATGAATTTTGAGAGCCAATACATAGACCTAAAGGAAAAATGTAGAATTTCAATAAATCTAAATGAATTTAGATGCAACAAATGCAACCTAAATGCACTTTTTATGAATGCAAGTTTTAAAACCTAACATACAAACTAATGCAAATCCAAATGCAAAAGGAATGCAAGACTAGATGAATGATAAATGACTCCAAAATTAGATCGGAAATTATTCTAAAAAGGAAGGTTCACCAAAATGAAACGAAGGATTTTGGCACTCAAATCCTTCTTAGCTCCTCCTAGGGTTTTTCACCTAGAAGGAGAGGGAATAGGGGCCAAAATGGGCACTTCATTAACACTCAAGACTAAAGGATGGAAGAATGAAAAGAAAATGTAGAGTGTGTGTGTGAATGTGCTTAAATGTTGAAAAATCAATGAAAATGTAGATTAAGAGATGTATTCCAACCTAATGCAAAAGTGCTAGAAAACACAATGTTGAATGCAAATATGAACTAGAAACTTAAGCAAATGAAAATAGAAATTAATGAGACTGAATAGAGTGCATCTGGAGGCAGAATGATGTCACTGGAATATTCTAAAATGTGTTAGAAAATTTTGTTAATGGCCACTGGGACTAATTCACCATGCATGGTGAATTAGTCTTGCTTATGATGAAATGTTCCAGAAACCTATTTCTGACTACTGGGAGCTAAAATTTGAGAAAATAAATTTTTAGACCTATAGATGGGACTCATTCACCATCGGTGGTGAATCAGTCTACCTATAGGAATCTGCAAAATCAGAGGTTGGCTCTGTGGAGTTAGATCTGCACTTCTATCTCCTACAGATCTCCACTTCTGAAACTGTCAGATCCGGGTTTGAAAATGACATTTTGTTGATTATTTGAATTGAATGATGAAGAGATGACTTGAATGACTTTTCCAATTGATCTCCAATGATTCTCAAGCTTCCAAAGGACCTAAATTTGCAAACACACAAGAAGAAGAGAAGAAATGTTGATTGTTAAGGCATGGGGGTTTGCCTTGGTCAAACCTTGTTTAGGTAATTAAACCAAAATGATGAAATAATGGAATGAAGCATACAATAGTGGAATCGATTACCTTTCCATGATGATTGATGTTGAAATTTTGCAACAATACATGTAGAATCTGTCCTTGAAAGTCTAAAAATTAATCTTTAAATGCCTTGAAACCTAAGTTGCTTGATAGAAGATTGATGAATAATTGATTATGGATTGAAGATGATAAGAAGATGGAAGAAGATGGAAGATGATGGGAGATGATGGGGGATGATGATCTTGTCAAAATGAAGGTAAAAAAACTTATTTATACAATCTTGTGCCTTACTATCCGTTCATACCTCATCACATGCCGACATCAAGTGATTTTTAAATAAAAACCCAAAAGGAATTTAAAAATATTTTGAAATTAGAGCCAAGAAGGACTCATTCACCACCCATGGCGAATGGGTCCCACCTTGGACTCAAAAGTGGGTGTCGGGAATTAACTTGCATTTAATAATGTTTATCAAGTTTACATTAAAAAATACACTTAATTAAGTCATGTGAGGGCATAAAGGGGTCAATTAAGTCATAAGAAAGGTGTAAATAAGGAGATTGTGCCTAGAAGAGCATGAAATCTTATTATAAGACTTTACAACACTTCAAAATAGGACTTGATGGTGTGTAAAAAAGAATATTGAAATGAATTATAATAAAAGGAGTCTAGAATAGTGTAGAAATGTATTACAACACTTCACAACACCTTCACAAGACGTCAATAAACACATTTTATTCAATTTTCAAAGGTCCAAGACCTAGTGAGGACCCATAATATGCCTCACAACACTAGATTAAGGCCTTATTAAGTCCAATTAATCTCATGTCAAGCAAAGGGTCCAAATTTCTATGACACAATGACCAAATACATTACACCTAAAGCAAACAACTAAAGATTTGCACTCTCCTACATCATCTTTTAGAAACAATTTATCAGAATTTCTTACAATATGACCTGACTGACTACACCTGAAGCATGTGACAATACCATTATTCCTTTTCCAATCATTTTTGTTCACTTTAATCCAAGATTCAAATGATCTATGACCATATTCAAAACATGAATAGGTAGGTGGAGGATCATCATGGAAAAAATAGGCCGTTAAATGGAAAAATATTTAGAAAAATTAGAGTTAGGCAACTTAACATAAAAATTTGAATAAGTTATCTATATTATTTCAAAAATATGTAAGAATAGAATTTGTAGAAAATTGAATGTAGTTTCTAAACTACTAGGTTTATTTTTTTTTTTAAATCTATTTGGTAAAAATTTGAAATTTCAATGCAGTAGTACTTAAATTTCAGGGAAGAAATAAGAAGTAGGTGTCTGTTTGACCACCCTAACCACAATAAAATGATAATATTGTTTTATAAGATTTTAGATATAAGTAGAGGACTTATGTCCCGATGTGATGCATATTTTTTTGTAATTTTTTTCCAAGTAAATAATTAATTATGAATTTTTTATTATAACTTTTAAAAAAGAAAAGAACTCGTATGTCTAACCACCTTAACTTGGTCAAAACCTCATTAAATTCATTTCTTTTTTTTTAATCCTATAGTATGCGAAGCATAGAATGTGACGCATGTTTCAGATTCAAAAAATGTGATACCATTTGAAAGCTATAGATGTTTTTCAATCAACCTATCAATCAGGGCTTTAGTTGTTATTCAAATAGAAAATAAATAATAATAATTTATTAAATTTAAAGTAAAGCATAATTTATATTGGTGGAACGCTGAGAATATCCTTTGAAAACCCTTTTCGTTTCATCAATTTTGGGTAAAAAAATTTTGTCAGCCACATACCCTACAAAAACCCATCACATCGCTACTTTTTGGCCCATCATGATCCTACACATACTCGAATAACAATAGCCTGAAATAGAAAAATTATACCTCATCAATTTACCTTGCCAAGTAGAGGGAGATCCTATGAATTTTTTTGTTCTATTCCTTCCTCCTCTATTGATATCCTTGTGTTGTTTGTTTCTTGTAGTTTCAAGGTCAGCAACATGAAAGCTTAAATCTACCTTTGTTCTAGGTTTTTTTCTAACCTTAGAGCACTGTCCTTCCTCTAAGCCTATACCACCTTTGTCACTTGGAGCTTTCTGTGCACCAATAATTTTATCCAAAGACATAGAGCCATTCTCATTAATTTTCTCATCACTTAACTGCTTTGATGCTTTATCAATGTTCCTCAATAAAGCCACTTGCCACTCAAGTTTTTCTATACTCTATTCTTTTACCTTAAGTTGGATTTTAACTTCTTCCTCAATCTTTCTAGCTTCTTCAACTTGTAACTTAGCTTCCACAAGATTTGAGCTTATTTTTTTTGTAATAATTTTTTCTTGTTGAAGTTGTCTTTTTAAATTCTAGTTTTCTCTTCTAGGCTGCTTGATTGTATCTAAAGCACATAGGAGTTCACCTTCCAAATCAACCTCACTTTCTTGTTCATCATATTCCTGTTCAAAATCCACTTCACCCAAAAATTGATCTACTTCTACACTAATTTCTTGATCATTTGAATGTTCATTGATATTTTTTTTGGATTCAGTTAGATTCTTTTCAAAACTATGAAGGTTTACACCTTCTTCACTTTTAGATGTTGCACAGCTTATTTTCGTACCCAAAGATATCTCCTCTTGCAATTCACCATTATGATTCATTTCAATCAACTTGTCCCAAATTTCCTTTGCACTACTGTAATGGATAACTTTTGCAATGAATTTATTTGGCAGGCTATTAAAAATAACATTTATAGCTCTAGAATTGAATTCAAGAGCTTTCTTCTCCTTAGGTGTGGAAGGAGATGTTGCAGATGTAGTGCAACCTCTTTCTACTACTACACACACATCAAACCCTAAAGAAGATAAGTAAGTTTCCATCCTGTATTTCCACAAAATAAAATTTGTACCTTCAAATTGAGGTGTTCCAGATCTAGGGTATTCTATCATTTCAAAGTTACTGTTTATGATCTCTCCTTCATTACTCCTCATATTAAGTTCAGGAAGAGCTTGATGAATAGTATTTTGCTGTGAACTTCATTTTCCCTTATTCCTTCTATTTTTTGCCATATTAACCAAAACACTCCAAAAACTAGAATCAATCCTAGGTGGATTAGACCTATATAAGGACCCTATGCTCTGATACTACTTGTTGAAGTATGGACAAAAACTAAGAGGGAGGGGTGAATCAGTGTCTGATAGATAGACCAAAAATTCAAACCTTTTAAACTTCAACAAAAACTTTTAGTTCAGATGTCCTTTCGATAGAGAAGAGTAATTACTTTGAAAGCATCCATGAAAGAGGTAAACAAAAATATGACAACATTGACTCAGTTCTTTTAGAAAACTTATGCCAATATAACTTTTGTGAGATATCTTGCACTTGCAAAAGATGTGACTGACATTCTTTAACAATTAGAACATGATGAAAAAATAGGTGCAACTCATAAGACTGTGTACATGAAGACCAAAATCATTGAATCACCTTAAGACCATCCAATTTCAATGTGGCTTTATGAGACACTGTAACAAATGTGCAACTAAATGACATATGATAAGCATTGAAACAACAGAGAGCTTCAATACATTATGATAGATTGAAACATACCAACCTTGAACTATGAAACTATGAAAGAACATGTGAAGTGATAGACTAAAAAATTTTCACCATAACATGCAAAACATGAGCTATTAAACCAGTTTGCAACATATGACTATGAACATACTTGTAACAACTAACTACATTAACATTTATGGAATAAGAACTGATAATAGATATTAATGCATATGATAATTTATGAAAATAAGATATAGACATAAAAGAAAATCTCACAAACACTCATCACATAACACATTATATGTCCTAAGTGGAAAACCCTCTTGGGGAATAAAAAACCACTCAAAATTTTTATATCACTTTATTCAGATAGAGCACCTACTCTACAAATTTCATGAGCACCAACTCCATATAATTCAGAAGCACCAACTTCCAAAGTTTCAAGAGCACGAACTCCACAAATTTATAGGAGCACTAACTCCAAAGTTACAGGAGGGTATGTGCACGATCATCATTGAAAAAATAGGCCCTTAAGTGGCAAAAAATTTAGAAAAATTGGAGTTAGGAAACTTGACGTAAAAAATTGAATAAGTTATCTATATTATTTCAAAAATATGTAAGAATAGAATCTATAGCAAATTGAATGTAGTTTCTAAACTACTAGGTTTATTTTTTTTAAAATCTATTTGGTGAAAATTTGAAATTTCAATGTAGTAGTACTTAAATTTGGAAAAAATAAGTAGGTGTCTATCTAACCACCTAATCACAATAAATTGATAATATTTTAGATATAAGCGAGGACTCATGTCTCGATGTGTTGCATATTTTTAATTTTTTTCCATGTAAATAATTAATTATGATTTTTTTTTATTAATTTTTTTTTAAAATATAAAAACTCGTATGTCTGACCACCTTAACTTGGTCAGAACTTCATGGAATTCATTTTTTTTTTGCATCCTATAGTATGTGAAGAATAGAATGTGACGCATGGTTCAGATTCAAAAAATGTGATACCGTTTGAAAGCTATAGATGTTTTTCAATCATCCTATCAATTAGGAATTTAGTTGTAATTCAAATAGAAAATGAATAATATTTTTTTTTATTAAATTCAAAGTAAAGCATAAATTATATTGGTGGATAGCTGATAATCTCCTTTAAAAACCCTTTTCGTTTCATCAATTTTGGGTAGAAAAAAATTCGTCATCCACATACCCTACACATACCCATCATATCGCCACTTTTTGGCCCATCATGATCCTGCACATACCAAGTAGCACCAACTCAACAAAATCCAATGTATATAATCAAACAGTGTTCCATCAATACCCTAGTAATGCAAATTAGCATTCCTAGTGCCTTAATAGAAGACTGTGAAAAATTATTTTCAATAAGCACATAGGAGAATTTTATATAAGACTTATAATATATCCAATTGATACATCAACTAATATTGTTGTAACATATTACAAAATAGTTCTCAATGTAAACAATGTTACAAAATCACTTTTCAAGATTTTCAAGACTGAACATTGTATCAATACATCTCAAAAATTTCTCACAAAATGTATGTCTGTTGTTTTCCTCTTCAAACCACCGTCACTGACAAAATGTTGTCATTTTATAATCATTGAATGCAGTTTCAACAACTGTAAACCAAATCGGGTTAGGGATAAATGGAAAAACCCTAAATAATCCTTACAAATATCACCACAGCTAACAAAGTTAACAAACAATTTTAGTTATAGCCCAAGCCTTTAAAAAAACATTAACCGCCTTTACTCATTTGCTTCTGGAAACAACTTTCACCAGAAATAATACCTAATTATGCAATAAAGAAATAAAAAAAATACCAGAGAAAGATCTTTGAAGCCAACCACAATTGCCCAGTTGAAAGATCCATTGTCACTTCCTTATCAACTATCAAGTTGTTGCTAGCTCATAACCAAGCTTACAACAAACTTGGTTAACTCCTCTAGTGTCGGCCAAAGAAGAACACAGATTTATAGCTGAAAAGAAAACATCCTCATTCCAAACCCTTTATATAACCAAAATGATATTGCCCTATTTTTTTTGCAAGTCTGCCGAAGACTTTAACAATCATAATTTAATTTTTTGAATTCCGATACAAAGAAAAACACAATAATTAATAAACCATCATAATTCTTTTGAATTCGATGACAAGTCTTAAGCCACGTATGCTGACACATTTATTCCACGTAATAATCAATCATTCACTACCGGTGCCAAGTCACTAATCAATTAAAGAGTGAAGCAAAGTCACATGTATGTTGTCTCATACAACTTGATATAAACATTAGGCTCAAATCATTATGGAAAACAATATCAATACCTTATTACCACCAAACAAAATCTTTAAGATACCGACATTCAAAGCTTCTTATTCAAAACAAAAACTTCTCTAATGTTGATGTCACATACAATGTGACTATTCAAGTTGCTCAAAACATTGTAAACCATGAAGAAAAATATTTACACACTAAATACAAATGAAGAGAATATATATTCAAGTTTAAAACTTGTAATCTGCATTCTTATGCCTTTCATAAACTTGGATATTTTTGTGCGAACATGAAATGTGTCATTCATATATTATGTGAAGACAACTTGCAGAAGATCAAGTTGAATATACCACAATTTGAAAGTGATCAACCTGAATATACCTGAGACTTGTAATGATAATAAGCCATATATACTTGAATAACCATGCCATATACCTAAAAAAATATATATATACCCTGAAGCAAATGCATGCCCTGAAAAAAATGCATGTCCTGCTATAATGAACATATGGCAAACATCAGTACCAACATGTAAAAATTGAAACTTGAAAGTGCATGCCATGAACCATGTGAATCACCATGTGAACCAACTGTAAACATCCATTTAACATATCATCACATATATTCTCATATCGGCATGTGAATAACCATGTGAACCAACTGTGAACATCAATTTAACATATCATCACATATATTCTCATATAAGTGAACCACTTTTGACATCAAGGACAAACCACAAAAGAACTTAAAGCCAATACCTGCAAGAAAAAGTCATTAGTATTCATGAGGATTTTTCACACTTACAACAAGATTTTTCACTAGAAAACATTTCCACCACTACGATACCTACAATAGAAAACCTTCATCACTTGATTGAAAGTGACGATAGCTTACAAGTCATGAAAAGAATTGCTGAGATATACAATAAACATGCTGCTTCCCTATCCCAATTAGCAAACATAGTGGCAAGTCAAGGAGGACCTCACATTCCTCCCCCTTCAACCATAAAATCCATACCAACTTATACCACTCCTCAGGTTACAACAACTATGCAATAGGTTAGTCATGTGGCTCCTTTCACAATTCCAACTAGCATTCCTAGTTCTATTGTGGCGTCACAAATCCTCTCTACCACCTTCACCCCTCTTAGTGTCCATTTCACTTCTTCTCACATTACATACACTCCATCTCCATTTTTCCTTCCACCTCACACCACTTACACCGATCCCATCATTACACAACTCCTTAATACTGTTTCATCTATGCAACAACAAATTTCCACCATTAGCCAATTTCAAAACTCTCCACCCACATATCATGTTCATAGTAGCCCCTTATCCTTAGAAATCTTATGAATCCTGATGCCATAAGGGTAGGTTTGAGAAATAAGGAGGTAAAGGAGACCCTAGTAATCATGTAAATGTTTATATAGCCTTGTGTAGTGACTTTTTCCTCGATGATAAGTTGTTAGCCAAAATTTTTCCTAGGACCTTGAAGGACACTACATTAGAGTGGTTTTCAAACCTACCTAATCGTTCCATCTGATCATTCAATGAACTTGTGGATGCCTTCATAAGTCATTTTCAAGTCCATATGACCCCTAAAAAGACAATGGCTGATTTAATGTGATGTAGAAAAAAATCCAATGAAAAAGTTACCGACTTCATTTCATGTTATCAGTCAATATATGCTCAAGTTGATGTCAAGATCCCTGATTCACATTTACAGAAGATGTTTATCGAAAACTTGCACACTCACCTTCAAGATAAGTTAACTATGATGAAATTTCCTTCATTTATGCATTTATGCACAACCCTTTGTGAATATCATAACTCGGTTTCTAGTCATGATTCAAATTCCACTTCTAACTTAGCTGAGAACTCTGAGCAAAATAATCAAAATAACATGCAAAACTTTAGAAAACCAAATAGAGGCTTTTTACAGTTCAATACATCTCCTCCGCAACCAACCCAACCTATTCAAAGTCAAGTGGCCATTATTAAAACAACGGTGCCCTATACCTATGGGGACCTGAAGAGACAATTTACTCCCTTACCCGATACCCTTCATAATACAATGAACCAATTGCTCTAGCAACAAATGATCACCTTGCCTATCATTAAACCACTTGATACCACCAAGCCTTTACCACCCACATTTAAACCTAATTCTTATTTCCATTCTCATCACCAAAAGGCCATGAAACCGAACAATGTAATAATCTCAAACACTTAGCTCAAAACCTTGTTGATTCAGGTCGTTTTTCCATTGCTGGTGTCAATGATCAAGGAAATAAGTTTGTTGCACGCCCTAACCAGAATTTACAAATCTTTACCAATCCCATGCCTAAACATAATATTTCATTTGTCAAGGCTAGTGAACCTTCAAACCCTCAAGTCATGAACATTGATACAAATAATGAAAAACATGATATAACTCCAAATGTTACCTAAGTTAATCCTATGGATGAACTTGTGGGTGCAATAAACGTTATCCCTTGTAAGGGCCCAACCAACAAAACTCTTGATATCACCTTTTTTGCTAAAGATATCCTTAAAAATCTTCCTGATGGTCCTCTTTACATAGTTGGCCAAATCTATGATAAACCCACCAATGGGATATTAATAGATCCCGCTTGTGGCAAGAATGTGATCACAGAAGAGTTTTTAGTATTACACGAGTTATATCAAGATGCCTATAATAAACCAACTGCATGGATTAAAAAACATATTGGTTTTACATGCCCAAAGATTCGATCGATCACACTCCCATTACAAGTAGGACCTAAAACTTTAAATGTAACATTTTCTATCATTCCACAATCAGACCAATTTCATCTATGGTTGGGTCATCCTTGGCTCTGCTCAATGAAAGCGGTCCCCTCAGTTGTTCAAAAATGTTTGAAGTTTCCACATGGTAATGAAATATTTACCATACACCATAGTGACTTTAATTCGTTATCCTCTAAAGGTAATTTTTCATTACAAGCCTATTGGCCTGAACCTATGGAACCTATCACCCCTTGTAAAGATTTAATTTTCATAGCCTATCAAAACTTCAAAGCCAAACAAATAGCCTAGTTGTCTCTTCATAACATGTACCCATCTACTTCCACTCCTCCTATCCTAGATGAAACCATGCTTCAGCTTGAGTGTGACACTGAAAAAACCACACAATCTTCTGAACAACCACCCATAAATACTTCCCCTCCATTTTTTAAATGACCAAGAGAAAATGAAACCAATCCTGTCATATCCCCTCGCATTAAACAAGTGTATAAAGCTAAAGAGAAAGTGATTGACCCATCCTCTTCGGTTTCTTCCATTCTTCCCCCTCTAGAAGAAAAGGAAAGGTATGATGGGTCAACCTGCTCTTACACCTAAACAACTTCAAAACAAAATAAAACAAAACTATGGTGCTAGGGAGTGTAGGCATTGTCGTTGTCTCCTTGCTCGTCAGTCTCAAATGGAAGAAAATAAAGAAAACCAACCTCCACCTTTGACAAAAGCAATAGATTACCACCCTCTTTCTCTTGACCCACCACAAGATGACAAAGTCTAGCCCTCACAACAAAATGTCCCGATCCAACAACCACAACTTTTGATACATCCCTCCTTAGAAATAACCCTTCATCCTCCTATCGTAATCAATCTTGATGACAATGATGACGAGGAGATCACAAAAATAGATGAAGAAGTGCATAATGATCTAAATTATTTATTTTCATCTACCATGAGCTTAAATGATAAACCTTCTCCACCAAGTGAAGAACTTGGTACATCTCCTAGTTCAACACTTGCAATTCTTCCTTTGGACATTCAATCGCCCTCACAATACACTGAACATTGTTGGGAGCTGGATGACTTGTTAGATGGTTGACTTACATTCACCTTGCTACCACTTTTGCATTTGTTTCTTTTATTTTCTCTTTCTTTTGCAATTGTATGTGCATATCATGTTCCCCTGTATCGTGTGTTTGATGTTCTCTCTCTTTGTACACTTCCTCTATTCAAACTTCTATTCTTCTATATGTCGTGCATTGCCTTTTTTAATTTTGTTTTGTGTTTTCCTTTTGGGGATGACACAAAGTGTAGAGATGCCCTATGTCTCTTCCATGTTGACCCAAAAGGTCCCCTTTCCTTTTTACTTTATCTTGTGTTTTCCTTTTGGGGATGATGCAAGGCATCAAGACTGCAATGTCTCCTTCATGTTGACCTAAAAGCTTTTTCTTTTTCATTTTCCTTTTTGTTTTCTTTTCGCTTGTGTTTTCATTTTGGGGATGATTCAAAGCGTTGAGACCACAATGTCTCTTCCACGTTGACGCAAAACAGACTTTTCTTTTCCTTTTGTTTTCACTCTCTTTGTGTCATTCTTCTAGTTCTATGTGCTTTGGGTAATGATGGTAGTTCCGATCTCTTTCATCAAAACATTGCAGCAACTAATATACTGACCCCAAATTCATAGATCCCTTATGTTTTTGGTGTGTTCCTTTATGTGGGCAACTCCATTTTCTTTCATTTTCTTTTTCATGTACACGAAGCAACCTAATTCAGAAACATATGACTTGGCATAGGGCTTTCTGAGTTGGCTCTCATGTCTTGTTTTTCCTTTTTTTGCATTTTCTTTCCTTTGCTACTTTAAATTAATTTCTCAAAAGACGGTGTGCAGCAATTCCTTTAAAGTGGGGGGCATACATTACCATAATTTCATTTGCATTCTCGGTTCTTAGTGTAGCCTTGTCGTTTCATATGATGTGTTTGTCACTTTGTGGATGACATTGGGTGTGATGTCCTTCATAAGTGTGGTCTATCTTAGCATATTACATTCCTCTCAGTGGCCTAATGTGACGCACTGCATCCCCTAATTTGTGAATATTCTATTCTTTGATTGGTCCTCTCTTAGAGACATTAGACACAATGTTCCCTAGGTGACATACCTTGCATGAACTTAACAATACTCCTTTGAACATCTTTTACATTTTTTCCACCTTGCATAATGTAGCTTGCATGCCTGTGGTACCTTGCTATTTGTTCATGAGTTCTAAGAATATGAAGCTTTGCTTGTCTCATGAAGCACAAACCAACATTTTACTTTGTGGCACCTTGTTAAAGTTATCAAAAGGTATAACTTTGATATGGTTGAGCGGGAAGCCAATCCAGCGGCATGACTTTCCCCATAGCCACCTTTGTGTTTGTAAGTGCATACCAAATAGTGTATGTATCTTAGCTTTTTGGGATTTATCACCCAAAAAACCACCATGAGTTATGTCGCCCCAGAGTGAGTATGCATTCTCTTTTTCAGACAAACAACCTAGATCTAATCCACAACTAGTTTGATAGACAATCGAAGCTTCATCCAATTCTTTCACTTCTACACTTGTGCGTTCCTTTGTCCTTATGTTTAGTTTGCCATGGGATCTTCATCCTAGGGGATTGATCATCCCTCTTGATCATTGTCATTCCATCTTGCTAACATAAGTGCATTGGGACCTCTCTCTTGATATGCATGGCTACTTTAGTGTGAGTTTGAAGCAAGTTCATCCTCTCACTAAAGTGGGGGCTAAATGTGCAATAGAAAAATGGACCCTTGTCATTTTCATGATCTTTTAGGCCTCTCTTCACGATGCTTGGTCCATTTTTCTCTAATTCATTGATGTAATGTGGCTTGAACATGCACATTAGGTCCTTAAATTTCAAATAATGATGTCTTGTGAAGGTGTTGCGAACTGTTGCAAAAAATTTCTACACTTTTCTAGACTCTATTCATTACGATTCACCTAAAAATCATCTTTTCATCACTTATCAAGCCCTATTTTGAAGTGTTGAAAAGTATTGGAACAAGATTTCACGCTTTTCTAGGCATAATTTCACTATTTACAACTTTCTTATGCTTTATTTGACCCCTTTATGCCCTTATAAGGATTAACTAAGAGTATTTTTGAAAGTAAACCTTACAAAAAACATTAAATGCAAGATCATTCCTGACACCCACTTTCAAGTCCAAGGTGGGACCCATTCGCCATGGGTGGCGAATGAGTCCCTCTTGGTTCAAAATTCAAAATATTTCAAATTTTCTTTCGAGTTTTTATTCAAAATCACTTGATGTCGGCCTGTGATGAGGTATCATCGGGTTACCAAGGTACAAGTGTGTATAAATATGTGTTTTTCTCCTCATTTTACATCTCCTAACTCATTCAAGCAATCTTTTCATTCATTAAAGCATTTGAGCACTTTGCATCCTATAATCAAGCAACAATCAAGCATTCAAGAGTAGCCATTGTTATATATTTATATTTTCTTCAACAAAGGTTTGGTAAGTTGATAGAATTTTCCTGTTATTTGTTTATCATTCTCTTTCATTTCATTATTTTCATTAAGGGTTTGATTACCAAAGTGGGATTTGACCAGGCAAACCCCTATAACCTAACCCTTAACCATTTTCCCCCTTTTGCATGTGTGTTTGCAGACTTGTGTATGCATATTTGATAAGCATTTAGGTGTTGAAAAGTGGAAAAGAAGTCAACAAAGTGTTTAAAGTCAACTACATCCTATTTCAAGCTTGGAGAAGACATTCTGTCTGTTTTCTGTAGATTTGACCTCGACAACCCGACAAGTAGACAACCTCAGATCTGGTGCTACAAAATTGGTTCCTGATTTCTCAGAATTTTGGGAGTGGACTGATTCGCCATCAGTGGTGAATGTCCCACCTTAAGGTTGAAAATCTATATTTTGTTAGATTCTAGATCCCGACACTCAGAAACATGTTCCTGATAATTTTCATCAGAAGCAGGACTGATTCACCATCAGTGGTGAATGAGTCCCACTGGTTATTTTCAGTGATCTCAGTCAACATTCAAAAGATTCCAAATTCTCCATTCTCTGCTCAGGTGCACTTTGAATCAACCTTTTTTCTATTATGTTTTGCATTTGTTCATTCTTAGTTCATGTTTGCATATCACATTGTGTTTTCCAACATTGCATAATTCTTAAGTTTTGCATTCATAATCAGTCAAATAGATCATCAAATTGCATTTAGATCATCTCATATAGTCTTAATTACATCATACATTGCATAATTTGAGTTGAGTGAACCTGGCGTAGATTCCTTTGCGTAGGGCTTATCTCTCTCCTTTTAGGTGAAACATCCTATAGTTCACAGTGTTTGCAAATGAAAGTTTTTGGTTAATAGATGTGGAAAATTATAGTAGTTGTGGCCTTGTTGAACTATCAAATGCGGTGTAGGATTTTAATTGTGTGTTGCTGGTGAACAGTTGCAACTCAGAGAGCAGTTGCAAGCCCATTTTAATTAGTTGTAGTTAACAAAGAGTTTGATTTGAAAATTGATGGTTTGAACTAGTTTTTTGATTGATTTTTGACTGATTTTGGTGTGATTTTATGAAATTGATTTGGAAAACACATCAAACACTTTGAAAACACTTTTTTGGTCTGATTTGAGTGTGAAAATGTGCAATTGCAATGTGTATAGAAATACTCATAAACAATGCACATTCTAGGCTAGAAAGAGATACTACTTTTTGAGTCCCTACGTGGATTGCTCCAAATACTTTAAAAAGTAGACAACTATAGATCTTGGTGACACTGGCTCCCCCTTACACGACATGAGCAAACCAAAATCTCTTATCGCCAAAGATTTGAAGATCTTATGAGCCAAGGGATTTCTTGTCTCTGCAATGAATAGTGGAATGTAGGGCGGCTTCAGAGGTCCAACCTCTCGCACTAACAAGTAAAAGGGTTTTTGGCCTCTATAACAAGTGGTTCTTAATCTACATTTCAGGGTAATACTATGCCTATACATGTGGCAAGATTAGCTCAATTAAGAGGCCTCCTAGTCCCTTCCTAATAAAGGATTGTGATTTATCTCACAAATACTAAGGATGACACTCGTCGGTATAGGACATCTGTACTAGGTGATTGAAGACTTTCCCAAAAATCATGATAATTTATATAGCGAAATAAAATAAAGTACCGCTTGGGTCATTCCCTCTCACAAGTTGGGAGGCAAGCCCTCTAAGGGTAACAAAATCGAGACAAGTATGTTGTTTTTGATCTCCCAGATCGCATGAAGCACAAGGAGAGAGCATATACAACACCTTTTTCTCACACTCACATGGGGTTCATTTTAAAAAGAAAAAGCCCAAAACCAAATGTTTGGGTGGTTATACAAATGCAAAAAAATGCTTTTGATTCTCAAGATCGCCAAATGGCACGAGAGAAGAGCATACACATCTAGAGGAAAAATGCAAACCACAAGACAGAGTAAATGCATGTTAATTTTAATCCAACTTATGGTGTCAAACAAGCATTTGAGTTCCTTTTTAAACCAATGACCTATGATGCAAGTTAATTTTAAATCCCATGAGTGAAAATATGCATGTTGTTGTTCATTTTATCTTGTCATGAGTGATAATGCATGTTCATTTTAAAACCCTTATGAGCTTAATGCTGGTTGTTGTTGTAAGTAAACAAAGTAAAATATGACAACTTCAATGAAAAATAAGGTAAGCTTGATTGTTTCTAAAGAAATAGTTTTTAAACTCCTCAAGACAAATGCCACATGTTGAAAATAAAGGATTAACAAAAAAAAAATCCTACCCTAAAGAAAACCAAAAAGGAAAAACTTTAAAAGAATCCAAAACTGAAAAGATAAACCTTAACAAGCAGTTGCATCATGTGGGCTAATAGTTGCGGCTCTGTAATGCTGCTTAAGAAGTGACGATTGTGGTTCGTCGTACAACAAATGCAGCTCGCTTTGAATCAGTTGCATCATTTCAAATGCAACTCAGGAGCTTGCAGTTGGATCATTTTTTCAAATTTGATAGCCCGCCTTCAATTGTGTCGCTGCTCTTCACATTTGCATCATTTTTTATAATTTTGTCAACCTACCTTCAGTTGTGTTGTTGGTTTTCATAGTTGCAACTCATGAACCTATAACACAACAAAAACAAAAAAGAAAACATGGGTTTCTCTAAAAAATTTGTACGTTTCATGTCAAGTTCACTAATGTAAGATAAGTAAATTCCAATAGCAAAGATAAGTGACAACCATTGCACTAAATCTAAGCCAAAATATAAATCTAAACAAGGAAGAACAATCAAAGAAGAGGAATGAAATAAGAGCAATAAAACAACAAACTAGCCTTTGCAAGTTGCCCTCAGTTCATTGTATGTAAGTACCTGCAAATAATAAGTATGCATATTGTAGATATGTGGTTATTAAATCCAAAATGGAGGTGAAAACCTTCTTTTATAGAAATCCATTCGAACGGACATACAAGATTGAATTTCTAGAATATTCTCAAATCAATGGTTGAGAATTCATGCACCACATAGTAGTGGGCTAGGATGGCTATGAAATGGATGGTCAAGATCGAAAGGAGACTAGAGACAATCAATAGTTGAGATTCAAAAATCAGAGAGTGGAGGAAAATGGAGGAATAAAATTATTAAATACATGAGAGGAGAATCTTTGACCAAGTGGGGAATAAATAATTTATTTAAATTATTTATTTGTGGAAGAAGAAGAAAATGGGCATTTAATTAAAATGACTGTACAACCAATTTAATTAAATAAGAGGAAATAGGAAAAGGATATTAAATAATTAATCCAAATTAATTATTTAATAGTGAAAGAGTGGCAAAAGATAGTTAAATAATTTCAATAATTATTTAACTATAGAAGAATGAACAAGACCAATGAATAGATAAATAATTATAAATAATTATTTAACCATAGGTGAATGACGTAGAATTAATGAATAATAATTCATTTAATCATAGAGAGAAAGAAAATGTTAGTGACACAATTAAAAAGATAATTTATTATAATTTATTAAAATTGATCAAAGGAGAACACGGATCAATAAAATGAATTAATTAAATAATTAAAATTATTTAATTATGCAAGGAGGAAGACCAAGACGATGGAAAAATGATGCTCGTAGACCAAGACATTTTCTAGTGTCTGCAAACACCAAATTTACAATTGTGAAAATTAAATCCTTGACATCACACCAACTCTCCATGTACCTACATCATGTGGTCGAGGCATTTTATTATCATAGCAAGAAATTTTTACAAAGGCCAAGAAGGAAATAATGCCAAATCCCAGAGCCATGCGTGTCTAAAACAATCGCTGAACAAGACTATCCAACCTAAACACCTTGTTCCCCAATTACAAAAGGATTGTGTCATGTGAGCCCAACTTAATATCCCTTATCACCCTACCAACTAGAAAAAGCAATTCAGTGTGGCACTGAACCATGTTGAACCGCCACTAACTCTCCACATCCTCATTGTGGAGAGTTACCCGCCCTACCTCCCACAACAAAAATGATGTTTTTATTAGTTTTATTATAAATCTTTAATTTATTGAAAGTAGGTTGTTATAGTCAAACATGAGGTTGATTAGAAATTTAAAAATAGTAAAATATATTAAAATTAGAAAAATATATAGCACACTAAATGAGAGAATTCTCTCCAAGAGGGTAACATTTTCTATTTACTTATTATAAATTTAGAGAAAAACTAATGTCCCATCAAAATTATGCTATTTTGAGTAAATTTGACATTTAAAATTTATTAAAAAGCCAATATTCATCAAAAACTATTTTTTTTTCTCCATGCACTAGATTTTTAAGATATGTAAGTGAGAAGAAAACTCAAAAAAAAAAATTGCTATATTTTTTGTGATATCCTATCGACCTCGCTATTTTCAAAAGAAAATCAATAATTAAAGTTAATCTATTAAATTTATAAAAAAATATATCCCACTAATATTTTAAAAATTGAAAAAAATATAAATATAAAATACATTAAGAGTTCTATATTTCATTAGTTAATATCATTTTAAAATTCAAAACATACACATCACTTTCAAGAAATCCAAGTTGAAGATTTGTATTTGTGTTGGCTATATCCTTTATAAAAGTGCAGTATTGATCTAGACTTCCACCCTTCACAAAATTGGATACATCAATAAAGTTTTAAATACTTCCAATAAAATGTGTTTTCCAAGCATAAATTTAAAAGGCCTAGATGGACATAATAGAAAATAATGAAATTGTAATAAGGTCTCATTGGCCACCACATTTTGGCCGTTTGAAACATGAGTCATATTATTAGTGTTAGGAAACTCGTACACTATCAATATTTTAAAAGTTCATGTACAGACATACATGAAAATTTTACTGTTTTATTAGGGAGCAATTATACACTATTGATTGATTGTGTATTTGCTATGTACCAAATTTAGGAGGTGACAATATGTAGTAAAACAAAGAAGAAAGGGTGAAAGGACAAAAAATAATGAATTCAACTTCACCATATTTTTGGAATATCTAACAATAATAACACATTTGCTTTGAAAACAGTGAACATGTAGGATTGAATTATTGAAAAATGATTTGACTTATGTTTCCCCCAGCTAAAAGTATGGCATCTTCCTTATAATAGAACACACATTTCATCCGTAGAAAATGTTAGTAAAAATACTCCCTTGCACCTATTACCAATATATATGGTAGAAATGGAATAACTAAAGAATCTATTTATTATATGGCCCAAAGAAGATTGTGGCAACCAAGAACAATACCACTAGGTATGATTAATGATTTTATTTCACATTATAATTCTATGGGACCTAGAAACCTATTTATTTCCAATATTCTTTCCCACCTATATGGTATATGGAGGTTGGAAAAAACCCCATCTTATCCTTAGTGCTAAATCAATACTCATAACATTAGCCCTCTTCACAACCATGTAAATAGTCATGGAGAGAAACACCACCTTTTTATCTATAATATCCATCCTATCCTATACCACCTACCATCACTTCGTATAAGCAACCATAGTAACAAATTTTACCATATATACCATCATCATCAAATTCATCTCACCAATTGAAGGGCTATATCCATGCCTAGAAATCCAACACCAAATCCCAATAATAGTAAGGTGACTTAACCAATCTACAATAATGAGGTGTCTGGATTTCTAACCTATCCTATTAGTAAATTAGACATAAATGAGCTGCAAATTTGATCAAATAAAACTCTCTAAGGACTTGGACCTCATGTAATCATTGAGCTTGAAGATTCATACGAAGAATTTAGAGAAACCCAACCTAATCTGATTAAGACTTCAGTGCAATCAACACCACCTCCATATGCAGACTGATTTCATTCTTATCCTACCCAAAAGGAAATTTATAATTCAAAATTTGATCTTGTTAATGAATTACAAAATGTGTGAAAAAATTCCTCTTTTGTAGGCAATTACTTGGATATTCTTATTTTGTAGGAAATTAAGGATATTCTTATTTTGTAGGAAATTAAGGATATTCTTATTTATACCAAAATTGTTAAGGAATTATGCGCAAAGAGAGAAAAGAAGAAACAATATTCAAATACTATTAAAGTCCTTGGGAAACTTGCAGATCTTATGTTACGAAATATTTTAGCTCTTAAATATTTTGATCTTGGAGGTACAATAATTCAGGTATGTATTAGTCAAATTTTTATTCCAAATATATTTATTGATTTGGGTGCTACTATTAATGTTATGAACAGTGAAACTAAAGAAAACTTAATCCTTTAAGGACTTTGACATACATCTATAGCTATTTAGATCATTGATCGGTCATTAGTAAAACCTAAAGGTATGATTGAAGATATCATTATTTATGTTGAGGTTGAGTGCAAGATCATGATGGGCCAAACAATGGAAATAGACAAAAAAAAAACACATATATTCTTAGCCAAAATCTCGAAATGGATATTTGACTTTTTGTTTGGGTTAGATAAAAAGTTGATTTTGGTTTGGCAATATCCAATAGTAACAAATACATGTTAGTAATGGATATCCTTTAGTAATGAATATCTATTTTAACATAAGGGATGTTTGTTACCTAAAAGCCCCAAAAAGCACACTTTAGTAAAATAGGCATAACTTTTACGTTACTAAACAAAATTATGATTTTTAACAGGCATTGGAAATTTGATTTAAATCTCTACACAATGTCCAGATTAGGTAATTTATCTATATTATACACCAAAAATTAGGTATAATCATTTTAAATTAATCATTCATTTTTGAAACTTCAAATGCTCACAACTTTTGCATACAAAGTACTTTTTCAATATTAATTACCCCTTTAATATATTATAGAATGAGAGAATTCATTTCCTTTGGAATAATTATTTGAATTTTGATATTTAGAAGGGTATGAAGCATTTTGACTTGAAGATCTATATTTGAAATTATTGTGTGCTATTAATTTGGACTATAATGTGTTCACACAAGTCCATAAAAGAAGAAAAGTTATTTAAGTATACATTATCATGGATGAGTTAATGTAGCCCCTTAATAATAAATATTTTATAATTGAAATCCATGTGGGGGTGATCATTTTAGAATTTATAGAGATTCATATCATATGACATAATCATTTATATGTTCATTTGATCCTTGGGAATATTAAAATAGGTTGGAAAGGATTACTCTAAGTCCCATGTTAATGTTTCAAATTGTGTTAGGATCACTCTTCAAATTATTAAATGAGTGTATATACCCTTGTGGAGGAAAGAATTGCTCAATATCATAGTCTCTAAGAGTGTGTAGAAATGGCTTTGTTAATAAAATGACCATAAAGGAAGTCTACACATGTAGGTATGAATGATCATAAATGGGTGTTGGGGTCACCCTTCTATCATACATTCAAAATCATGGTGCTATTAAACCTATCGGTAGTGGATATGTCATAATATCAAAAGCTAGGGGTGTATGTCTAGGATTTTAGAATTCATGATTCTCTCACCTACCTGGCCTTACATTAACTTTCTTTTCTACTTGATATATTTTATGAAATAGTACATCTAGGATTGAAGAAGAAATAGTGACATGGGGGATTTAGAACCACTATGGTGTTTATGAGCATCATTAAGGGACATATGAGGGGTGGATTAACTAATTGCTAGGGATAATGACATGTAGAAGTTATGTTACTTAAGAGTATTCAATGTATGGGATGTAGTAGTGGATGAGGAAGTGTCTTGAGTGATTGTGATACTAGTAGGCCCAATGGTGGTTGATGAAAGAGACATAGAAGTGTGATCAATCATTTGGGTGATGAGTATAGGTACTAAATGGTGGGACACTAATGGTAGTGATACTATGATGATAAATAATAGTTGTAGAGGTCAATGGTAGTAGTGGTAGTGGTTAATACAAACATGAATTCAAATGAAGATTAGGACCATAAGTAACTCATAGAATAAACAAAATATAGGAAAATTAAATCCCAAAGGTACACTTTCATAATAAAAAACTATAAATTTCAATGATGTATTAAATGCGAAAATGAAACCCTCATGTGGTAGCCAAGGATGGGTAGGGTGAGTAAAAGGAATTTCATAATCAAGATAATAGAAAATATGTAACAATATAAAATCAATGAAGAAATTGTCATGAAAGAGTTTTAAAAATAAAATTGAGATGTAAATATAATAAAAGTATAGATCTAAGAAACCCACATGATTGTTTATATAGTCCAATTTTGATTAATGACACATCCAATCCAAATAGACAATCATCAATTGATCTCTCATTACCATCAACCTCAAAATTAACAACCATAGATATACCCACACCTACTAAATCACAAGTAGTAGAAGTTTCACTAGGAGAAATACTTAATATAAATCCATAATTAAGTACAACACAAATAAATGATTTGATTTCTATGTTAAGAATTCATAAAGTTGCATTTGCATGAGAATATCAAGATACGTGTGGTATACATCTAGACACTTGCACTCACCATATCTATATGGAGGAGGGAAGTGGTCTAGTTGTAAAAGGTGGGGACTCTCATCCTGATAATTGTTTCAGTAATGGATAAACTAGAAAAAATATGCATAACTTTTGAGGTGCCAAATCAATTTTACATTAGATAAATAATACAATTTATGAATGTAACTTTCTTTGATTATTTCAAGAAATTATTTATATGAACAACCTTCTTTACTTGAGATTATTGCCTTCTCTATACCACTATCCAAAAGCTCATCACTCTTGTTGTATGTGCAATTATCCATCATCGAATTATCTATTTTTTGCAACTAGTTGGATTTAAACAATTGTATAACCTTGTGCATAGGTCTTAGGGTTAGATTCAAAAAAATGACTAAAAATCTTCTATTCTCATAAGTGGATAACATTTTCACTTGCTATTTCAAGTAAAGTGGACTTTTATTGTATATGCATAGTCCAAAGATGCATGGACATTACAAGCAAAAATTAAAAAAACTATCTTCCTTTTTCCATTGCCTTGTCAATCATAATTTAGATAAGAATGGTTTATTTAAGAGGACGTGTTCTCTTTACATATTCTATAGTTAGTTTGTACAAGGCTTAGGGATTACATTTAACTTCAATAAAATCAGAGTTGTATGATTGATTGTTTAGTTTGCATATTGTATGTCTTTCTAAGTCAAATGAGATTTCTTCAACTTTTTATAGGCTCTAGTCACTAGACATTGCTATCTCAATCACATGAAACCAGATAGATCATGACAAGAGATGCTTAGTCGATAGTTTAACATTTATGCATGGATTTAAACAAAGGGATGAGAAGATTGTTTTCACACTTACTTTATATATCGTTTTTACATTTATCTTATAGATTGTTTAAATGAGACACACAATCCTCCTTCCTTAGTTCAACCTTCTAACATTAGTTTAGAATACACAAAACTTTATTATAAACCAACTAAATTTGTTTTTTTTTTTTTTTTAATTGAAAAAAATGCATTTTACATAGAAAAATTTAGACTATATGAAACAGAGCAGCAAAGATTACAACCAATAAACCAGTTTAAATTGTTTGAAAAGAATAAATATAGACCGTTGCATAAATGATACATTTTTCTCCTTTTTGGTAATTGAAGAAATAAATATATGTGCCTGGGAGGCCTTGTTGCAGAGTAATGAACATTGTCTAATGCTACAATATGGATATAAATGTGAGATGTAGAATGCTATAGTATCCAACTATTAAATGAGAATAATAATGTCCGCAGTGAGAAAATCAAAAGATAATGTCGGTAGCAGCAGGGTGTGATGCCATTCTTGTTCTTACTGTCAATAGCTAGGGAAGAAATCCCTTGTCCCTGAGGCTGGCTACTGTATCAATCAAACACTCTTTTATGGGCGTAAATGAGAGACCCAATTCCCTCAGCTTTTGATTGGTGAATTTGTATGCCACTTTCCTTGGATTTTCCTGGTCTGAACACCTACAGGAGAAGATGAACATTGTGAAAACCCAAATCATGTCATAAGTATTTAGAGTTAATAGGAAGGGGGCAATGGCAATAGTAAAAATCCATACTTGGTAGGAAGTGGGTACTGTGGGAACAGTTGTGCTAACATATCCACGAGCTCTCCTCTGTGCAGGCTTCTTTCTCCACAGATATATCGACCAGAGACAGAGTGATTTTCGTAGAGCAATATATGCGCTCTCGCCACATCTCGCACATCCACGTAAACCTGAGTTTTGTTTGCATAGGTCTTCGCCGACCCTACGTGCCAAATTAAAACAATTAATCTCATAGCATAGCATGAGTGGTAAAGCAGAAAGGAATTAGGATAATATTAGCTCACCAGTTAAATATTTCAAAACACGACCAGTGCTGAAGTTCAAAGTGGGCTGGAGCAGAGGACCCAACACAATACTGGGATTAATCCTTATCAACTCCATACCCACCTCCTCCGCATACGTACATGCGGCTTTCTCTGCTTCTGTCTTTGCATAGCAATACCAATTCTGAGCCAAGAGAACAATAATGGAGCTTAAGAAATGTCTCCATAAATCTTTGAGCTATACAAATTAAAATGGTGCATTTAATTTACCTTGGTATGGATGCAGTAATCAAGGTCGCTCCAGCAGTCTTCATCGACTATGTCTTGCGGATTCCTGTTGGGGTCGAGGTAAATGGCACCGATGCTGCACGTGAGGATTACACGCTTCACTCCCAATTCGGTGCAGGCCTTCAACACATTTAGAGTGCCCTTCACAGCCGGCTGCAGCACTTGTGCCTGTGCCCATCCATCAAATCTCTTATTAATTTAAAATCAACTATTTAAGTGTGCGCAGCTTAAATGTCACATAGTTTGCAGGGCAGAGAGCCCGAGTCCAGTGCAGACCAGTTCTTAGACAGTAGAAATCCGACGAATCTATATTGATCAGGTAATCAATTGAATAAACAACCTGCAGGATGTTTAAAAGGGACATACCGGATCTTCAATAACAGGGCAAGCCGTGTGAAAGACTCCTTTACACCCTGCGATAGCTGTTACCAAGCTGTCATAGTCTAGAATATCAGCCTTGACAAGCTGAAGCCTCTCTTCTGCCCCTTCCAACCCTTTCAGATGTTCATACTTTCTACCATCTGTGCATAATCCTCATCATTGATAACTAGTTGAGATAGCTTATAAATATAATTACATTAATGGAGGGCATGAGGTCCCCTGTTAATAAATAGCAATGCAATTAAAAACAGTAAATAGAAATACTGACCAGGGTCGCGGACTGCTCCTTTTACATTGTAGCCTCTGCTCAAGAGCATTTGGACAAGCCAGGAGGCAATGAACCCTCCTGCTCCTGTTACACACACACTTTCCATCTCCATCTTCTCCTCGATTCCACTTTCCAATTTCATATTTCCTGTGTGTTCTATACATATGTATTGCCTATTTATAGGGAGAATTACATCATGTTTTCGCAGACTGTAGTGGTTTATCAAGATTCACAAACTCATCTGTGGACAATGGACCAAAGGCTGTCGCCATCGTCGTAGAGTGTTCCAAATGAAACGATGTTTAACTACGGTACAGTTAGACGCTTCACCGACTCACTTAAACAACGGGCCGGTTTTGGAGAGAATATTCAGCCCAACTCAAACCCACGCCCAATTTGATTTTTATAATGCGCCCGCCAATTGCCCTTCTTAGAGCTTTCTATTTCTTATACGTCTGTCAAGTCACCTAGCTAGTCATCGGATTCACCCTTACTTCCGGGTTATGTGGAATGTTCATGCCAACTGTCCTTTCCTTCCACTATCATGTGTGCTTTCTACGTGTCAAATTTAAGAGGTACAATAGCAACTAAAAGCTAGCATATATATATTTTCCATAATCTATATAAGTCTAGGGATATCCTTTTAAGATATTTATTTAAAATATAATATAAATCTTTATAAGTTAAGTCTAGAGATATCTTTTTGAAGATATTTATTTAAAATATAATATAATATAACTAGCAATTGCACGTTGTTGTGCAATGAGTATGTTGAAGAGGAGTGGAAGGTCAATTAGAGAAAATTTAGGTTATCTTTTATAGAAAGAGATAGGGATATAAAGAGAGATAGAGATAGAGGGGGAAAGAGCGAGAGAGTGGGGTAAGGAGACAAAGATAGAGAGGAAGACATAAATAGAGATGGATAAGGAGAAGGAAAGGGATATGGAGAGAAGGGGAGGGGGAGATAAAAATGAGAGGAGAGAGGGATAGATTATGAGAAAGATAAAGGTAGAAATAGGAAGTGAATATAGAGAGAGGTAGAGAGATGGAGAGATATAGGGGTAGAGAGATGGAGAGATAATGAGATATCTAGATAGAGGGAGAAATGGAAGAAGAAATATGGATAGATAGAGATAAATAGGAAAAGAGATATATGTATAGAGGTCTAGGAAGAGGAAGAGGAAGAGAGAGAGTGGGAGATATGGATGGATAGAGGGAAACATGTCTAGAGATAGAGGGGGAGAGAGGAAGATAGATGTAGAGATGAATATAAAGCAAGAGAGGAAGAGGGAGATAAATAGATATAAAGGTAGAGATAGAGAGAGGGGTGAAGATAGAGAGAGGGAGGGGGAGAAATGGAGATAGAGAGATAGGTAGAGGGAGAGAGGGAGAGAGATAGGTAGAGAGGGAGAGAGAGAAGAAGAAGAGGGGAAGGGGTGAGAGATAGCTCAATATATAAAGAGGGAGAGGAAGAGAGGGAGAGATTAGATATATGGTGATATAGAGAGCTAGAGAGTGGTAGGGAAAGAGATAGAGAGATGTGGAGAGATATAGAGAGATATGAATAGAGAGAGAGAGAAGGGGCATTATCTAAAGTGATGTATTTTTAGGCATATCAAAGTTAGTTTTTTTATTTTACACTAAATTCAATTTTATACTATATTTATATTCATTTATATTTTGTTTATTATTTTATATTTTTACACTTAAATTAGTAATTTGAAGTAAATATAATTATATAATAAGTATTATATTGTATAATATTATATTATACATTATACTATATAAAATATAGATAGATCTCAAAAAAGCGATTGCCTAGGTAATAGAAGAATCCAACCCAAATTCTCCCTTGTGATAAATAGGATAAAAGGTAGGGCACTCCCACATTCAAATCTTTTTAGAAAATGGAAAGGGTGATGCTTTTTTGGTCTAGTGAACAAAATCTTTGTTGGTGTAAAGGAGGGCCCTTTCCTTGTGATGTTGATCCTTTCTTGGAATCATAATTGGGTTCTCGAGGATCTTTGTCCATTCCCTTAAGTAGGGATCAAATGCATTTATAAGAATAGTCATATTCTGAACCTATCAAGAGGAGTTGTCCCATCATGTATACTAGATCACAGGCTTCTCTCTAGGAAAAATAGTAGCAACACTCAACCTTGATAGCCCTTTATATCATACTACTCGCTATATTAAAGTATGCTATATGATATGTATAACCTTATTATAGAGGGAAATAAATGTACTAAAATTTCTCCAAGTGGAGTTTTGAGATAGTGGCTTTTACACGGAGTAATATTGAGGCCTCCAACAAATTTGGATTTATTATAATTGTATCTGGAAATATAGTAGCAAGAATTGTTCCACACGAGGGTGTTATACATCCAGATTTGATGAAAACTTTAGGGTTTGGTTATAGGGACATATCAAAGATTTGATTCCCTTCAATATGATAATATTGACCCCAAAGTGGAACATCAATGTTATAACCTAACATGTTTATGATTGTAGCAGTACGCTTGATTATTTTGGTGTCATCTTTCTTATGGATGGTTGATGCAAGGGAGATAGATAAATGTATGCCAATGACATCTACAAAGGAATTAAACGACAACAAGACCAATGAATCTATGCTCTTGATATGGAAGTTGTGCATGGGTATTATAGAGTCTACGCATATGGAAGGAGTTACCATTGATGAGTTGTGTAGGTCAGTTTAATGCAACCATTTGAAATAACATAAAGACTATTAAAGCATATAACATGGGATAGATCATAATAAGTTCATTGAAGCATGTAACATGTATTTTAGAGCTTTTATGTCTATGAAATTAGACCCAAAAAATTTCTCATCATGTCTAACATTGTGAAATTCATCTATTGGATTTTTTACCATTGCTCCACCCTCAATAGACAAAATTCATGGTATGGGGTCAATATTTTAATGGGTACATATTCAAAAGGGGTTCTATTTTGTTGTTGTGTGAATCTTCTATCTCATAGACATGTGTCATATTTGGGTTGTTGGCACAAAATAATTGATGGAAATTCAATATCTCTTTCTCTTGCTTTGTCTCTCTTTCGAGCTATTCTTCTCTCTTTATCAATATCCCCCTCTCTTCCTCTATATCTCTTATCTCTTTCTTTATTCTTCTACACCAGTCTCTCTATCTCTCTCTCTAATTGTCTCACTTTGTCTCTCTCTCTTTTCTCCCTACTTCTCTCTCATCCTTTATTTTCCTTATATATATTTCTCTTCTTTATTCTCTCTCTATCTTCCCCCTTCTCTTTCCATTTTTATATTCCTCTCTCTCTAGTTCATTATCTCTCCCTTTCTCTATCTCCCTCTCTTTTTCTCTGTCTCTCTCTCTATCCCTCTTTATCTATCTACATCTTTCTTTACTCATCCCACTATACCCCCCTTCCCCTCCTCGTCTATCTCTCTTTATATATATATCCCTCCCCCTCTTTCCTGTGTGTTCCACATTTTGGTACATAAAGCTTATGCATTCAAGATAGATAGAAGGAAATCAAATCTACAAGGGTTTCAATGGGAACATTGGGAACCATTTCTAAGGGATGTTTATGGTGGAAAAGATGTTAAAGTGGTCAATCATCTTGAAGTTTGAACACAAACTAGAGAAAAACATAGTTGATACTCTTTAATCTCTCTAATACACTACATAGAAGTCAAGGTCATCATTAATATCTAAAAAACCATTATACATATTTAATTTGTCTTATTATATGTAGTTAAAAGTCTAATACACAATCCCTATACTACATCTCTATAAATTGAAAATCACACTTTTATTAAATTAGTTTTAAATAAAATGCAATATAAGAAAATTATTCCATTAACACCTAATTAACACCTAAACTTTAACCACATGATTTATTTATATATCATGAAAGCAAAAGTTCATTATCAAATATCTCACAATATTACCCGATGTGTAGAAGGCCTCACTTAATATTAGTTATATAAAATAAAACTTTTGTGACCAATACATTACTACAAAAAATCTCTAATGACAACATTATCGAGTATAATACATTAATAATTACTGTAATCTACAGTAAAATTCCAGGTTAATCTAAAATAGCATAAAAACTAACCCTAAACCAACAATAGAGCACAAATAAGCATAAGAACATGAAATATAAAGCAATATCACCATAAAGTCTTCATGCCATCATTGCTTCACCTCGATTGCCCTTCTCCATCTTTCTTGAAATATACTTAATGCCCTTAGATTTGAGTGTGCAATAGTAAGCCTATGACAATGACTAGAAAAATATTGAAGATAGTTGTCTCACACTAGTAGTATGTACTTGCATATGAACTAGATGATTAAACATGACAAGGGTAGGGTATTTTATAGAAAAGAAAAAATCAATGAAGGGCTGAGATTCAATGTCAAAGAGATGTGTCAATAAATGGCCAAGAATGAAAGATGTAGTATGGAATAGGGCTAGGGAAAAGTTAGGGCAATGTCAAGAAACAAATGGCTAAGATTGAATTATAAGATAATTCAATCAAGGGCTAAAAATGAATGAGACAAGAGAAGATAAGATTTGATGTGGAAGATAAGATTGGCACAAAAAAAGAGGTTGTAAGAGGAATTCAAATAATTATAAAATTATTTGTTTGGAGAGGACAAAATGAATAATTAAATAATAAAACATTATTTAATTATAGAGGATGTGTGATAGGTTGACTTTTTCATTAAATAATAATTTAATTCAAAACGGGGGAAGGAAATGACAAATTAGTAAGCAATTAAATAAATGACATAAAAGGCTAGTGAATAATTAAATAATTAAAATAACTATTTAATTATAGTAGAAATTGATAAATAATTAAATAAATTATAAAATTTATTTAATTATAGTAGAAAAGGAAATTAGTGGCACAATTAAATAAATAACATTTATTTAATTACTTAAAAAAGGACATAAAAAAATAGAAATGAATTAATTAAATAATTAAAATTATTTAATTAATAGAAGACTTATGACATTAGAGAAGGGAATTGACAAGGAAAAATGGTATTAGTAGGTCTAGAATATTTTTCAATGTGTACAATTACAATTGGCATTTCCACACTATTTATTGATTGATAAACAAGTGTTGGTAACCTTCAGTCTTTGCTTCATGCCACATATATTCACATAAAGTCTATGTGTTGTGCATAATGCTTTGGGAAAAGACAAATTCCTCGAATATGTGACACATGCATATTAACTCAAGGAGGATTTTAGGGGAGATAAGTAGAGAGCCCGATTAGGTCTCTCTTCACAGTCCTATTTTTCAATACGGTTTTGAAATTTTTGAAGAAGCTGGTAGACCCATTTGCGACTTTCTTCTTCCATTTGTTGAAAGGATCAAGACTACAACAAGATAGGAGATGATGGAGCAGTCTCAAGGTGGTAGCTTGGGTCTCTTCAGACAAGAAAGACTCTCACAATGCCAACTATCTCACAAAGCCTTTTTTGACAGAGATTTCAGTTCTAAAGGAGAGTTTAGTAGAGTAGAGACATATCGAACGTGTGTGGGAAGCTTTGCAAAGATGAGCTCTCGAAGTTTATGTCTGGAGACGGGAAGTCTATGGTGGAAGCTATCTTTGGTGGAAGAGCTTACAGTGTTTCCTATGATTCAGCGGGCTGGGAAAGAGTTCGTCTTTTTCAAAAGTTAAAGATACAAAGCTTTTTAAAAAAATCCATTTTGTGCATATCCCACGTTCATTGCATCCCATGAGGTAACCTCTCTTTGAGGCATTCTATCAATCAGTTCACATTCCTTTTCTATGCTTCCACATTTTGCATGCATGTTTACAAGAGAATTTCTAATTATAATATCTGAAAAATATTCTTTTTCCATGATGCTTTCATAGATGTTGATATCCTGTTCCAAAGCTCCCATTTTGGTTCAGGAAGAGATGATACTAGCGAAGGTTGTGGTATGGATTTACACTTGCCAATTGCATTTGCTTGAAATTTTCTAAAGCCTTTTCAACAAATTTATTTTGTACATATCCTACAATCATTGTAGTCCATGAGATATCTTTTTCAGGTATTGTGTCAAATAGTTCACATGCCTTGTAAATGCTTCCACTTTTTGCATGCATGTCTAGTAGGGAAATTTCAACTATAATATCTAGTATCTAACAAATCTCTTCTATCCTTTATGCTTCGATGGGTGTCCATAACCTATTCCAAAGCTTCCATTTTGGCATGGGAAGGGAGGATAAAAAAATTGGCTTTAGACCTAGAAATCACATTTTCTTGGGAATTTCTAAAGCCCAACACATTCCTAATAAATCACTGTCCAGCAACACCAAGCCAGTCCTCCATGGTCACATAAAGAAGATTTAAAAAAAAAAAAATACAAACTTCAACCTTTTTGAAACACACAGATAAGTCAAACTGAAAATGAGGAATCCACATTGAATGGAGACGAACAAATAAGGAAAACTAACAATGTCCAATGAATAGATTTGATTTAATTGTCTTGCATACTTTATTCATGAATTTGGTCTGTTGATGGACCAAATCAACTCATGAAACTTCATATAAGGTAACACTTTCAACCTAAATATAACTTTTCAATAACTAGCAATCACACCTTGGTGTGCAATGGGTACGCTGAAGATGTGTGGAAGGTAAATTAGGGAAAATTTTGGGCTATTTTTCACATAAAATTGTGTTGTATACATGAGGTAAACTGGTAGTCCATTTAGAAAATGATACTTTTTGTGCAACAAAGGTCTTAAATTTCAATGGAAAAGTTACAGATTCAAATCAATTATGCATCCACTTACAAGGATTTACAGACAACTAAAAAACCTCTAAATTAGGAAGATAATTAAGCTCAATTACCAATAGTTTCATGTTATGCTTCAAGTAGGGAGAGAGGGAGAGAAAGTGAAAGATAGGGAAGGAAATAGGGAGAGATACAGGGGAAAGAGCAAGAGAGAGAGAGACAAAAGGGTAAGTAGATAGAGATAGGGATGGAAATAGAAATAGAAATGGAGATGGAGGAGAGGGATATGGAGAGGAGAGGTAGATAAAGAGAGAGAGGATAGATGAATAGATATATATGGAAGACATAAATATATAGAGATGGAGAGAGGGAGAGATAGGGAGAGAATGAGAGAGAGAGAGATATAAAGAAAAAGATAGAGATAGGGAGTGATATATATAGAGAGGTAGAGATGTAAAGATATAGGGGTAGAGAGAGATGGAGAGATAATAAGATAGAGATAGAGGGAGTGATGAAAAATAAATAGGGAGAGATAGAGATAGAGAGGAAAAGAGATAGATATAGAGATAGATATAGAGATAGAGGTAGAGATAGGGAAGGAGAAACAAGGAGTGTGTGTGTGTGTGTATGCATGAGAGAGAGAGAGAGAGAGAGAGAGAGAGAGAGAGAGAGAGAGAGAGAGAGAGAGTTATGTATAAATATATAGAGAGGGAGGGAGAGGAAGGAGAAAAATAGAGGAGATAAGAGAGAGAAGTATAAATATATAGAAAGAGGGAGTGATAGGGAGAGATAGAGATAGAAAGAGGGAGAGATAGGGATATAAAGGAGAGATGGAGAGATAGATACAACTTGGGAAATATAGAGGGGGTGAGATACAAAGATAGAGAAATATATATAGAGGGAGAGATTGAAGGAGAGACAAACAGGGAGAGGGATAAATAGAGACAAAAAGGGAGAGAAAGAGGGGGAGTTAGAGAGAGAAAGATAAAGATATATGAAGTGATATATAGAGAGAGTAGGAGAGATGGAGGAAGAGATTGCGTAAATAAGTGAGAGAGGTAGATATAATGAGGGAGAGGGAGGGATGGGAAGATATAGATAGAGGGGGGAAGAGTGAGAGATAAAGGAGGTGATATAGATAAGTAATATAGATAGAGAGGGAGAGAGAGATAGAGAGGGGTGAGAGGTAGATATAGGGAGGAAAAAATAGGGAGTGTGTGTGAGAGAGAGTGAGAAATATATAGAGATAAATACAGGGAGGGAGAAATAGGGAGTGTGTGTGAGTGAGAGAGATATTGAGATAGAGATAGAGAGGGATATATATATAGAGGTACAAATGTGGAGATATACATAGAGAGATATCTTTATATCTCTATCTCACTCTTTGTCTCTATGTTTCTCTATTTTCCTCTCTGTATCTTTCCCTCTCCTTATCTCTCTCTCCCTTACTCTCTTTTGCTATCCCTATTTATCTCCCCCCTCTCTCCCCCTTTGCCTCTTTATCTCTATACTTCTCTCTCTATATATATTTTGTCTCCTTCTATTTCTCTTTATTACATCGAAGGCGTTCCTTATATGAAGTGGAAAACCTGCTTTTGAAAATCAATTGTTGAAAATTACAGAGAAGAACGCAAGACAATTGAAATTATCCTAACCATAAAATTTTCTAAAATATTAAAAAGTATAATATCTAATTAAAGAAAAAACTACACTCTTATCCAATCTTAGCTTTAAATTAGGGAAATGTAGGATAAGAATGCATTTATTTGCTTTAAAAATTTTAAAACTTAGATTTTTAGATTTCTTATCCTAGATTGCTCTTTCCTTATCTCTCTTCTTATCTCTTTCTATTTGTTTCTCTCTCTCTCTCTCTCTCTCTCTTTATTCATCTATATATCTACCTCTATCTCCATATCTCTTGTTAGTTTTTAAGATCAGATATAAAACTCATAAATCTAATTCAAAATCAGACACAACAACACAACATATACCCTAGGAAAACCCTCCTCTTGAGGGAGAAAAATCTAGCAACAATATATCACTTATATATTGAATGATAAACAAAAGTCTCCTTTACAATGAGGCCAATAATAAGGCCAAGTAATGACACCAAAATCTGATGCTAACACATAAATAATATAATGCCAGATGACACACTCATCCTTCTTCAAGTATATCGATCTACTCTTTGATGATTTCTTTTTACAGCAACTCACATATATGAATATCAAATGAACAAGTGAAGTGAATGCATAAGGATTGAACAACATCTTCTATATATACTATTTGATTGGAGAAATCTCCAAAGGATGTGACTCTTCAATTATAATGTCGGCCTCTATGAAATGAAATGTATCCTCAATTCAATTGTTGATTAGGAAGGGTCGGCCTCAATGATCAATCATGAAATAACAAATAAATAAAATATTATTTAATAAGTGATGTGTCTCTTCAAAAATCACCTTGACAAATTAAATAGCTGATAGGCTATGCATTTAATTTGTTCTTCATGAAACAAATTGGGCTAGAAGTAGAAGCCCGATGCTGCTATGCATGTAACATTGATCAACACTCCCTCTCAGCTAGGGAGGATACTTCCAGCTGTATAAGACATATCACCTCATTATGATGTCAACCACAATGGCTACTCCCATATGTGGAAAAGAAACATATCACCTCATCATGATATCAACCAACATGGCTACTCCCATGAATGGTAAATGAACCATATCATCGTGATATCAACCATCATGGCTACTCCCATGAATGGTAAATGTGCACAAGTTCCCATCACAGAATCACTCAACATGATGTTGTCACTGTAGAAGTTGAAAAACCAACTTCATAGTCCCCAAGAATCACCTACAAGCAATCACCTGTCACATGCAAAGATATTCAAAACAAAAATAAGAGATGTTCTGTAAACTCTCAGAGCCAATGTTGTGCAAGCAAAAATTAGAATATTAATTATTGAGAATAATGTTTTACAAATAATACAAAAGCCTTTGAAAAGGCAATGATGCAATAAAGCAGGAAAAAGCAACCCTAATCTTATCTTGAGCAAAAAGACAACTTAATAATATAAGATAAGAATTAAAAGATAATTATCCTAGGAAATAAATAATTACCTAAGTAAACTTATCCTAAAGTGTAATTAAATAATTAATTACACCAATACCCCCCATAAGTGCAACTTAGGGAGAAGAAAATTATTACACAAATATGAGTCCCGACAACAAGGCCTAATCAGGTACTCATGTACAAATGCAATGCAAACTAAATCAAATGGGGTAAAGGAGAAAACCACATGGGAACAAAACTCCTCCCCAAAATAGAATGCAATAAACTACCTAAGTGATGAAAAATGGAGGACTCCATAAGACCCCCCAAGGACACCATTCATCACAAAGATACATGAAAGAATCCCCCCATAAGAGAGGAAGAAAGAGACCACATATCCCCCCCAGAATGAAGTAACTCCAAAAGAAGTGAAGAAACTGCATCTCCAGAAAGAAGTGAGAGGGAAGAGGTCGAATGAAAGAAATATTTGAAGGTGGAATAGGTGCAGCCCAAGATGTCTCCACAGAAGAAGGTGTGACCTCAACAAATGAAGAAGTTGAAGTAGGTGAAGACTCAATAGAAACCTCCAAAGATGTATGATCAACTGGATCCTGCTGCACTAAAACAAAAGAAGCAACAGGAGGAGGAGGAGAAGGAGTAGAAGGCTCGAGAACAAGATCTGAAGTGAGAACAACAATGTTCAAGAAGCCAAATCTCTCCTCTGAATGATGATGCACATGCGAAGTGTGAGGAACAGCTGTAGGAACAGAAGCACCACCAGTAGCAAAATCAGTGAAGGAATACAACTGAGAGGAGTGATCCACTATCCCAGTAGCAATGACTGCTCTACTCTCCAAGTCTCTGATGATAACCAAATCAGGTGTGAACTCCATAGATCTCCCATTGCCCCCATGTGTTATCTGATAGATGGAAAGAAGGTTATGTGTCAAGTGAGGGACACACAATACATCCTGAAAGGAGTGGTCCCCAAAACTAATAGACCCCTTCCCTATAACACTCATGTAAGTGTTGTTTCCCATCAAAATGGGAGACATAGTGCAAGGCTCAAAGGAAGTCAACATAGACTGCGAAGATGCCATATGATGAGATGCTCCTAAATCTAGAAGCCATATCCCTGATCCAATACCTGAAGAAGCACAAAGAGCATGTCCCTTCATATCTGATGAAGTATGTATACCAGCTGTGCCTGTGTTATGCTGCTCTGAATAAGAAGAATGAGGAGAAGAAGATGATGTAGACATCCTAGAAGGAAAATCAATCTGATGTTTTTGAAGAAGATGTTTCAACTCATCAATGTCCTTGTAACAATTATGTTCTGCATGTCCTTCCCTCTTGCAATATGCACATGTAGACTTCCCCTTCCTAAATGATTTCCCCTTAGAAGAGGAGGATGAATATGAGGGCTCCTTTTGTTGCTTATGAGGTTCAAAATTCTTTTGTTTCTATTCCTTGCATTTGACTGTAGAAGCCTTCTGATCTCTGGGCTCCTATGATGCAATAAGTGCATGTGAAGAGGAAGAAGGTTTCACCATACCCATGCTAGCTAACTTAGCTTGCTCTTGAGTGAGAGATGAAGCAAAGTCATCAAGAGATGGCATAGTGAATCTCATACCAAGTGCATCCCTAGTGGCATAAAAGGTAGAAATAAAAACTGAATAATCAGGTCCAAGCTTAGAAAGGATGGACAATATCAACTGAGAGTCTTCTTTCTGAACACCACACTATGACAACTGTAATCTAAGAGACTTGAGTTTGGTGAAAAACTCCTGGATGCTATCAAAATCCCTAGGATTTAAGCCAATAAGCTCATTCTCTAACTGAAACCCTCTCATAGTATCTTGCTTCCCAAACAAAGACTCCAAAGTAGCCCATATCTCATTTGGTGTAGTGCAAGATTCAATGTTAAAAAGAAGGTCAGGTGAAAGAGATAGACATAATGTACCATAAGCTTCATCACACCTATTAAACCATTTTCTCTTTTCAATAGCACCTGTAGGTTCAATTTCTGTACCCATGGTTACCCTATACAACCCTTTATGTTTCAAGTGAAACTCCATTTGTTTTTTCCAACCAAAATAGTTGAATGGAGTAAGAGGTGCAATGTGATGTAAATCCATGATAGAAAAACAGTAGTATATACTCTCAAACAAAAGAAATAAAGCTTGCGGATCTCAAAAAAAACCCCTGATTTGCACACTTCTTAAGAAATATCCCAAAAAATTAAAGGCTGAGTTCTGATAACAAAATCAGATACCTAAAGAAAATTCTACAAAAAACAGGTCTAAGATCTGAGAAGAGGTCGGAAGTAGCTTTCCGATGCCTATTTGTTTTCAAAAAATTGATAAACGAGGCAAAAGTTATGCCTCCCGGAGTGAAAACATCGTCTGGCTTTGACAGGCGAAAAAGGCATCAAAATGGAAAAATTAGAAAATCAAACCACCACCATTAGATCCATCGTCGAATCAGCTTTCCGGCGACTATTCGTTTTTGAAAAAATACCTCCGTTTGCAAAAGTTATGAGCAAATGAAAAAAAGGCCTTAAAAAAGGACCTCCAGCCTAAACAAGTGCAAAATTTCAGCCCCTTCGCCTTTAGCTCCCGGTCACACATATGATCACCGGTTGTAGGGTTTGGCCCGCAAGGGCTAAGAATTCTAGTGGGGGCTAGGGGCTGGTCCCCGATAGGACCGCCAGTAAGGTTCTATGAGCCCGCGGGGGCGTAAGGCAGGTCGGCGGCGCGACAGTGTTGGGAGGAAAGCCGCCGGTGGAGGAGCGATGGTGGCTTAGATGTGGAGCGGAGGCCTCCAACAACAGTGGTGGATGGGAGGCCTCTTGGCGGCAGATGGGTGGCTGCTGGGCGACTGACCCAAATATACTGCAAGCGCCAAAAATCAGAAAAAAAAAACATTATTTTTTTAATGATTTTTTGATTTTTTTTGAATTTTTGCATCGATCTGCGTGCCTTGAGGCCGTACGACCTTGGGACTAATTTTGTTTTTCCTTTTTTTTCAACTTTCATCTAAATCAACGAAATGAAAGGCGTTTCTGGGGTTTTTGGACGCTCTAATTGCGATGGCAATGTCCGTTCGAGCCGAAAGTGCTCTTAAAATTCGGCTACCCCCAGATCCACAGAAAATCAATCTGACTTGAAACCCTTGCATAGAAAAATACGCTATGAGAGAATATCTTCAGATCACGAATAGGCAGCAACATATCTGGAGCTCAGATACCATGTAGAAGTTGAAAAACCAACTTCACAGTCCCCAAGAATCACCTACAAGCAATCACCTGTCACATGCAAAGATATTTAGAACAAAAATAAGAGATGTTCGTAAACTCTCAGAGCCAATGTTGTGCAAGCAAAAATCAGAATATTAATTATTGAGAATACTATTTTACAAATAATACAAAATCCTTTGAAAAGGCAATGATGCAATAAAGCAAGAAAAAGCAACACTAATCTTATCTTGAGCAAAAAGACAGCTCAATAAGATAAGATAAGAATTAAAAGATAATTATCCTAGGAAATAAATAATTACCTAAGTAAACTTATCCTAAAGTGTAATTAAATAATTAATTACACTAATAGTCACCTCATCATGACGTTCACTATAGCTACTCCCAGAGGGTGAAAAGCACAAGAACAAGAAAATCATCACAAATTCTCTCACGTGATGTATGTCATGGAGTCACACACATGACATCCACCATGGCTACTCCCAAAGGGTGGAAACAAGGGCTTTCACCTCAAATTTCTCCATCACAGAGAAAGATGTATTAACAAGGGCTTACACCTCAAGTTCCTCCATCTTAGAGGAAAATGCATTAACAAGGGCTTGCACCTCAAATCTCTCTCATAGAGATAAATGCATTAAAGAAAATCACAGAAGATCACTGATGCGGAGACTCCCTCTCAGCTAGGGCTTCATTCTCCACAATTCCAAGCTTGTCTTGAAAGTATACAAACTTTATTCTATCGAGAAGCTTGGTGAGAATGTCTGTCGTTTGCTCATCAGTGCTAATGTATCTCAACTAGATTGCTTTCCTCAATACTATATCACTGATATAGTGGTATTTGATCTCAACATGTTTAGTTTTGTCATGAAACACTAGATTGACAGAAAGCTTCACACAACTTTGATTATCACAATGAATGATAGTTGGCTCCAATGATTGTCAAAACAATCCTGCAAGGAGCTTCCGAAGCCATACTACTTATCGAGCTACCACACACACTACATTGTACTTAGCCTCTACGGTGCTCAGTGCCACTGAAGACTGCTTCTTGCTACACCAGGAGATCATCGCAGATTCCAAACTGAAACAACATCCAGAGGTGCTCTTTAGATCAGCAACACACCCTACCCAATCAGAATCAGTATAACCATGCAGCTTCAAGTCCACACCAGAAGAATATCTCAAGCCATACCCAACTGTGCCACACAAGTATCTTAGGATATGCTTCGCTGCAACTAGATGTATTTTCCTTGGTTCACACATGAACTGACTAGGTGCACTCACGTACATAGCAAATATCTGGTCTAGTGTTGACTAGATACATCAACGATCCAATCAACTTCCTATACATAGTAGGATCCACCAGATCTAAACTAGTTGCAACCTCCTTTAACTTCTAAAAACTGGTTTCCATAGGTGGAGACATGGATTTACAATCCATCATACCAAATCTCTTCAAGATGTCTATTGTATACTGCCCTTGACTTAGAAAGATCTCATTAGGTCTTTTCCATACTTCTAAGCCAAGGAAATAATGCATGTACTTAAGATCCTTCATTTCAAATTCAAAAGCCAAATCCTTCTTGCATTTGATAATGAGGTGTTCTTCTCTAGTAAGAAATAGATCATCAACATAGAGAACCAAAATCAATGCCTCACCATTAACTACCTAGAAGTATAGGTTTGAATTAGCATCATTCCTAGAGAAACCCAAGCTCATCAGGGATCAATTTACTCATATCAAGCACGAGGAGCCTTATCTTCAATTACACCATTAAGGAATGCAATCTTTGACTCCCTCTGAAGCTTGCATCAACCTTCAGACCTCCTCGTTCAAGATTCCATTCAACGCTTGCCTTAGAGAAATGGTTTCCAACACACACCTCTAGGACTAATGACTTGCAAGGATTCAGGACTGTCCTTCTTGACCTCATCCTAGATCACCCTATCTTGAATAGGTTTGCAGAGCTACCAATGTCAAAATCCAAATTGACTATCTTGTGCAATTTTGTTTTCAGCAGCTGAAGAGGTCTTCCAAGGACTTTAGTATCGGCCTTGCAACACTGCAACCTTCACTTCATCTCAATGAGTCACAAAACTCCCTCTTGATCCTTGCCTTAGAGACTGCAAAGAAATCCTTTGGAAGTGAAATCCCTCTAATGACAGATCTCAAAACCTCAATTATTTTCTTGAACATGCTCTCAACTCGATCCTTGAATCCTTAGATTTTAACTCCCTCTTTGAAGTAATGACAACCTGAATATGTTCTTCCTCTTCAAAAAATGTCTCTAGCCACCAATTCAGTCCCATGGTTGTAAGTTGTGACTTCATGCTTGGGGTATGTGCAGGATCATCATGGAAAAAACAGGCCCTTAAGTGACAAAAAACTCAGAAAAATCAGAGTTAGGAAACTTGCTGTAAAAATTTGAATAGGTTATCTATATTATTTCAAAAATATGTAAGAATATAATCTGTAGAAAATTGAATCTAGTTTCTAAACTACTAAGTTTATATTATTTTTTTTAAAATATATTTGGTGAAAATTTGAAATTTCAATGCAGTAGTACTTAAATTTCAGTGAAAAAATAAGAAATAGGTGTCTGTCTAACCACCCTAACCACAATAAAATGATAATATTTTTTTATAAGATTTTAGATATAAGTAGAGGACTCATGTCTGGATGTGATGCATATTTGTTTGTAATTTTTTTCCATGTAAATAATTAATTATGAATTTTAATTACAAATTTTTTAAAATATAAAAAATTGTATGTTTGACCACCTTAACTTGGTCAAAACTTCATGAAATTAAATATTTTTTTTCTTAATCCTATAGTATGAAAAGCATAAAATGTGACACATGTTTTGGATTCAAAAAATGTGATACTATTTGAAAGCTATAGATGTTTTTCAATTAGCCTATCAATCAGGACTTTAGTCGTAATTCAAAAAGAAAATGAATAATAATTATTAATTAAATTCAAATTAAAGAATAATTTATATTGGTGGAAAGCTAAGAATCTCCTTTAAAAACCCTTTTCATTTCATCAATTTTGGGTAAAAAAAAAGTCGTCAGCCACATACCCTACACATACCCATCATGATCCTACACATACCCCTTGATCATTTCTTTGGTTGGAATGACTTTCTCACAAGATGCCTGAAGCTCTTCCTCTTTCTGCAATCTCTCATTACCCTCTTGCTCCTTGATCTGTCCTGGAAGCGTTTTAGAGAGAGATTACTAACAATTTATAACTATCCAAAGAAATATCAAGTCTAGAATCATACACGGTTTACTATACCAAGTTATAGCATGAATTCATAAAAATTCATGAACAACATTAAAAACATGAAATTCTTATATCTTAAAGTTTGTATATAAGAATCAACCTATAAGGAAATATGTAGCAAATATCAAAAAGATCAATTTAGAAATAATAAGACTTATCTTTGTTGATTCTGATACATTTGCTTTCATCTTTTCTGCTCTTAGAAGTGCTAATCTTAGCACAACAAAAGACAATCTACACAACATAGATTTCTTAGACACAATATGCAACCAACATATTCAATATAGGACCAAGCCTCTCAACGCACCATCGTAGTCTATGCACATAGAGAATGGTGTTGATGTGACCATCCATTCACAATCAAACTTGCAGTTCTCTTCTGAGTCACACTCAGAAATCTTTGCAACTAGTATGAAACAATTCACAATGAATGAATGGTGACTCCAAAGAATCTCATCTCAGTGATCACTATTCAAGAGAAAAAACACGATCTTTTCTACACACATGATTCAAATAAACAATGTCAGATTTGCATAACTTAGCAAACTGAATTTTAGCCTAGAGGTGAATTCAAAGATACAATCAAAGAATAATTATCTTTGTTAATCACTGTACTAAATATAATTTATTGCTCTTTACTCTCAGATCAATCCACGAGCTTCCTTCAACAAGTTCATGACTTGATCATAGGCCCATGTCTTAGTATTAGCAGTAAATCTTGCCAGATGTCCTTTATGATTTCAATAGTGTCATTTGACTTGTAAGCCTAATTCTTGCTTCATGATTTGTCTGATACAAGAGTCACACAACCAAGTAATGACACCAACATGGAATGATATAACCACAAACTTAAAGCATCTGATAAACACAAGAACATGATCCTGAACTGCCTGATGCATAGGCTTTGATAAATATGTTAACTCTTCATCATGATTGCTGCTAATGACAACAATATCAACCATCAACCTTAAGATAGCACAATAGTATCATTGACTCCAAGAAGTTGTGTTATGCTAAAAATTACAACCCGATATTAGGTGCTCTGCTTCAAGATTCCAGATTATTGCTCCATTCTGAGAGTCACAAGGCTTCATTAATACACCCAACTACAAGTACTAACTCGTACTTTATTGATAGAAGAGGAAAGAGGATGAACTTTCACCAGAATGCAATGAAGATAGCAATGACCGATTTGCAAAATCAATCAAATGCCAAGTTGCAGATCTGATTTACATCTTGAATCTGCTTTAAATAAAATTTGTTCTGATCTCCTTTAAACCCGCTATGATACCATGCTAGTTTTTAAGATCAGATATAAAACTCAAAAATCTAATTCAAAATCAATCACAATAACACAACATATACCTTGGGAAAACCCTCCTCTTGAGGGAGAAAAATCTAGCAACAATATATCGCTTAAATATATTGAATGATAAACAAAAGTCTCCTTTACAATGAGGCCAATAATAAGGCCAAGTAATGACACCACAATCTGATGCTAACACAAAAACAATATAATGCCAGATGACACACTCAACCTTCTTCAAGTATATCAATCTGCTCTTTGATGAATTCTTTTTACACCAACTTGCATATATGAATATCAAATGAACAATTGAAGTGAATGCATAAGGATCAAACAACATCTTCTATATATACTATTCGATTGGAGAAGTCTCCAAATGACGCAACTCTTCAACTATAATGTCGACCTCTATGAAATGAAATGTCTCTTCAATTCAATCACCGATTAGGAAGGGTCGGCCTTAATGATCAATCATGAAATAAGAAATAAATAAAATATTATTTAATAAGTGGTGTGTCTCTTCAAAAATCACCTTGACAAATTAAATAGCCGATAGGCTATGTATTTAATTTGTTCTTCATGAAACGAACTGGGCTGGAAGTAGAAGCCCGTTGTTGTTGTCCATGTAACATAACCATCTCTAACTCTCTTTTTATCTCTCATTATCTCTTTGTCTCCCTTTCTATCTCTCTATTTCTCTTTCGCTCTATTTCTATATCTCTATCTCTATCTCTATCTTTTTTCTCTCTTCTCTCATTTTGTATCTCCCTCTCCCTCCTCTATCCCTCCATTTCTATCTTTGTTTCTCTCTATCTAACTCTCTCTATCTCTCTCTCTTTGTGTATCTTCCTCTCTCCTCCTTTGTCTCATTTTCTCCCCCTTTCTTTCTCTCTCTTCTTTTCTTTCTATTTTTTCTCTATTTTCCTCTATATCTTATCTCCATCTCCCTCAAGTCCCTTCTCTCTTTCTCTCTCTATCTATTTTCCTCCTTAAGTGTGCAATGGGTACACTAAAGAGGTTTTCAAGGTGAATTATCATATCCTTAATCAAATGATAGGGTACCCTAAGCATAAATCCCTAGGGGCATGTGCTATCTTTGTATTGTTGGCATGAAATGACTAATCAAATGTTATCTTCTCTCTCTCACACACACTCTTATAACTTTTAATTTAGATTTTAAGATTGAAATTCATTTTATTTTATAAATTAAAATAAAAATTCAAAATAGAATTATTATACAATAATTAAACTTTAATAAGACATAGTTATAAATTAAATTAATTCTTAACATTTTTAATTATTATTTGTAATTTTATAAAAAGGAAAATAATAAAAAATAAATTTTAAACTAAAATATAAATTAAAAATTAAAATAGAATAAACTAAATGCAAAGTCAAAATATATCAAAATCCAAATATTAATAGACATAATAATTAAAAAAATAAAATAAGGAATAATACATTTTTTAAGTTAATAAATGATTAAATAAAAAAAGTAAAACCAAAATTTTAATTTATTAGAATTGAAATATTAATAAAAATGTATCTAAAATAGATAATTAGTATATTACAAACAATATTAACATTAATTGAAGATAAACTAAATTGACAAATAATTTTTTTTTATAATATTATCAAATTGACCATAAATATAGTTAAATTATTAAATAAGTTAAAAAAAATTTAAAAATAAAAATTATACTGCAAATAAAATATTAAAAATAAAAATAAATCATATTAAAATTATTCAAGCTAAAATTTTAACTTTTACATTAAAAATTACAAGTAACACCAAACTTTAAAAGAAAAATAAAATGAAATCTATTAAAAAGGTAAAATGTCAATTAATTTTTTTATTTTTTTTGCTATTGAAAAACAATTATACTTATTAAAAAATTATTATATATATAAAAATATTAAAATAAATTTAAATTTAAATTTAAAAATATTTAAACATATAATTTATTATTTATATATTATATTTGTTATAAGAAATCTAAAAATCTAAGTTCGTAAATTTTTAAAGAAAAAAATATGCATTCTTATCCTACCTTTCCCTACTTTAAAGCTAAGATTGGATTAGAGTGTAGTTTTTTCTTTAATTATATACTAGTAGTCGCATGCACAGGCATGCAACGATCAGCCGATAGGGGTCCATCGCAAATGGCTATTCAGTGGGAAGCAAGAAACATACTTATTGTTGAAATGCAATGTGAAATATAAATAATCATCATTATTTGCAATTGTTTCATTGATTCAAGAAAGCGAAAGCGTGTTAATAAGCCAATATGAAATAACATGAGGTTAGTTTATAGGAGGTGAATTATGTGATTTTGGATTTAACCTAGGATAAAATAGTTGGAGTAGATCATAATGAAGATAGATGTTGGAAAATAAATTTATATATTATTATGGATAATTAGATGGATAGATCAAGCATATTGATACATATGTATTAAAGTTAAAGCGAACCTATGTGTGCATTGAAAGATATCAATTTGGATCACCTAACTTGAACATATTATAGATCACTTAATTTTGGCGAAGAGATTATTTTATATGTCTTGTTTTAATTGGAGCATTGTAAAGAATTTTAAACCTCATGCTATAGTCCACTTCTATGTTCTTATCTCACACACAATGCATGCAACATTCAAAACCATTTGCATAAAACGGAAAATTGATATTTGCGTTTCCACATCAAAATTTATTAGTTGGAAATTGATTATGAAAATGTAAAATAAAACCATAGGTCATGTTGAACAAATATTATTATTTTCAATGTATCCATTAATTTTAATTTTAAGTAATTAATCATCAATAACTTTTTTCTTATTAATATGCAATTTATTTAATAATTTTAATTATAATAGTTATTTAAAATTGATTTTAATTAATAATCTTAGGAATCCGTAGTAAATTAATTCTCAATGAGAACATTTTTTTAATAAATTTATTGTTCAAAAATTACAATTGGAAAATAAAATAAAATATAAATTTTTAAATAATTAATTTTTTTAATAATAATAATTTCTCTCCAAAATTTAAGGTACGATATAATTTATCTCTATTTTAGTTTTATATTCATTAAACCTAGATGCACATCTATATTTAACCTTTTTGTCTAGGGTAGTCAATCAACTAATTAATTATTATTTAATTATCTTAAGATACATATGGATAGAAATACATGGCAAACTTGAAGCTGTGGATTAAATAATATTTATGAAAAGTATGGATTATTGAAGGATTCTCCTTTTTCAAAGAGTTATTAGTCATGCCTTCAATTACTAATATTGAATAGAAAAGTATTCTTTAAAAAAGTTAGTCCACAAGTTTAGGTATGGCATATTTGTTGCAATGCCTGTGTGGTACTAGATAATTTATTACTTTGATGTTATTTATTGTGATTAGTTTTTATTTGAATATTAGTTATGATGGCCATTACTAATGGATTTTCAAAAAAGAAAGTCTTTAATATTCAATACTTTTTATAAGTAGTATTTAGTCCATAACTTTTGAAATAAAAGCAATATTAGCACTTATAGAGTAAAGATGTTCACAGTCCAATCGAAGACTCACTCACACTATCTTTGATCAAAAATAAATAAATAGACTTCACCAAAAGAAGAATGTGATGACACGATACACATATTTTGCATTGTTAGAATAATTGAATTAAAAGGTATGTGTTGTTTTGTGGGAATACAATCATACAATTGAATTCAAAAAATATATTCTACTCTACCCATTGAAACCAAAAAGGAAGCATAAAAAGTGAGTAAGTATATATGCAAAATCAATATAGACAATGTGAAACTAAAAATAATTAATAATATTTACAATTGGTTCACCAGATCTATTTATTGATATGCAAACATTATATAGTTGGGAGTGATGAACATATTTTATGGAGCACACGTGCTGAAGTAGACATATACATAGCATGCAATGCACATAATTATCATCTGAAAAATATGAGCCACATGCATCAAAATAGTTTTTCCCTCTAGTGCATGTAGTTAGAACTGCTATAAAATCCATGACAAACATTGTGACTTGTAATTTATTGGAAAATTCCATGAATTTTAAAGTCATGAAAAATTCCACAAATTTTATAGCATTTCCCTGCATTCTTTGTAGGGAAAAATAGCTCCTCTATTTCTTCATCCTTGCAATCCTAAATGCAATACGTGTTTCACAAATATTTAACCAATGAATTGCATATCCCATGATCAAAATTATGAAGATTTCTGTCTGCAA